>BSUD01000007.1:67927312-67978606 GCA_033239045.1 Fagopyrum esculentum
ATTGTCTTGTGAATTGGCTATGGATGGCCTTATGTGTCAAATTGATGATAGCATATGTGGACTTGAAGTACTTATCTTGAATCCCATGAATGATTTGTGATCATGAATGTTTGCCTTGATTGAATTGAGTATTGAAAGTCGAAATTGCATGCTAGTTCTTGCACATCATTTAGGAATAAATAAGGCAATTCATCTTTCTCTACTTCTCATCTTGATCATGTTGTTTGAGCACCTCAATTGATGAAAAATTTGACCTCTTTTGACCCATCCGGGAATAGGAGCATGATAGTGTGTTGATGTGTGTGAAAAGCAAGTGTGGGGTGAAGTTGTTGATGAAAGAATGATGTGAATGAAATGCTGAAATTGTTGTGAAAGTGTAGACAAAAATATAGGTTTGGGGACTTTGGTTTAAATGACAAGTAACTCGGTACACTTCACATAATCGGGTGTTGGTACCTTGCCAAAGTCAAATAAACCGATAGTCCTAACGAGCTTTGGTATGTGTGCCCGGTGTGGATGCATCTCGAAAAATAGAAAAAGCCCGAGAATGGCTAATCACCAAGGTTTCGGCTTTTGTACACCAATGCCATTGTCTCAAAAATAAAAGAAAGAAAAGAAAATGAAGAAAAATATACACTTGAGGGAAGATGATAAGAAAACTTGAAGTTGTGGTTGTTTAGTTCCTTTCCCGGATTAGCATCACATAGCCTAGAAAATTCCCGCCTAATCACAACGTTTCTTGGCCTTCTATTTCACAAGTCCTTATGACCTACTTGCATGTGTGTAAGACTAAGTGATTTAGATTGGATATGCTCATGATCATCTTGACTTCTTCACCTTTACACTTCACTGCATGTTATCAAGTTAAGTGTAATAGTCTTTCCATGCTTTCATTTATTTGATACATGATTGCTTGTCCTTTACCATGAAACATGACTATGAAGGTGATCCAAAATCAGAAGCACAAAACCAAAAAGATTTTGCCATTTTTTTTGCATACATAAATCATGTTATCTTGTAGTCTATAGTTGGGAATTTGCTCGGGGACGAGCAAACCTTAAGTATGGGGTATTTTTGATAACAAGATTTATGACTTAGGATTAGGTAATCAATTAGTTATAATTCTCACTCATTCATGCACGTTTTGGCATTGGTTCATGACGTCTTCGCTCAATTCAAGCATATTTCTAGAAAAGACGTCTACACTACCTTTTATCGGTTTTGTAGGTAATTCGGGGATCTATTGGACGTTAATCGATACATTCGAGGGCCAAGCCTCATGATGGTACACATCCAAAGCATTGGAGGAGCATAATTGGAGCAACATAGGACACAAAGACCACTAATGGTGCAAGCAATGGAGCAACTAGTGGCTAGACGATCATAACATGTTTCTGTTGAAGAAAATCGGACCAAGTAGCAGCTAAATCGGCCGATTTTTGTCCACTGGGTCGATTTTTAGGGCTTTGACAGCTTAAGCCACGTGTCCCACGATCTCTTGTCCGTCCTTGCTCTTGGTGGAGAATATAAGTGGTCCTGCAGGTGGTTGCTGAGCATCTCTCCTCTCCCACACTCTCATTCACAACTCATCAATTTGGGGGAAAAGATTGGAGGAGAAGAAAAGCTCTCAAGGATTGAAGGAAGAACAAGAACACCATTCTAGGAGTTTAGTGAGGTTTTGAGTGACTTTTGAGTGATTTTTGTAATCTTGGATTGAAGAACGATTGCAAGGATTGTTAGGAACGTTTTGAATCTTCATTTAAGAGTTTGTAAGTCTTGCTACAACTTGGATTTGGCTGAGATTTATTGATTTTACTTGCTTATCTTTCATTATCCATCTATGAACACCATGTATGCTTGTTTGATGATTTTGGATCTTAATATGCATGTTATTGGCTAGTTTGTTGTGATTCTGGAGTGATGGATTGATGGTTATGGCTAGGGTGATGATAGGATGAACTTATATGTTAGTTTAGGATGATTTGTTTGCACGAAACCCATCCCAGGAAGAAAAATCGACCTGTTCATCAGATAAATCGGCCGATTTATCTGTAGAACAGCCCGATTTATTCTCCTGTTGCTCTTTAAATGATAAATCTGCATGCTGGGGTCCTTGGTTGTTTAAATCCTAGTGTTTATTAAGCCTAATTTAGCTTAGGATCACCTAGTGCTATCAAACTAAGTGAGGGAAGAGATCTACCCGATGATTTCCGATCTTAGACACCTAAGATGATGAATGCTAGGTAGTAGTGAGCCTCATAAGCCGCTATTGGATCGAGTGTGCTAGGATTAGTACTTGAGATTTCCCTATTCCGAGACTTACCCGGTAAGGAGAGGGTTACCCTTAAGTAGCATCTAGTTTGTGCGGAATTCCTTACTCTAACCCTTTGAGACCTACCCGGTAATAGGAGTTAGATGCGGGACTAGTGAAGTGAGAGACCTACCCGGTAATTGCTCCCATTAGTGAAACACTCTTCCCCAACACCGCAACTTGTCCTTAGAATCCTTAGAACCTTGAATCCTATGCCATAACCGGAAATCTTGACCTCTAGAATCTACTTTTCTCTCTTGATCATATACTTGTGCTTTGTGTTACTTGTTTCTTTGCTAGCTTGAGTTGTTAGTTGTTTTATTATCTAGCTTGACTTGTGATCTTTGTTTGATCACCATAAAAACCAACAAAACATTGAGTTTTCCATTTTCTTGTTTCTCATCTTACCTTAGTCTAGATTTACACTATCTTTGATCATTGCTTGACTCGATTTCACCTTAGTCTTTGTGTCGACCTCGGAATACTTACCTTTCTACGAACGTCCCGTACACTGCGGGTTCGCTAGGTAGTTTAGGAGATTAGATTCGAGTTTATAAATGTAAAGCTTTTTGTGCTATTTCCTAGCGTGACAAGTTTTTGGCGCCGTTGCCGGGGACTAGGTCTAGATTGAGTCATTTCGTGATTGTTTATAGTGTAGATCTTTCTTGTTGCTTTTGATCTCTCTTTGGTGTGTGTCTTTGCTTTTCAGGACATCGTCCCTCTCTTTAGGTGTATGCGAAGATCTCGTGGCAAGGATTTAGCTCCATTCGATCCCGAACCGGAGAAAACCCTTCGATCTAGATCCAAGAACATCCGAAAAGAGAAAGAGATGGCCGGAAGAAACCTCCAAGCTGAGTTGGATGAAGCCTTAGAGCAAATAAGGCTAAGAGATGAGCTCTTGGAGGAAGAAAGGAGACTTGCCAATGAGAGGCAAGAGGAAACTAGGAGGGAGATTGAGGAGATTAGGCAAGCCCTTGTTCAAGGAGAGCTTAATCGCCGACAACCTCCACCTCCTCCACCACCGGTGGAGCAACCGCATCCGGCGGCTAATGTTAGGGTTGTGCCCGTTGCCATTGAAGAGCCACAAACCCTAGGGAGACGTATGGATCCGGCACAAAGAGCACACCGTCCGGGTGTGAACTTAGGAGATCCCGCAGCCCACAACTATGAGCTCCGCCCTCAAGTTCTACAAATGATCCGGCATAATCAATTTGGAGGGATGGAAGGAGAGTCTCCTCACCAACATTTGATGAACTACGAGATTTTGATGGAGACTCTTAGACCGCCAAGATTGGAGAGCAACAACCATAAGCTAAGGGCTTTCTCCTTCTCTCTTAAGGACAAGGCCTTGGCTTGGTATCAATCTATTCCACAAGGGCGAGTTGGTACTTGGGAGGAGATGACAACCGAGTTTTTGACTAAGTTCTTCCCACCTTCCAAGACTACCGAGTTAAGAAGGAAGATCAATGCCTTCGTGATGAAGGATAGAGAGAGTTTGTTCAAGTCTTGGGAGAGATTCAAAGACCTTCTCCTAGATTGTCCACACCATGGCATACCGAAAATTGAGCTATTGGAGATCTACTTCAAGGGACTTGATGAAGATAGCCAATTCAAACTTCAATCCCTTTCCGGTGGGACTTTCATGGAGAAGCATGTGGATGATGCTTGGGAGTTTGTAGAGAAGCAAGCTCTAGTAATTGAGAAGTACTCCCATAGGAAGAGTGAGGGGAGAAAGGCGGGAGCATATGAGGTGAGTGAGGTCACCATGAGCAACTTCAAACTCGACGCCATCAACAACGAGTTGAAGTCCTTGAGGGAGTTGTGTGCTACAACTTTGAAGAACCAAGCAACTCCTCAAGTGCTTCCACAAGCTAACTTATCTTCCAAGGAGGAGGATGTGAATTACATGGGAAGGGGCAACTACAACAACTACCAAGGCCCAAGGAACTTCAACAACAACCGGCAATTCAACAATTACCGGCCCAACCATAACCATCCCGGGTTTTCTTACTCTAACCCGGATGGAGCCTTGAACCCTCCCGCTTCTACAAGCACAACTCCACCACCAAGAGCTTCACAAGAACCTCCACCCGGATTCACTCAACCTCCAAAGGATAGAACCGAAATGATGTTTGAGCAATTGCTTGGAAGGTTGAGTGGTCTTGAGAGCACGGTGACTTCTATCTCAAAGGCTCAAAAGGTTTTGGAAGCACAAGTGTTCCAAAAGGCGGGTGAAGCACATAGAGATCCGGGAAAGCTTCCCGGAAGAACCGAAGAAAACCCAAGAGGCCAAGTGTTGGCTATTACAACAAGAAGTGGGTTAAGCATGAAGGATCCTTTGCCAAAGGAGAATGCTAAAGGGAAGCAAGTGGTGAATGAAGAAGAGACTTTGCAAGGAGATGGAGGCAAGAGCAAAGATGTAGAGCCAACCTATGTGGCACCGCCTCCATACAAGCCACCACTACCATTCCCTCAATCACGAGCAAGAGCTCGCTTGGACAATCATTTTGGTAAGTTCCTTGAACTAATGTCTAAATTGCATATTAACATTCCGTTCATGGATGCTATTTTAGGGATGCCGGCATATGGCAAGTTCTTGAAGGAAATACTCTCCAACAAAAGGAAGTTGGAGGAGTATGGTGAGATAAGGATGACTAAGAGATCATCGGAGTTGATTCAAACAATGAAGGAGGAGATGCCTCCTAAGCTAAGGGATCCGGGGTCCTTTTGTGTGCCAATCGGAGTAGGAGAAGTGAAGTATGATGCCCTATGTGATCTTGGGGCAAGTGTGAGCATCATTCCGCTTGCACTTTGCAACAAGGTTGGGCTAGGAGAGCCAAAGCCGGTCAAGATGACCCTTTACATGGCGGACCGCTCGATCACTCATCCGGTTGGGATCTTGGAAGACATTCCGGTGCAATTAGGGAAGTTCTATGTGCCCATAGACTTCGTTGTTTTGGATATCCCGGCGGACTATCCGGTTCCTATCATCTTGGGGAGACCTTTCCTAGCTACTTCCGGATGTCTAGTAGATTGCAAGAATGGAACCCTCTCCTTCAACATTGGAGAAGAGAACATCAAGTTCAAGCTATCAACAATGATGAAAGGGCCAACTCTTGATGAGGATGTATTCAACATAGTTGAAGAGGAAGAGTCTAGAGAGATTGTGAGCTCAATCTTGCTCAAGGATCCACTTGAGAGGGTTCTTAGCTCAAGCTTGATGGAGGAAGGAGTTGAGGAGAGTAGCAATGAAGTGATCAAGGCCTTGAATGCATTAGACGAGCTACCAAGTGTTGGGTTTGAAGTGCTAGAAGAAGAGGAAAACTGCCAGAAAAATCGGACTGCCTGCCAAAAATCGGCCGATTTTTGTACTTGTGCTGAAATTTCAGCCAGTTTTGCCAAAACAGAAACTCAGATCGACCCACCGCTTGAAAAATCGTCCGATTTTTCTTCCTGGACCGATTTTCCTGAGTCTTTTCAGCATCAACCACTTGAGTTTGAGCAATCATCAAGGGACTTCAAGGAGGCTTCCATGGCTTTGCAATCATCTCAACCTACATTGTATGGATCGTCTCCAACCGAAAAAGGTCCCCCTCAACTTGATCTTAAACCTCTTCCTTCTCATTTAAAGTATGCTTTCCTTGGTTCAAATTCTACTTATCCGGTGATTGTGAATGCATCTTTGAATGATGATGAGCTTAATAGATTGTTGAATGAATTGAAACTGCATAGAAAGGCAATAGGATACACCATTGATGACCTTGTTGGCATCAAACCTTCTTTGTGCATGCATAGGATAATGATGGAAGATAATCATAAACCCTCTATTGAACATCAAAGAAGACTAAATCCTATAATGAAAGAGGTAGTTAAGAAGGAGATCATAAAATTGCTAGATGCGGGAATTATCTACCCTATCTCGGATAGTAAGTGGGTTAGTCCCGTTCATGTAGTACCTAAGAAAGGTGGGATGACCGTAGTGACTAATGAGAACAATGAACTAATCCCCACTAGAACGGTTACGGGATGGAGGATGTGTATTGATTATAGAAAGCTTAACATGGCCTCTAGGAAAGATCACTTCCCTCTCCCCTTCATTGACCAAATGCTAGAGAGGTTAGCTCAACATTCCCATTTTTGTTACCTAGATGGCTATAGTGGATTCTTCCAAATCCCTATCCACCCCGATGACCAAGAGAAAACAACCTTTACATGTCCATGGGGTACTTTTGCATATAGGAGGATGCCATTTGGGTTGTGTAATGCACCCGCCACCTTCCAAAGGTGTATGATGGCTATCTTTTCGGAATACATAGAAAATATCATGGAAGTGTTTATGGATGATTTCTCTGTTTATGGTTCTTCTTTCGATGATTGCTTGGCTAACTTGTCCTTAGTATTGCAAAGATGTGAGGAGACAAATCTTGTCTTAAATTGGGAAAAATGCCACTTCATGGTAAGTGAAGGTATTGTGTTAGGACACTTGGTGTCTAACCGTGGCATTGAGGTTGATAGGGCCAAGATTGAGACGATAGAGAAGCTGCCACCACCTACCTCGGTGAAAGGGGTAAGGAGTTTCTTAGGGCATGCCGGTTTTTACCGGAGGTTCATTCAAGATTTCTCTAAAATTTCTAAGCCTCTCACTAACCTACTAATGAAGGATGTTGATTTTGTCTTCTCCAAAGATTGCCTTGAGGCTTTTTGTAGGTTGAAGAACGCTTTGATCTCCGCACCCATCATGCAACCTCCGGATTGGAGTTTACCGTTTGAGATCATGTGTGATGCAAGCGATGTAGCCGTTGGGGCTGTTTTGGGGCAAAGGAAAGATGGGCGCACTCATGCCATTTATTATGCTAGCAAGACGCTAGATGATGCCCAACTTAACTATGCCACAACTGAGAAAGAGTTGCTAGCGGTAGTGTATGCCTTTGAGAAGTTTCGGTCATACCTTGTTGGAGCAAAGGTCATAGTCTATACGGATCATGCTGCGATCCGTTATCTCCTTACAAAGAAGGATGCCAAACCTAGGTTGATTCGGTGGATCCTTCTTCTTCAAGAGTTTGATTTGGAAATCCGGGACAAGAAGGGATCCGAGAACTCCGTGGCGGATCACCTTAGTAGACTCCCACCATTGGAGCTTGAAAGAGAGGACACCCCGATTGATGACTCATTCCGGGATGAGCAATTGCAAATGGTGGAGGAGTGCTTGTTCCAAGTGTCTAGAGGAAGCGAGCCATGGTATGCCGACATAGTGAACTACTTGGTGTGTGAGGAAGTGCCTCCCGGATTAACATATGCCCAAAGGAAGAAGTTCTTCAAGGATGTGAGGCACTACTATTGGAGTGAGCCACTTTTGTTCAAAAGAGGGCCGGATGGAATGTTTAGAAGATGTATACCGGAGGATGAGGTGGAGAGTGTGATCCGCCATTGTCATTCCTTGCCATGTGGAGGGCATGCTAGCTCACACAAGACATGTGCTAAAGTGTTGCAATCGGGCTTCTTTTGGCCTAGCTTGTTCAAGGATGTGCAAGGCTTCGTGGTAGCTTGTGATGCTTGCCAAAGGACAGGCAACATCTCAAGGAGGAATGAGATGCCCTTGAACAACATCCAGGAGGTAGAGATATTTGATGTATGGGGTGTGGACTTCATGGGACCATTCCCTTCTTCATGTGGCAACCTCTACATCCTATTGGCGGTTGACTATGTTTCAAGATGGGTGGAGGCAATCGCCTCTCCTACAAATGACGCCAAGGTGGTGGTGCGGTTCTTCAACCGAGTGATCTTTCCTAGGTTTGGAACACCAAGGGTGATCATAAGTGATGGAGGGAAGCATTTCACAAATAGGAATTTTGGAGCACTTTTGGCTAAGTATGGGGTGACTCATAAGGTGGCAACACCTTACCATCCCCAAACTAGTGGCCAAGTGGAGATCTCCAACCGGGAGATCAAGGCCATTCTTGAGAAGACGGTATCAAGGACGAGAAAGGATTGGGCTATGAAGCTCAATGATGCCTTGTGGGCATATAGGACCGCTTTCAAGACACCAATTGGCACCACTCCTTACAAGTTGGTCTATGGCAAGTCTTGCCACCTTCCGGTAGAGATGGAGCATAGAGCATATTGGGCTATAAGGTGGTTAAACTTTGACCTCAAAGAAGCCGGTGAGAAGCGTTTGCTTGATATAAATGCTCTTGAAGAGATCCGGTTGGATGCTTACGAGAATGCTCGGATCTACAAGGAGCGAACCAAGCGATGGCATGACAAGAGGATCATCCCGAAAGAGTTGAGTGAAGGAGACCTTGTCCTTCTCTTCAACTCAAGGCTGCGGCTCTTCCCCGGAAAGCTCAAATCAAGATGGACCGGGCCATATGTGGTGAAGAAGATCTTTCCTCATGGAGCGGTAGAGATAGGAGGAGATCATTGTGGTGACTTCAAAGTGAATGGGCATAGATTGAAGAAGTACATCCCGGAAGCCCCGGTGGAAGTGATTGCCCCACTTCACCTTGATTGAAACGCTCCTGAATTTGGTCAAGCTAATGACCTTAAAGAAGCGCTTAATGGGAGGTAACCCATTGGTACATATTTTTCCCTTTCTTTTTCTTGCTTTTGTTTAATCTCATTCTTGGTGTGCTTTGTTTTTCTTTTGTGTTTTTGGGTGCTAGATCTTGTTGATTGTCATGAGTTATGAGACATTGGAGGTCATGTGAAAGCCTCATGGACCAGTTGAAGGTACAAGATCCAAGCACATGGACGAGGAGGAAAGCACCCAGAAAAATCGGCCCGTTCATCAACAAAATCGGCCGATTTTTCCTGGGCTATGGTCCGATTTTTCCTCTGTATAAAGGAAAGTGATGATCTCCAATCAAGCATGGGTGGAGCGGACGTGGAACTTGGACGGCTTGCGGTGCCAAGCGCGGGTTCCGACATCATAATGAACATCAAGAGCTCTCTACCATCCTTGATCGATCATCCACCATCATCATTCAATGTGAACCGAAATACCAAAGCATCACCAATTTTACATTGTGAGGACTCTCTTTCACTTCTTTATTTAGTTTACACATTAGGGACAATGTGTTTCTAAGTATGGGGTGGGGTTTTCATGATCACTTGCATGATTAGCATCTAGGATAGTTTAATATTGTCACATGTTTCATTATGTCTTGCATTGTACATACATATTTCGAAAAATCCAAAAAAAAAAAAATTCAGAAAATTTTAAAAATTCTAGTGCTTCTAAAGCTTGGGAATGACCCTTATGATGAATCTTGTCTTGTGAATTGGCTATGGATGGCCTTATGTGTCAAATTGATGATAGCATATGTGGACTTGAAGTACTTACCTTGAATCCCATGAATGATTTGTGATCATGAATGTTTGCCTTGATTGAATTGAGTATTGAAAGTCGAAATTGCATGCTAGTTCTTGCACATCATTTAGGAATAAATGAGGCAATTCATCTTTCTCTACTTCTCATCTTGATCATGTTGTTTGAGCACCTCAATTGATGAAAAATTGACCTTTTTTGACCCATCCGGGAATAGGAGCATGATAGTGTGTTGATGTGTGTGAAAAGCAAGTGCGGGGTGAAGTTGTTGATGAAAGAATGATGTGAATGAAATGCTGAAATTATTGTGAAAGTGTAGCCAAAAATATAGGTTTGGGGACATTGGCTTAAATGACAAGTAACTCGGTACACTTCACATAATCGGGTGTTGGTGCCTTGCCAAAGTCAAATAAACCGATAGTTCTAACGAGCTTTGGTATGTGTGCCCGGTGTGGATGCATCTCGAAAAATAGAAAAAGCCCGAGAATGGCTAATCACCAAGGTTTCGGCTTTTGTACACCAATGCCATTGTCTCAAAAATAAAAGAAAGAAAAGAAAATGAAGAAAAATATACACTTGAGGGAAGATGATAAGAAAATTGGAAGTTGTGGTTGTTTAGTTCCTTTCCCGGATTAGCATCACATGACCTAGAAATTCCCACCTAATCACAACGTTTCTTGGCCTTCTATTTTACAAGTCCTTTTGACCTACTTGCATGTGTGTAAGACTAAGTGATTTAGATTGGATATACTCATGATCATCTTGACTTCTTCATCTTTACATTTCATTGCATGCTATCAAGTTAAGTGTAATAGTCTTTCCATGCTTTCATTTATTTGATGCGTAATTGATTGTCCATTACCATGAAACATGACTATGAAGGTGATCCAATGTTAGAAGCACAAACCCAAAAAGATTTTGCCATCTTTCTGCATACATAAATCATGTCATCTCTTAGTCTATAGTTGGGAATTTGCTCGGGGACGAGCAAACCTTAAGTATGGGGTATTTTTGATAACACGATTTATGACTTAGGATTAGGTAATCAATTAGTTATAATTCTCACTCATTCATGCACGTTTTGGCATTGGTTCATGACGTCTTCGCTCAATTCAAGCATATTTCTAGAAAAGACGTCTACACTACCTTTTATCGGTTTTGTAGGTAATTCGGGGATCTATTGGACGTTAATCGATACATTCGAGGGCCAAGCCTCATGATGGTACACATCCAAAGCATTGGAGGAGCATAATTGGAGCAACATAGGACACAAAGACCACTAATGGTGCAAGCAATGGAGCAACTAGTGGCTAGACGATCATAACATGTTTCTGTTGAAGAAAATCGGACCAAGTAGCAGCTAAATCGGCCGATTTTTGTCCACTGGGTCGATTTTTAGGGCTTTGACAGCTTAAGCCACGTGTCCCACGATCTCTTGTCCGTCCTTGCTCTTGGTGGAGAATATAAGTGGTCCTGCAGGTGGTTGCTGAGCATCTCTCCTCTCCCACACTCTCATTCACAACTCATCAATTTGGGGGAAAAGATTGGAGGAGAAGAAAAGCTCTCAAGGATTGAAGGAAGAACAAGAACACCATTCTAGGAGTTTAGTGAGGTTTTGAGTGACTTTTGAGTGATTTTTGTAATCTTGGATTGAAGAACGATTGCAAGGATTGTTAGGAACGTTTTGAATCTTCATTTAAGAGTTTGTAAGTCTTGCTACAACTTGGATTTGGCTGAGATTTATTGATTTTACTTGCTTATCTTTCATTATCAATCTATGAACACCATGTATGCTTGTTTGATGATTTTGGATCTTAATATGCATGTTATTGGCTAGTTTGTTGTGATTCTGGAGTGATGGATTGATGGTTATGGCTAGGGTGATGATAGGATGAACTTATATGTTAGTTTAGGATGATTTGTTTGCACGAAACCCATCCCAGGAAGAAAAATCGACCTGTTCATCAAATAAATCGGCCGATTTATCTGTAGAACAGCCCGATTTATTCTCCTGTTGCTCTTTAAATGATAAATCTGCATGCTGGGGTCCTTGGTTGTTTAAATCCTAGTGTTTATTAAGCCTAATTTAGCTTAGGATCACCTAGTGCTATCAAACTAAGTGAGGGAAGAGATCTACCCGATGATTTCCGATCTTAGACACCTAAGATGATGAATGCTAGGTAGTAGTGAGCCTCATAAGCCGCTATTGGATCGAGTGTGCTAGGATTAGTACTTGAGATTTCCCTATTCCGAGACTTACCCGGTAAGGAGAGGGTTACCCTTAAGTAGCATCTAGTTTGTGCGGAATTCCTTACTCTAACCCTTTGAGACCTACCCGGTAATAGGAGTTAGATGCGGGACTAGTGAAGTGAGAGACCTACCCGGTAATTGCTCCCATTAGTGAAACACTCTTCCCCAACACCGCAACTTGTCCTTAGAATCCTTAGAACCTTGAATCCTATGCCATAACCGGAAATCTTGACCTCTAGAATCTACTTTTCTCTCTTGATCATATACTTGTGCTTTGTGTTACTTGTTTCTTTGCTAGCTTGAGTTGTTAGTTGTTTTATTATCTAGCTTGACTTGTGATCTTTGTTTGATCACCATAAAAACCAACAAAACATTGAGTTTTCCATTTTCTTGTTTCTCATCTTACCTTAGTCTAGATTTACACTATCTTTGATCATTGCTTGACTCGATTTCACCTTAGTCTTTGTGTCGACCTCGGAATACTTACCTTTCTACGAACGTCCCGTACACTGCGGGTTCGCTAGGTAGTTTAGGAGATTAGATTCGAGTTTATAAATGTAAAGCTTTTTGTGCTATTTCCTAGCGTGACAGACGGTTTATCAAGTTTTGCTAAAATCTATCTAATCTGGAAAGAAGCTAAGGGAGGCTTTTTATATGCCTAGAAAGCCTCCTATCTAAAAAAGGAAAAACATTTGTCAAAAAGACAATAAAACAAATAAAACAACTAAAACAAATAAAAATAACCCTTAAAATGTTTTGAACCTAAAGGTTGTAAAAAGTCTTTCATTTTATACCAAAAGATGATATAAAATACAAAAGAAGCTCCAAAAGCATCAATCTTCCATTTCTTGCAATTCCGGAACAAGTGTCTCTTCTTTGCTTTTACATGGCTCCAAATCACGTGTGCATGGTCTCCCTTCACGTCCAAGTCATCGGGAATCGTCATTAACTTGACTAAGGAAGCCTCAGTCAGCAATGGATCGTCAATGGTCTCCTTAGGAGCTAAGGACTCCAACAAGTTGGACACCTCCTCTTGAATTGCTCTTGCCCTTGATCTAGTGATTGGCCCTTGCATTGTAGGACTAGTAGGGGATGTTGGTGATGGTCCCTCATCATACTCCCCTTCTTGGGAAGGATTCGTCCTCGAATCATCACCATCCGCATCACTTGACTCAAAGGGACTTAGATCTCCTACGTTGAAAGTAGGGCTCACTCCATAGTCCTCCGGAAACTCTAGTACATAAGCATTGTTGCCAACCTTACGTAGTACTTTGAATGGTCCGTCTCCCCTAGGTGATAGCTTGGACTTGCGCCTTTCCGGGAACCTATCCTTCCTTAAATGCAACCACATGAGGTCTCCCGGTTCGAACAACACTTGCTTGCGGTTCCTATTAGCCTTGGCCGCCACTTGCCTCCCCTTCTCCTCTAGCCTTTTGCGTGTCCTTTCATGTAGTTCCTTGATGATCTCCACCTGTTTTTCTGCATTAAAATCTACTCGCTCCGCTATGGGCAACGATATAAGATCAAAAGGGGTCATAGGGTTCAACCCATAGACACACTCAAAAGAAGTTAGATTAGTAGAAGAATGTAATGTACAATTATATGCAAATTCAACATGAGGCAAGACATCTTCCCAAGCTTTCAAATTATCTTTTAAAACAGCCCTCAAAATGGTTGTTAACGTCCTATTAATTACTTCGGTTTGACCATCCGTTTGAGGATGACTAGAAGTCGAAAACAGCAACTTCGTCCCTAATTTACCCCAAAGAGTTTTCCAAAAGAAACTAAGAAACTTAACATCCCTATCACTCACTATAGTCCTAGACACTCCTCGTAATCTAACAATTTCCCTAAAGAACAAGTTAGCTACATTATAAGCATCATAAGTCTTATGGCAAGCAACAAAATGGGCCATTTTAGAAAATCGATCTACTGCCACAAAAATCGAATATCTCCCCTTCTTAGTCCTAGGTAACCCAACAATGAAGTCCATACTAATATCCTCCCAAGGTGACTTAGGCGTGGGTAAGAGGGTATACAATCCATGAGGTTTCAATCAATCCTTAGCCTTTAAACACACAAGACATCTCTTAAGCAAGTTCTCTACATCTCTAAGCATATGAGGCCAATAAAAATGTGAATGCAGCATATGATAAGTCTTATCTCTCCCAAAATGCCCCATTAAGCCTCCCATATGGGCTTCCTCAACAAGTAATAGCCTAAGGGAACTCTTAGAAATGCACACTTTATCAACTCTAAATAGAAAACCCTCAAACAAGTAATACTTATCAAAGGCTCCTCTAGATGCACATTGCTTAAATATGTCTCCAAAATCAGAATCATTAACATATAAATGTCTTAAGGACTCATGATCGGTATGTATGACAAACTCACTAGGCCATAAATAATGTTGCCATGTTTTTAATACTCTAAACAATGCATAAAATTCTTTATCATAGGTCGAGTAGTTTAAACATGCTCCTTATAATTTCTCACTAAAGAAGGCTAGTGGCTTACCCTCTTGCATGAGTACTCCTCCAATGCAAAATACCCGAAGCATCACACTCGACCTCAAAATGTTTGGTGAAGTCCGGAAGAGCTAGAAGAGGTGCATGGGACAGCCGCCACTTCAACTCCTTAAACGCCTTCTCTTGAGCATCTCCCCACACAAATGGCACCTTCTTCTTTGTCAAGGACGTGAGTGGGGCTGCTATGGTGCTGAAATCTCGCACAAAACGTCTATAGAAGGTTGCTAGGCCGTGGAAACTCCTCACTTGACCGACGGTTGCGGGAGTAGGCCATTCCTGGATTGCCTTGATCTTCTCTCCATCCACCTCTAGACCTCTTGTGCTCACTACAAAACCAAGAAAAACAACTTGATTAGTACTAAACTCACATTTCTTCAAATTAGCATACAAATATTCAATTCTAAGAGTTGCAAGTACTTCCCTCAAATGTTCCTCATGCTCTTCAAGTGACTTACTATAGATGAGGATCTCATCAAAGTAAACCACAACAAACCTACCAATGTAGTGTCTCAACACGTGATTCATCAATCTTATAAATGTGCTAGGAGCATTGGTTAAACCAAATGGCATCACTAGCCACTCATAAAGCCCACACTTGGTCTTGAATGCCGTTTTCCACTCATCTCCCTCCCTCATTCTGATTCAGTGATAACCACTCTAAGATCTATCTTAGAGAACAATGTGGCTCCATTCAACTTATCAACATGTCATCTAAACGTGGGATAGGATGGCGGTACTTAATGGTGATGTTGTTGATGGCTCTACAATCAACACACATCCTCCATGTATTGTCCTTCTTAGGCACTAAGAGGACGGGAACGACAGTAGAACTCAAACTCTCCTTTACATAACCCTTATCTAGGAGTTCTTGGACTTGGTTTTGGATCTCTTGGCTCTCCTTAGGGTTCATCCTATAGGCTGGACGGTTTGCGAGTGTAGCACCGGAAATAAGATCTATTTGGTGCTCGATACCTCTAAAAGGTGGAAGGCCAGCTGGAATCTCGTCAGGAAACACATCACTAAACTCATCTAGGATAGCTAGGATAGGCTTAGGTAGGATGGCTTTGGCTTCATCACTCAAAGTCACTAAGCTCTTGCACAAGCTCACAAGAATGGAATCTAAAGGGTGTAATCTAGGATGTACTCCTCCTTGGATGCTAGAAGGACACTAGAAGGTGTTGCTAATAGGGTGGTACTAATCTAGGATGTACTCCTCCTTGAATGCTAGAAGGACACTGGAAGGTGTGGCTAATAGGGTGGTACTAATCTTGGCCGTGGGTTCTGTTTTAGACCGTGAGCTATCCCCTCACTTTTTCACCTCATTTTGCTCCACACTCAACTCGTTCTTCTTCTCATAAAATTCAGCAATCTGCAATGGTGTCATAGGCTTAAGAGTTAGTGTTTGACCATTAAATTCAAAGGTATGCCTATTAGTAAAACCATCATGCTTAACTCTCCTATCAAATTGCCATGGACGTCCCAAAATAATATGACAAGCTTGCATGGGAACTACATCACAAGTAATGGTGTCCTCATAGCTACTTAAAGTGATAGTAACTCTAGCTTGCCTATTTACTTTTAATTCTCCACAATCATTCATCCAATGCAATGTGTAAGGCCTAGGGTGATAAAATGTGGTAATTTGCAACTAATTAATCAAATCAGTGCTAGCTATATTGCAACAACTACCTCCATCTATGATCATATTACACACCTTCCATTTAATTAGACATCTAGTATGAAAAAGGTTCTCTCTTTGATTATCCTCACACGGAGCTAGCTTAGCATGCAAAGTTCTTCTAGCTATTAATGATTCTCCATGCTCATATTCAATGCCCTCATCACTATCACTACGAATTTCATGCAAACCATTAAGGTGGGCGTTATCATCATTTTCATGCTCATCCTCACTCTCATATTGTCCAAATTGATTTAAACTCAGAATTTTCTTATTAGGACAATCCCTCATGCAATGACCTCTACCTTGACATTTAAAACACACAATATCTCTAGAGCGAAGAGTAGAGTAAGAGGTACTCCCTTGAGGACCACTTGAGGCTCATTCAAGGGTCTAGAAGATGAATGAGGTGTTGAGCTCCTTCTTTGTGCTCATTGGTCCATGATTGATGCTTTTCGGTCCTCCTTGGTGGATGTAGGCTCACGGCTGTAGGATCCTTGGGGCCGGCTGTTTTGTGCTTTCCCTGAGCTTGTAGCTCCAAAGCTTGTCTTGACACCTTGGTTCCGAGCCTTTGTCTTCTTCTCTACTTTGATTGCCAAATGCAGCACCTCCACCATGGTACTATAAGGATACAAATCAATTTCACTAGCCAAAGATGAGTTTAAAATGCGTAGATACCTAGCCATTTTAGACTCCTCATCTTCAACCACATTAGCTTTCACCATTGCCATTTGCATAGAGGTGTAGACCTCTTCGGCACTCATGACTCCTTGTCTAAGGTTCTCCAACCTTTGCCTCAGCTCCCTAGCATAATATTGAGGTACAAAACGAGCTCTCATCAAGGCCTTCATTTGTTCCCATGTAGTGATGACTGGATCCAAGGCCCTTCTCCTTTCCTTGACAAGATGATCCCACCATACTAGTGCATATCCTTGGAACTCCAATGATGCAAGCTGGACCTTCCTTTGCTCTCCAAAGTGATGGCATGACCAAATTTGCTCCAATTTAGTCTCCCAATCCATGTAAGCATCCGGGTCACACTTGCCTTCAAAACTAGGAATCTTGACCTTCACTTTCCCTATTCCATCTAGCTCTTGATAAGGCCTAAATGGCTCATATTTTCGTCCTCTCCTTGGCTGTGGGTGACGCCTAGGGAACTCTTTCCACATGCCTTCTTCCTCAACATCCTCTTGTGGCTCCTGAAAATCATCTGCAAAACCTTGGACATTAGGTGTTCTAGGAAGAGGGTTAGCATGTCTCATACCTTGCCCTTGAGGGGTTCTTTGAGGTGATTCATGGGCTGTTTCTCTAGGGGCATCTCCAGACATGCCTCCTAGCTCGAAAGTGGACCTCGGTTGTGGCGTGGCTGTGGGTGTTGGCCGAGACTCCAACGTGCCAATCCGGTCGGTCAATCTTGCCACCGAATCCATTATTTGCTTCAACATAGCAAATGTCTCCGGGTGCATTGGCTAACTGTTTTGGGACTTGCTTGGACTATTAGACCTAGACATGATAAAAAAAAAACACACAAAACAAGCAAACTAGTTGAATTAGATAAAACAGAAAATTCTCACAAGTGTTTACTCTCACTCTCACACTCAAGTTGTGTTGATCACAAGCTATTTGATGCAATTGACTTGGGTGGATTAAAACTCCTTCTAAGATCAATGCCTTAGCTCAACTAGCACACTCCTTGACTTGAAAAAGGGTGATACACGGCTACTTGAAGGTTCACAACAGAAAACGTCAAGATAGACACTAAGAAGCTGAAATAAGACTCAAGACTCAATTAGTATGGCTTGCAAGCAATGTTAACTAGCTAAATCACAGAAAATACTCAAAAAAAAGACACAAGACTCAAAGATAGATTCAAAAGGCTGATATGGACTCGAAAAGATGGTAAACTCAAGATATGATAGAATTAGAGTAAAACAAGGAAGATAGACACACAAGAGACTAAGAACAGAGCTTCACTTACCTTGTCCTTATGCAATGGAGAGAGATATGGCCGGCTGTGGTGTTTAAAGTTGGCTTTTGGGTAATGTTGATGGATAATAAATAAGGTAGGTAACTCTTGTTTGTAGTCTCAATGATCCTTTCACCATCAGATTGCAAAAACACTTGTTTTTCTAGCTTCTACACAACTTAGGTTAGTGTAGAATATGATATGAAATGTATGATATGTAGGATGATGAAAATATATAAAAAATATTTCTTTTTCTTTGTTTTTCTTTTGTGTTCCTTGGCTGATGTTTTGTGGAAGAAAATAGGAGAGAGGAATGAAATTAAAAATTGAAAAGAAATAAGAGATAACTAACTAGAAGTAGTCTCTTGTTGTAGCTACAAATAAGGAGCTTTTGTGGCCTCTCTCTCCTACTTGCAACGACTGATTTGTTTTGGAGAGTGGTCCCCCTTCTTTTTTTTATTGAACGGTTATTTGCCAAGAGGATGCAGCTGGACGTTTTGGATGAACAATTGCTGATGAAGGTGACGTAGAATGGCTGGAAAATGGCTGTTTTGGCTTGGCTTTCTCTCTTCTCCAATAAACACAAGAAACAAAGCAAATTAGACTCAAATAGACTCTTAAGATGAAGCAAATGACTCAAAAAAAAGAAAAGACTCAAAGAAGATACTCAAACCGTCAATGGTGATGGCTGATTCCGGACTCGCAATCAACTAGCTCTGATACCACTTTGATGCGGTTTGGGGCCGCAAATGACTAGATCTAGATTGGGAATCCTTGAAGACCAACAATGGACGTTTTCCTTGACAAATGGCACGCAAAATCAGTTTTTTTAGAGCCAGAAATGACGTTGGACAAAAGGGAAGAAAGAAAATGAAATGGAACGTGGAATGTTTGGTAGAAGTAGATCCAAAAGAACCAAACGACTCCCTTACAAGAACCTTGATCAAATTGATCAAAACCCAAGCAAGATGATGCCTTCAACCCTTTCTTCTATAACCTTACAATAGCCTTCAATGGAGACAAGCACAAGGAGGGACTAGTATTGACTAGTAGCACCAATCTCTAAAGAGATTAACACACACAAGAACAATCTAGCAGGGATTCACAACAATTCAATCAATGGCTCACTTTATTGATTGAATTTTCTGAATAGGAACAAAAGCGCTCAAAGAGACGGTTTATCAAGTTTTGCTAAAATCTATCTAATTTGAAAAGAAGCTAAGGGAGGCTTTTTATATGCCTAGAAAGCCTCCTATCTAAAAAAGGAAAAACATTTGTCAAAAAGACAATAAAACAAATAAAACAAATAAAACAAATAAAAATAACCCTTAAAATGTTTTGAACCTAAAGGTTATAAAAAGTCTTTCATTTTATACCAAAAGATGATATAAAATACAAAAGAAGCTCCAAAAGCCTCAATCTTCCATTTCTTGCAATTCCGGAACAAGTGTCTCTTCTTTGCTTTTGCATGGCTCCAAATCACGTGTGCATGGTCTCCCTTTCACGTCCAAGTCATCGGGAATCGTTATTAACGTGACTAAGGAAGCCTTAGTCAGCAATGGATCATCAATGGTCTCCTTAGGAGCTAAGGACACCAACAAGATGGACACCTCCTCTTGAATTGCTCTTGCCCTTGATCTAGTGATTGGCTCTTGCATTGTAGGACTAGTAGGGGTTGTTGATGATGGTCCCTCATCACATGCTATGGTGTGTGTTAGGATTAGCTGGAAATGCTTCTTTCCTCCATGCTATCTTTGATGGACATAGTGTGAGTGGAGACGGTTTTCCTCCACGTAGTAGTGTTATGTGTACATTTTGGTTGGGGATTGTCTTCCTCCATGCCAGTGTGATGTGGTTAGTGTTTGGCTAGAGATGATCTTCCTCTTGGCCTTGTGTGGAGTTGATGATAGTGTTGTTGGAGTGATGATTCCTCCATGCAGAGGTTCATGATATAGAATGTTATAGGTTACGGGGAACCCTTGAGGGGAGCGTTATACCTCGGCTTACAAGTCCGAGAGGATTTGGGGTCTTGATAGTTTCGGGGCGAAACTTGTTTTTAGGGGGGTGTGATGTAAGAGCCTTAGTCTTTGGAGCCTAGGAGCCCTTGTGAGCCCTTGCTAGACCCCGTCAGCCACCCCGCGGATCCTGTTAGCCGCACCTGCGCCTCAGAAGGGCCGCCCCTGCGCCTTGCCTGATCCGCCCCTGCGGTTTTGTGCGGCTGCAGCCACCTTTGTTTACCTCACGACTTTGCTTTTGTGTTGGCTTCTTATATAAGCTTTCCTTAGCTTCAAAGGAGGGGTTTCTTCATCTCTTCAGCTTCTCTCTTCCTCCTCACGTTCATCTTCTCCTCTCTTCTTCCTTGATCTTCTTTGATCTCTCTTTGATATTGTGTGTCTGAGTTTGGAGAGTTATTTGTGGTTTGAGGCTTGGATGATCATGAGCTTGTGGCTGAGAGTTGTTGATGTTGTGTTGAGGTTATGAGATGTGTTGGATGCTCCTAGCTGCTACCTAGGTTTGCTGTGGTAAGTTCTTCACCTCCATCTTCCTTTCTTCTTCTTTCTTGCTTCTTTCTTCCTTCTTAGCTTAGGATCACAAGTTAGACTTGTGTTGGACCCTTTCCTGAATGCTTTGATGTTCATACATATATATGTATGTATGTATGTGTTGATGTGGTATGGTGAAGAAGTGAAGAGAGTCGAGAAAGGGATCGAAGAGAAGTCGGGGTCAACCCTCTACACAGACAGCCGCCCCTACGCTTGCACCAGGCTGCCTCTGCGCCTGCCTGTGAGCTGCCCCTGCGCCTTGAGTGAGCAGCCCCTGCGCCTCTATGGTTCAACCTTGAGTTCTTGCTTCTGTTGGTACATTCAGGGCATACCTTGTTGGTATGTTTCCTTCCTTCCTTTCCTTTGTTCTTGGCTTAGATGTTGGCTAGGCTAGCTTGATTAGGATGAGTTGTATGATAGTGATGTGCCGTAGGCACTCGTGTTATGTTGAGGTTATGCTGTAGGCATTTGTAATCATGTTATGATCTTGAGGTTTAGATTGAGGTTGTAGGTTGGTTCTAGTTATGGAGACGAGTCTCCTAACCCTTGCAGTATGTGATGTTGTGTGCATTGCTATTGCAGGCGTTGATTACTTCCACAAGGGGAAGTTGTGAAGTGGTATTGGATACAAGTGTTACAGGTAAGTCCATAGGACTTACTTAGCGTTCAGTTGTGAGTTTGTCTGATTGTTATAGTTGTGTGTGTTTATATGATCGTGCATTTATAACCTAAACCGGACTAGGATGACCATTTACTACTTTTAATGGCTCTAGTGTATTATAACGGGTCGTGACCACTTGCCTCCGCCTGCGGGTAGGAGGAGGTGTCTTGAAGATGATCTCACAGGAGGGGACGAGTGATGATCACCCCCATGCAAAACTCCTGTGTTACGTTGGATGGGACAGGGTTCTTGAGGCTCCTCGTGTTACAAAATAAGTTGAATTAGTAATGGAATAACGTAATTGAAAGATAATAAATGAATGTGTGACATTGTATGTATGAGATGTTGATGTGTGTTGGTGCTACTACCTTTATCCTTTCTCATTTCTGTAGCTAACGGTGTATGCCGTGTTGTAGATTATCTGCAAGTTAGAAGACTGCAGAGTGAACCAGATGGTGTGAACAACCGAGGATTTCTCTACATTAGGTTTACGTGGGATATGAGATCTTTTGTATCAGATGTTTATGGATGTTGGTTTGTACTCGGCTTTGTGTTTGTAAACTCTTTTGATGTATCTTATACAACTTTTATGTATTTAATTTTAATCAACCTGTGCCTTGTTGTAAGATCCAGTGAACTTGTTATCAAGCTAGGGTCAGGATCCATTGTGAGATCCTCACCCAATGTATTACTCCGAGTCCCACGGATTCGGGGTGTTACACTAACTCTCCTTGCTCCATCTTTAACTTGTTGATGGGAGTATTTCTCCATGTGTAAAGCTTGCTTTTCAATGAAATCTCAAGCTTCATCTACCGGCATATCCATGAAAGTGCCGGCGGAAAGTAATTGGAGCTTGAATTGAGTATCTCCATTCTAACCCTTGAAGTATATCTCCAGCAACTCGATCTTTGGAATCCCATGATGTGGGAAATCCAACAAAAGATCCTTGAATCTCTCCCATGACTTGGACAAACTCTCTTTGTCCTGTATAATAAAAGCATTGATCGTGCCCCTCAATTCAACGGTTTTAAATGGGGGAAAGAACTTTGTAAGAAACTTCGTCTTCATCTCTTCCCAAGTGTTGATTTTTCCAGCCGGAAGAGATTGATACCAAGCAACAGCCTTGTCTTTCAAAGAGAGTAGAAAGGCCTCAACTTATAATTGTTGTTCTCCACTCTTGATGGTCTCAAAGTCTCCATCAGAATCTTATAGTTTTGTAAATGCTGATGCGGAAACTCTCTCTCCAAACCTCCAAATTGACATTGTCGAATCATGGTTAGAACTTGAGGTCTTAGTTCATAATCATGCTCAGTTGGATCTCCTAGGTTGACTCTTGGACCCCTAACTTGCTGATTGGGGTCCATCCTCTGTCCTAGGGTTCATGGAACTCCAGCAAAAAGAACATCTCGGACTGGCATCCGAGGTAGTGGGTGTGTCTCGGCCGGGGAAACTAGGACTGGGTCTTGCCTCGGTCGAGCATCTGGGATCGGTCGAGGTAGAAATTGAGCCCTTAGAGCGGCCATATCAGCTTCAATTCCTTCAGTTCCTGCGCGAGTCTTGTCTCTTTCTCTCGTTGTAGTTCTTCTTTACTGAGGCGTAGTTGTTCCAATGTCTCCTTCAATTCGGCTTCAAGATCGCGATTCTCTTGATCGGCTATCTTAGCTTCTTTCAATCTTTGTTTTAGGTCTTTTTTGGTTCGTGATCGTAAGGAACGATTTCCTTTCCAGCACGTTGAACTTGGTCTTGACCAAGTCCCCGACAACGGCGCCAAAAACTTATTTGCTCCAAAAGGTGTGTGCAAGCTTTAATATTTATACCAAGAATAATTGCAAATAGCGAACCCGCAGTGTACGGATCGATTGTAATAAAAACAAGAATTCCAGGGTCGAACACAAGGACTATGGTGAAACAAAGATCGGTAATTCAAGTTGTCAATAAAAAAACAAGCAACAAAGCAAAGATATCAAAGATGATGTAATAACCAGGTAAAGGGAATGCGGATTCTAGAGGTCAAAGCATCCTGTTGTGGTTCTGACTCAAGATCTCAAAAGATAACATGGACAAAGTTGAGGTTTGCAAAGGGAAAGTGTTTCTAAGGTGAGAATAGATCACCTGGTAAGTCTCACTACTCACTATCCCAAACCAAAGATCCTCTCACCGGGTAAGTCTTAAGATACTCAGGAAAGGAACTATAATCTCAAACCAACGCACCACCCAAGGGAATAAAATCAACCTTTACCGGGTAAGTCTCAAACTAACTCTCAAAGATGGGATGAATGGCACACTCAAACCCCAATAAAGGATAAACCTTTATTACCTATCACTCAGTATCTTGGGTATACAAAAAAAGGAATCACCTGGTAAGTCTCATCCTAGGCTTGCGTATAGACCCAAAATGTGCAACAAGGATAAGATTTTGCACACTAAAACCTACACTCGGGTATGGATCAGATAAGGTCATGCCTCGCGCAGTTCATGTCCGATCTCGGTCGAGATGTTCTATGAACCAACCGAGGTGAGCTTCAGCTAAGGTTTGGCTCGAGCTTTCAAGGTCCACTAAGGTAAAGGCTCATTCTTTCATCGTCTTTCCTACAACCTTTAGCCAATCACCCTACAAACGAACAAGAATTTAGCCAATAATCATCATGATAACAACAATCAAATATATAAGAAAACAAGCAATATCCAAATAAGAAAACCTTAACACAAAGGTCTCAATAACTGAATCAAATAATCAATCAAACAATCAATCAGCGTTCCTGAATCACAAATAAGAACAGACAACAAAACCCAACCAACTAAGAAAATCTTACAAACTTCCTTCAAAGCCAACTTCAAACTAGATTCCTTCCTTCCTTGATCTTCAACCTTCAAACTTCCTTCAAAACTTCCTTCAAAACTCTTCAGAAATTGGAGATCCGAAGATGGCTGAATTCTAGAAAATCAGCCCATATATATAGGAGAATTATCTTCCAAAGATAAAATATCTTAAAAAGACAATTTCCTTCCTTAAAAAATATTACAATCTTCTTTGTTTCCAAAATATATCAACCAAAAGATATTCTTCCTTCGAGAAATGCATAAAAAAATATGTGATATTCACTTTCCAAAAATAGAAGATCTCAGCCAAAAATAAAGATCTCGCGTCCGGTCATCACTTCGCCTCGGTCCAGACGCTCCTGAAGATAACCTCGGTCGAGATGATAATGCAGCTAACCGAGGTGAGTCTCAGCTGAGAGTAAAACTCTCTAATCTGGTCCAAAATCAATCTTCCAAATTATGTCCATGGTTCCTGAGCCTTACTTGTAGCTCCTCAATGCTCCATAATGTAGCTCCAATGACTCCTTAGCTCCCTTAACTCCAAAACTTTCCAACACGTGCCATTTTTCCTACAATTACAACGAAACTAGGTGTAGACCTCGATTCTTGCAAAGGTAGACAAAACAACATAATGATCAAAGAATATACATCCAAACATGCAGATTTATGAAAATAAAACGTCTAAACCAATCCCACAAGGAGCATCCGAACCGGCTCCTTAAGACATTTTAGGAGTCAAGATGATGAAGGGTCATCCGAACCGGCTCCATCTTCAACACCACAAGGAGCCCTAACAAGAGCTCAAGCCAAACGCCAAGCGGAGATGGATGCTATCTTCCTAGCCATGGTTCAAGAAGCTCACCCAAGCTCACCTCCAATGAGTCCAAGGCCCGTCATGATGCTTAGCCACATTGGACCAGCCAAGAAGAAGTTGAATGGTGCATAGGAGAGCTTTAAGTGTGCATGTGCATGGCTGGCGTGAGAAGCTAGTTAGAGAGTGTTAAATAAAGCCTAGAATTAGTCTATTTTATGGATTTACTTAATACACTCTAAATTGTAATTATTATTTTTATTTCTTTTCTATTTTTAGGAGAAAAGGTCTAGGTTGTATATAAACCTTTCTCTCTTCCTTTTTGTGCAGAATACGTTAAACACATTGCCTAAGTGCCAAATTGAACCCCTTTGAGTTCAGCCTCTTGTCTTGTGAGAATTGTGGTGTTAGCATAGCTTTCTCGTTCTTGTGTGTGTCAATCTCCTTCGGGTTGGTGCTACAAGTCGAATCGAAGCAACCTCTTCGTGCCTTCGATAATTCTAGATCGATTGTGTGAAGTTGTAAGAAGCGGGGTCGAATCGTCATCGGTTTGGGTTCTTAGATCATCGAATCCAAGGGTTATATCGTTTGTTCCTTTCGGTTCCTCTTTTCCAGTTCGTTTCCCTTATTGCTTTGCACATTTTCCTTTTATAATTGTTCCTGAATTTCGTTTGCTTTTACTCCCGAAAACAGGTTGCTCTTCTAGATCCGTTCTTCGCGGCTAATCCCCGTATCAATTAGTATCAGAGCTAGTTGACGTTCAACCTACAAAAAGAGTCGGTAAATCAGTCAAAAAAACCAAAAGTGTCTCGTTTGTTTGTTTTGAGTCTATTGCCATTGCCATTTCTATTACAAGTTTTTTGATTGAACTAACGAGTTTGTTGCTTTGTTTGTGAATCTTGGACGCCGGCACCCCACCTACACCACGCCTACACAACGCCTACCACCAGCCCTTGTGCCAACAACCACGCCGCCACCAGCCTTGTCCCACGTCCAAACACCGCACTAAACAAACCCTGAATTTTAAAAAAAAAAAAAAGAGAAGAAGGCTGATCCGTCCAGCCTATTTTTCCATCCCCTCTCTCTCCTCCACATTTTCAGCCTATTTTTTTTGAATTTTCACCCTTTGTTAGCTATTTACTTGGTCAACTCTATCCTCTTGCAACTAATTAGATTTTCTTAGCATTTTTGTTTTAGTTTTCTTTAATTCCAGCAAAAAAAAACTCAAGTTGTTATAGGATTTTATTTCTTTCATTTTTTTTCATTTGTCTCTTTGAATTCAAATTGAGATCTGGTTTTCTAGTTTAAAAAAAAAAGAAAGAAAAGAAATCCGAGATTAAAAAAAAAAGAAAGAAAGAAAGAAAAAGAAAAGAAAAGAAAGAAACAAAAAAAAAAAGAAATCAACCTTAGTTATTCATTTCATTCTTGCTAGCTTATTCTTGTTTATTTCAAAGGGACCAAGTCATTCACGCCTAGCCTAGCTTCACCCTAGCCTAGCCACGCCTTGGCCCTCGCCTAGCTCACTTCACTCGAGCCACGCCTTAGCCTTGACCAGCCCTTCTATACACACCTTCGGTGTCCAAGGTTTGCTTGCTTAGGCTTGACGAGTAAGTTCTTTCAAGGCTTATCTTGACTTCAAATTTTGAGTCCATACTTAGTTGCATATAACATTCGTGCAACTTGTCCTTTCCATTTTGAGTCTTTTTCTTCTCTTTTATTAAGTCAAACACGTTTTTAAGGTGATTGAAATCGAATTTCGCTTCTACTTTGAAGCTTTTGTTTGGCTAAGTATTGAACTCACGTGAGGTTTTTGACTAATGAAGGACGAGCCATCAACAAGCTTGTTGAGCACAACTAGAGAGTGAGAGTTTGCTTTCGAGTGATACACTTGTGAGGCGTTTTTGTTTGAGCTAACCTAACGTGTTTGAGTGTTTTAGTGTCTTTGAACAATGTCAGGAACTCCCACAGGTACGCCGAGCCCCGAGCCTTTTTCCCCGGAGTTGTTTAACCATATCAAGGGCTTGAAAGATAGCATTGAAGGGTTAAGTACAAGGCTATCCAACTTGGAGGCGTCTAAGGTAGTTCTTGAGCCTCGGCCACTAGGAGGCAACATGCAGGTAGGAGACCACTCGAGGGCTCAACACCAAGGGCAAGTCCGAATACCACTTCAAAGCCAACAAGAGGCATTTCAAGCAGCCCGGCACTCTAATGCCACGCAGCCCTCTCCGAATGTCCAATGCTTTGGCCACACCGTGTCCCAACCGGGATGGGGCAATCTTGCTTTCAAGGAGCATGTTTCTATCCCTTCTTCTCCCATTATACATGAAAATTTGCATAACTATCCTCAACAGTTTCAGAATCAAGCTTATAAGCAGGATCAGGATGGTGATGGAGATGATGAGGAATGGAGGCCGAACGGACGAAGGGAGCGCCAACAGCCCCGGAGACCTCATGACGGCCGGCGCCAAGACGAGCAGAGGCGTGAGCCCTATGGTGGCTAGCCAAGGAGGGAGCGAGATCTGGAGTCTGATGGTTTTGGAAAAGTAAAGGTGAAGATCCCAAGCTTTGAAGGCAAATGTGACCCGGACGTGTACATGGCATGGGAGGCGAAGATAGAGCAAATATGGTCATGCCATAACTTTCCCGAGCATAAGAAGGTACATTTCGCAGTTCTTGAGTTTATTGATTATGCTATGATATGGTGGGATGATTTGGTGAAGGAAAGGAGGAGAACTTTGGATGCACCGGTAGTTACTTGGGCACACATGAAGGCCTTGATGAGAGCTTGGTTTGTGCCTCAACATTACACTAGAGAATTGAGGCAAAGGTTGGAGAACTTGAGGCAAGGAGCCATGACTGCCGCCATGCAAATGGCCATGGTAAAGGCTAATGTGCGAGAGGATGAAGAGAATACAATGGCTAGGTATCTTCGTATTCTCAATTTAAGTTTTTCTAACGAGATAGATCTTTTTCCCTATAGCTCTATGACAGAACTGCTCCACCTAGCAATCAAAGTAGAAAGGAAAATGAAGGCAAGAAGTCAAGGAGGTAAGGTTGCCTATGGCGCGCCTAGCTCATGGAGGAGCCAAGGAGGTCGCCAACAAGGGAATTACAACCGGGAGGTGCCAAGCAAGGAGAAGCTAGCCCCGGAGCAAGGAGGTCCACGCAAGGCTCCTTATGCAGCCCCTACCAAGCCCACGCCTACAATACCTAAATGCACTCAAGGGAGTATTTCTAACCCTTCATCTAGTGCTAGGGATATTGTATGTTTTAAGTGCCAAGGAAGAGGGCACATGATGAAGGATTGTCCTAACAAAAGAACTTTGCTAGTTAACCATTTAGGGCAATATGAGACCGAATCTCAGCATGAGCATGATAATGATGATTTTGAGCTTAATATGCACGATCATGATGATTTTGATGATGATGGCATTGAATATGAGCAAGGAGATTGTTTATTAGCTAAGAGAGTGTTATTTGATCATCCTAGCTCATTCCTAGCTAACACTTCCATGATTTGTGATAAAAGTCTTGAGCATGATAATTATTTGATAGCTAGGAGAACTTTAAGTGTACAACCTGCTCCTTGTGAAGATAACCAAAGAGAAAACTTGTTTCACACTAGATGCTCGGTTAAAGGAAAGGTTTGTAATGTTATTATTGATGGAGGAAGTTGTTGCAATATTGCTAGCACCGAAATGATATCTAAGTTGCAAATTCTTACATTTTATCACCCTACACAATATAAGCTGCATTGGATGAATGATTGTTGTGAGTTAAAGGTTAATAGGCAAGCTAAGATCACTTTTACTTTAGGCCATTATGAAGATACGGTTTTATGTGATGTTGTGCCTATGCAAGCTTGTCATGTGTTGTTAGGCCGCCCTTGGCAATATGATAGGAGAGTTATGCATGATTGTTTTACAAATAGATATTCTTTTGTATTCAATGATAAAACCGGGACTCTTAAGCCTATGACTCCCTTGCAGATTGCGGAGGCATTTGAGAAGAAGAAGGCAAGTGAGCAAGAGCAAGGACAAGCTAAGAAGGGGAGCAAGCCGTCGAGCCAAGACCCCTCCCCATCCACGCCTTCTAACCCCCAGCCTATCACCCTTGTATCCACGGCCACAAAACAGCCCACAACAACCTTGTTAGCTTCCAAACTTGAGCTACAAAATGACTACCTACCCTTAGACACCACCTTGATGATGTTGTGTAAGGAGCTCACCTTGATGAGTGATGAAGCCAAGGTTAGCTTACCACCTACTATCTCAGCCATCCTTGAGGAATTTAAGGATGTGTTTCCGGAAGAAATACCAATGGCCTTCCACCTTTGAGAGGCATTGAGCACCAAATTGACCTTATCCCCGGCGCAACACTCCCAAATAGACCATCCTACCGAATGAACCCAAAGGAGAGTCACGAGATCCAAGTGCAAGTTCAAGACCTCCTAGAAAAGGTCTACGTGAGGGAAAGCTTAAGTCCGTGCGCCGTGCCCGTGCTCTTGGTGCCTATGAAGGACAACACATGTAGAATGTGTGTTGATTGTCGAGCTATCAACAACATCACCATCAAGTACCGCCACCCTATTCCCCGCCTAGATGACATGATTGATGAGCTACATGGCGCCACCACCTTTAGCAAGATAGACCTACGGAGTGGCTACCATCAAATCTGAATGAAGGAGGGGGACGAGTGGAAAACAGCCTTCAAAACTAAGTTTGGTTTGTATGAATGGCTTGTTATGCCATTTGGGTTATATAATGCTCCTTCTACTTTTATGCGCTTAATGAACTATGTTTTGAGACATTTTATAGGGAAGTTTGTTGTAGTATACTTTTATGGTATCTTAATCTATAGCAGATCCCTAGAGGAGCATGAAGGACATCTAAGGGAAGTAGTTCTTACCCTTAGGGATGAACACTTGTATGCTAATCTTAAGAAATGTAGCTTTTGCACTAATGATGTTATATTTCTTGGTTTTGTAGTGACTATACAAGGCCTACAAGTGGATAAGGAGAAGATTAGAGCAATCAAAGATTGGCCCACACCAACATCCATCATCCAAGTAAGGAGTTTCCATGGGCTTGCAAGCTTCTATAGGCGCTTTATGAGAAACTTTAGTACCATTGCCGCGCCCTTAACGGAAATTCGCAAGAAGCATGCGCCATTTGTGTGGGAGGAGGCACAAGAACGTGCCTTTAGCAAGCTGAAATAGGTCTCAACCGAGGCGCCCTTGCTAGCTCTTCCCGACTTCACTAGGCCTTTTGAAGTGGAGTGTGACGCCTCGGGCATTGGCATAGGCGGCGTGCTCATGCAAGAAGGTAAGCCTATTGCCTTCTTTAGTGAAAAGCTCAAAGGAGCATGTCTTAATTACTCTACCTATGATAAAGAGTTATATGATTTGTTTAGAGTGCTTAAGACATGGCAACACTACTTGTGGCCTAGAGAGTTTATTTTGCATTCCGATCATGAGTCTTTGAAGCATTTTAGGAGTCAAGATAAACTAGATAGGAGGCATGATAGGTGGATGGAATTTATTGAGACTTTTCCCTATGTTATCAAGTATAAAAAGGGAAAAGGCAATGTAGTGGCGGATGCCCTCTCTAGGAGGCACACATTGTTGACTACATTGGATGCTAAGGTATTAGGCTTTGTTTACATTAAAGAGCTCTATGAATCTGATCTTGATTTTGGTGATACATATAAGCTATGTGTGCTTCAAAAGGTTCCTTAGATAAATACTATTTGTATGAGGGATTTTTGTTTCGAATTGATAAGGTGTGCATACCTAGATGTTTCCTTCGATTGTTGTTAGTAGAGGAAGCCCATAAAGGAGGTATAATGGGTCATTTTGGGAGGGATAAAACTTATGCTATGCTGTAGTCACACTTTTATTGGCCACACATGCTTAGGGATGTTGAAAATGTGCTTAAAAGATGCTTAGAATGCCTTAGAGATAAATCTAAAGTGAAGCCTCATGGATTGTACACACCTTTGCCCATCCCAATAGCCCCTCGGGAACACATTAGTATGGACTTTATTGTGAGATTGCCTAGGACTAAAAGAGGTAGGGACTCGATTTTTGTGGTGGTAGATCGTTTCTCAAAAATGGCTCACTTTATTGCTTGTCACAAAACTGATGATACGGCCAATGTAGCTAATCTATTATTTCGGGAAGTAGTTCGGTTACATGGAATTCCAAGGACAATAGTAAGTGATAGGGATGTTATGTTCTTAAGTTATTTTTGGAAGACTCTTTGGGGAAAGCTAGGCACGAAATTGTTATTTTCTACATCAAGCCACCCCCAAACTGATGGGAAAACGGAAGTAACTAATAGGACTTTAACCACACTTTTAACGGATGTCATCAAAAAGAATCTTAAGGAATGGGAGGATGTCTTGCCACATGTTGAATTTGCCTATAATAGAGTTGTGCATTCGTCTACTTCCATCTCTCCATTTGAGTGTGTTTATGGTTTTAATCCACTAACCCCTTTTGATCTTACACCGTTGCCTAAGAAGGAGCGAGTGGATTTAAGTGCTAAAATGCAGATTGAACACATCAAGGAGCTACATAGGAGGACCAGGATTAAGCTTGAGGAGAAAGGCAAATACAACGCAGCCAAGGCAAACCAAGGAAGGATGAAGGTTACATTTCAGGCCGGTGACCTTGTATGGCTACACTTGAGGAAGGAGAGGTTTCAACAACTTCGGAAGTCCAAGCTCTCTCCAAGAGGAAACGGACCTTTCAAGGTGTTACACAAGGCTGGTGACAATGCCTATGTGCTAGACTTGACGGACGACTATGCTTTTGATCCCACATTCAATGTGAGGGATCTAAGCCCTTTTCAACCCCTTAGTGATGATCAAGGAAATTTGAGGTCAAATTCTTTTAAAGAAGAGGAGAATGATGAAGGGTCATCCGAGCCGGCTCCATCTTCAACACCACAAGGAGCCCTAACAAGAGCTCAAGCCAAACGCCAAGCGGAGATGGATGCTATCTTCCTAGCCATGGTTCAAGAAGCTCACCCAAGCTCACCTCCAATGAGTCCAAGGCCCGTCATGATGCTTAGCCACATTGGACCAGCCAAGAAGAAGTTGAATGGAGCATAGGTGAGCTTTACGTGTGCATGTGCATGGCTGGCGTGTGAAGCTAGTTAGAGAGTGTTAAATAAAGCCTAGAATTAGTCTATTTTATGGATTAATTTAAAACACTCTAAATTGTAATTATTGTTTTTATTTCTTTTCCTATTTTTAGGAGAAAAGGTCTAGGTTGTATATAAACCTTTCTCTCTTCCTTTTTGTGCAGAATACGTTAAACACATTGCCTAAGTGCCAAATTGAACCCCTTTGAGTTCAGCCTCTTGTCTTGTGAGAATTGTGGTATTAGCATAGCTTTCTCGTTCTTGTGTGTGTCAATCTCCTTCGGGTTGGTGCTACAAGTCGAATCGAAGCAACCTCTTCGTGCCTTTGATAATTCTAGATCGATGTGTGAAGTTGTAAGAAGCGGGGTCGAATCGTCATCGGTTTGGGTTCTTGGATCATCGAATCCAAGGGTTCTATCGTTTGTTCCTTTCGGTTCCTCATTTGCAGTTCGTTTCCCTTATTGCTTTGCATGTTTTCCTTTCATAATTGTTGCTGAATTTCGTTTGCATTTACTCCCGAAAACAGGTTGCTCGTCTAGATCCGTTCTTCGTGGCTAATCCCCGTATCACAAGATAAGTTAGATAGGAGACATGGTAGATGGATGGATTTTATAGAAACTTTTCCTTATATCATAAAGTATAAAAAGGGCAAGGATAATGTTGTAGCGGATGCTCTCTCTAGAAGATATTCTTTAATCACAACTATGGATTCTAAGGTCTTACGTTTCTATTATATTAAGGTTTTATATGTTGATGATTATGATTTTGGAGACATATTTAAGCAATATGCATCTAGAGGAGCCTTTGATAAGTATTACTTGTTTGAGGGTTTTATATTTAGAGTTGATAAAGTGTGCATTCCTAAGTGTTCCCTTAGGCTATTACTTGTTGAAGAAGCCCATATGGGAGGCTTAATGGGGTATTTTGGGAGAGATAAGACTTATCATATGCTGCATTCACATTTTTATTGGCCTCATATGCTTAGAGATATAAAGAACTTGCTTAAGAGATGTCTTGTGTGTTTAAAGGCTAAGGCTAGATTGAAACCTCATGGATTGTATACCACCTTACCCACGCCTAAGTCACCTTGGGAGGATATTAGTATGGACTTCATTGTTGGGTTACCTAGGACTAAGAAGGGGAGAGATTCGATTTTTGTGGTAGTAGATCGATTTTCTAAAATTGCCCATTTTATTGCTTGCCATAAGACTGATGATGCTTATAATGTAGCTAACTTGTTATTTAGGGAAATTGTTAGATTACATGGAGTACCTAGGACTATAGTGAGTGATAGGGATGTTAAGTTTCTTAGTTTCTTTTGATAAAACTCTTTGGGGTAAATTAGGGACGAAGTTGTTGTTTTCGACTTCTAGTCATCCTCAAACGGATGGTCAAACCGTAGTAACTAATAGGACGTTAACAACCATTTTGAGGGCTGTTTTAAAGTATAATTTGAAAGCTTGGGAAGATGTCTTGCCTCATGTTGAATTTGCATATAATCGTACATTACATTCTTCTACTAATCTAACTCCTTTTGAGTGTGTCTATGGGTTGAATCCTTTGACCCCTTTTGATCTTATACCGTTGCCCATAGCGGAGCGAGTAGATTTTAATGCAGAAAAATAGATGGAGATCATCAAGGAACTACATGAAAGGACATGCAAAAGGCTAGAGGAGAAGGGGAGGCAAGTGGCGGCCAAGGCTAATAGGAACCGCAAGCAAGTGTTGTTCGAACCGGGAGACCTCGTGTGGCTGCATTTAAGGAAGGATAGGTTCCCGGAAAGGCGCAAGTCCAAGCTATCACCTAGGGGAGACGGACCATTCAAAGTACTACATAAGGTTGACAACAATGCTAATGTACTAGAGCTTCCGGAGGACTATGGAGTGAGCCCTACTTTCAACGTAGGAGATCTAAGTCCCTTTGAGTCAAGTGATGCGAATGGTGATGATTTGAGGACGTATCCTTCCCAAGAAGGGGAGTATGATGAGGGACCATTACCAACAGCCCCTACTAGTCCTACAATGCAAGGGCTAATCACTAGATCAAGGGCAAGAGCAATTCAAGAGGAGGTGTCCAACTTGTTGGTGTCCTTAGCTCCTAAGGAGACCATTGACGATCCATTGCTGACTGAGGCTTCCTTAGTCACATTAATGACGATTCCCGATGACTTGGACGTGTAAGGGAGTCGTTTGGTTCTTTTGGATCTACTTCTACCAAGCATTCCACGTTCATTTCATTCTCTTTCTACCCTTTTGTCCAACGTCATTTCTGGTTCTAACAATCTCATTATGCGTGCCATTTGTCAAAGAAAACGTCCATTGTTGGTCTACAAGGATTCTCAATCTAGATCTAGTCATTTGCGGCCCCAACCCGCATCAACACGTCCCAGGTTCCACGATCTAATCGTCTTCCTCATAAAGGAAGAGAGTGTCAAAACCATTCCGCAACTCGGCGGATATAGTCCATCACCCTATATTGCATACATCTTCCACATACCTTGGAGGTATTACCGAATGATCATCTCGTTCTTACTTGATCAAGTGATATTCTCAACCCGCTACATCGCTTAGGAGGTCACCTCAGACGTCCTAACTCACCTAGATAACTCTGTTTATTCTCTATACTGCATAACCGGTACCGTTGTCCTCTCATGTCAAGCTAGTTCCTCTTAATTCTTAGAGTACAATATGGCATCGTCAAATCCGACCATAAGAATCATTCGTGTAACTCGTGCATCATAACTGTCATAACAATCCTTAGGTTAGGGTCCACCTTGGAACCGCCTGAAACACATAAATTGCACGGCTTCATCGTAACTTGATTCCGAAAGCCGATGGATACTCATTGTGTAAACTCCAACTCATCAACCACACTTGTGCTCTCAAATGGCTTTACTACACTTGTAGTAACCATATTGGCCCTAAATGCCGCCTTACAAAGGTCCGTTCTTCTCTCCACCCAAGTCTGGTGACATCTCAATTCCAAGTCGATCTAATCAAACATCACAAAAGCATGCAACCAGTCTTAACGAGCCATCCACTACAAAGAAGATACCCTCCCTCGTTGTTCACCATACACATCTCTTGGAAATGAAAGTACAACTTTTTTGACTCGTACATTCCCTTAAACTCGTTCTAGAATTTCCTTGAGGAAAAGACCGAAAGAATTCTCCATTCCAGCCACGGAAACTTCTAACTCATGATCCCTCAAGTACCACCACCTCACGCTTTAAATCTTACAACGCTACTATAGCTTCGGTCCCTCGCTCCACACCGTAGCCTTCAAGGCTCCTTTGGGTGTGTCTAACAACTTTGACTCATCTCTCGTTCGCGTTAACTTATCATTTGTTCCTTAAGAACAAAATACCATGCATCTCCTTTCTATATCTTCCCATTTTCTTAAAGCAACTCGGGAAACTTCACTTTCCTCTTGATCCACTACGTTCTTATATGCTTAAGCCTTTATGGTTTCAAACTGATCAATTCCTCCATATGCCAAAACTCGAGACCTATTAAGGTCGCAAAAGGGGCATTACCGTACCTCTTTGGGAGATCTATTACCGTCACTTGCTTAAACCATTCAACGTTATATTGCTCAAGACAATCACGCTTCTGTTGATATACCTTATTACTATTGACATCTAACCATTGGGAAAACTCCAAGATTTTGTTACTGTTCCTTCAAAGTCACTACTTGAGGTTATACATCCCGTCTACACTTCTCAATAGGTAATCCGCACTTTATGCGTTCTTGGTCATCACTAATAAGCTTGTGGTTGACCTTCTCTAGGGTCAACGACTTACCAATCCTCTATACTTTATGTCACTAATCTCATGAAGGCTACCCTCCTTGGGGTACTCTACCTCAATTCCGTTAGCTCCTTCCACGTTCCGTGCTTCCATCCTTTTCCATAAGGTAACCAAACTAACCATACTCTTCTAGGCCTCACGTTCCGTATAACTCGTCTTCATAGGCTTAACCGTACCTCGTAACATCTTGTAAGCGTGTCTTCTCCAAAAAGTTCCAACATTATTCCGCAACCGCTAGCGTGTCTCTTGGTCGTCGTCTTAAGCCTTTTCATAACTAAAGCTCCCTATTGCGTCACTCCCCTTCTCGGGATCACGTCTACTCACACTTCTATCTCCTTGGTGTCTTTTAGTCTTATCATCATACAGAAACGGTCAATTCCACGGGAATCCTTGTCATACATTTCTTCTCAAAACTCTCGTAATCTTGACTCTTCACTTAACGGTACCTCGTAAGCTTAACTTACGGTATCTTACATCTTACACACCTGGTTCGATCGTTCTTCACATCTTGACTCCAAAGCTTAGGAGCGTCTAAGGAAAGCTTCACTTATCGTAATGGAACACCGTCTCTAATCTTGTTGGAATGCACCCATCTCCTCCTCGATTCGCATCTTTAGTCCTCCCCGCGTCTTCTTGAAGAACTTATATACGTCATCTATATCGGTCTCGTTGTCTTTCCATTCGTGACTTCTTTGAAACCACTTCCACATTTTTGGTATGGCCTTCGTTCCTATTTCTCTTAAGTTGTCTCATGTTGTTCTTTTTCTTGGTTGTCCTTCATTTACGTCATCTCCAATCCTCCTCTTCGACATCCTTTTAAAGGAATTCAAGAACGTCATTGTGTTCGTTAGCACGAAATGCCCAACTGATACTTGAGCGTAATCCAACACGTATGAGCGTTATCCCAAGCCACGTCATCGTCTTAAAGGTGATGACGTCATAATATCATCTTTCCATTAGGTCCCATATCTCCATACGCTACTATATGTATAAGGCTACATATACATAACTATATAAGTCCTAAGTCCATATCTCTACTAATATAACACATCCGACATGCCATCATATCAATATAAGGTCCAAAACATATAATCGTTTACGTATATAACTATACACATATATCACGTCCATCATGTAAATTAAAATCCACATATACAACCAAGGCATACAAGCCCAAACATCCTAAGGTCACATGCATAACTAGGTACATAGAAAATTAAAAACAATCCTAAGGCCATATACATATATTTAGATAACTATGTAAATATATATACTTACATACATCAAATCCAAAAATCTATGTCGCCGAGGTTTGCGTGAGGAGTGGAGGTCCGTACATTCTAACCCAATCCCGACTCATGCATATGAATTTTGAAAACAAAAGTCAGAACCCGAGGGATTCTGTTTATTCCTCATTCGGCCTTTAGAAGGTTGCGAGTGCCATTGTTGTCAACCTAGGGCTCTGATACCACTTTGTAACACCCCGAATCCGCGGGATATCGGAATGCTACGGGCGAGACCACACAATGCGTCCCGACCCTTAGCTTGACAACAATCTCACCGGACCTTTCCAACATGGACCAAATAAAGGCTCAAAACTCGAGAACGTTTATAATGTATGCAAGACATAAAAGTAAAGAGTACAACGTGGAAACTCAGTCGAGTCCTCAAAACGACACAAAACATAAATCCGTAAGCGTACAACAATCCATATGCTAACATACGGGTAAAACGACAACAACAATCCCAAAAACGCCCCCGTCATACAATTTACGGCGACCCTCGGTTGTCCACTCCTCCACCTCAGTCGGCGGCGTCCCTAACCTGCGGGGCATCTACACAAGCTATTTAAAACCGTTAGCTACATTCGAAGCATTAAAGACATGGTGAAGGCACAAACACATTCATATATAATCACGTCACATAAACATGCTCAACAAACAATCCGGTTATTTATCTTTATTTATTAGGTCGTATCCCGTTCTAGTTCAACTTCTTTTGTGACACGAGAATCTCCTGAAACTTGCATCGGTGCCTTCTTCCGGCAATGGAACGGTCGGATGCCTCCGACCATCTAACCAGCACGGGCCAGTTGCCGAGAACCTCCTAGCTCTCGCAAGAGCTAGGCAATGATGTTGTAACACCCCGAATCCGCGGGATATCCGAATGCTACGGGCGAGACTACACAATGGGTCCCGACCCTTAGCCTGACAACAATCTCACCAGACCTTTCCAACATGGCACAAATAGAGGCTCAAAAACTCGAAAACTTTATAATGTATGCAAGACGGAAAAGTAAAGAGTACAACGTGGAAACTCAGCCGAGTCCTCAAAACGACACAAAACATAATCCGAAAGCGTACAACATCCATAGTCAAACATAAGGGTAAAACGAAAACAACAATCCCAAAAATGTCCCTTCCTACACAATGTACGGCGACCCTCGGCTGTCCACTCCTCCACCTTACTCAGCGGCGTCCCTAACCTACAGGGCATCTACACAAGCGGTTTAAAACCGTTAGCCACATTCGAAGCATTAAAGACATGGTGAAGGCACAAACACAATCATATATAATCACATCACATAAACATGCTCAACAAACAATCCGGTTATCTATCTTTATTTATTATGTCGTATCCCGTTCTAATTCAACTTAGTTTTGTGACACGAGACCACCGTGGTCCCGCCTCGGTCCCTACTTATAAGCATGGAACGGTACGGATGCCTCCGCCATCTAACCAGCACGGGCTAGTCGCCGAGAACCTCCTAGACTCTCACAAGAGATAGGAAGATGATGTCACCACCGTTATCATACACTTGGGCCAAAATATATACATAAATGTCGGTGATACCACTTTGTAACACCCCGAATCTGCGGGAAATGGGAATGCTACGGGCGAGACCACTCAATGGTTCCCCACTCTTAGCTTGAGAACAATCTCACCGGACCTTTCAAACATGGCACAAATAAAGGCTCAAAACTCGAAAATGTTTATAATGTATGCAAGACGGAAAAGTAAAGAGTAAAATGTGTAAACTCAGCCGAATCCTCAAAACGACACAAAACATAAATCCGTAAGCGTACAACAATCCATAATCTAACATAAGGGTAAAACGACAACAACAATCCCAAAAACGCCCTCGTCCTACAATGTACGGCAACCTTCGGCTGTCAACTCCTCCACCTCACTCGGCGGCGTCCCTAACCTGCGGGGCATCTACATAAGCGGTTTAAAACCGTTAGTTACATTCGAAGTATTAAAGACATGGTGAAGGCCCAAACACAATCATATATAATCACGTCACATAAACATGCTCAACAAACAATCCGGTTATTTATGTTTATTTATTAGGTCGTATCCCGTTCTAGTTCAACTTCTTTTGTCACACGAGAATCTCCCAAAACTCGCCACGGTCCCTTCTTCCGGCAATGGAACGGTCGGATGCCTCCGACCGTCCAACCAACATGGGCCAGTCGCCGAGAACCTCCTCGCTCTCACAAGAGCTAGGTAGTGATGTTACAGCCCGTTATCATACACTTGGGCCAAATAACATAAAGGTCGGTAGTCCTATTACCAGTTTATAAGTTATAACAAAAGCGATAAAACACACACCACCAAGCACGCAATGAATCTAATATGACGAATATGGCTAAGTAAGTCCGGAGACTTACCTCGTCTCTCAACTCACAACACTCTAGCTTCCATAGAGAGGAAGCACACAACTTGCTCATACAAGAATGCACTCATCAACACAAGCTCACACTCAAGAAGTCTTAGACTTCACTCTAGTGATCTAAGCAAGATCACCCAACTCTCAAACTAGGAAAGCATCCTAGGATCCATGGTACTCATAACACTCTCAACAAGCAAAGGAAACTCACAACAGCCTATAACTCACATGATCATCAACAACAGCCTAGTGTTACGTTAGGAAATAGCACAAAAAGCTTTACATTTATAAACTCGAACTAAATCCTAAACTACCTAGCGAAACCCGCAGTGTACGGGTCGTTTGTAGTAGGGATAGTATTCCGAGGTCGAACTCAAGGACTGAGGTGAAAATAAGTCATTCAATGATCAAAGATAGTGTGAATCTAGACTAAGATAAGATGAGGAATAAAGAAAATGGAAAACACAATGTTTTTGGAGGGTTTTGGGTGATCAAACAAAGATCACAAATATGTGAACACAATCAAGCAACACAAACACACACTAACACAAAAGATAGGAGAATGGAAGTAACAAAGCGGATTCTAGAGATTGGAAGTCCGGTTATGGCATAGACTCAAGCTATCTATTCATTCCTCGGATTAACTATGATATGTTGGGATTAAGCGTTTCTAGATTGGGATCAATTACCGGGTAAGTCTCATGATCCACTAGTCCATTCCTAAGGTCTCATCACCGGGTAAGTCTCTAAGAACCTAAGGATAGGAATTCTACACAAACCGGATTGTTACCTAGGGGTCTAACCTATCCTTACCGGGTAAGTCTCGGAAAGGGAAGTCCTAAACAACTATCCTAGCACACTTAGTCCAATGGCGGCTTGTGAGGCTAACCACTACCTAGGGTTTGTCATCTTTTCAATCTAAGAGTAAGAATCACCGGGTAATTCTTTTCTAAACACTTAGTTGCTAACACTAGGTCTCCCTAGGATAGAATTAGCTCAACAAACACTAGGATTTCAAGAACAAGAGTCATCCAAGGGTAAAAATCTAAGTTCATCCTATCATGGTCCTAGCCATAACCCTTCTTTCCTTACCCTAGAATCGCAATCTATCTAGCCAACAACATTCATTTCAAGATCAATCTCCACAAATAAAGCATGCTTGCAAGTCATGGTCAATTGATGAAGAACAATCCAAAGAAAAGACATTAAAAGCATAGAATAGAAATTACCAAATCCTTACAAAGCTCCAAGAGCTAATCCAAGTTGTCAACAATGAACTTCTCTCTCAAATCCACTCTAATCTCACTCTAAAACGAGAATCTACACTAATCTCTTCCAAGAACACCCCTAATGGGTGCTTGGAAGAGAGGCAACAATGGAGAAGTGTTTTGGGGGAGAAGATAGGTCAAAAGAGAGGAGAAGGATCAATGGGAGAGAGCCAGCAACAACTTTGAAGGACCACTTATATTCTCCACCAAGAGCATAGCTGGACAAGAGATCGTGGGACACGTGGCTTAAGCTGTCAAAGGCCCAAAAATCGACCCAGTAGGAAAAATCGGCCGATTTTCCTGGGTGTAGGTCGATTTTCTTCAACAGAAGCATGCTATGATCGTCTAGCCATGAGTTGCTCCATGGTTTGCACCAATAGTGGTCTTTGTGTCCTTTGTTGCTCCAATTATGCTCCTCCAAGGCTTTGCATGTGTACCATCATGAGGCTTGGCCCTCAAATGTATCGATTAACGTCCAATAGATCCCCGAATTACCTACAAAACCGATAAAAGGTAGTGTAGACGTTTTTTCTAGAAATGTGCATGAATTGAGCGAAGACGTCATGAACCAATGCCAAAACGTGCATGAATGAGTGAGAAATCTATCTAAATGATTACCAAATCCTAAGTCATAAATCTTGTTATCAAAAATACCCCATACTTAAGGTTTGCTCGTCCCCGAGCAAATTCCCAACTATAGACTAAGAGATGACATAATTTATGTATGCAGAAAAATGGCAAAATCTTTTTGGGTTTGTGCTTCTAATATTGGATCACCTTCATAGTCATGTTTCATGGCAATGGACAAGCAATTATGTATCAAATAAATGAAAGCATGGAAAGACAATTACACTTAACTTGATAGCATGCAATGAAATGTAAAGATGAAGAAGTCAAGATGATCATGAGCATATCCAATCTATATCACTTAGTCTTACACACATGCAAGTAGGTTATAAGGACTTGTAAAATAGAAGGCCAAGAAACGTTGCGATTAGGTGGGAATTTTCTAGGCTATGTGATGCTAATCCGGGAAAGAAACTAAACAACCACAACTTCAAATTTTCTTATCAACTTCACTCAAGTGTATATTTTTCTTCATTTTCTTTTCTTTCTTTTATTTTTGAGACAATGGCATTGGTGTACAAAAGCCGAAACCTTGGTGATTAGCCATTCTCGGGCATTTTCTATTTTTCGAGATGCATCCACACCGGGCACACATACCAAAGCTCGTTAGGACTATCGGTTTATTTGACTTTGGCAAGGCACCAACACCCGATTATGTGAAGTGTACCGAGTTACTTGTCATTTAAACCAACGTCCCCAAACCTATATTTTTGTCTACACTTTCACAACAATTTCAGCATTTCATTCACATCATTCTTTCATGAACAACTTCACCCCACACTTGCTTTTCACACACATCAACACACTATTATGCTCCTATTCCCGGATGGGTCAAAAGAGGTCAAATTTTTCATCAATTGAGGTGCTCAAACAACATGATCAAGATGAGAAGTGGAGAAAGATGAATTGCCTCATTTATTCCTAAATGATGTGCAAGAACTAGCATGCAATTTCGACTTTCAATACTCAATTCAATCAAGGCAAGCATTCATGATCACAAATCATTCATGGGATTCAAGATAAGTACTTCAAGTCCACATATGCTATCATCAATTTGACACATAAGGCCATCCATAGCCAATTCACAAGACAATTTTCATCATAAGGGTCATTCCCAAGCTTTAGAAGCACTAAAAAGTTTTTTTTTAAATTTTCTGATTTTTTTTGGATTTTTTCGAAATATGTACATACAATGCAAGACATAATGAAACATGTGACAATATTAAACTATCCTAGATGCTAATCATGCAAGTGATCATGAAAACCCCACCCCATACTTAGAAACACATTGTCCCTAATGTGTAAACTAAATAAAGAAGTGAAAGAGAGTTCTCACAATGTAAAATTGGTGATGCTTTGGTATTTCGATTCAAATTGGATGATGATGGTGGATGATCGATCAAGGATGGTAGAGAGCTCTTGATGTTCATTAAGAGGTTGGAACCCGCGCTTGGCACCGCAAGCCTTCCAAGTTCCACGTCCGCTCCACCCATGCTTGATTGGAGATCATCACTTTCCTTTACAGAGGAAAAATCGGACCAGCTACCCTGGAAAATCGGCCGATTTCTGTGAAGAACAATCCGATTTTCCTGGGTGCTTTCTTCCTTGTCCATGTGCTCGGATCTTGCACCTTCTTCTCAACAGTTCCATGAGGTTTTCACATGACCTTTAGCATCTCATCACACATGACAACTACAAGATCTAGCACCCAAAAACACAAAAGAAAAACAAAGCACACCAAAAGCAAAATTAAACAAAAACAAGAAAAATAAAAGGGAAAGACATGTACCAATAGGTTGCCTCCCATTAAGCGCTTCATTAAGGTCATTAGCTTGACCAAACTCCAAGGATGTGTCAATCCACCTCGAATACCATGGTTTGCTTGAGGAGTCCAAGCAACCATCGCTTTCCGGCATCCATGATGACAAGCAAGGGCCACTTGATGCCCAAATAAGCTTTAAGTTCTCTCTTCACCGGTGAGTAGTAGACTCCTTCATCACCGCTCCTTTGATGATAGTATGGAGTTGCAACCATAGGTGCCACCCCATACTTAGACAATTGGTACTCCACGGTCATACCGGTGAGATGCTTGTCATCCTCATCCTCTATGATCCAAAGAAGGCCGGTTCTTGGAAAGAATTCTTCATTGAGGTGCTCCATAACCATCATGGATCCATCATGCTTGCCTCCATCATTCAACATGGGAAACTCCTTAGGAAAGAGGCTCCAATCTTCGTGTGTACTCCGGGCAAGCAAGGAGGGATTGGAAGGAGTTGAGGTTAGCTTAGGGCTCTCCCTCGTGAGCTCTTCAAGTGTGGTTCCGGGGTTGATGGCAAGGATGACTGGGGGTGAGAATACTTCATTGCACTCCTCCAAAGGTGAAGGAGGTGGAGGTAAGCCTTGAAGGATGGTAGCATCTCCTAGCATAAGAGCATGCCTAATCTCCTCAATCTCCCTCCTCATTTGTTCTTCTCTCTCGACATTCAATCTTCTTGCATCCTTCAGGGCCAAATCCCTTAGCCACAATTGCTCCCTAGCTTCATTCAACTCTTCCTCAAGGTCTCTATTGGTTATGGTTGAATCGGGTAATTCTTGGATCTCTTCATGGTGAACCTCCTCTTGTTGAAATACTTCCGCTTCAAGCACCACGTGTGCACTCGAAATAGAAGAAAGGTTGCTTTCTAGATTATCCATCTACCTCAACATTTCTTCTAGCATTGACTCCAATCGATCATTATGAGGTTGATGGTGAGGTTCCACATAAGGCAATGTAGTCATGTGAGCTTGATCATGGGACTCATGATAGGCATTAAACTCCTCCCAATACTCAAACTCATCATGGAGAGGTCCTAGATCTTGGCTTTCCATCCACTCCTCATACTCCATGTCGTCAAGGTCGTCTTGGAGGTACAATCCGTCCATGGAAAACATGAAAAGGAAAAGACAAAAACAACACAAGATCATAAGTAACAAGAAAGATAAACACTAAAAGCAATCAAAATCAAATGACTCAATCTAGACCTAGTCCCCGGCAACGGCGCCAAAAACTTGTTACGCTAGGAAATAGCACAAAAAGCTTTACATTTATAAACTCGAACTAAATCCTAAACAACCTAGCGAAACCCGCAGTGTACGGGTCGTTTGTAGTAGGGATAATATTCCGAGGTCGAACTCAAGGACTGAGGTGAAACTAGGTCATTCAATGATCAAAGATAGTGTGAATCTAGACAAAGATAAGATGAGGAATAAAGAAAATGGAAAACACAATGTTTTTGGAGGGTTTTGGGTGATCAAACAAAGATCACAAATATGTGAACACAATCAAGCAACACAAACACACACTAACACAAAAGATAGGAGAATGGAAGTAACAAAGCGGATTCTAGAGATTGGAAGTCCGGTTATGGCATAGACTCAAGCTATCTATTCATTCCTCGGATTAACTATGATATGTTGGGATTAAGCGTTTCTAGATTGGGATTAATTACCGGGTAAGTCTCATGATCCACTATTCCATTCCTAAGGTCTCATCACCGGGTAAGTCTCTAAGAACCTAAGGATAGGAATTCTACACAAACCGGATTGTTACCTAGGGGTCTAACCCACCTTACCGGGTAAGTCTCGGAAAGGGAAGTCCTAAACAACTATCCTAGCACACTTAGTCCAATGGCGGCTTGTGAGGCTCACCACTACCTAGGGTTTGTCATCTTTTGAATCTAAGAGTAAGAATCACCGGGTAAGTCTCTTCTAAACACTTAGTTGCTAACACTAGGTCTCCCTAGGATAGAATTAGCTCAACAAACACTAGGATTTCAAGAACAAGAGTCATCCAAGGGTAAAAATCTAAGTTCATCCTATCATGGTCCTACCCATAACCCTTCTTTCCTTACCCTAGAATCGCAATCTATCTAGCCAACAACATATATTTCAAGATCAATCTCCACAAATAAAGCATGCTTGCAAGTCATGGTCAATTGATGAAGAACAATCCAAAGAAAAGACATTAAAAGCATAGAATAGAAATTACCAAATCCTTACAAGGCTCCAAGAGCTAATCCAAGTTGTCAACAATGAACTTCTCTCTCAAATCCACTCTAATCTCACTCTAAAACGAGAATCTACACTAATCTCTTCCAAGAACACCCCTAATGGGTGCTTGGAAGAGAGGCAACAATGGAGAAGTGTTTTGGGGGAGAAGATAGGTCAAAAGAGAGGAGAAGGATCAATGGGATTGAGTCAGCAACAACTTTGAAGGACCACTTATATTCTCCACCAAGAGCAAGGCCGGACAAGAGATCGTGGGACACGTGGCTTAAGCTGTCAAAGGCCCAAAAATCAACCCAGTAGGAAAAATTGGCCGATTTTCCTGGGTGTAGGTCGATTTTCTTCAACAGAAGCATGCTATGATCGTCTAGCCATGAGTTGCTCCATTGCTTGCACCAATAGTGGTCTTTGTGTCCTTTGTTGCTCCAGTTATGCTCCTCCAAGGCTCTGGATGTGTACCATCATGAGGCTTGGCCCTCAAATGTATCGATTAACGTCCAATAGATCCCCGAAATACCTACAAAACCGACAAAAGCTAGTGTAGACGTCTTTTCTAGAAATGTGCATGAATTGAGCGAAGACGTCATGAACCAATGCCAAAACGTGCATGAATGAGTGAGAAATCTATCTAAATGATTACCTAATCCTAAGTCATAAATCTTGTTATCACCTAGGAGAGCCAATCTACCCTAGAAAGATCCAGCATGCTCAAACAACTCAAAGCCATCAACTACATCAAGCCATAAGGGCTCCAAGGTTCTCAACCACTAGGTGGCATTGACAACTACCCTAGGTCCACCCTAGGGATGCTACTTACATATATCAACATCTAAACAAAGGAAGGAACCAAGAAGGAAGGAGGAGGAGTGATGCGGGTTGGGGCCGCAAATGACTAGATCTAGATTGGGAATCCTTGAAACCAACAATGACGTTTTTCCTTGACCAATGGCACAAAATTCAGATTGTTAGAACAAGAACATGATGATGGAAAGATGGAAGAAAAGAGGATGAAAGGGGACGTAGGATGTATGGTAGAAGTAGATCCAAAAGAACCAAAAGACTCCCTTACAAGAACCTTGATCAGATTGATCAAAACCCAAGCAAGATGATGTCTTCAACCCTTTCTTCTATAACCTTAGACAAGCCTTCAATGGAGACAAGCACAAGGAGGGACTAGTATTGACTAGTAGCACCAATCTCTAAAGAGATTTAACACACACAAGAACAATCTAGCAGGGTTTAACAACAATTCAATCAATTGGCTCACTTTATTGATTGAATTTTCTGAATGGAAACAAAAGCTCTCAAAGAGACGGTTTATCAATTGGCTAAAAATCTATTTAATCAGGAAAGAAGCTAAGGGAGGCTTTTTATATGCCTAGAAAGCCTCCTATCTAAAAAAAGGAATAACATTTGTGAAAAAGACAATAAAACAAATAAAACAACTAAAATAAATAAAAATAACCCTTAAAATGTTTTGAACCTAAAGGTTACAAAAAGTCTTTCTTTTTATACCAAAAGATTATATAAAATACAAAAGAAGCTCCAAAAGCCTCAATCTTCCATTTCTTGCAATTCCGGAACAAGTGTTTCTTCTTTCCTCTTGCATGGCTCCAAATCACGTGCATGGTCTCCCTTCCACGTCCAAGTCGTCGGGAATCGTCATTAACATGACTAAGGAAGCCTCAGTAAGCAATGGATCATCAATGGTCTCCTTAGGAGCTAAGGACACCAACAAGTTGGACACCTCTTGAATTGCTCTTGCCCTTGATCTAGTGATTGCCCCTTGCATTGTAGGACTAGTAGGGGTTGTTGGTGATGGTCCCTCATCATACTCCCCTTCTTGGGAAGGACTCATCCTCAAATCATCACCATCCGCATCACTTGACTCAAAGGGACTTAGATCTCCTACGTTGAAAGTAGGGCTCACTCCATAGTCCTCCGGAAGCTCTAGTACATAAGCATTGTTGCCAACCTTACGTAGTACTTTGAATGGTCCATCTCCCCTAGTTGATAGCTTGGACTTGCGCCTTTCCGGGAACCTATCCTTCCTTAAATGCAATCACACGAGGTCTCTCGGTTCGAAAAGCACTTGCTTGCGGTTCCTATTAGCGTTGGCCGCCACTTGCCTCCCCTTCTCCTCTAGCCTTTTGCGTGTCCTTTCATGCAGTTTCTTTATGATCTCCACCTGTTTCTCTGCTTTAAAATCTACTCGCTCCGCTATGCACCACGGTATATGATCAAATGGGGTCAAAGGAATCAACCCATAGACACACTCAAAAGGAGTTAGATTAGTAGAAGAATGTAATGTACGATTATATGCAAATTCTACATGAGGCAAGACATCTTCCCAAGCTTTCAAATTATCTTTTAAAACAGCCCTCAGAATGGTTGTTAATGTCCTATTAGTTACTTCGGTTTGACCATCCGTTTGAGGATGACTAGAAGTCAAAAACAGCAACTTCGTCCCTAGTTTACCCCAAAGATTCTTCCAAAAGAAAATAAGAAACTTAAAATCCCTATCACTCACTATACTCCTAGGTACTCCATGTAATCTAACAATTTCCCTAAAGAACAAGTTAGCTACATTATAAGCATCATCAGTATTATGGCAAGGAATAAAATGGGACATTTTAGAAAATCGATCTACCACCACAAAAATTGAATATCTCCCTTTCTTAGTCCTAAGTAACCCAACAATGAAGTCCATACTAATATCCTCCCAAGGTGACTTAGGCGTGGGTAAGGGGGTATACAATCCATGAGGTTTACATCTACCCTTAGCCTTTAAACACACAAGACTTCTCTTAAGCAAGTTCTCTACATCTCTAAGCATATGGGGCCAATAAAAATGTGAATGTAGCATATGATAAGTCTTATCTCTCCCAAAATGCCCCATTAAGCCTCCCATATGGGCTTCCTTAACAAGTAATAGCCTAAGGGAACACTTAGGAATGCAGACTTTATCAACTCTAAATAGAAAACCCTCAAACAAGTAATACTTATCAAAGGCTCCTCTAGATGCACATTGCTTAAGTATGTCTCCAAAATCAGAATCATCAACATATAGATCATTAATATAATAGAAACCTAAGACCTTAGAATCCATAGTTGTGATTAAAGAGTGTCTCCTAGAGAGAGCTTCCGCTATAACATTATCCTTGCCCTTTTTATACTTCATGATATAAGGAAAAGTTTCTATAAATTCCATCCATCTACCATGTCTCCTATCTAACTTATCTTGACTCCTAAAATGTCTTAAGGACTCATGATCGGTACGTAGGACAAATTCACTAGGCCATAAATAATGTTGCCATGTTTTTAATACTCTAAACAATGCATAAAGTTCTTTATCATACGTCGAGTAGTTTAAACATGCTCCCTTTAATTTCTCACTAAAAAATGCTAGTGGCTTACCCTCTTGCATGAGTACTCCTCCAATGCCAATACCCGAAGCATCACACTCGACCTCAAAAGGTTTGGTGAAGTCCGGAAGAGCTAGGAGAGGTGCATGGGACAGCCGCCACTTCAACTCCTTAAACTCCTTCCCTTGAGCATCTCCCCACACAAATGGCACCTTCTTCTTTGCCAAGGACGTGAGTGCGGCTACTATGATGCTGAAATCTCGCACAAAACGTCTATAGAAGGTTGCAAGACCGTGGAAACTCCTCACTTGACCGACGGTTGCGGGAGTAGGCCATTCCTGGATTGCCTTGATCTTCTCTCCATCCACCTCTAGACCTTTTGTGCTCACTATAAAACCAAGAAAAGTAACTTGATTAGTACTAAACTCACATTTCTTCAAATTAGCATACAAATATTCAATTCTAAGAGTTGCAAGTACTTCCCTCAAATGTTCCTTATGCTCTACAAGTGACGATGTCATCAAAGAAAACCACATCAAACCTACCAATGTAGTGTCTCAACCCGTGATTCATCAAGCTCATAAATGTGGTAGGAGCATTGGTTAAACCAAATGGCATCACTAGCCACTCATAAAGACCAAACTTGGTCTTGAATGCCGTTTTCCACTCATCTCCCTCCCTCATTCTGATTTGGTGATAACCACTCCTAAGATCTATCTTAGAGAACAATGTGGCTCCATTCAACTCATCTAACATGTCATCTAAATGTGGGATAGGATGGAGGTACTTAATGGTGATGTTGTTGATGGCTCTACAATCAACACACATCCTCCATGTATTGTCCTTCTTAGGCACTAAGAGGGAGGGAACAACACTAGAATTCAAACTCTTCCTTACATAACCCTTATCAAGGAGTTCTTGGACTTGGTTTTGGATCTCTTGGCTCTCCTTAGGGTTTATCCTATAGGCTGGACGGTTTGGGAGTGTAGCACCGGGAATAATATATATTTGGTGCTCAATACATCTAAAAGGTGGAAGGCCAGCCGGAATCTCGTCAGGAAACACATCACGAAACTCATCTAGGATAGCTAGGATGGGCTTAGGTAGGGTGGTGATGAAGGGTCATCCGGGCCAGCTCCATCTTCAACACCACAAGGAGCCCTAACAAGAGCTTAAGCCAAACGCCAGGCGGAGATGGATGCTATCTTCCTAGCCATGGTTCAAGAAGCTCACCCAAGCTCACCTCCAATGAGTCCAAGGCCCGTCATGATGCTTAGCCACATTGGACCAGCCAAGAGAAGTTGAATGGAGCATAGGAGAGCCTCACGTGTGCATGTGCATGGATGAAGGCGTGAAAGGCTGGCGTAAGAAGCTAGTTAGAGAGTGTTAAATAAAGCCTAGAATTAGTCTATTTTATGGATTTATTTAAAACATTCTAATTTTTAATTATTGTATTTATTTCTTTTCTATATTTAGGAGAGAAGGTCTAGGTTGTATATAAGCCTTTCGCTCTTCCTTTTTGTTGGAAGAAAACGTAAAATACATTTGCCTAAGTGCCAAATTGAACCCTTTCGAGTTCAGCCTCTTGTCTTGTGAGAATTGTGGTGTTCGCATAGCTTTCTCGTTCTTGTGTGTGTCAATCTCCTTCGGGTTGGTGCTACAAGTCGAATCGAAGCAACCTCTTCGTGCCTTCGATAATTCTAGATCGATTGTGTGAAGTTGTAAGAAGCGGGGTCGAATCGTCATCGGTTTGGTTCTTGGATAATCAAACTCAAGGGTTCTATCGTTTGTTCCTTTCGGTTCTTCTTTCCTATTTCGTTTTCCCTCTTTGCTTTGCACATTTTCCTTGCATCTTTGTTTGCGGAATTTCGTTTGCTTTTATTCCGGAAAACAGGTTGCTCGTCTAGACCCGTTCTTCACGGTTAATCCCCGTATCAATTGGTATCAGAGCTAATTGACGTTCAACCTACAAAAAGAGTCGGTAAATCATTCCAAAAAACCAAAAGTGTCTCGTTTTCTTGTTTGAGTCTTGCTTTGTTTTGAGTCTATTGCCATTGCAATTTCTATTCCAAGTTTTTTTTATTGAACTAACAAGTTTGTTGCCTTTGTTTGTGAATCTTAGACGCCGGCACCACTCCAACACCACGCCTACACCGCGGCTACCACCAGTCCCTTGTGCCTACCACCACGCCGCCACCAGATTTGTCCCACGTCCAAACACAACACTAAACAAGCCCTAAACTTTCAAACAAAAAAAAAAGAAGAAGGCTGAGTCGTCCACATCTTCAGCCACCTCTTTCTTCCACATTTTCAACCTATTTTTTTTAATCTTTCACCCTTGGTTAGCTATTTACTTGGTCAACTCTATCCTCTTGCAACTAATTAGGATTTTCTTAGCATTTTTGTTTTATTTTTTCTTTAATTCCAGCAGTAAGTTTAAAAAAGAAAAAAAAAAAAAAAAAAT
>BSUD01000007.1:67978963-68021954 GCA_033239045.1 Fagopyrum esculentum
AAAAAGAAAATCCGAGTTTCAAAAAAAAAAGAAATAAAGAAAGAAAAGAAAAAAAGAAAAGAAAAGAAAAGAAAGAAAAAAAAAAAGAAATCAGCCTTAGTTATTCATTTCATTTCATTTCATTCTTGCTAGCTTATTCTTGCTTATTTCATAGTTTGTAATAGTTGAAGTTGTGATTGCCAAGTGTTATTATTCAGCAATCAAAGAGGACTACATAGGAGCTCATCTCACTCAAAGGGACCAAGCCATTCACGCCTAGCCTAGCTTCACCCTAGCCTAGCCACGCCTTGGCCCTCGCCTAGCTCACTTCACTCGAGCCACGCCTTAGCCTTGACCAGCCCTTCTACACACGCCTTCGGTGTCCAAGGTTTGCTTGCTTAGGTTTGACGAGTAAGTTCTTTCAAGGCTTATCTTGAGTTCAGATTTTGAGTCCATACTTAGTTGCATATAACATTCGTGCAACTTGTCCTTTCCATTTTGAGTCTTTTCTTCTCTTTTATTGAGTCAAACACGTTTTAAGGTGATTGAAATCGAATTTCGCTTGTACTTTAAAGCTTTTGTTTGGCTAAGTATTGAACTCACGTGAGGTTTTCGACTAATACAAGACGAGCCATCAACAAGCTTGTTGAGCACCACTAGAGAATGAGAGTTTGCTTTCGAGTGATACACTTGTGAGGCGTTTTTGTTTTAGCTAACCTAACGTGTTTGAGTGTTTTAGTGTCTTTGAACAATGTCAGGAACTTCCACAGATACGCCTAGCCCCGAGCCTATTTCCCCGGAGTTTTTTAACCTTATCAAGGGCCTGAAAGATAGCAATGAAGGGTTAACTACAAGGTTGTCCAACTTGGAGGCGCCTAAGGTAGTTCCGGAGCCTCGGCCACTAGGAGGCAACATGTAGGTAGGAGACCACTCGAGGGCTCAACACCAAGGGCCTGACCGAATACCACTCCAAAGCCAACAAGAGGCGTTTCAAGCAGCCCGGCACTCTAATGCCACGCAGCCCTCTCGGAATGTCCAAGGCTTTGGCCACACCGTGTCCCAACCGGGATGGGGCAATCTTGCTTTCAAGGAGCATGATTCTATCCCTTCTTCTCCCATTATACATGATAATTTGCATAACTATCCTCAACAGTTTCATAATCAAGCTTATAAGCAGGATGAGGAGTGTGATGGAGATGACGAGGAATGGAGGCCAAACGGGCGAAGGGAGCGCCAACAGCCCCAGAGACCTCATGACGCCCGGCGCCAAGATTAGCAGAGGCGTGAGTCCTATGGCGGCCAGTCAAGTAGGGAGCGAGATCCGGAGTATGATGGCCTTGGCAAAGTGAAGGTGAAGATCCCAAGCTTTGATGGATAATGTGAACCGGACGTGTACATGGCTTGGGAGGCGAAGATAGAGCAAATATGGTCATGCCATAACTTTCCCGAGCATAAGAAGGAACATTTCGCAGCTCTTGAGTTTGTTGATTATGCTATGATATGGTGGGATGATTTGGTGAAGGAAAGGAGAAGAACTTTGGAAGCACCGGTAGTTACTTGGGCGCACATGAAGGCCTTGATGAGAGCTCGGTTTGTGCCTCAATATTACACTAGAGAATTGAGGCAAAGGTTGGAGAACTTGAGGCAAGGAGACATGACCGCCGAGGAGACCTATAATGCCATGCAAATGGCCATGGTAAAGGCTAATGTGCGAGAGGATGAAGAGACTACAATGGCTAGGTATCTTCGTATTCTCAATTCAAGTTTTTCTAACGAGATAGATCTTTTTCCCTATAGCTCTATGACAGAATTGCTCCACCTAGCAATCAAAGTAGAAAGGAAAATGAAGGCAAGAAGTCAAGGAGGTAAGGCTTCCAATGACGCGCCTAGCTCATGGAGGAGCCAAGGAGGCCGCCAACAAGGGAATTACAACCGGGAGGTTCTAGGCAAGGAGAAGCTAGCCCCGGAATAAGGAGGCCCATGCAAGGCTCCTTATGCAGCCCCTACCAAGTCCACGCCTACACTACCTAAAGGCACTCAAGGGAGTACTTCTAACCCTTCATCTAGAGCTAGGGATATGGTATGTTTTAAGTGCCAAGGAAGAGGGCACATGATGAAGGATTGTCCTAACAAAAGAACTTTGCTAGTTAACCATTTAGGGCAATATGAGTCCGAATATGAGCATGAGCATGATAATGATGATTTTGAGCTTAATATGCATGATCATGATGATTTGGATGATGATGGGATTGAATATGAGCAAGGATATTGTTTATTAGCTAAGAGAGTGTTATTTGATCTTCCTAGCTCATTCCTAGCTAACACTTCCATGATTTGTGATAAAAGTCTTGAGCATGATAATTCTTTGATAGCTAGGAGAACTTTAAGTGTACAACCTGCTCCTTGTGAAGATAACCAAAGAGAAAACTTGCTTCACACTAGATGCTCGGTTAAAGGAAAAGTTTGTAATGTTATTATTGATGGAGGAAGTTGTTGCTTGCTAGCACCGAAATGATATCTAAGTTGCAAATTCCTACATTTTATCACCCTAGGCCATATAAGCTGCATTGGAAGAATGAATGTGGTGAGTTAAAGGTTAATAGGCAAGCTAAGATCACTTTTACTTTAGGCCATTATGAAGATACGGTTTTATGTGATGTTGTGCCTATGCAAGCTTGTCATGTGATCTTAGGCCGCCATTGGCAATATGATAGGAGAGTTATGCATGATGGTTTTACAAATATATATTCTTTTGTATTCAATGGTAAAACCATAACTCTTAAGCCTATGACTCCCTTGCAGATTGCGGGGGCATTTGAGAAGAAGAAGGCAAGTGAGCAAGAGCAAGGACAAGCTAAGAAGGGGAGCAAGCCGTCGAGCCAAGACCCCTCCCTAGCCACGCCTTCTAACCACCAGCCTAGCGCCCTTGTGTCCACGGCCACAAAACAGCCCACAACAGCCTTGTTTGCTTCCAAACTTGAGCTACAAAATGACTACCTACCCTTAGACACCACCTTGATGATGTTGTGTAAGGAGCTCACCTTGATGAGTGATGAAGCCAAGGCTAGCTTACCACCTACTATCTCAGCCATTCTTGAGGAGTTTAAGGATGTGTTTCCAGAAGAAATACCACATGACCTTCCACCTTTGAGAGGCATTGAGCACCAAATTGACCTTATCCCCGGCGCCACACTCCCAAATAGACCAGCCTACCGAATGAACCCAAAGGAGAGTCAAGATATCCAAGCGCAAGTTCAAGACCTCCTAGACAAGGGCTACATGAGGGAGAGCTTAAGTCCGTGCGCCGTGCCCGTGCTCTTGGTGCCTAAGAAGGACAACACATGGAGGATGTGTGTTGATTGTCGAGCTATCAACAACATCACCATCAAGTACTGCCACCCTATTCCCCGCCTATATGACATGCTTGATGAGCTACATGGCACCACCACCTTTAGCAAGATAGACCTACGGAGTGGCTACCATCAAATCCGAATGAAGGAGGGGGACGAGTTGAAAACAGCCTTCAAAACTAAGTTTGGTTTGTATGAGTGGCTTGTTATGCCATTTGGGTTAACTAATGCTCCTTCTACTTTTAGCGCTTAATGAACTACGTTTTGAGACATTTTATAGGGAAGTTTGTTGTAGTATACTTTGATGATATCTTAATCTATAGCATGTCCCTAGAGGATCATGAAGAACATCTAAGGGAAGTAGTTCTTACTCTTAGGGCTGAACACTTGTATGCTAATCTTAAGAAATGTAGCTTTTGCACTAATGAGGTTATATTTCTTGGTTTTGTAGTGACTACACAAGGCCTACAAGTGGATGAGGAGAAGATTAGAGCAATAACCGATTGGCCCACGCCAACATCCATCAGCCAAGTAAGGAGTTTACATGGGCTTGCAAGCTTCTATAGGCGCTTTGTGAGAGACTTTAGTACCATTGACGCGCCCTTGACGGAAATTTGCAAGAAGCATGCGCCATTTGTGTGGGAGGAGGCGCAAGAACGTTCCTTTAGCAAGCTGAAATTGGTCTTAACCGAGGCGCCCTTGCTAGCTCTTCCCGACTTCACTAGGCCCTTTGAGGTGGAGTGTGACACCTCGGCCATTGGCATAGGCGGCGTGCTCATGCAAAAAGGTAAGCCTATTGCCTTCTTTAGTGAAAAGCTCAAAGGAGCATGTCTTAATTACTCTACCTATGATAAAGGGTTATATGCTTTGTTTAGAGTGCTTAAGACATGGCAACACTACTTGTGGCCTAGAGAGTTTATTTTGCATTCCGATCATGAGTCTTTGAAGCATTTTCGGAGTCAAGATAAACTAGATAGGAGGCATGGTAGGTGGATGGAGTTTATTGAGACTTTTCCCTATGTTATCAAGTATAAAAAGGGAAAATACAATGTAGTCGCGGATGCCCTCTCTAGGAGGCACACATTGTTGACTACATTGGATGGTAAGGTATTAGGCTTTGTTTACATTAAGGAGCTCGATGAATCTGATATTGATTTTGGTGATACATATAAGTTATGTGTGCAAAAAGGTTCCTTAGATAAATACTATTTGTTTGAGGGATTTTTGTTTCGAATTGATAAGTTGTGCATACCTAGGTGTTCCCTTCGATTGTTGTTAGTAGAGGAAGCCCATAAAGGAGGTTTAATGGGTCATTTTGTGAGGGATAAAACTTATGCTATGCTGCACTCACACTTTTAATGGCCACACATGCTTAGGGATGTTGAAGATGTGCTTAAAAGATGCTTAGAATGCCTTAGAGCTAAATCTAAAGTGAAGCTTCATGGATTGTACACGCCTTTTCCCATCCCAACAGCCCCTTGGGAAGACATTAGTATGGACTTTATTGTGAGATTGCCTAGGACTAAAAGAGGTAGGGACTCCATTTTTGTGGTTGTAGATCGTTTCTCAAAAATGGCTCACTTTATTGCTTGTCACAAAACTCATGATGCGGCCAATGTAGCTAATCTATTCTTTCGGGAAGTAGTTAGGTTACATGGAATTCCAAGGACAATAGTAAGTGATAGGGATGTTAAGTTCTTAAGTTATTTTTGGAAGACTCTTTGGGGAAAGCTAGGCACGAAATTGTTATTTTCTACATCAAGCCACCCCTAAACCGATGGGTAAACGGAAGTAACTAATAGGACTTTAACCACACTTTTAAGGGTTGTCATCAAAAAGAATCTAAAGGAATGGGAGGATGTCTTGCCACATGTTGAATATGCCTATAATAGAGTTGTGCATTCGTCTACTTCCATCTCTCCATTTGAGTGTGTTTATGGTTTTAATCCACTAACCCCTTTTGATCTTACACCGTTTCATAAGAAGGAGCGAGTGGATTTAAGTGCTAAAACGCAGGTTGAACACATCAAGGAGCTACATAGGAGGACGAGGATTAAGCTTGAGGAGAAAGGCAAATACAACGCAACCAAGGCAAACCAAGGAAGGAAGAAGGTTACATTTGAGGCCGGTGACCTTGTATGGCTACACTTGAGGAAGGAGAGGTTTCAACAACTTCGGAAGTCCAAGCTCTCTCCAAGAGCAAACGGGCCTTTCAAGGTGCTACACAAGGCTGGTGACAACGCCTATGTGCTAGACTTGCCGGACGACTATGCTTGTGATCCCACGTTCAATGTGAGGGATCTAAGCCCTTTTCCACCCCTTAGTGATGATCAAGGAAATTCGAGGTCGAATTCTTTTAAAGAAGCGGAGAATGATGAAGGGTCATCCGAGCCAGCTCCATCTTCAACACCACAAGGAGCCCTAACAAGAGCTCAAGCAAAACGCCAAGCGGAGATGGATGCTATCTTCCTAGCCATGGTTCGAGAAGCTCACCCAATCTCACCTCCAATGAGTCCAAGGCCCGTCATGATGCTTAGCCACATTGGACCAGCCAAGAAGAAGTTGAATGGAGCATAGGAGAGCCTCACGTGTGCATGTCCATGGATGAAGGCGTGAGAGGCTGGCGTAAGAAGCTAGTTAGAGAGTGTTAAATAAAGCCTAGAATTAGTCTATTTTATGGATTTATTTAAAACACTCTAATTTGTAATTATTGTATTTATTTCTTTTCTACTTTTAGGAGAGAAGGTCTAGGTTGTATATAAGCCTTTCTCTCTTCCTTTTTGTTGGCAGAAAATGTAAAACACATTTCCCTAAGTGCCAAATTGAACCCTTTTGAGTTCAGCGTCATGTCTTGTGAGAATTGTGGTGTTCGCATAGCTTTCTCGTTCTTGTGTGTGTCAATCTCCTTCGGGTTGGTGCTACAAGTCGAATCGAAGCAACCTCTTCGTGCCTTCGATAATTCTAGATCCATTGTGTGAAGTTGTAAGAAGCGGGATCGAATCGTCATCGGTTTGGTTCTTGGATAATCGAATCCAAGGGTTCTATCGTTTGTTCCTTTCGGTTCTTCTTTCCTATTTCGTTTTCCCTCTTTGCTTTGCACGTTTTCCTTGCATCTTTGTTTGCTGAATTTCGTTTGCTTTTATTCCTGAAAACAGGTTGCTCGTCTAGATCCGTTCTTTGCGGTTAATCCCCGTATCAGGTGGCCTTGGCTTCATCAGTCAAAGTCACTAAGCTCTTGCACAAGCTCACAAGAATGGCATCTAAAGGGGTGTAATCTAGGATGTACTCCTCCTTGGATGCTAGAAGGACACTAGAAGGTGTGTCTAATAGGGTGGTACTAACCTTGGCCGTGGGTTCTGTTTTAGACCGTGAGCTATCCCCTCTCTTTTTCACCTCATTTTGCTCCACACTCAACTCCTTTTTCTTCTCATAAAATTCAGCAATCTGCAATGGTGTCATAGGCTTAAAAGTTATTGTTTGACCAATTAATTCAAAGGTATGCCTATTAGTAAAACCATCATACTTAACTCTCCTATCAAATTGCCATGGACGTCCCAAAAGAATATGACAAGCTTGTATGGGAACTACACCACAAGTAATGGTGTCCTCATAGCTACCTAAAGTGATAGTAACTCTAGCTTGATTATTTACTTTTAATTCTCCACAATCATTCATCCCATGCAATTTGTAAGGCCTAGGGTGATAAAATGTGGTAATTTGCAACTTATTAATCAAATCAGTGCTAGCTATATTGCAACAACTACCTCCATCTATGATCATATTACACACCTTCCCTTTAATTAGACATCTAGTATGAAAAAGGTTCTCTCTCTGATTATCCTCACACGGAGCTAGCTTAGCATGAAAAGTTCTTCTAGTTATTAATGATTCTACATGCTCATGTTCAATGCCCTCATCATTATCACTGCCAATTTCATGCAATCCATTAAGGTGGGTGTTGTCATCATTTTTATGCTCATGCTCACTCTCATATTGTCCAAATTGATTTAAAATCAGAGTTTTCTTATTAGGACAATCCCTCATGTAATGACCTCTACCTTGACATTTAAAACACACAATATCTCTAGAACGAAGAGTAGAGTTAGAGGTACTCCCTTTAGGACCACTTGAAGGCTCATTCAAGGGTCTAGAAGATGAATGAGGTATTGATCTCCTTCTTTGTGCTCCTTGGTCCATGGTTGATGCTTTTCGGTCCTCCTTGGTGGATGTAGGCTCACGGCTGTAGGATCCTTGGGGCCGCCTGTTTTGTGCTTTCCATGAGCTTGTAGCTCCAAAGCTTGTCTTGGCACCTTGGTTCCTAGCCTTTGTCTTCTTCTCTACTTTGATTGCCAAATGCAGCAGCTCCACCATGGTACTATAAGGATACAAATCAATTTCATTAGTCAAAGATGAGTTTAAAATGCGTAGATACCTTGCCATTGTAGACTCCTCATCTTCAACCACATTAGCTTTCACCAGTGCCATTTGCATAGAGGTGTAGACCTCTTCGGCACTCATGGCTCCTTGTCTAAGGTTCTCTAACCTTTGCCTCAGCTCCCTAGCATAATGTTGAGGTACAAACGAGCTCTCATCAAGGCCTTCATTTGTTCCCATGTAGTGATGGCCGGATCCAAGGTTCTTCTTCTTTCCTTGACAAGATGATCCCACCATACTAGTGCATAGCCTTGGAACTCCAATGATGCAAGCTGGACCTTCCTTTGATCTCCAAAGTGATGGCAAGACCAAATTTGCTCCAATTTAGTCTCCCAATCCATGTAAGCATCCGGGTCACACTTGTTTTCAAAACTAGGAATCTTGACCTTCACTTTCTCTATTCCATCTAGCTCTTGATAAGGCCTAAATGGCTCATATTCTCGTCCTCTCCTTGGGTGTGGGTGACGCCTAGGGAACTCTCTCCACATACCTTCTTCCTCAACATCCTCTTGTGGCTCCTGAAAATCATCCACAAAATCTTGCACATTAGGTGTTCTAGGAAGAGTGTTAGCATGTCTCATACCTTGCCCTTGAGGGGTTCTTTGGGGTGATTCAGGGGCTGTGTCTCTAGGGGCATCTCTAGATGTGCCGCCTAGCTCGAAAGTGGACCTCGGCTGTGGCGTGGCCGTGGGTGCTGGTCGAGGCTCCAACGTGTCAATCCGGTGTGTCAATCTTGCCACCGAATCCATTAGTTGCTTCAACATAACAAATGTCTCCGGGTGCATTGGCTCACTGCTGCGGGACTTGCTTGGACTATTAGACCTAGACATGATAAAAAAACACACAAAACAAGCAAACTAGTTGAATTGGATAAAACAGAAAATTCTCACAAGTGTTTACTCTCACTCTCACACTCAAGTTGTGTTGATTACAAGCTATTTGATGCAATTGACTTGGATGGTTTAAAACTCCTTCTAAGATCAATGCCTTAGCTCAACTAGCACACTCCTTGACTTGAAATAGGGTGATACACGACTGCTTGAAGGTTCAAAACAGAAAACGTCAAGATAGACACTAAGAAGCTGAAATAAGACTCAAGACTCAACTAGTATGGCTTGCAAGCTATGTTAACTAGCTAAATCACACAAAATACTCAATAAAGACACAAGACTCAAAGATAGATGCAAAAGGCTGATATGGACTCGAAAAGATGGTAAACTCAAGATATGATAGAATTAGAGTAAAACAAGGAAGATGATAGACACACAAGAGACTAAGAACAGAGCTTCACTTACCTTGTCCTTATGCAATGGAGAGAGATATGGCCGGCTGTGGTGTTTAATGTTGGCTTTTGGGTAATGGTGATGGATAAGAAATGAGGTAGGTAACTCTTGTTTGTAGTCTAAATGATCCTTTCACAATCAGATTGCAAAAACACTTGTTTTTCCAGCTTGTACACAACTTAGGTTAGTACAAAATATGATATGAAATGTATGATATGTAGGATGATGAAAATATATGAGAAAATATTTCTTTTTCTTTGTTTTTTTTTTGTTTTTTTGTTTTTTTTGTTGTCCTTGGCTGACGTTTTTGTGGAAGAAAATAAGAGAGAGGAATGAAATTAAAAATTGAAAAGAAATAATAGATAATTAACTAGAAGTAGTCTCTTGTTGTTGCTACAAATAAGGAGCTTTTGTGGCCCTCTCCTCTCTCTTGCAATGGCTGATTTGTTTTGGAAGAGTGGTCCCCCTTTTGCTTTTCTTTTGATTGTTTTTTTTGGATGGTTATTGCCAAGAGAAAAGAGCTTGACGTTTTTTATGAACAATGGTTGATGAAGGTGATGTAGAATGGCTGGACAATTGGCGGTTTTGGCTTGGCTTTCTCTCTTCTCCAATAAACACAAGAAACAAAGCAAATTAGACTCAAATAGACTCTTAATATGAAGCAAATGACTCAAACAAAGAAAAGACTCAAAGAAGATACTCAAACCGTCAATGGTGATGGTTGATTCCGGACTCGCAATCAACTAGCTCTGATACCACTTTGATGCGGTTTGGGGCCCCGAATGACTAGATCTAGATTGGGAATCCTTGAAACCAACAATGACTTTTTTCCTTGACGAATGGCACAAAATTCAGATTGTTAGAAGAAGAAAATGACGATGGAAAGATGGAAGAAAAAAGGGATGAAAGGGGACGTAGAGGATGTATGGTAGAAGTAGATCCAAAAGAACCAAAAGACTCCATTACAAGAACCTTAATCAGATTGATCAAAACCCAAGCAAGATGATGCCTTCAACCCTTTCTTCTATAACCTTACACAAGCCTTCAATGGAGACAAGCACAAGGAGGGACTAGTATTGACTAGTAGCACCAATCTCTAAAGAGATTTAACACACACAAGAACAATCTAGCAGGGATTCACAACAATTCAATCAATTGGCTCACTTTATTGATTGAATTTTCTGAATGGAAACAAAAGCTCTCAAAGAGACGGTTTATCAATTGGCTAAAAATCTATCTAATTAGGAAAGAAGCTAAGGGAGGCTTTTCATATGCCTAGAAAGCCTCCTATCTAAAAAAAAGGAATAACATTTGTCAAAAAGACAATAAAACAAATAAAATAACTAAAACAAAAAAAAATAACCCTTAAAAATTTTTGAACCTAAAGGTTATAAAAAGTCTTTCATTTTATACCAAAAGATGATATAAATTACAAACGAAGCTCCAAAAGCCTCAATCTTCCATTTCTTGCAATTCCAGAACAAGTGTCTCTTCTTTGCTCTTGCATGGCTCCAAATCACGTGTGCATGGTCTCCCTTCCACGTCCAAGTCGTCGGGAATCGTCATTAACGTGACTAAGGAAGCCTCAGTCAACAATGGATCATCAATGGTCTCCTTAGGAGCTAAGGACACCAACAAGTTGGACACCTCCTCTTGAATTGCTCTTGCCCTTGATCTAGTGATTGGCCCTTGCATTGTAGGACTAGTAGGGGCTGTTGGTGATGGTCCCTCATCAAGGAGATCCTATTGTTGAAGAAAAACGCAGCCGCGGAAACAAAAGCGCGACTGCATGCTGAAGGTCACGACCCCCGCGGCTCCTGGGATTCCTGATGCAACCCCCGTGGCATAGCTCACCACCCCCGCGGTTGGCTAAGATCCGCCCCCGTGGCGCCTGATGCCGCCCCCGCGGTAGAACACTAGAAACAACGATTTCTTCATCTTCGATTGTGGATCTTGGGCTTCAATGGCCTCCTTCTGTTGCTGGGTCTTCTCCAAACATCATCCACTGTATCAAGTCTCTCTCCCATGATCTAAATGATCTAAGAACATGCACATGCAAGGATTTGAGGAAAAAGCTTCTCAAGAGCTTCATCCATGGGCCATGGATGAAGGAGGGGAGAAGAAAGGTAAACAGCAAAGGAGGAGAAGGGAGGAAGGGGAAGAAGCTTACCAAGATGGATCTTGAATCTCCTCTACTGCAGCTCACACACAAGCAAGATCTCCAAAGGAGGAAGAAGAGAAAAGAGAGAGAAGAGAGGAACTGGGAAAATAATGAACGTGAATGAAAAGCCAAGAAGAGAGAGGAGAATCTCTAGGCTGCAAAAGTGGGAGGGGAACAAGGGGTCAGGTGACCTCTTGTCTCCTAGGTACAAGCGTCGAGGGGTCCAAAGCAAAATAGGGAGAACGAGGGATCGGAACTGAATAAAATCCCGTTACTCAACATCCCGTGCCTACGGGAAATTGAGCCGAGCCTTCGGAAAGGTCGAAACCCGCTCACCACCCGGAATAAAAATGCCGGATGTTACACACGATATGTAGAAGCTCCGATTGATACTCTAGTGGACTTTGTCGATCGCGCTTTATCTGCTCCGGACCTAGCAACGGTCTTGTTCCTATCCTCAAGAACAATGTTCTCAGCAACTTCCTCAACGAACGCCTCAACGATAGGCGGATCAGCAACTGGGGCCTGGCCCCAACCTCTAGTTAGTGGAGGTCTTCTTGCACGTCCTCGTCCACGGACACCAGGTAGAAGAGGTGGTCCACACCTTCCTCGCCCCATAAGAAACTACACTTTTGAGATCCGTGGAGGTAGTGGTGGTTGCACGTACATCTATCCCAGACCGACAAGTTTAATAAGAAAACCCCCTTTTGAAAACGTAGACCCCTTGCGGGTTCTATTTATTTATCCAACCTAGAGCTCTGATACCATATTGTAACACCCCAAGTTTTGGGAACTCGAAGCGTTACGGGCTAGGACCTCACAATGGGTCCCGACCCTTAGAGTAGCAACAACAAACGAATCTTACAAAAAGGCACAGACGAATGAAAACCAAAACTAATTATAAAACCAAAGGTTTAAACAAAGGAAGCGTAAATGACTCGTAGCCGAGTTCAAAACAGAAAGGGAAAAGCAACAACATAAACAAAAACCCAATCCCGTCCAATAATGTACGGAAAACCCCGGCTGACGACACCGTCCGGATCACTCAACAACATCCTGAACCTGCGGAACATATACAACAACGCTAAAAACCGTTAGCTAACATTCTAGATATCAGCATGAACGTAAAGGCACAAACACACATGAGATAGAATAAGCATGCTCACACTCAACCGGTTATTATCTTTATTTACGTTACTCCATACTAATTCAACTTCTTTTGTCACACGAGGATCTCCCGAAACTCGCCTCTGCTTCCATCTACCAATAGGAATAGATCAGTACTATCCGTTACCTACGGGCTTGGGTTACAAGAGCACATTCTAGTCTCCTGAAGAACTAGACAAGTGTTCACCGCCCGGTTATCATACACTTGGGTCAGTTACGGTTATAAAGGGCGAATCCTATTCCGGATATCTGTTATAAACATGATGAACAACACAAACAAGCCAAAACACTCAAGCCAATACGCGGAATGAAGCTAAGTAAGTCCGAGGGACTTACCTCACTCTAAGGTAACTCAAAGCTCAACAAACAACTCAGAGACGGCTCAGTTTCCCGTATGAAAGGAGCAAGGAAAGCTTGTTCACACAAGCATCACGAATTAGGAACGAAACGGTTGCTAGAAGTCTATAACTTCTAGTCTCAATGATCTCTAAGAGATCTCCACAAGCTAATGGATATACATTAGTCTTACAGCATACTCGGGCATCAAGGGACATCCAAAAGGTACAAGGAAAAGAACGAGGAAGGAAGGAAGGAAGAAACTCACAAGAACGGGAGTTACTGCAGAGGAAACCGCAAAGGAGGTGGAGCAAGGCGCAGAGGCGGAGCAAGGCGCTAGGTCGGCTTGCCGTGGGGGCGGGGATGTGCAATTGCGGAGGCGGCTGCATGATAGAAACTACTATCGGCTTCTCGATGACAATAGAACAACGACAAGGTCAAGGCTCGCTCTTTCACTACTCTTAACACTTCACAACTCAACCAAGGGTGCCTATGAACATCAACTTATCAACCATAGAACTAACAACAAAGATCAAGACTCGATCTTGATCCTTGGAGAAGAAGAAAAGGAAGAACGAAGGGAAAAAGCGAAACAGAAGAGAAAGGAGAAAGGTATGCCACAACTATAGGAACTTGATGAAGGAACCAGAAGAGATGGACATACACGTTCAGCAAGGTCGCAAGAAGCAGGGTGACGGTTGGAGCTCTCAAGGGTTTGAAGAATGTAAGCAAGGAGCGGGAAAAAGAAGAAAAGACAGGAATATATAGAGGTGGGATGGAAAGAACGTTTAGGGTTAGAAAGAAGATAAGGAAACCAGCCCATAAGATAGAAGATCGGATCTTCTATCTATGGAAAGAAGATAAAACGAACGAAAGAAAGATCGGGTGTGATCTGTAGTTAGCCGTAGAGGCGGCTGACCCTGCCGCAGGTGCGGCCTGCCGAGGGGGTGGAACTCTTCACCGCGGGGGCGGTGAAGAGTTCAGAGGACTTACCTCTTGTAAAACTAGACAATTGGTCACCGCCCGGTTATCATACACATGGGCCAATTACGGTTAATCAAGGTCAATCCTAGCCCGGTTATCCGTTATAACAATAAACAATGCAAATAAGCTAATACTCTCAAACCAATACAAAGAATGCGGCTAAGTAAGTCCAGAGGACTTACCTCACTCGAAGGTAACTCAAAGGTGAGTAAACAAATTTGTTTCCTGTCAGAAAGAAGGACGGAAAGCCTGCTTAACAAGGCATAATGAATCAAGAATGAAACGATTTCTAGAAATCTATAACTTCTAGTCTCAATGATCTATAAGAGATCTCTACAAGCTAAGGTCTCAACCTTAGTCTTACAAATCAAGAAGGGTTAACAACATCAACATAAGCCAAGGGAAGGAATGAGAAAAGCAAGGAAGAAAGTAGCTCACCAAAGACGGGAGCAACTAGGGGAAAACCGCAAGGGCGGTAGACAGCACCGCAGGGGCAGCGCTGGGCAGGATCCGTAGGGGCGGTTTGTTCATGCACGGGGGTGGGTACGGTGCAGAAGCGATGGTCGACTCCTTCGACCGCAAACTTGAGGGGTACCAAGAGGAAAGATCAATTTATAATAAAAAAGTATTACGAATATTTATTCGGAAAGGTATGAATTTGTGAGTATGTACAAAGTTGTATATATTATAGATGTATATATGTTTCATAAAGTAAATGCGATCAATATGACTACATGAGTACATATAAAGTTATACAAAACATAAATATTGTCAATTTATTACTTTGATTTGTAATGCCCCGTTTAGTTGGGTGCGTTCCGACTTTGTAATTCTCCCTTCTATCGATTCATTAGTAGCTCGAGTTATTATTTAAAGTATTTTTATATTTAAAATATATATACATATATATATATATATGTTCCGGGTATTTTATTATTTTGGGATACATGTATGTATTTCCGTATTTTTTATTAATTTGAGTTTTTTTGGAAAGTCGAATTTTACAAATCAGGGAAATCTCGTTCCGATCGTTTAACGAGTTTTTCCCTATTCCATTTTTCTTTATTCTTTTTCTTTTCTTTTCTTTTTCTTTTTCTGTTCTCCTACCTTCTTTTGTCTCTTACACGTTGGAGCTATCCGCCCAGGAGATGGCAGCCTCCTCGTTCTCTCTTGCCTGCAACTGCTGCAGCCGGCTAGCGACGTCTCGCTCCAACCGCCTGCAACCCTACTTCTCGCATGCTGTAGCTGGAACCGACTCTTCGCCCTCCTCTCCCTCTGCCCTATCTCTCTCTCCCTCACGCAGGCCAGCCAAACTCTCCCTCTATTGTTTTGCAGGAAATCAACCTCTCTTCTTTCCTTGTGCCAATCGACCGAGCAAAGCAAGCAGCGGCCTCGGGCTGCTCTTCCTCTCTGTTGCAGCTTGGGATCGACGGAGACCACACCACCGGAGATCAGATCCGCATTTCCCCTCTTCTTTGCTCTCTCCCCTACCGCCTGGAAGCAGCCGTGCGGAGCGCCCCGGTCCCGCCACTTCTCCCTCCGCCTGCACCGACACCGGCAACCACCTCTTCCTCCGCCTGCTGAGCCACCAGAACCCCTGCTCCCTTCCTGCGGCGCCGGCTCCCTCTTTCTTTCTTTACCTTCTCTACGAAACCGCGCATGTGAAAGGTTGAAGAAGGGTTCATTTTTGTGTAATTCTAATTTTGGCCCTAAAATTGTTATAATTGCAAAATGTACCCACATTATTATATATATTGCAGTTTTGAACCCACTCTTTTAGAATTTGTAACTTATGCCCCTGCTGATTTGTTTAATCATGGTCTTGACCCATTATTCTTAAGATACGCAGTTTTTGCCCTTGTGAATAAATCATAGTTTTGACCCAAGGTGTATTTCAGAAATATGGCCCGATTTTGGTGAGTTTCATAGTTGTCGGAAAAGTCAATTTCGGATTTTGACCCATGTTTATAAAATGGTATAAATCACCACGGGAAAATGCTTTGTGACTTTTAACCTAGTTTTCAAAGCGAGATTTTTTTTCTTCTTAGAATTACATACGTTATATTCCGCTTAAATTTAGCATACAAGCTAAATTTCCTTAACTTTGCTTTTAGGTACGGAAGCGGCCAGTATAGACCATCGAATCCGATCTTGACGTCCGTATATCATCTTCAACCTTGGATCGTGTGTGAGTACCTTTTTCCTCGATCAAGTTATGTTTAGTGGTAGAATCATGCTAGGTTTGATCTAGCATAAGTTAGGGCAAATGCCAAGTAGTGGCTTGGAACCTTTAGGTGAGTGTTTGAGGTTATTGATGTTCTATGTCATGTGGTGTGTTGATCTTGAGTTGTTATGCAATTGTCAGCCTTGTGGTCGATCTTGTGAGACTTGAGATGGTATTCATATGTTGGTTGAGATTGTAGAGTTTAGGATGAGAGTATCCTAGCCCTTGGGGCTATAGTTGAGATCTCGTGAGTTATGAGGGCTAGGAGTGTATCCTAGATTACGAGAGTGTAGGACCTAGTAAGATGATATAGGACTAGAAGTCTAAGGACTTCTAGCTTGTGAGTAGTTGTTGATTATCATGCCTTATCTTGAACAATGTAACGCCCTGTTTATTGGGTGCGATGTCGATATCTATTTCACGAATTTTATCGATATTTTACTAACTTAAATATTTTTATTATTATTGGATGTAACGCCCCGTTTATTGGGTGCGATGTCGATATCTATTTCCCGACTTTTATCGATATTTTACTAACTTAAATATTTCTATTATTATTTATTAAAAGTATTTACGACGTGAAGTAATTATTCCCGAGTGTATTTATATTTTGGATACGTCCCCATATATCCGTATTATTATTTCGGAAAAGTAGAGAAAGTTTTCCGATTGAAAAACCCCGTTCCGAATGCATTTGATCGAATTTACTCTTTTAAAATTTTTCCTTTTTATTTTTATTATTTATTTTTTTCCCCATAATTTCTTTCTTTTCTTTGTCTCCTTCTTCCATCCCGCCTCTTCCTAGTAGACTGCAGTGATGATCTAGTCCGACCCCTCGCTCACCACTCCGACCCCTCGCTCACCACTCCGACCCCTAGCTAGTGTTACTTCCCTCTTTTGCCGCCGGTCATCTCTGGATCTACCACCTTCATCCTCATCCCCCACCCTCTATTTCTTTCGTAGCCGTCACCACCAACGCTGCAACCAGAGAGCCGCCGAGAATCGCCGCTACTAGAGTCAACCCTTGCCCACACCGCCGTCAACATAGAGGAATCCCTTGCTTCGCTTGCATAACGCTCGGTCGCTCGCCCCACTAGGAAGCGAAGCCACCGCAACTCTTCCCTCAGCAGGTTGCTGCATTTGCGGGTTCAAAGAGAAACCCTTTTTCTGTTACTACCATTGGGCCCCTCTTTTTAGTGTAATTACAAAAGGCACCCATACTTTGCTTTTATAGTTTACGGCCCAACTTTTGTATGTTCGCAAATCTACCCTTTGCATATGATAATTACATATTTTGCCCAATGTTTAATTATTGGAAAATGACCCATGTTTCTCGAATTATATATTTTGCCTGGAAAATGGTTTAGCGGTTTGAACTTGGATTTTGATTACGGGATAATCTTATAATTGAAATGCTATATTTTATGCCCTTACTACCAAATCTCCTGACACCCCGGGTCGGTGACACCTTGAACAAGACCTGAGCTCCTACTCTTAACTCTAGGGGTCTACGCCTCCTATCCGCATACGATCTCTGACGGCTCTGCGCAGCCAACATCCTCTCTCTGATCAAAGCAACCCTGACCATGTCCTCTTGTACCTGATCAGGAGCTAAAACACTAGAACTCCCCGACTCATCCCAACATAAGAGAGTACGACATCTCCGTCCATACAATGCCTCATACGGTTCCATCCCAATCAACGCGTGCCAATTGTTATTATACAAAAACTCGACCAATGGAAGGTGGTTTGGCTATATCTTCCCCGAGTCTAGCACACATGCCCGCAACATGTCCTCTAAGGTCTGAATAGTCCTCTCGGACTGGCCGTCGGTCTGTGGATGATATGCGGTGGTGAAATGAAGACTCGAACCTAGGGCGGCGTGTACTTGCTGCCAAAACCTCGAACTAAAACGCCCATCCCTATCCGAGATGATAGTCCTCGGGACTCCATGTAACCTCACAATTTGACGAGTAAACTCCTCAGCTAGATGACTCACCGGCCACGTCTCCCGAATAGGAATAAAACGTGCGGTTTTCGTCAGCCGATCCACTTCCACATAAATCGCATCAAAGCTCCTACTCAGTCTCAAACCGGTGACAAAATCCATGGATACATCCTCCCACGTCCACTACGGCACAGGTAGTGGGTGGAGCTCTCCTCCGGCTCTTTGGTGCTCGATCTTGACCTACTGGCAGGTCGCGCATCTGGCCACATATCTAGCTACATCGGGCTTAAGCCCGCCCCACCAATAAGAACTCCTAATATCTTGGTACATCTTACTCGTGCCTGGATGCACCGAGTAAGGAGTACAATGTTCCTCCTGCAAGATCCGCTCTCTAAACTCTAGGTCTAACGTTACACAAATACGTCCTTGACGTCTCAAGAACCTGTTTGCTCCTGTGACAAATTGCCGTTCCTCTCCACGGACCATCCTGTCCCGAATCCTCGTAAAAATGGGACATCCCTCCTAATTCTGTCGGATCTCTCCGGACAGGTCAGGTAATATCTTTAACTCGGACAAGTGACAATCCGTATCCGGAAACCAGATATCCATCTCCAACTCTATCAAATCCCTCTGCAACTGAGGCTGAACTATAAGGCGAGTTATAGCCTCCTCTCGGGGAGTCCTCCTACTCAAAGCATCGGCGACCATATTCGCCTTCCCTGGATTGTACAAAATCTCCAAATCAAAGTCCTTAATCAGCTCGAACCATCTCCTCTGGCAGTTATTCAACTCCCTCTAAGTGAATATATAGTTCACACTCTTATGGTCTGTGAAGATCTGGCACGTGGCCCCGTACAAGTAGTGTCGCCGGATCTTCCGGGCATGAACCACTGCCGCTAGCTCAAAATCATGGGTGGGATAATTCTCCTCGTACGGCTTCAGTTGTTGTGAAGCATACGCAATAACCCTAACCCTCTGCATCAAAACGCACCCCAAGTGTAAGAGCCTTAGTCTTTGGAGCTTAGGAGTCTTGCTGAGCCTTAGTGAGCCTTGCCTTGACCCTGTTAGCCGCCCCTACGCACCACCTGGGCCACCCCTGCGGCTAGCCGCCCCTGCGGCTCTGTATGAGTGCAGCCGCATTCGTTGACTCTTTGACTTGTGCTTTGCGACTAGCTTCTCCTATAAGTTTCCCTATCCTTCAGATGAGAGGTTTCTTCATCTCATTCCAACTTCTTCACCCTCTCTACGTTCTTCAACTTTTCCTCTCTTCTTCCTTGATCTTCTTTGCTTTCTCTTAATCTTGTGTGTGTGAGTTCTTGAGAGTTTGATTGTGGTTTTGACTTTGGATGATCTGGAGGTTGTTGCTGAGGGTTGATGCTATTGTGTTGAGGTTGTAGATGTGTTGTGTGCTCCTAGTTGCAGCTTAGGGCTTGTTGTGGTAAGCTCTTCTTCTTCTTCATCTCTCTTCATTCCTTCTTTCTTGCTTCTTTCTTCCTTTCTAGCTTAGGATCACAACCTAGGCTTGTGTTGGATCCTTTCTTAGCCTTTTGTTGATCATATATGTGTGGCTTATATGTTGATGTGGTGTGTTGAAGAAGTGAAGAGAATCGAGAAAGCGATCAAAGAGAAGTCGGGACCAACTCTCTGCATAGTTGGCCGCCCTTACGCCTGGTGTGTGAGCCGCCCCTGCGCCTCACTGGACCAGCCTTGTGCTCTTGCTTCTGTTGGTGCATACCTTGTTGGTATGTCTTCCTTCCTTCCTTTCCTTTGGCCTTGGCTTAAATGGTAGCTAGGCTAGTGTGGTTAGGATGTGTTGTATGTTGGAGTTGTGCCTTAGGCACTTGTGTTGATGTTAAGGTTATGTTGTAGGCATATGTGAGTTTGTTGTGATCTTGAGGTTTAGATTGAGGTTGTAGGTTGGTTCTGGTTATGGAGACGAGTCTCTTAACCCTTACAGTTTGTGATGTTGTGTGCCTTGCTCTTGTAGGCGTTGATTCTTCCCCAAGGGGAAGCTGTGACGTGGTATTGGATACGAGTATATGAGGTAAGTCCATAGGACTTACTTAGCGTACAGTGTGGATTGTATGATTGTGATGGTTGTGTGTGTTCATATGATTGTACATTTATAACCTAAACAGGACTAGGATGACCATTTTATTACATTTAAATGGCCCAAGTGTATTATAACGGACGGTGACCACATATGCCTCCGCTCGAGGGTAGGAGGGGGTGCCTAGAAGCCAGTAACACAGGGGGGACGAGTGACGATCACCCCCACACAAACCCCTGTGTTAACGGGGGAAGGGACGAGGTTCTTTATGCTCCTCGTGTCACAAAATAAGTTGAATTAGTAATGGAATAACGTAATTGAAAGATAATAAATGAATGTGAGTGGCATTGCATGTAAGAGATGTTGATGTGTGGTTGTGCTATTACCTTCATGCCTTTCATTACTGTAGCTAACGGTGTATACCGTGTTGTAGTTGATCTGTAGGTTAGGAAGACTATAGAGTGAGACAGATAATGTGACCAGCCGAAGACTTCTGTACATTAGGATGCGTGGGTTGGGATCTTTTGTATCAGATGTTTATGTTTGATGTTTTGTACTCGGCTTTGTGTTTGTAAACACTTTTGATGTATCATTACAACTTTTATGTATTTGGTTTTCTCTACTTGTGCCTTGTTGTAAGATCCAGTGAACTTGTTGTCAGGCTCGGTGTTAGCATGAAATATTGTGATATTTTAGGCACGTTTTCTAAGTGTATTTCATCCATATTGGTATTCCTTGATAAAGCATTGAAGCAATTGTGGGTTAGTTTATCTATATTGTCGATATAGAGGTCTACATAAGCTTTGTGTTGATTATAGGCAAATAAGAGCTAAAACCGGACGAATCAAGGGAGAATGGAGATGGATTGAGCATGTCCAAGGATTGAGGACATCACTAGGAGCTAAGGAAGATGCTAGGATGAAGAAAGGCATAAAACAAAGGAGAATTACGAGCACTCGATGCTCCACGCTCTAAAATACGGCCGTACTAGAATCCACGCTCTAAACCACGGCCGTGGAACTTTGGCAAGAGAAGCGTGGAGCATTCCATAGGCTTACACGGTCGTGGAAGTTGTGACTAACCGTGATGAATTTCCACGCTCTAAACCACACTCTAAACCACGGGCGTGGAATCCCAAGGAACCGTGATTATGGCGATCTTTTAACGTACAACTTAAAGCCACGATCTTTTACACAATGGGCTGGACACATATTCTATCTTGCCCTATAAAAGGACGGAAAGAGAGAGATTCCGTCACCTTCGCTTACGTTGATTGCACGTGCCTAGGGTTTCAAGTGGGACGTGTGGAGATTGCTATTTCGCAACGGAGATTTGCGAAGAGTTGAAGATTTGGAAGTTACGCTTTGTCCTTAGGTTTGATTAGAAGACGGATTGACATCCCGTCTTCGTTCTTATCAAGGATTGTGATTGGTTTGTGTTATTCCGAATCTGTTTACATCATTGTTCTTGTTTGTGGATTTGAGATTTGTTTGAGATTTATTCAAGGTTTTCGAAGGTTTTCATCTTTCATTCTTTTAAATTTTGAATTTGATATCATAATGACTGTTGTTGGCTAAAACCCTTTAGCAATTCTAAGGTGAAGGGTTAATAGTTGTGGCTTAGATGATGATAGATCGATCGTAAACAGATTGGACCTTGAGAGTTAAAGAGAATCGTCGACGTACCAAAATCACGGTGTGTTCTTGAGTTCCACGGCCGTGGAATCTCAAGATCCACCCATAATTTCTCTTAGTTTACGAACCTTGCTTTTACTTTAATCCAAAGTTAAAGATTTGCTTTAACTTAGTCTTGGCTTGCCTTTTCTAGGTGGTAGTGAAGCCTCAACAACCTCTACCTCGATTCCGAGTGTCACAACCTTAATCGGTTTAGTTAGTCCTGATCCTTGGATTACAAGTTTGGGTATTTGATATTAATTCTTGTCTTTAGATCCTTTCTATACTGAAGCCTCAATAACCTTTATAGAGAGTGTCCTTAGATAAGTCATATAAAGTCTTGGAACTTCACCGTACATTGCTTTGCATTAGTATACCTTTGCAACTCTTAACTCTGTCCTTATATCTTTAGTATATCTTGAATCGATTGCCACAACTGGATTCCTGGATCTTTAGGATTGTTGTTTTCCCAATATTTACAAAAGCTCATACATTTACTTGCTTGACGATTATTAACTAGATTTAACCCCCCAAATCCCTGTGTCCGATACTCTAGAATTCTTGCTTAACTATATCGATCCGTACACTGTGGGTTCACTTGCTTGATTCTAGTTTTATAAATTTAAAGCTTATTTGCACGCACGCTAAGTGGCGAACACTAGGGTCAAGATCCATTGTGAGATCCTAGCCTAATGTAGCATTCCAAGTCCTATGGATTTGGGGTGTTACAGAGTTGGTATCAGACCCTTAGTTAGACAACAATGGCACTTGCTATCTGCAATAAAGGTAGAGTGGATAAATAAACAGAACCCACACGGGGTTTGACTTTTCAAAAGGTTTTGGTTTTAAAGCGAGTACAGATGTTTTGGGATAGTATGTATAGAAGCCGTCACCCATGTGAGGATCTCGACTGTATATATATATATATATATATATATATATATATATATATATATATATATATATATATATATATATATATATATATATATATATATATATATATAGATATAGATATCTTTTATGTATTGATGTGTATGCATGTACTATTAAGTATTATATATACATATATATATATATATATATATACATATGGCCTATATAAAGCCTTATACGTTAGGTGTGCATACCCCGTAGATGGCTCGGACTAGAGCTACTGCTGTTGTAGGTAGAGGTAGAGGTAGACCACCTCTTCCTCCAGGAGGGATAGGACAGGGACCAGCTCCCGCTGCAGATCCACTAGTGGTAGAGGAGGCTCTTGAGGAGGTTGTTGAGAGCGTACCTCCAGCTACGAGGAGTGGTTGATCCTGGAGACAGGCGGCACATTCAGGCCAGTCTGATGGTTCAGATCGTGTCTTTATGGTGGATCAAAGTTTAGAGATTATCTCAGGCATTTTGAAGAGGCCATTAGAGTAGGCAGACAAGCCCTAGATCTACGAGGGCATGAGGGATCATCTGAGAGATCCCATGGAGCTACTCAGGTGCCGGCTGCACCGGTTCGTGTTGTTGATCCAGCTCGAGTTGTGGAGGAGACCAAAGGGCGTCGACCAGATACCTGGTTGAAGGCATTCCACCAGCAGGGAGTACCACACTTCTCCAGGGAGATCATCCTAGAGACTGAGGTGTGGATTGGGCATGTAGACTTCGCTTTAGAGTCTATTTGTTGCCCAGAGGATATACGGATGGAGCTAGTACAGTCTCTATTCCGTGACCTAGCACACTAGTGGTGGAGGACAGTTAGAGCACAAGTTACCACCTATCAGCAGATGAGGACTATGTTGAGAGAGCAGTTTTGCCTTGCCTCATTGAGAAGAAAGAAATTGCAGAACTTCATGGAGGTGGGTTTTGAGGACGTACCCATTATAGACGCTATTCACCACTTCCAGACTGAGCTAGCCTTGCTGGGTCCAACTACACCATCTGAGGACCAACATGTGTACCTTTTCGCCCGTCGTCTGAAGAGAGCACACGCTCATACATGGAGGGATTTCATTGTGACTCATTGGCAGACTACCAGGATCGGGCCTCTGCCTATGAGAGAGAGAGCTAGCCAGAGGAGAACTTCTAAAACAAGACGGTCTGAGAAGAGACAGCGTACTGCACCGACTGATGCAGGAGCATCTAGATACGGGCGAGGTCAGACTCAGGGCCGCTGGAGTGTTCCAATGTCTGTATAGACAGCTGAGAGAGGCCGGCAGTGTTACAACTACGGGGCCTATGGGCATGTGAGGACTGATTGCCCTAGAGCACCACTGACTTGCTTCTCGAGTGGGAAGCGAGGACATAAAGCTACATTTTGCCGTCAGGGCAAGGCATCATCACAACAGGGTTCTTCCCCTGCTGTTGTGTTGTGGTTGTAGATGTTTTGTGAGCTCCTAGTTGCAGCTTAGGGCTTTTTGTGGTAAGCTCTTCTTCTTCATCTCTCTTCTTTCCTTCTTTCTTGCTTCTTTCTTCCTGTCTAGCTTAGGATCACAAGCTAGGATTGTGTTGGATCCTTTCCTAGCCTTTTGTTGATCATATATGTGTGGATCTTTTCCTAGCCTTTTGTTGATCACAAGCTAGGATTGTGTTGGATCCTTTCCTAGCCTTTTGTTGTAGATGTTTTGTTGGTATGTCTTCCTTCCTTCCTTTCATTTGGCCTTGGCTTAAATGGTAGCTAGGCTAGTGTGGTTAGGATGTGTTGTATGTTGGAGTTGTACCTTAGGCACTTGTGTTGATGTTAAGGTTATGATGTAGGAATATGTGAGCTTGTTGTGATCTTGAGGTTTAGATTGAGGATGTATGTTGGTTCTGGTTATGGAGACGAGTTTCCTAGCCCTTATAGTTTGTGATGTTGTGTCCCTTGCTCTTGTAGGCGTTGATTCTTCCCCAAGGGGAAGCTGTGACGTGGTATTGGATATGAGTATATGAGGTAAGTCTATAGGACTTACTTAGCATACAATGTGGATTGTATGATTGTGATGGTTGTGTATGTTCATATGATTGTGCATTTAAAACCTAAACCGGACTAGGATGACCATTTTATTACATTTAAATGACCCAAGTGTATTATAACGGGCGGTGACCACATATGCCTCCGCTCGAGGGTAGGAGGGGGTGCATAGAAGCCAGTAACATAGGGGGGGACAAATGACGTTCACCCCCACGCAAACCCCTATGTTAACGGGGAAGGGATGAGGTTCTTTAGACTCCTCGTGTCACAAAATTAGTTGAATTAGTAATGGAATAACGTAATTGAAAGATAATAAATGAATGTGAGTGGCATTGCAAGTATGAGATGTTGATGTGTGATTGTGCTATTACCTTCATGCCTTTTATTGTTGTAGCTAACGGTATATACCGTGTTACAGTTGATGTGCAGGCTAGGAAGACTGCATAGTGAGCCATATGGTGTGACCAGCCGAGGACTTCTGTACATTAGGATGCGTGGGTTAGGATCTTTTGTATCAGATGTTTATGTTTGATGTTTTGTACTCGGCTTTGTTAGGTTAGGGTCAGGATCCATTGTGAGATCGTAGCTCAATGTAGCATTCCAAGTCCTGTGGATTTGGGGTGTTACACCAAGCCTAACTTGGAGGCGTCACAATACACTACAAAACCCTCCACGCCCTCAGGCTGGGCTAAAACAGGAGCGAAGGACGACCTCCTCTTCAGCTCCTCAAAGTTGCGTTGACAAGGCTCGGATCAGACCAACCTGGTAGACTTCCCCAGCAAGGAAGTAAGTGGTTGTGCAATCATGGAGAAACCCTCAACAAACCGGCGGTAATATCCTGCTAAGCCCAAGAAACTGAGCAACTCCTTGACTGTTCTAGGAGGCGGCCATGAAGAAACGGTCTCTATTTTCACCGGGTCAACCATGACACCCTCGGCGGAAACTATGTGACCTAGGAATGCAACCTCGGACATCCAAAACTTGCACTTAGAGAGCTTTGCATAAAGCTCTCTATACTGAAGGACTCGAAGCACAGTCCTCAGGTTTCCCGCGTGCTCCTCTCTACTCCGAGAGTATACTAAAATGTCGTCTATGAACACTACCACAAACTGGTCCAAGAAGTCGATGAAGATGCCGTTCATCAACTCCATGAAGACGGCAGGTGCATTCGTGAGCACGAATGGCATCCCGACAAACTCATAATGACTGTATCTCGTCCTGAATGCCGTCTTAGGCACGTCCTCTTCTCTTACCCTCAGTTGGTGATATTCCGACCTCAAGTCAATACGTGCAAATACGGAGGCTCCCTACAACTGGTCTAGTAAGTCATCAATGCGCGGTAGAGGGTACTTGTTCTTGATTGTGAGTTTGTTCAACTCACGGTAATCAATGCATAGCCTCAAAGATCCGTCCTTTTTCTTGACGAAGAGGACCGGTGCACCCCAAGGGGAAACGCTTGTGATGCGGGTTGGGGCCGTGAATGACTAGATCTAGATTGGGAATCCTTGAAACCAACAATGACGTTTTTCCTCGACCAATGGCACAAAATTCAGATTGTTAGAACAAGAAAATGACGATGGAAAGATGGAATAAAAGAGGATGAAAGGGGACGTAGGACGTATGGTAGAAGTAGATCCAAAAGACCCAAAAGACTCCCTTACAAGAACCTTGATCAGATTGATCAAAACCCAAGCAAGATGATGCCTTCAACCCTTTCTTCTATAACCTTACAAAAGCCTTCAATGGAGACAAGCACAAGGAGGGACTAGAATTGACTAGTAGCACCAATCTCTACAGAGATTAACACACACAAGAACAATCTAGCAGGGATTTACAACGATTCAATCAATTGGCTCACTTTATTGATTGAATTTTCTGAATGGAAACAAAAGCTCTCAAAGAGACGGTTTATCAATTGGCTAAAAATCTATCTAAACAGGAAAGAAGCTAAGGGAGGCTTTTTATATGCCTAGAAAGCCTCCTATCTAAAGAAAGGAATAACATTTGTCAAAAGACAATAAAACAAATAAAACAACTAAAACAAATAAAAATAACCCTTAAAATGTTTTGAACCTAAAGGTTATAAAAAGTCTTTCATTTTATACCAAAAGATGATATAAAATACAAAAGAAGCTCCAAAAGCCTCAATCTTCCATTTTTTGCAATTCCGGAACAAGTGTCTCTTCTTTGCTCTTGCATGGCTCCAAATCACGTGTGCATGGTCTCCCTTCCACGTCCAAGTCGTCGGGAATCGTCATTAACGTGACTAAGGAAGCCTCAGTCAGCAATGGATCATCAATGGTCTCCTTAGGAGCTAAGGACACCAACAAGTTGGACACCTCCTCTTGAATTGCTCTTGCCCTTGATCTAGTGATTGACCCTTGCATTGTAAGACTAGTAGGGGTTGTTGGTGATGGTCCCTCATCATACTCCCATTCTTGGGAAAGATTCATCCTCGAATCATCACCATCCGCATCACTTGACTCAAAGGGACTTAGATCTCCTACGTTGAAAGTAGGGCTCACTCGATAGTTCTCCGGAAGCTCTAGTACATAAGCATTGTTGGGAACCTTACGTAGTACATTGAATGGTCCGTCACCCCTAGGTGATATCTTGGACTTGTGCCTTTCCGGGAACCTATCCTTCCTTAAATGCAACCGCACGAGGTCTCCCGGTTCGAACAACACTAGCTTGCGGTTCCTATTAGACTTGGCCGCCACTTGCCTCCCCTTCTCCTCTAGCCTTTTGCATGTCCTTTCATGCGGTTCCTTGATGATCTCCACCTGTTTTTCTGCATTAAAATTTACTCGCTCCGCTATGGGCAACGGTATATGATCAAAAGAGGTCAAAGGATTCAACACATAGACACACTCAAAAGGAGTTAGATTAGTAGAAGAATGTAATGTATGATTATATGCAAATTCTACATGAGGCAAGACATCTTCCCAAGATTTCAAATTATCTTTTAAAACAGCCCTCAGAATGGTTGTTAATGTCCTATTAGTTACTTCGGTTTGACCATCCGTTTGAGGATGACTAGAAGTCAAAAACAGCAACTTCGTCCCTAGTTTACCCCAAAGAGTCTTCCAAAAGAACCTAAGAAACTTAACATCCCTATGATGAAGGGTCATCCGAGATAGCTCCATCTTCAGCACCATAAGGAGCCCTAACACGAGCTCAAGCCAAACGCCAAGCGGAGAGGGATGCTATCTTGCTAGCCATGGTTCAAGAAGCTCACCCAAGCTCACATCCAATGAGTCCAAGGCCCGTCATGATGCTTAGCCACATTGGACCAGCCAAGAAGAAGTTGCATGGAGTATAAGATGAAGGCTCACGTGTGCATGTGCATGGATGAAGGTTGGCGTAAAGGCTGGCATGAGAAGCTAGTTAGAGAGTGTTAAATAAAGCCTAGAATTAGTCTATTTTTTGGATTTATTTAAAACACTCTAAATTGTAATTATTGTTTTTATTTCTTTTCTATTTTTAGGAGAGAAGGTCTAGGTTGTATATAAACCTTTCTCTCTTCTTTTTGTAGGTAGATTACTTTAAACACATTGCCTAGGTGCCAAAATCGAACCCTTTTGAGTTCAGCCTATTGTCTTGTGAGAATTATGGTGTTAGCATAGCTTTCTCGTTCTTGTGTGTGTCAATCTCCTTCGGGTTGGTGCTACAAGTCGAATCGAAGCAACCTCTTCGTGCCTTCGATAACTCTAGATCGATTTGTGAAGTTGTAAGAAGCGGGGTCGAATCGTCATCGGTTTGGTTCTTGGATAATCGAATCCAAGGGTTCTATCGTTTTGTTCCTTTCGGTTCTTCCTTCCTATTTTCGTTCCCCCCCCCCCTTTGTTTTGCACGTTTCATTCATTCTTGTTTGCTGAATTTCGTTTGCTTCTATTCCCGAAAACAGGTTGCTCGTCTAGATCCGTTCTTCGCGGCTAATCCCCGTATCAATTGGAATCAGAGCTAGGTTGACGTTCAACCTACAAAAAGAGTTGGTAAATCATTCAAAAACCAAAAGTGTCTCGTTTTCTTGTTTGATTCTTGCTCTGTTTTGAGTCTATTGCCATTGCCATTTCTATTCCAAGTTTTTTTATTGAACTAACGAGTTTGTTGCTTTGTTTGTGAATCTTGGACGCCGGCACCCCTCCGACACCCCGCCTACACCGCGCCTACCACCAGTCCTTGTGCCGACCACCACGCTTGCCACCAGTCTTGCCCCACGTCCAACCACAAACACCAAACGAGCCCTAAAACGTTCAAAAAGGAGAGGCTGATCCGTTCAACCTATTTTCCAGCTTCTCTCTCTCTCCTCCACAAATTCAGCTTATTTTTTTGAATTTTCACCCTTGGTTAGCTATTTACTTGGTCAACTCTATCCTCTTCTAACTAATTAGATTTTCTTAGCATTTTTGTTTCATTTTTTTTCTTTAATTCCAGCAGTAAGTTAAAAAAATTAAAAAGAAAGAAAAGAAAGGCAAATCCGAATTCAAAAAAAAAAAGGGAAAGAAAGAAAAGAAAAAGAAAAGAAAAGAAAAGAAAAGAAAAGAAAGAGAAAAGAAATCAGCATTATATTCATTTCATTTCATTTCATTCTTGCTAGCTTATTCTTGTTTTATTTCATAGTTTGTAATAGTTGAAGTTGTGCTTGCTAAGTGCTATTGTTCAGCAATCAAAGAGGACTACAAAGGAGCTCATCTCACTCAAAAGTTGTGCTTGCTAAGTGTTATTGTTCATCAACCAAAAAGGACTACAAAGGAGCTCATCTCACTCAAAGGGACCAAGCCATTCACGCCTAGCCTAGCTTCACCCTAGCCTAGCCACGTCTTGGCCCTCGCCTAGTTCACTTCACTCGAGCCACGCCCTAGCCTTGACCAGCCTTCTACACACGCCTTCGGTGTCCAAGGTTTGCTTGCTTAGGCTTGACGAGTAAGTTCTTTCAAGGCTTATCTTGAGTTCAAACTTTGAGTCCATACTTAGTTGCATATAACATTCTTGCAACTTGTCCTTTCCGTTTTGAGTCTTTTCTTCTCTTTTATTGAGTCAAACACGTTTTTAAGGTGATTGAAATCGAATTTCGCTTCTACTTTAAAGCTTTTGTTTGACTAAGTATTGAACTCACGTGAGGTTTTTGACTAATACAAGACGAGCCATCAACAAGCTTGTTGAGCACCACTAGAGAGTGAGAGTTTGCTTTCGAGTGATACACTTGTGAGGCGTTTTTATTTTAGCTAACCTAACGTGTTTGAGTGTTTTAGTGTCTTTGAACAATGTCAGGAACTCCCGTAGGTACGCCAAGCCCCGAGACTATCACCCCGGAGTTGTTTAATCTTATCAAGGGCTTGAAAGATAGCATTGAAGGGTTAACTACAAGGCTGTCCAACTTGGAGGCATCTAATGTAGTTCCGGAGCCTGGGCCACTAGGAGGCAACAAGGAGGTAGGAGACCACTCGAGAGCTCCACATCAAGGGCAAGACCGAATACCACTCCAAAGCCAACAAGAGGTGTTTCAAGCAGTGCGGCACTCTAATGCCACGCAGCCCTCTCGGAATGTCCAAGGCTTAGGCCGCAATCTTGCTTTCGAGGAGCACGTTTCTATCCCTTTTTCTCCTAATATACATGATAATATGCCTAACTATCCTCAATAGTTTCAAAATCCAGCTTATGATCAGGATGAGGACGGTGATGGAGATGACGAGGAATGGAGGCCAAACGGGCGAAGGGAGCACCAACAGCCCCGGAGACCTCATGACGGCCGGCACCAAGACGAGCAGAGGCGTGACCCCTATGGTGGCCAGCCAAGGAGGGAGCGAGATCCGGAGTATGATGGCCTTGGCAAAGTGAAGGTAAAGATCCCAAGCTTTGAAGGCAAATGTGACCCGGATGTGTACATGGCTTGGGAGGCCAAGATAGAGCAAATATGGTCATGCCATAACTTTCCCGAGCATAAGAAGGTACATTATGCAGCTCTTGAGTTTATTGATTATGCTATGATATGGTGGGATGATTTGGTGAAGGAAAGGAGGAGAACTATGGATGCACCGGTAGTTACTTGGGCACACATGAAGGCCTTGGTGAGAGGTCGGTTTGTGCCTCAACATTACACTAGGGAATTGAGGAAAAGGTTGGAGAACTTGAGGCAAGGAGCCATGACCGCCGAGGAGACCTATAATGCCATGCAAATGGCCATGGTAAAGGCTAATGTGCGAGAGGATGAAGAGACTATAATGGCTAGGTATCTTCGTATTCTCAATTCAAGTTCTTCTAACGAGATAGATCTTTTTCCCTATAGCTCTATGACAGAATTGCTCCACCTAGCAATCAAAGTAGAAAGGAAAATAAAGGCAAGAAGTCAAGGAGGTAAGGCTGCCTATGGCACGCCTAGCTCATGGAGGAGCCAAGGAGGTCGCCAACAAGGGAATTATAGCCGGGAGGTGCCAAGCAAGGAGAAGCTAGCCCCGGAGCAAGGAGGCCCACGCAAGGCTCGTTATGCAGCTCCTACCAAGCCCACGCCTACACTACCTAAAGGCACTCAAGGGAGTACTTCTAACCCTTCACCTAGAGCTAGAGATATTGTATGTTTTAAGTTCCAAGGAAGAGGGCACATGATGAAGGATTGTCCTAACAAAAGAACCTTGCTAGTTAACCATTTAGGGCAATATGAGCCCGAATCTGAGCATGAGCATGATAATGATGATTTTGAGCTTAATATGCATGATCATGATGATTTGGATGATGATGGGATTGAATATGAGCAAGGAGATTGTTTATTAGCTAAGAGAGTGTTATTTGATCATCCTAGCTCATTCCTAACTAAGACTTCCAAGATTTGTGATAAAAGTCTTGAGCATGATAATTCTTTGATATCTAGGAGAACTTTAAGTCTACAACCTGCTCCTTGTGAAGATAACCAAAGAGAAAACTTGTTTCACACTAGATGCTCGGTTAAAGGAAATGTTTGTAATGTTATTATTGATGGAGAAAGTTGTTGCAATATTGGTAGCACCGAAATGATATCTAAGTTGCAAATTCCTACATTTTATCACCCTAGGCCATATAAGCTGCATTGGATGAATGAATGTGGTGAGTTAAAGGTTAATAGGCAAGCTAAGATCACTTTTACTTTAGGCCATTATGAAGATACGGTTTTATGCGATGTTGTGCCTATGCAAGCTTGTCATGTGTTGTTAGGTCGCCCTTGGCAATATGATAGGAGAGTTATGCATGATGGTTTTACAAATAGATATTCTTTTGTATTGAATGGTGAAACTGTGAATCTTAAGCCTATGACTCTCATGCAGATTGCGGAAGCATTTGAGAAGAAGAAGGCAAGTGAGCAAGAGCAAGGACAAGCTAAGAAGGGGAGCAAGCTGTCGAGCCAAGACCCCTCCCTAGCCACGCCTTCTAACCACCAGCCTAGCACCCTTGTGTCCACGGCCACAAAACAGCCCACAACAGCCTTGTTTGCTTCCAAACTTGAGCTACAAAATGACTACCTACCCTTGGACACCACCTTGATGATGTTGTGTAAGGAGCTCACCTTGATGAGTGATGAAGCCAAGGCTAGCTTACCACCTACCATCTTAGCCATCCTTGAGGAGTTTAAGGATGTGTTTCCGGAAGAAATACCACATGGCCTTCCACCTTTGAGAGGTATTGAGCACCAGATTGACCTTATTCCCGGCGCCACACTTCCAAATAGACCAGCCTACCGAATGAACCCAAAGGAGAGTCAAGAGATCCAAGCGCAGGTTCAAGACCTCCTAGACAAGGGTTACTTAAGGGAGAGTTTAAGTCCGTGCGCTGTGCCAGTGCTCTTGGTGCCTAAGAAGGACAACACATGGAGGATGTGTGTTGATTGTCGAGCTATCAACAACATCACTATCAAGTACCGTCACCCTATTCCCCGCCTAGATGACATGCTTGATGAGCTACATGGCGCCACCACCTTTAGCAAGATAGACCTACGGAGTGGCTACCATCAAAATCGAATGAAGGAGGGGGACGAGTGGAAAACAGCCTTCAAAACTAAGTTTGGTTTGTATGAGTGGCTTGTTATGCCATTTGGGTTAACTAATGCTCCTTCTACCTTTATACGCTTAATGAACTATGTTTTGAGACATTTTATAGGGAAGTTTGTTGTAGTATACTTTGATGATATTTTAATCTATAGCAGGTCCCTAGAGAAGCATGAAGGACATCTAAGGGAAGTAGTTCTTACTCTTAGGGCTGAACACTTGTATGCTAATCTTAAGAAATGTAGCTTTTGCACTAATGAGGTTATATTTCTTGGTTTTGTAGTGACTACACAAGGCCTACAAGTGGATGAGGAGAAGATTAGAGCAATCAAAGATTTGCCCACACCAACATCCATCAGCCAAGTAAGGAGTTTCCATGGGCTTGCAAGCTTCTATAGGCGCTTTGTGAGAGACTTTAGTACCATTGCTGCGCCCTTGATGAAAATTTGCAAAAAGCATGCGCCATATGTGTGGGAGGAGGCGCAAGAACGTGCCTTTAGCAAGCTGAAATTGGTCTTAAGCGAGGCGCCTTTGCTAGCTCTTCACGACTTCACTAGGCCCTTTGAAGTGGAGTGCGACGCCTCGGGCATTGGCATAGGCGGTGTGCTCATGCAAGAAGGTAAGCCTATTTCCTTGTTTAGTGAAAAGCTCAAAGGAGCATGTCTTAATTACTCTACCTATGATAAAGAATTATATGCTTTGTTTAGAGTGCTTAAGACATGGCAACACTACTTGTGGCCTAGAGAGTTTATTTTGCATTCCAATCATTAGTCTTTGAAGCATTTTCGGAGTCAAGGTAAACAAGATAGGAGGCATGGTAGGTGGATGGAATTTATTGAGACTTTTCCCTATGTTATCAAGTATAAAAAGGGAAAAGACAATGTAGTGGCGGATGCCCTCTCTAGGAGGTACACATTGTTGACTACATTGGATGCTAAGGTATTAGGCTTTGTTTACATTAAGGAGCTCTATGAATATGATATTGATTTTGGTGATACATATAAGTTATGTGTGCAAAAAGGTTCCTTAGATAAATACTATTTGTTTGAGGGATTTTTGTTTCGAATTAATAAGGTGTGCATACCTAGGTGTTCCCTTCGATTGTTGCTAGTAGAGGAAGCCCATAAAGGAGGTTTAATGGGTCATTTTGGGAGGGATAAAACTTATGCTATGCTGCACTCACACTTTTATTGGCCACACATGCTTAGGGATGTTGAAAATGTGCTTCAAAGATGCTTAGAATGCCTTAGAGCTAAATCTAAAGTGAAGCCTCATGGATTGTACACACCTTTGCCCATCCCAACAGCCCCTTGGGAAGACATTAGTATGGACTTTATTGTGGGATTGCCTAGGACTAAAAGAGGTAGAGACTCGATTTTTGTGGTTGTAGATCGTTTCTCAAAAATGGCTCACTTTATTGCTTGTTACAAAACTGATGATGCGGCCAATGTAGCTAATCTATTCTTTCGGGAAGTAGTTAGGTTACATGGAATTCCGAGGACAATAGTAAGTGATAGGGATGTTAAGTTCTTAAGTTATTTTTGGAAGACTCTTTGGGGAAAGCTAGGTACGAAATTGTTATTTTCTACATCAAGCAACCCCCAAAGTGATGGGCAAACGGAAGTAACTAATAGGACATTAACCACACTTTTAAGGGCTGTCATCAAAAAGAATCTAAAGGAATGGGAGGATGTCTTGCCACATGTTGAATTTTCCTATAATAGAGTTGTGCATTCGTCAACTTCCATCTCTCCATTTGCTTGTATTTATGGTTTTAATCCACTAACCCCTTTTGATCTTACACCGTTGCCTAAGAAGGAGCGAGTGGATTTAAGTGCTAAAACGCAGGTTGAACACATCAAGTAGCTACATAGGAGGACAAGGATTAAGCTTGAGGAGAAAGGAAAATACAACACAGCCAAGGCAAACCAAGGAAGCAAGAAGGTTACATTTGAGGCCGGTGACCTTGTATGGCTACACTTGAGGAAGGAGAGGTTTCCACAACTTCGGAAGTCCAAGCTCTCTACAAGAGGAAACGGACCTTTCAAGGTGCTACACAAGGCTGGTGACAATGCCTATGTGCTAGACTTGCCGGACGACTATGCTTGTGATCCCACGTTCAATGCGAGGGATCTAAGCCCTTTTCCACCCCTTAGTGATGATCAAGGAAATTCGAGGTTGAATTCTTTTAAAGAAGGGGAGAATGATGAAGGGTCATCCGAGCTAGCTCCATCTTCAACAACACAAGGAGCCCTAACACGAGCTCAAGTCAAACGCCAAGCGGAGAGGGATGCTATCTTCCTAGCCATGGTTCAAGAAGCTCACCCAAGCTCACCTCCAATGAGTCCAAGGCCCGTCATGATGCTTAGCCACATTGGACCAGCCAAGAAGAAGTTGAATGGAGCATAAGATGAAGGCTCACGTGTGCATGTGCATGGATGAAGGCTGGTGTAAAGGCTGGCATGAGAAGCTAGTTAGAGAGTGTTAAATAAAGCCTAAAATTAGTCTATTTTATGGATTTATTTAAAAAACTATAAATTGTAATTATTGTTTTTATTTCTTTTCTATTTTTAGGAGAGAAGGTCTAGGTTGTATATAAACCTTTCTCTCTTTTTTTTTGTAGGCAGATTACGTTAAACACATTGCCTAAGTGCCAAAATCGAACCCTTTTGAGTTCAGCCTATTGTCTTATGAGAATTGTGGTGTTAGCATAGCTTTCTCGTTCTTGTGTGTTTCAATCTCCTTCGGGTTGGTGCTACAAGTCGAATCGAAGCAACCTCTTCGTGCCTTCGATAACTCTAGATCGATTGTGTGAAGTTGTAAGAAGCGGGGTCGAATCGTCATCGGTTTGGTTCTTGGATAATCGAATCCAAGGGTTCTATCGTTTTGTTCCTTTCGGTTCTTCCTTCCTATTTTCGTTCACCCCTCTTTGTTTTGCACGTTTTCATTCATTCTTGTTTGCTGAATTTTGTTTGCTTCTATTCCCGAAAATAGGTTGCTCGTCTAGATCCGTTCTTCGCGGCTAATCCCCGTATCACCCTATCACTCACTATACTCCTAGGTACTCCATGTAATCTAACAATTTCCCTAAAGAACAAGTTAGGTACATTATAAGCATCATCAGTCTTATGGCAAGCAATAAAATGGGCCATTTTAGAAAATCGATCTACCACCACAAAAATTGAATCTCTCCCTTTCTTAGTCCTAAGTAATCCAACAATGAAGTCCATACTAATATCCTCCCAAGGTGACTTAGGTGTGGGTAAGGGGGTATACAATCCATGAGGTTTCAATCTAGCCTTAGCCTTTAAACACACAAGACATCTCTTAAGCAAGTTCTCTACATCTCTAAGCATATGGGGCCAATAAAAATGTGAATGTAGCATATGATAAGTCTTATCTCTCCCAAAATGCCCCATTAAGCCTCCCATATGGGCTTCCTCAACAAGTAATAGCCTAAGGGAACACTTAGGAATGCACACTTTATCGACTCTAAATAGAAAACCCTCAAACAAGTAATACTTATCAAAGGCTCCTCTAGATGCACATTGCTTAAATATGTCTCCAAAATCAGAATCATCAACATATAGATCCTTAGTATAATAGAAACCTAAGACCTTAGAATCCATATTTGTGATTAAAGAGTTTCTCCTAGAGAGAGCATCCGCTACAACATTATCCTTACCCTTTTTATACTTTATGATATAAGGAAAAGTTTCTATAAACTTCATCCATCTACCATGTCTCCTATCTAACTTATCTTGACTCCTAAAATGTCTTAAGGACTCATGATTGGTACGTAGGACAAATTCACTAGGCCATAAATAATGTTTCCATGTTTTTAATACTCTAAACAATGCATAAAGTTCTTTATCATACGTCGAGTAGTTTAAACATGCTCCCTTTAATTTCTCACTAAAAAATGCTAGTGGCTTACCCTCTTGCATGAGTACTCCTCCAATGCCAATACCCGAGCATCACACTCGACCTCAAAAGGTTTGGCGAAGGCCGGAAGATCTATGAGAGGTGCATGGGACAACCGCCACTTCAACTCCTTAAAACGCCTTCTCTTGAGCATCTCCCCACACAAATGGCACCTTCTTCTTTGTCAAGGACGTGAGTGGGGCTGATATGGTGCTGAAATCTCAAACAAAACGTCTATAGAAGGTTGCTAGGCCGTGGAAACTCCTCACTTGACCGACGGTTGCGGCAGTAGGCCATTCCTAGATTGCCTTGATCTTCTCTCCATCCACCTCTAGACCTCTTGTGCTCACCACAAAACCAAGAAAAACAACTTGATTAGTACTAAACTCACATTTCTTCAAATTAGCATACAAATATTCAAATCTAAGAGTTGCAAGTACTTTCCTCAAATGTTCCTCATGCTCTTCAAGTGACTTACTATAGATGAGGATGTCATTAAAGTAAACCACAACAAAACTACCAATGTAGTGTCTCAACACGTGATTCATCAATCTCATAAATGTGCTAGGAGCATTGTTTAAACCAAATGGCATCACTAGCCACTCATAAAGACCAAACTTGGTCTTGAATGCCGTTTTCCACTTATCTCCCTCCCTCATTATGATTTGGTGATAACCACTCCTAAGATCTATCTTAGAGAACAATATGGCTCCATTCAACTCATCTAACATGTCATCTAAACGTGAGATAGGATGGCGGTACTTAATGGTGATGTTGTTGATAACTCTACAATCAACACACATCCTCCATGTATTGTCCTTCTTAGGCACTAAGAGGACGGGAACAACACCAGGACTCAAACTCTCCCTTACATAACCCTTATCTAGGAGTTCTTGGACTTGGTTTTGGATCTCTTGGCTCTCCTTAGGGTTCATCCTATAGGCTGGACGGTTTGGGAGTGTAGCACCGGGAATAAGATCTATTTGGTGCTCAATACCTCTAAAAGGTTGAAGGCCAGCCGGAATCTCATCAGGAAACACATCACTAAACTCATCTAGGATAGCTAGGATGGGCCTAGGTAGGGTGGCCTTGGCTTCATCACTCAATGTCACTAAGCTCTTGCACAAGCTCACAAGAATGGCATCTAAAGGGTTGTAATCTCGGATGTACTCCTCCTTGGATGCTAGAAGGACACTAGAAGGTGTGGCTAATAGGGTGGTAATAATCTTGGCCGTGGGTTCTGTTTTAAACCGTGACCTATCCCCTCTCTTTTTCACCTCATTTTGCTCCACACTAAACTCCTTCTTCTCATAAAATTCAGCAATCTGCAATGGTGTCATAGGCTTAAGAGTTAGTGTTTGACCATTAAATTCAAAGGTATGCCTATTAGTCAAACCATCATGCTTAACTCTCCTATCAAATTGCCATGGACGTCCCAAAAGAATATGACAAGCTTGTATGGGAACTACATCACAAGTAATGGTGTCCTCACAGCTACCTAAAGTGTTAGTAACTCTAGCTTGCTTATTTACTTTTAATTCTCCACAATCATTCATCCAATGCAGTTTGTAAGGCCTAGGGTGATAAAATGTGGTAATTTGCAACTTATTAATCAAATCAGTGCTAGCTATATTGCAACAACTACCTCCATCTATGATCATATTACACACCTTTCCTTTAATTAGACATCTAGTATGAAAAAGGTTCTCTCTTTGATTATCCTCACACGGAGCTAGCTTAGCATGCAAAGTTCTTCTAGCTATTAATGATTCTCCATGCTCATATTCAATGCCATCATCACTATCACTACCAATTTCATGCAATCCATTAAGGTGGGTGTTATCATCATTTTCATGCTCATCGTCACTCTCATATTGTCCAAATTGATTTAAAATCAGAGTTTTCTTATTAGGACAATCCCTCATATAATGACCTCTACCTTGACATTTAAAACACACAATATCTCTAGAACGAAGAGTAGAGTTAGAGGTACTCCCTTAGGGACCACTTGAAGGCTCATTCAAGGGTCTAGAAGATGAATGAGGTGTTGAGCTCCTTCTTTGTGCTCCTTGGTCCATGGTTGATGCTTTTCGGTCCTCCTTTGTGGATGTAGGCTCACGGCTGTAGGATCCTTGGGGCCGGTTGTTTTGTTCTTTCCATGAGCTTGTAGCTCCAAAGCTTAATTGGCACCTTGGTTCCTAGCCTTTGTCTTCTTCTCTACTTTGATTTCCAAATCCAGCAGCTCCACCATGGTACTATAAGGATACAAATCAATTTGATTAGCCAAAGATGAGTTTAAAATGCGTAGATACCTAGCCATTGTAGACTCCTCATCTTCAACCACATTAGCTTTCACCATTTCCATTTGCATAGAGGTGTAGACCTCTTCGGCACTCATGGCTCCTTGTCTAAGGTTCTCCAACCTTTGCCTCAGCTCCCTAGCATAATGTTGAGGTACAAAACGAGCTCTCATCAAGGCCTTCATTTGTTCCCATGTAGTGATGGTCGGATCCAAGGTTCTTCTTTTTTCCTTGACAAGATGATCCCACCATACTAGTGCATAGCCTTGGAACTCCAAAGATGCAAGCTGGACCTTCCTTTGCTCTCCATTGTGATGGCAAGACCAAATTTGCTCCAATTTAGTCTCCCAATCCATGTAAGCATCAGGGTCACACTTGCCTTCAAAACTAGGAATCTTGACCTTCACTTTCCCTATTCCATCTAGCTCTTGATAAGGCCAAAATGGCTCATATTCTCGTCCTCTCCTTGGTTGTGGGTGACGCCTAGGGAACTCTCTCCATATACATTCTTCCTCAACATCCTCTTGTGGCTCCTGAAAATCATCCACAAAACCTTGCACATTAGGTGTTCTAGGAAGAGTGTTAGCATGTCTCATACCTTGCCCTTGAGGGGTTCTTTGGGGTGATTCAGGGGTTGTTTCTCTAGGGGCATCTCTAGATGTGCCGCCTAGCTCGAAAGTTGACCTTGGCTGTGGCGTGGCCGTGGGTGCTGGTCGAGGCTCCAACGTGTCAATCCGGTGTGTCAATCTTGCCACCGAATTCATTAGTTGCTTCAACATAGCAAATGTCTCCGGGTGAATTGGCTCACTGTTGTGGGACTTGCTTGGACTATTAGACCTAGACACGATCAAAATAACACGCAAAACAAGCAAACTATTTGAATTAGATAAAACAGAAAATTCTCACAAGTGTTTACTCTCACTCTCACACTCAAGTTGTGTTGATCACAAGCTATTTGATGCAATTGACTTGGATTGATTAAAACTCAAGACTCAACTAGTATGGCTTGCAAGCAATGTTAACTAGCTAAATCACACAAAATACTCAAAAAAGACACAAGACTCAAAGATAGATGCAAAAGGCTGATATGGACTCGAAAAGATGGTAAACTCAAGATATGATAGAATTAGAGTAAAACAAGGAAGATAGACACACAACAGACTAAGAAGAGAGCTTCACTTACCTTGTCCTTATGCAATGGAGAGACATATGGCCGGCTGTGATGTTTAACGTTGGCTTTTGGGTAATGGTGATGGATAAGAATTGAGGTAGGTAACTCTTGTTTGTAGTCTCAATGATCCTTTCACAATCAGATTGCAAAAACACTTGTTTTCTAGCTTCTACACAAGAGATAGCTAACGAGAAGTAGTCTCTTGTTGTTGCTACAAATAAGGAGCTTTTGTGGCCCTCTCCTCTCTCTTGCAATGGCTGATTTGTTTTGGAAGAGTGGTCCCCCTTTCGTTTTTTTTCTTTTTGGACGGTTATTGCCAAGAGAAAAGAGGTGGACGTTTTTTGATGAACAATAGCTGATGAAGGTGATGTAGAATGGCGGGTTTGGCTTGGCTTTCTCTCTTCTCCAATAAACACAATAAACAAAGCAAACTAGACTCAAATAGACTCTTAAGATGAAGCAAATGACTCAAACAAAGAAAAGACTCAAAGAAGATACTCAAACCGTCAATGGTGATGACTGATTCCGTACTCGCAATCAACCTGGCTCTGATACCACTTTGATGCGGGTTGGGGCCGCGAATGACTAGATCTAGATTGGGAATCCTTGAAACCAACAATGACGTTTTTCCTTGACCAATGGCACAAAATTCAGATTGTTAGAACAAGAAAATGACGATGGAAAGATGGAATAAAAGAGGATGAAAGCGGACATAGGATGTATGGTAGAAGTAGATCCAAAAGAACCAAAAGACTCCCTTACAAGAACCTTGATCAGATTGATCAAAACCCAAGCAAGATTATGCCTTCAACCCTTTATTCTATAACCTTACACAAGCCTTCAATGGAGACAAGCACAAGGAGGGACTAGTATTGACTAGTAGCACCAATCTCTAAAGATATTAACACACACAAGAAAAATCTAGTAGGGATTTACAACGATTCAATCAATTGGCTAACTTTATTGATTGAATTTTCTGAATGGAAACAAAAGCTCTCAAAGAGACGGTTTATCAATTGGCTAAAAATCTATCTAATCAGGAAAGAAGCTAAGGGAGGCTTTTTATATGCCTAGAAAGCCTCCTATCTAAAGAAAGGAATAACATTTGTCAAAAAGACAATAAAAAAAATAAAAATACTAAAACAAATAAAAATAACCCTTAAAATGTTTTGAACCTAAAGGTTATAAAAAGTCTTTCATTTTATACCAAAAGATGATATAAAATACAAAAGAACCTCCAAAAGCCTCAATCTTCCATTTTTTGCAATTCCGGAACAAGTGTCTCTTCTTTGCTCTTGCATGGCTCCAAATCACGTGTGCATGGTCTCCCTTCCGCGTCCAAGTCGTCGGGAATCGTCATTAACGTGACTAAGGAAGCCTCAGTCAGCAATGGATCATCAATGGTCTCCTTAGGAGATAAGGACACCAACAAGTTGGACACCTCTTCTTGAATTGCTCTTGCCCTTGATCTAGTGATTGGCCCTTCCATTGTAGGACTAGTAGGGGTTGTTGGTGATGGTCCCTCATCAGCTTGAACGTATGAAACCCCTCTCGGCTAACTCCTCGAGTTGCTTCTTCAGCGCTAGCATATCGATTGGCGCCATGCGGTATGGAGCCTTGGAGATCGGTCTCGTGTAGGGTTCCAACTCAATAGAAAAATCAATGCTCCTCTGTGGTGGCAATTCAGGTGGCTCTCCGAAAAGGTCCTCAAACTCGCATACTACGGGAATCTCCTCCAGTGATGGTCCAGTCTCCTCCTTTATGGCATAGCACCAGAAGGCCTCGCATCCCTGCCCGATGAGTCTCGCGGCTCGGACTGCGCTAATGAATGTACCGCTCTTTCCGAGGTCCCAACCTTAGAAAATCAACCTCAGAAAATCCCTGCCCGATGAGTCTCGCGGCTCGGACTGCGCTAATGAATGGACTGCGCTAATGAATGTACCGCTCTTTCCAAGGATGACTTCTTCATGCACTAGGTGCATGACATAGAAGTCGGCTAACGAGACTATGTCTCTCCGCAGTGAATTTGGGCAGAATGTCTCTCTAACGAGACTCAGCAGCTGCTCCATCCTAGTCACACCTCCTCTAACTGTCCTCCACCAATACTGGGCATCCTCTCAGAATAATGTTTGGACTATCTCCACCTGTCTCTCCTCTGGACAACGGATCGCCTCTAGGGCCGACTCCACATGCCCAATCCAATGCTCAACCTCCAACCCTACCTTCCCGTCGAAGTAGGGTACATGTTGTTGGTTGAAAGCCTTCAACCATGAATTAGTTCTTGGATACCTCAGCTCGTCTCTCGCCCTAACAACATCAACAACCGGCTCGGGTGCAACTACTGCTAGTGCAACTACCCCTGGTGCAGCCCTAATGGGAGTAACTCTCTCTGAGACCTCAGCTGATCTCGTAGGTGCAAGTGCAGGTGCAGGCGGTACGGAAGGTGGTGCTCCTGTCCTAAATGCCTCCTCAACTCGGCGTAAATAGTCTACAAATACAGTAGCTCCAATAGAGGCTCCCCCGGTCCTAGCAGATGGGGAACTATGCGCCCCGGACCTCGCGATTGTCCTATCTCTGACCTCGGGAATGACGCTCTCTGCTACGTCCTCAACGGGAATCTCAGTTGTTGGAGGATCCACAAATGGTGGGTCCACAATGGGGATACGTCCCCGACCTCTCGTGCTTGGAGGTCTCCCTACTCGTCCCCGTCTTTGGGCGGTAGAAGGAAGAGAGGGTCTACCCCCGGCAGGTCCTAAGTAAGCGGTGGCTCTCGTACGTGCCATCTGATAGCGTATGGCGTATATTTATATAAATACATATGTAATACTTATGAACTTAATATGATAATAATTCATAAAAGCATGATGATAACGAAAATCCAAATATATAACCAAGGCCCATAAGCCCAATCACCCTAAGGTCATATACATATCTAGATACATACAAGTCCAAAAACATCTTAAGGCTGTATATATATATATATATATATATATATATATATATATATATATATATATATATATATATATATATATATATATATATATATATATATATATA
>BSUD01000007.1:68022243-68046070 GCA_033239045.1 Fagopyrum esculentum
TAAATATATATATATATATATATATATATATATATATATATATATATATATATATATATATATATATATATATATATATATATATATATATACATCCATCAAATCCAGGAATCTATGCCGCCGAGGTTTGCGTGAGGAGTGGTGGTCCTGTACATTCTAACCCAATCCCGACTCCTGCATATGAATTCGGCCTTTAAAATATTGCGAGTGCCATTGTTGTCAACCTCGGGCTCTGATACCACTTTTGTAACACCCCAAATATGCGGGATATCGGGATGCTTCGGGCGAGACCTCACAATGGGTCCCGACCCTTAGCTTGACAACAATTTCACCGGACCTTTCCAATAGGGCACAAATAAAGGCAAACACTCAAATTGTTTATAATGTATGCAAGAAACTGAATGTAAAAGTACAAAGTGGAAACTCAACCAAGTCCTCAAAACGACACAATCTCAAAAACATAAATCCGAAACCATATATCCAAAATCCATAAATCCAAACATAACAAGAATAAACCCAAAAATGCCCCCGTCCTATAATGTACGGCGACCCTCCGTTGTCCACTCCTCCACCTCAATTGGCGGCGTCCCTAACCTGCAAGGCATCTCCACAAACGGTTTAAAACCGTTAGCTCATATTCTAAGCATTATAAACGGGGTGAGAAGAACAATCACAATCAATCATCATAAACACACACATCATACTCCAAGGCATACAAATCTGATTTATTATCTTTAAAACCGTTAGCTCATATTCTAAGCATTAGAAACGGCATGGAACGATGCGGATGCCTCCGACCGTCTTACCAGCACGGGATAGTCGCCGAGAACCCCCTAACTCTCACAAGAGTTAGGTAGTGATGTCACCGCCCATTATCATACACTTGGGCCAAATAATATAAAGTCGGTGATCCTATTACCTGTTTAGTTGTTTATAAACAATAAACAATAACACACACACACACCACCTCACACACACCGATGCTAATACGAAAAATACAAACTAAGTATGTCCGGAGACTTACCTCTCTCAAGCTAACTCGAATAAACCACTCTCAACTTCCCGCAGGAAAACGCTCAAAGCCTGACCAAACGAGGCACTATCAATAACAAATTAAAAAGCTAGAAGTTCTCGGACTTCTAGTCTCCAACATATCTTTATGAAATCTAACTCTAGCATGCTAGGTCCAATCTATAATCTCAAAGATCATCCTAAGATCGTAAAGAAGATAATTCAACAAGTTCAATATCCAATCCCGAACACCTATGGTACATGGCCACTACATGGCATTTGCTCTACGTTATGCTAAGTTCATCTAACATGTTATACTACCATCATCTTACAAAATAAGGGAGAAGGTACTCACACCCGATCCAAGGAGGAAGATGATTAACGGATGTCAAGTACAGGATCGTGGGTCTTTATTGGGCGCTTCCGGACCTAAGACCAAAGCTCAACGAATTTAGCTTATATGCCAAATTTTATTTTAAAGTATATACATATATATCTAACTCAAAGGTAAAATTGTTTTCCAAAAGCCAAAGTTAAAACCCATCAATAATCCTTCCGGGGAAAAAACATAACAAAATTCAAGAACTTGGTTATAAACCATAATTAAAACTTTGATCCATAAATCAAAATTAACCAATAAGGGAACCATCGATAATTTGTAAAAGAGTTTGGTCAAAAACTGCAATAAAACTATGTCTCAAATATGTAATAACTTCCTGCAAGTGTACAAAAATTCATTCCCAAAAGTCTAGGTTCACAATTGCAATTATCCAGACAAACAGGGCACAAGGTGTGATTACAGTAAAATAGGGGGTCAAAATTGGAATAAATCCAACGCTGTTTCTTCACCCTAATCGCGCGACAGTGGAAGGGGAACCATGCTTCAGCGGCTACAAAGGAAGGGGAAGGGGGCGGAACCGGCGGCGGGCTCCCTGACGGCGGCTCCGGCAACGAGGACAAAAGGGAGGGTGGCTTCCTGGCGGCGAGCTTCCGGCGGTTGTCATAAGATCCGGCCACCACTGTTACGCAGCAGAGAAGAAGAAGAAGAAAAAGAGAAGGGAAAAGGGATAGACGAAGCTCACCAGGCCGCGTCTCCGGCGGGCTGAGGCGGAGTAGAAGGGCGGAGAGGGTTGCATGGAGGCGTTCCGGCGGGCTGAGGCGGCAGCGGGGAGGGCTACTTAGGCTCTCCTTTGAAGGTTGCCTGAGATGGGAAGCGGAAGAACGACCAGGGGAGGTTGCTTGCTGCACTTGTTCGCTTGCTTGTCACAGAGGATGGGCAAGTTCAGCGTGCAGGGGAAACACAGAAGGAGAGAGGGAGAAGATGGGGTAGGGGCTGGTATGAGAGCACAGAGGGAAGGGTGAAGCGAGAACGAGAGGTCACCTGCAGCTTCACAAGAGCGAGGAGTCGGATTCCAAAGGTCCAAACCAAGAAAGCGTGCAGCTCCTCACCAGCCTGAAAAGCCAGAACATAGGGAGAAAAAGGAAAATTGAAACAATAAAGGGAAAAAAAGAAAATAACAAAGGATGGATCGATTCAAACGTTCTGCCCGGGAATCCCGAATCGGAATGACCTTTTTCAAAAGTGAAACGAAAATATAAATATACTTGATAATTTTATTTTTGCGTCTTAAAAGCACTCTTATAAACATAAAAAGGAATTTTTTTTTCTAAAAAAAATGAAAAGATCAAAAGAAGCATGCAAGAAAGTTAATATCGAAACCGGGCGTTACACTAAACAAAGAGAAAGCAACAACAGAAATATAAAACCAATATAATCCTATAATTTACGGGAACCCCGGCTGACCACACCGTCCGGTTCACTCAGAAGCATCTCTAACCTACGGAACGTCTAATACATCGGCATAAACTGTTAGCTAACATTCTAGATATCAGAAAGATAGTATAGGCACAAGAACACATAAGGTAAAAATAAACATATAGCATGCTCGCACTCAACCGGTTATTATCTTTCATTAAGTTATCCATTACTAATTCAAATTCTTTTGTCACACAAGAATCTCCCGAAACTCGCCTCCGCTTCTGTCTACCAACAAGAATAGATCGGTAGTATCAATACCTACAGACATGGGTTGCAAGAGCACCTCCTAGTCTCATGTAGAACTAGACAAGTGGTCACCGCCCGGTTATCATACACTTGTGCCAATAATGGTTATAAAGGTCAATCCTAATCCGGTTATCTGTTATAACAATAAACAACGCAAACAAGCCAATACTTTAAAACCAATACACAGAATGCGACTAAATAAGTCCAAAGGACTTACCTCACTTGAAGGTAACTCAAAGGTCAGCAAACAACTTTGTTTCCCGTCGGAAAGAAGGACGGAAAGCCTGCTCAATAAGGCATAACGAATTAAGAACGAAATGAATGTTAGAAGTCTATAATTCAAGTCTCAATGATCTCTAAGAGATTTCCACAAGCTAACGTATCAACCTTAGTCTTACAAATCCAGAAGGGTCATTCATAACATGATTTATGACTTAGGTTTAGGTACTCAATGATAACACGATTTATGATCTCTAAGAGATTTCCGTTCATTCATGCATGGTTTAGCACTAGTTCAAGACGTTTGCACTCTATTTACGTATTTTGTCGAGATAGACGTCTACACGGACTTTTGCATTGCTTTGTAGGTATTTTGGGTGATTTAGGAGCTTAATCGATACATTTGAGGATCGTTCCTCAAGATGATGCACCTTCGGACTCATTAGGATGCAAGTTAGGAGCTAAGGAGGACTCATGGGACCTTGTTGGTGCATGCCATGCACCAAATCGTGATTTATACATCCAAAACAAGCTGAGGCACCAAAACCACGGCCACTGGGACTTCCACGGGCGTGGTTTTGGCCGTGGTTTTTGCCAGACGGTTGTGACAGTTGTGCCACGATCTTCATGGCCGACTCTTGCAGAATTGTAGGATAAAAGGTAGTCCTGCAAGGCTGAAAAGGAGAGACCCCTCACTCCCATTCTCTCACACACTCTCAACAAGAAAGATTCTCTCATTGGAAGATTGGATTGGAGCTTCCATTGGAGAAGAAGGAAGGCTTCCATTGGAGAAGAAGAAGAAGCACACTAGTTCATAGTTCAATAATCTTTTTGAGTGATTTTGAGTGAAACGTTTTGCAAGGTTTTGTAAGAATCAATTGAACCTTCTTTTGAAGGCTTGTAAGTCCTTCTTGAACCTTGATTTAGCTTGTGTTATTTGTTTTATTTGCTTAATCCATCCTTTCATTTCATCTTCTTGCCATGGATTCTATGATTTTATGCTTGTTGAGTTTGATTGTTAAGATGCATGTTGTAGGCTAAATAGATGCGATTCTAGGGTAAGGAAAAGATGGTTATGGCTTGGACTATGATAGAATAGACTTAAATGTATGTTTGGATAACTCGTTTGATTGAACCTAGTCAATGTTAGAAACCACGGTTTGTTCTAGACAAACCACGGCCGTGGATCTTGATGAACACCCCGTGATTTTGATTTACTTGCTTTTAATGATAAATCCCAGTATTAGGTTGTTAGATTGTTGAAGTCCTAGTGTTTGTTGAGTTAAAACTATCCTAGGGTGACCTAGTGTTAGCAACTAAGTGTTAGAAGAGACCTAACCGGTAATTCTTACTCTTAGATACCGAAGATGACGAACTCTAGGTAGTAGTGAGCCTCACAAGCCGCTATTGGATTGAGTGTGCTAGGACAGGTGTTTAGGACTTGCCTTCCCGAGACTTACCCGGTGATGAGACCTTAGGAATGGACTAGTGGACCATGAGACCTACCCGGTGATTGATCCCAATCTAGAAACGCTCACTCCCAACATACTATAGTTGATCCAAAGAATGATTAGATAGCTTGAGTCCTATGCCATAACCGGAATTTCCAACCCCTAGAATCCACTTTTCTCCCTTTGATTACATACTTCGTATTTGCTTGTTTACTTGCGGTGTTAGCTTAGTTGATTGTTGATTTCGCATGATTTGTGATCCTTGTTTGATCACCTAAAAACCAAACCAAAAACATTGAGATTTTCATTTCTTTATTCCTTTCTCTTTTCTTAGCTTAGATATACACTATCGTTAGTCACTATTTGACTCGATTTCAGCTCAGTCTTTGCGTTCGACCTCGGAATACTATCCCTACTACAAAACGTCCCGTACACTGCGGGTTCGCTAGGAGTTAGGAGAAATATATCGAGTTATAAATTTAAAGCTTTTGCGTGCACACATTCTTAGCGTAACAGTCAACAACATCAACATAAGCCAAGGGAAGGAACGAGGAAAGCAAGGAAGGAAACAGATCACCAAAGACAGGAGAAACTAGGGGAAAGCCGCAGGGGCGGCGCTGGGCAGGATCCGGAGGGGCGGTCCGTGCAGGCGCGGGGGCGGGTACGGTTCAGAAGCGACTATCGACTTCTTCGACAGCAAGGAACGCAACAAAGGCTACAACTTGCTTCTCTCAATACACGCACACGTCACAACTCAACCAAGGGAGCTTGTGCACATCGACGAAACAACAACGAAAGGCCAACAAGGATTAAGGCTCAAAATTGATTCTTGTGAAGAAGAAAAGGAAGAACGAAAGAAGAAAGCGAAACAGAAGGGAAAGGTGTGTAGCAACTCATGAACGTTAGAAAGAAACAAAGAAGGAGGATACTTACAGGTCCAGCAAGTTCACAGGGAAAGAAGGCTGCAACTTTCGAGGTTCAAGGAAAACGTATGCAAGAAATGGGAAAAAGAAAAGAAAGAGGGAATTTATAGGAACGTTGGGAAAAGATAGAAGGAAAGACGGTATAGGGTTAAGAACATGATAGGAAAGTCGGCCCATGAGATAAAAGATTGGATCTTCTATGTATGGAAATAAATAAAACGGACGAAAAAATAGATCAGCGCGATCTGTGGCGAAACCGCAGGGAGCTTTGCCCTTCCGCAGGGGCCTTCACAACGGGGGCGGTGAAGGCAGACACTCGGCGTTACAATTGTAATATTTGTCAAAAATGAATATTTATACAAAACTGCATAGTGATATAAAGTTAATAAGTATGCGTAAGTTATTAAGTTGTAACAAATTAACATTATTAATTCATTGTTTTTCCTAACTCAAATATTTTTACATATAATATATTTTGAAATATAAATATTAGTACAAAATTGTAATATACAATCTTTATTTATCCTTTCTAAAACAAATACATTTATATTATAATAAAAGTTTTTTTTTATAGCCGAATAACGTGGAATATATAGTGATTCGGGACTATCCGACTATCCGCGAATATCCGGATGCCAAAATCTCAATCCGTATTAGATGCGGTGATTCTGTAAAATCTTTTTCATCGGATCCGGATCAAAACGGATACTAAAATATCGAGTTCTTTTGGATCGGGTCAACAGATTAAACAGTTGGTTGTGTGATCGTAAGCCCCGTTCAGTTAGGTCAAGGACTCAAGCTGATAATTGTAAGAGTCGGCTATGATCTCTCGGGACCGAATGGCCGCCTCAAAGTTTAGGCCCAAACCGGCCCAGAGGGCCGGAGGAAATATAATTAGGTTTGCGCATTTTTGCAATTACAGCCGTGGGACTTGGTTTGGGCCTCAAACTTTGAGGCGTTCCGTCCCGATAGTTTGTGGCCGACTCTTACGCTTATCCACTTGGGTCCTTTGATCTATGTGAAGGGGGACTTTTCCGTGCACTTAGGCTCATTAACAAGCCCAATAGCACAACAACTTTGGCCACACAACAAATCTAGTATGATAAGATACAAGGTTATAAGGGGCCCCAATAGCACAACAGCCGTGGGACTTGGTTTGGGCCTCAAACTTTGAGGAGGTTGTAAACTCTCGATGTGGGACTCTGATGAAGGGTCATCCGAGCCGGTTCCATCTTCAACACCACAAGGAGCCCTAACAAGAGCTCAAGCCAAACGCCAAGCGGAGATGGATGCTATCTTCCTAACCATGGTTCAAGAAGCTCACCCAAGCTCACCTCCAATGAGCCCAAGGCCCGTCATGATGCTTAGCTGTAACGACCGGATTCCTCGTTACGCTTTGATAGGGTTACAGTGATAGGGTTACGGAGTTTAGAAAACGAAAGTAAAATTTAGTGAGACTAGGATATACAAGTTTAATTTTGCAAGTCGTTTGATTAAATACCTTGTTCTAAGTTTCGGGACGAAACTTATTTTAAGGGGGTACTGATGTAATATCCGGAATTTTTATTCCGTTTAATTCCGTAGCAAACCGGATTCCGACCAAACTTAATCTTTTAACGTAATTTGTATCATCTTAGGTGAGACTCATGCTCACATAAAATACACATACTAATCTTCAACAGCTTGGCCCAATTCTTTTATTTTCAGCCAAGCCATTCAAGCCAAGCCCAACCATTTCTTTCCTTGATGACGGGCCCAATTTATTCCTTCTTTCAGCGGGCCCAACTTCCCTCTTCAGCCCAACCGCCTCATCTCCCTTCTCTCTACCGTATATTGACCCTTCACGTCAGCTGCTAACAACTGGTACAATTGCCATGTTCTTGATAGAGAGATCGTGCTTCCAGATTCGCTACACCCCTCTTCATTCGATAAACCTCCCAACCACATCACCACGAGCCTCCCTGTGCACCAGCAAGATTAACCGACAACCGCCTGCCTTGTATCGTTAGTGAGAGCTCGAGACCTCTCCGATTCCGGCGATCCTGGCGTGAACTTCGTCCTTGCTACCCATCGCTCTTTGCATCGACAGCCGACTAGTTGAAGGAACGAGTTACATGCTCCTCCTGTGGACTCAGCGTTGCAGCCGCTGTCAACCGTATCCTCGACCTCAACCGTATCCTCGACCTTCATCCTAGTCAACGGTGTAGTTTGGCGCAAAGAAGGATGACGATCGGAGCACACCCTCGCCGTCGACTGAAGCCATCACTGGAACACCTTCACCTCGGACAGTAGCGTCTTGGACCGGCGATCTGTAGAGGGGTAAGTATGTTCCGTTTGTTTGTGGTTCAATAGAAGAAGATGAGTACAGGGCTGTATTTGGCTATAGATTATACTGAAATTTATTGGGTTTTATTTTGAGTTAGGAAACTGCTTCCTCCGAGTTTCGTTTGAGACCATTGGATAGTTTTAGTCATAGTAACACTAGCAGGAGGAATCGATTTAAATACCTTCTTCACCCTCTTTTTAATTTCAGATTTAAGTGTGGATCTGATGTCGTTGAGGATGTACTGCGATGCTTTAGAATAATCCTCCACCGTTGAATTTTTAATATGTTGTATATGGATTTGTGTAGTTTAGTGTATCAAAATTTGGAAACGATCTAACATTCAGATTTAGAGTTATAATGTCCCGAAGTAGAGTTGTAGTGCAGTTTTCTGAGAATAACATTATTTTGGCTAAGTATGGAGAACTTGTTACTTTAGTGTAACTTTGGAGTTTTGCAAAGATTTTTGGGTTTAAGTCTTTCGGAGTTTTATTGCACAAGTTAAGAGTGTACATATCATAGTATGTATGGATATTCTTTCTCGGGATCTTTAGGGCTTTATTAGGGCGTTTTAAGTTACGTCAAAGTATGACCCTAGTGAGCCTTGGTTTCAAGTTTGAAAGTTGGGAATCTTTCAAAACTTGATAGATGTTTCTTGTTAGAGAAAGTCCTATATCTTTGAGGTGCTAGGGGAAGTTTTTTAGTCGTTATAGACTTTCTAGGGTTTCGAGACTCAGGGGTAAAATCATTTTTTTACTCTTATAAGGGTAAATTAGTAATTTCCTTTAGATGACATTTGGTAACCTAGAAGTTAGAAACTTCAAAGGTGTCAGATATGTTATTGATACACGTTTCACGTTATGATCAGGCGGTTGAGATTAGACTCATGTCAAGTCAAGGGATATTGTTGTCAGGCTAAGGGCCGGGAGCCATTGTGAGGTCTCGCCCGTAGCATTTCGATATCCCGCGGATTCAGGGTGTTACAAAGTAGTATTTGAGCCAGGTTGACAACAATTGCACTCGCAACCTTCTAAAGGCCGATTGAAAAATAAATAGAACCCCACGGGTTTTGATGATTTTATTTCAAATTTCATATGCATGAGTCGGGATTGGGTTAGAATGTACGGGACCACCATTCCTCACACAAACCTCGGAAACATAGATTTTGGATTTGATGTATGTAAGTATATATATATATATATATATATATATATATATATATATATATATATATATATATATATATATATATATATATATATATATATATATATATTTACCTAGTTATCTATATATATATATGTGTTTATGACCTTAGGATTGTTTTTGAACTTGCATGTACCTAGCTATGCATGTGACCATAGGATGATTGGGCTTTTATGCCTTGGTTGAATTTTGGATTTCGCCTCCTTTCTTTTATGCTTTATAAGTTCCTTTCATATTAAATATTACAAGTACAATATATATACCGATTTAAATTGTAACACCCCAAATCCGCGGGACTCGGGGCGCTACGGGTTGAGACCTCACAATGGGTCCCGACACTTAGCCTAACAACAATTTCACCGGATCTTTCAACATGGCACAAATAAAGGCAAAACCGAAATTCGTTTTAATGCAAATGATAAGAAACCCGAAGGAAAACAACAAAAGACTTCAGCCGATAAACAACACGAAAGACCAAAACGCCATACACGCGGCATACCAACATTATAAACGAAGAATAAAACACAACCCGACTCCAACCAAAACCCACTCCTAAAATCTACGGAACCCCGGCTGCCCACTCTTCCGGATCTCCCGGCCGCATTCTTAACCTGCAAGAAAATCTACAACAATCGGTATAAAACCGTTAGCTAATATTCGAAGCATTAGGATCAAGGTGAAAGGCACAAACACAAGTAAATCAACATAACACACAATGTACACCAAATCACACAAGTCCGATTTATTATCTTTTTATTATTAAGTCGTATCCCGTTCTAATTCAACTTCTTTTGTGACACGAGAATCTCCCGAAACTCGCCTCGGTCCCCACTTACCGCATGGAACGGTGCGGATGCCTCCGACCGTCTAACCACACGGGCTGGTCGCCAAGAACCTCCTAACTCTACGCAAGAGCTAGGCAGTGATGTCACCGCCCGTTATCATACACTTGGGCCAAATAATATAATGGTCGGTGGTCCTAATTCCGGTTTAGTTGTTATAAACAATAAAGAATAAACACACACCACCAAACACACATAGATGCTAATACAAGGAATATGAGCTAAGTAAGTCCGGAGACTTACCTCGTCCTAAAGAAAATCCCGCTAACCACCGCTCTCAACTTCCCGTAGGAAGGCACTCAACGCCTGGTCAAAACAAGGCACACAATCAACATCTCTCTCACATGCTAGAAGTCTTTAGACTTCTAGTCCCAATGATCTCGCAAGATCATAAACCATAACCATGTTAGGATAACAAACTCCTAATCCTTACGATCTCACAAGGTCATAACCATCACAAAACATGCTAGGATACTCTCATTCTAGTCTCCACAATCTAAACAAGATCATATCACCATAATCTCAATCTTCATAAGATCACAAGATCAACAAAACACTTAACACCTTACAATAATCATAAATCCTCAAAACTCACCTAAGGTCCAACCACTACTTGGTTCACTCTAAGTTATGCTATATCTAACCTAACATGATACTAATACTAAACATATCTAGATCGAGGAATAAGGTACTCACACACGAGGTCAAAGACGGAAGACGATCTACGGATGTCGAGTTTGGGTCGATGGCCTCTATCGGAGCGCTTCCGAACCTAAAACCAAAGCCAAGAAAATTTTGCTTATACGCTAAATTTGATCGTAAAATATAATATATAAATCCTAAGGCAAAACTCGTTTTCAAAATCCAACGTTAAAATCCTGTAATTACCCTTCCGGGGGCAAAAGTACAATACAAAAAACTTGGTCATAAAACCGTGATTAAAACTTTGAGCCATAAACCAATTTTAAAACGGTATAATATTTAGTATGTATAAATATAAGAATAAAACTCGAAGTAAAATCCAAGTTTAAAACCCATAAATACATTTTCAGCCAAATAATACAATTTCCGCATATGGATCATATTCAGTAATTAATTCATTGGGCCATATTCCATAAATAAATCTTCAGGGATATATATTCAGATTTCTAAAACTTGGGTCAAATTTGCAAATTAGAAATATGGGCCACATTTGCAATTATTCCTAAAGAGGGGGATCCCGATTGGAAATGCCCTAAAAAGGCTTCTTCAATTGACGAAGAAAGAACACTGGAAGTAGCAGCAGCGCGGCGGCAGGGCAGAGGAGAGGTTGCACTGGCGGCGGCCAAGGCCCGGCAAGGCTCCAGTAGCGGCGGTCCCGGTGGCTTGTAGTCGGATGCGAGGCAACACTAGGGCGGCTCCAATGGAGAAACGGTGCCAGGGCTTCCCGATGAAGCTCATCGACAGAGCTAGGGAAACTTCGGCGAGGTTGGCTTCTTCGGCGGCCGACTTAGCCCGGTGTGGCTATTGAAGGCAGCAGTGAAGCCCTTTCGACGTCCTCGATGGCTGGCTGTTCCACGGCTCTCCGGCAGTGCGAGAAGGAGAGGAGACAGAGCGGGTGAGAGGTGATACGATGAAGAGGCTGAGGTTGCTAGGCTCGCAGGGGCTGGTCCAGGGTGGCACAGAGAGAACATGAGAGGAGGCGGTGGTCCTGGATTCGCTGGCGTAGTGTAGCGGCGAGACGGTTCCGGTGGTTGTCGAGATGCAAGAGAGCCTGGGGCAAGGCTGTTGTAGAAGGAGGGGATTGATGGGTGCAGCATGGCCAAAATGAGAGTGAGGGAGAGAGCTGTGAAGAGGGTGAAGATTGAAGAGGGATGGGGAGCCACATATCAGAAAAGATGGGAGAAGGAGAAGCAAGGTTGGGCATCATGTAAGGTTGCGTGAGAGAGGGCAATGTGCAGAGGTAGGATCAGCGAGGCATAGGCTGGGCAATGCATCACATGAGGTCATGGCAAATCTTTGAGTGAGACAAGGCAAGGAAAGAAAGAAAGAGAGAGAAAATAAAAGACTAAAAAGAAATAGGAAGAATAATAATACATAAAATAAACTCGTTTGAAACAAATCGAACGGGACCCGTACCTGCACCAGCACCGGCACCAGCGAGATCAGTTGAGGTCTCACAGAGGGGCACTCAAATTAGAGCCTCACCAGAGATAGTTGCACCCGAGCTGGTTGTGGAGATTGCTAGGCCTAGAGATGAGCTGAGGTCTCCTAGACCTGATTCCTGGTTGAAGGCTTTCAACCAGCAGCATGTACCGTACTTCGACGGGAAGGTAGGGTTAGAGGTGGAGCATTAGATTGGGCACGTTGAGTCGACCTTAGAGGCGATCCGTTGCACGGCGGAGAGGCAGGTGGAGATAGTCTAGACCTTGTCTAGAGAACAGGCCTAGTACTAGTGGAGGACGGTTAGAGGAGGTGTGACTAGGATGGACCAGCTGCTGAGTCTCGTGAGAGAAACATTTTGCCTGGATTTCCTACGGAGAGTCCGAGTTCAGGATTTCTTAGAGGCAGGTTTTGAGGATGTCCCGGTTATTGAGGCGATCCGGCGTTTTCGGGCGGAGTTAGCATTGCTGGGACCCGCTGCACCTCTAGCAGACCAGCATGTCTATCTCTTTTCTAGGAGACTGAGGGAGTCCACCCGTGCTTACTTGGCGGGATTTCGTTGCGATTCACTAGCGGAGTACCAGGACCGGGCTTCGGCTTATAAGAGAGACCACCCAGAGTCCAAGAGAGCAGCACAGTCCGGAAGGCCGGACAAGTGGCAGAGGACATGGCCAGCTAGCTCAGGTGCCGGAGGGCAGGGACGCAGCCAGGCTCCGGGGCGTCCCGGTCCACAAAAGTCGAAACAGACATCAGACCATGGGCCCCAATGCCATGGTTGTGGAGGGTACGAACACATTAGGAGTACTTGTAAGAAGCCACCTGTAGCATGTTTCACTTGTGGTCAGATGGGCCACCGAGCTGCTTTCTATCGTCAGGGCAGGTCACAATCTCAGCAGGGTTCTTCGCCTGCTGGAGTAGCAGGAGGTAGTGAGAGGCCACCATACTTTAAGGCATAGGGCTCTCAGTAGAGGGTTCAGGGTCAGACTCGTACATAGGGATCAACCTAGAGGCAGGGCCGAGGTAGAGGCCGTGGTGGGGTTACCCAGGAGACCAGAGGCACTCAGGCCAAGGTGTTCGAGTTGAGGAGTGTTGTTGATCCAACAACACCGGAAGCTACATGTACTATTCAGATTTATGGACTTTCGGTCCGAGTTTTATTTTATACGGGTGCTACGCACTCTTTTATATTCGATGATTGTGTAGCTAGGTTGTCCTTAGTTACGGTAGAGGGGAGACCCTTTGTTGTGGGGTTACCCGATGGGGGTTGGGTTAGTGGTACCCGAGAGGTTCACGGTTGTCCCATAATTTTTGGGAAACCGTGATTGGTTAGGCGACTTCTATGTCATGCACTTGGTGTATGAAGAAGTCATCCTTGGGATGGATTCAATGGACCGCCACCGAGTCGTTTTGGACATCAGCCGAAGGACGATGACGGTCACTACAGAGATGGGACACGAGGTGATTTTCTGATGTTGGGACCTCGGAATGACCGATACAGTCATCAGCGAGGTCCGAGCCGTGAGATTTGTCGGACAGGGATGCGAGGCCTTCTGGTGCAATGCCATGAAGGAGGAGGCGGGACCATCGCCGAAGGAGATTCCTGTGGCATGTGAGTTTGAGGACGTATTCGGGGAGCCACCCGGGTTAACACCGTAGAGGAGCATTGATTTTGCTATTGAGTTGGAGCCCGACACGAGGCCGATCTCCAAGGCCTCACGCCGCATGGCGCCGATTGAGATGTTAGAGCAGAAGAAGCAGGTCAAAGAGTTAGACGAGAGGGGTTTCATATGCCCGAGCGTTTCCCCTTTGGGTGCACCGGTCCTCTTCGTCAAGAAGAAGGACGAATCTTTGAGACTCTGCATTGATTACCGGGACTTGAACAAAGTCACCATCAAGAACAAGTACCCCCTACCGCGCATTGATGATTTGCTAGACCAGTTGCAAGGAGCCTCCGTGTTTTCGCGTATCAACTTGAGGTCGTGATACCACAAGCTGAGGGTGAGAGAGGAGCACGTGCCGAAGACGGTATTCAGGACGAGATATGACCATTATGAGTTTGTCGTGATGCCGTTCGAGCTCACGAATGCACCCGGCGTCTTCATGGAGTTGATGAACGCCATCATCATTGACTTCTTCGACTAGTTTGTGGTAGTATTTATTGATGATATCTTAGTGTACTCCCGGAGTGGTGAGGAGCATGCGGGACACCTGAGGACGGTTCTTCGAGTCCTTCAAGATAGAGAGCTTAATGCAAAGCTCTCTAAGTGCGAGTTTTGAATGTCCGAGGTGGCATTCCTAGGTCATATAGTTTCTGCCAAGGGTGTCATGGTTGACCCGGTGAAGATAGAGTCTGTTTCTTCATGGCCGCCTCCTAGGACGGTCAAGGAGGTGCGCAGTTTCTTGGGCTTAGCGGGATACTACCGCCGATTTTTTGAGGATTTCTCCATGATTGCACGGCCGCTTACTTCCTTGCTGAGAAAGTCTATGAGGTTCGTCTGGTCCGAGCCTTGTCAGTGCAGCTTTGAGGAGCTGAAGATGAGGTTAACCTCCGCTCCTGTGTTAGCCCAGCCTGAGGGTGTAGAGGACTTTGTTGTATATAGTGACGCCTCCAAGCTAGGCTAGGGGTGCGTTTTGATCAAGAGGGGTAGGAAATATTCCGTACACTTCTCGCAGCTGAAGCCGTACGAGGAGAATTATTCCAACCCTGATCTTGAGTTAGCGGTAGTGATTCTTGCCTTGAAGATCTGGCGACATTACTTGTACGGGACAGCGTGCCAGATCTTCACAGACAATAAGAAAGTGAAGTATATATTCACTCATCGGGAGTTGAATAACCGCCAGAGGAGATGGTTAAAGCTGATTAAGGACTTAGATTTAGACATTTTGTACCATCCGGGGAAGGCGAACATAGTCGCGATGATTTGAGTAGGAGGACTCCTCGAGAGGAGGCTATAGCTCGACTTACGGTTCAACCACAATTGCAAAGAGATTTGGCGGTGTTAGAATTAGATATCCGGTTCCCAGATATGGTCGGCCGTTTGTCCGAGTTAGAGGTTTTACCTGATTTGTCCGGGGTAATCAGGCAGAAGCAGGAGGGACGTCCCATTTTTACGAGGATTCGGGAAAGGATGGCCAGAGGAGAGGCACCACAAATTATCACGGGAGCAAATTGGTTATTGAGACGCCAATTACGTATTTGTGTACCATCAGACCCGGAGTTTAGAGAGCGGATTTTGAATGAGGCACACTCTACACCTTACTCGGTGCATCCAGGCGCGAGTAAGATGTACCATGACCTTAGGAGATCTTATTGGTGGGGCGGGCTCAAGCCCGATGTGGCTAGATACGTGACCCAATGCGCGACCTGCCAACAGGTCAAGATCGAGCACCAAAGATACGCAGGAGAGCTTCATCCGTTTCTCGTGCCGCAGTGTAAGTGGGAGGATATATCCATGGACTTCGTTACCGGTTTGAGGCCGAGTAGGAGCTTCGACGCGATATGGGTAGTAGTAGATCGGCTGATGAAGACCGCACGTTTGATCCCCATCCGGGAGACGTGGCCGGTGGGTCGTCTAGCCGAGAAGTTTACTGGTCAGATTGTGAGGTTACATGGAGTACCAAGGACTATCATCTAGGATAGGGATGGGCGTTTTATCTCAAGGTTCTAGCAGCATGTACACGCCGCCTTAGGTTTGAGTCTTCATTTCACCCCCGCATACCATCGACAAACCAACGGCCAATTAGAGCGGACTATTCAGACCTTGGAGGACATGTTGAGGGCATGCGTACTAGAATGGGGCAAGTATGTCCAAACCACCTCCCATTGGTGGATTTTTCATATAATAACAGCTAGCACGCGTCGATCGGGGTGACACCATATGAGGCATTGTATGGAAGGAGATGCCGCACTCCCTTATGATGGGATGAGCCGGGGAGTTCTAGCGTTGTAGCTCCGGATCAGGTACAAGATGACAGGGCTAGATTTGCTTTGATACAAGAAAGGATGTTGACCGCACAGAGTCGTCAGACATCGTATGCGGATAGGAGGCGTAGACCTATCGAGTTCAGGGTAGGAGCTCAGGTGTGGATGAGGGTATCACCGACTCGGGGCGTTAGACGATTCGGCATTAAGGGGAAGTTAAGCCCCCGATATGTCGGACCGTTCGAGATAGTGGAGAGAGTTGGTGAGGTGGCATACCGACTAGCGTTACCACCGCGGTTGGAGGGGATATATCCGGTATTCCATGTGTCTCAACTGAGGGAGTACATCCATGACCCGAGGCACATCATTAGCCACGAGGAACTTGTGGTCGAGCCGGACCATACTTTTGTAGAGCATCCGATAGCATTTTTAGATCGGAGTACGAGACGCCTTCGATCGAAGGAGATACCGATGCTGAGGGTGCAGTGGTCGAGGCGAGGAGCTGACGAGGCTACATGGGAGACGGAGGATAGTATTCGGAGGAACTATCCCGAGTTTTACGTAGGTTTAGAGACACCCATAGGACAATCGGGTTACTCCCGAGCTTCTTCCTTGATTATCACCTATGTGCTTGTGATGTGATATGCCTTGTGTGCTACTTATGCGTATATGTGATCACCTCGTGAGGTGTTTTCATTGTTATGGGAGTGACGTTGGGTTTGAGATCGATAGTTACAATTACGAGTTCCTTGCGCTTTTGAGTGTGCGGTTTGCGAGTACCTTTAGCAAGTTTTGGGACAAAACTTGTTTTTAGGGGGGTTAGTTGTAACATCCGGAATTTTTATTCCGGGTGTCGAGATGTTTCCGAACTTTCCGCGTCGGCGGCCAAATCTTCCCGCATGTACGTGTGTTGAGTACCGGGATTTGTTTCCCGAAATCCCGCGCTGACTCCTCGTTTCCCTTAATCCGCTTTTGGACCTTTCATTTCCTACTGAAGTGACAAGGGGCCAGCTGACCCCTTGTTTCCGTCCCCCTTTTTAGCTTTGTGGATCTCTCTCACTCTCTTTCCTCTTTCAATTCTCTCTCACGTTATTCATTCTTTCCCTCCACTCTCTCTTGTGCTCTTCCTCTCTTCCCTTGGTGATTTGCTTGTTGATGAGCTGCAGTGAAGAAGGATCTCAGTGGTTGGTAAGTTCTTCTGCTCTTTCCCCTTCTCTTTCCTTGCTGAATATCCTTTCCTTCCTTCCCCTTCATCCATGGCCATGGATGGAGCTCTTGAGGGAGTTTTTCCTTAGATCCATGCATGTGTGTGTTCTTGGCTCGTTTAGGTCACGGAGAGGAGCTTAAGATCATAGGTTGGTATTTGGAGAAGACCCAGCAAGAAGATAGAGACATTGGAGCTAAGGAACCATAGTCATAAACGAAGCAGACAACTTTTTTGCTGCTCAAACCGTGGGGGCGGATCTTCAGAGGCGCGGGGGCGGACCAGGGCCACCGTAGGGGCGGCCACAGTCACCGCGGGGGCGGATCTTTAGAGGCGCAGGGGCGGCTCCAGGGTGCTGCTGGGGCGGTGACAGCTTTCCGCCGAGGGCGCCAGCTTGCTTCCGCGGCTGCGTTTTCCTCACCAGTAGGCTTCTCCGTCCCTTCCTCTTCGTTCCTTCCTTAACCTTATGGTTATTCTTAGTTAGAAGCATGCTTAGGGTGGACCTAGGACTCATGTGAATGACATCTAGTGGTTGCCATCCTTGGAGCCCTTATGGCTTGATGTGATTATTTATCTTAAGTTGTTAAGCATGTTGGACCTTTCTAGGCTAGATTGGCTTTCCTAGTCTGTTGTTGATGATCATGTGAGCTATAGGCTGTTGTGACTTTCCTTTGATTGTTGAGAGTGTTATGAGTACCATGGATCCTAGGATGCTTTCCTAGTTTGAGAGTTGGGTGATCTTGCTTAGATCACTAGAGTGAGGTCTAAGACTTCTTGAGCGGGAGCTTGTGTTGATGAGTGTATTCTTGTATGAGGAGGTTGTGTGCTTCATTGTGTGTTTGGTGGTGTGTGTTTATCGCTTTCGTTATGACTTGTAAACCGGTAATAGGACAACTGACCCTTACGTTATTTGGCCCAAGTGTATGATAAAAGACGGTGACATCACTGCTTAGCTCTTGCAAGAGCTAGGAGGTCCTTCCGACTAGCCCGTGTGGTTAGACGGTCGGAGGCATCCGCACCGTTGCATGCGGTAAGTGGGGACCGAGGCGAATTTCGGGAGATTCTCGTGTAATAAAAGAAGTTGAACTAGAACGGGATATGACCTAATAAATAAAGGTAATAAACCGGACTTGTTTGTTGAGCAAGATTATGTGATGTTATGATGTATGAGTGTGTATGTGCCTTCACCATGTCTATAATGTTTCGAATTGAGCTAACAGTTTTAAGCCGCTTGTGTAGATGCCCCGCAGGTTAGGGACGCCGCCGAGTGAGGTGGAGAAATGGACAACCGAGGGTCGCCGTACATTATAGGACGGGGGCGTTTTTGGGATTATTATCATTATTATTGTTATGTTGGATTATGGATTGATGTACAGTTTTTGTGTAACGCCCCGTTAATTGGGAGCGTTTTCAATATTTCTTTCCGACGGTTACCGATATTTTCTTTATACCTTAAGTATGTTGTACGAGTATTTTATGTCGTGAATGTTATTTTACGAGTATATGTTATATTAATATGTTAATGGTTTTTATTTTTATTTAAAATCTCGTTATGTAGTTACGAGATCGACTTTTATGTTGCACGGGATATTTTATCAGTTTGTATATGGTTATATATTCCATATGTTTATTCCTTTCTTTTCGTTTTTTTTTTCTTATCCTCTTTTGGCTTCTCCTTCTGATGAGTTGTGCCCGACCTGTGAGTCTATGACGGCCCCATTCAGCCTGCTCTGGAACGCCCCAATTTTAGGCGCGTTTGCGACATTTATTTGTTTCCGACTTTTACCGATATCTTAGTAGCCTTAATGTCTTTAACGAGTATTTTCACGTCATAAATTAATTTTTTGGTAGTTTATATAACTTATATTTATTTATATATTCCGTATTCTATGTTCGGAAAAAAATTCGGAATATTTTCCGAATCCGGCAAATTCCGTTCCGATATTTTAACAAGTTGAGTTAATTGCCATCTTCCCCATTGGTCTTATTTATTTGATTTATTTTAGTTATTCCTTTCTATTTATTTATTTATTTATTTTATCCTTCCTTCTCGAACCCAGAGGTCATGGGTACGAGTCGTGCGGACCGCATTGTGTCTCTTTTCCCTTCTTAGCTTCCCTTTCTTTTTAATCTGTGTGATTGTCTGTAGCCCTAGCCGGCTAGCTGCCCCTGCATTGGCCAGCCGCCCAGGCTATCCAAACCCTTGGCAGCCTGCACCCGACCCCTCAGTTGCCTACCCGACATCTCCTTCATGGCTCCCTCGCAGCTTGTGAGCAACCCCTCCCATCTCTCTCATATCTCCTTGCTTCTCTTATGACTGCGAACTGGAGCCTGTGCACAGCCTCCCTCTCCAGTGAACTCTCAGACTAAACAGCCACCTCGCCTCCTCAATCCCGCTGGTAGCCTCTCGGTTTGGTTCCCTCCGCCCCAAGATTCCGAGCCTCTGCAGCCCTCGCCATGAGATCCTTCTCTGGACTCTAATCTCCCCACCTCTCCACGCCAAGTGCATCACCTTCTCCTTGCTGCAATCAAATTGAGGCCTCACCTCTCGAGCTCCTGTCAAACACGCCGTGAAGAAGCTTGTTGTCGTCGTTGGAAGCTACGAATTTTTTCCACCACCTGGAAACTCCTCAATCGAACCTCGCCAACGGAAACCACCGCCACCAAACCTGGGAAGCTCCCTGCTTTCTCCGTGGCGAGAATGGCCCCGTCGGAGCCAACCAAGCCGCCGCCAGCTTCCCTCCCTATGCCTTGCCGCCTCTGTCGCCGCCGAAGCTTAAGCGGCCGCTCCTTCTTCCGCCGGTGCCGCAGTCCTCCTTCCCCTCTCCGCTGGCGTACTGTTTCTAGGTTGAAGGAATCCTTTACCCTAATTAAATCGAGTTCCCCAACTTTTTTAGTATAATTGCAATTTGTAACCCATGTTTTATATTTTCAGTTTTGACCCAACTTTTGTGAAGTTGAAAAACAATCCTCTCCTAGAATTAATTACAGATTTGGCCTAGAAAATCTAATTGTAGATTATGACCCGTATTTATGAAATTGTATGTATTGCCCCGGAAATTGTGTTAGCGGTTTTTAACCTTGGATTTTAATTGCGGGGATATACTTATATTTATTTATACTATATGTTTTGCCCTTGTTGGATTACGTTTGGTTTATGGCTTAAGGTTTTAATTGTAGTTTTATGACCAAGTTTCCAGGATTTCATATTTTACCCCAGAAGGGTTAATTACGAGTTTTAACATTGGCTTTTTGAAAAACGAGTTTTACCTTAAGTTATATATATATAGGGTCCGGTTCCGGTGAGGACAACCCTTGCAGATAGGAATGAGGAGAGCCGTGGTGGTGACATGTGACATGCCACTTTTTTTTTTCCAATTTTTTTTTTTTTGTAAATAAAAATTAGTGGTCATATTTTTACAAGTGTGTGTTCATTTTTAAAAGAGTCATTGTTCATATTTTATCAATAAATGTTCATTTCTCCCCAACACTAGGTGTTCATTTTTTAACATTAATTGTACATATTTGTATTTTTTTTAAAACTTTTTTTTCGGATTTTTTTTTGAAAATTATAATATTCTTTCAAATCATGTTAATAAAATATGATGTTCATTTTTTTACAAGTATGTATTCATTTTTTTTTACAGTTATGGTGTTTGTAATATGATGTTCATTTTTTTAAAAATTATACTTTTCATTAAAATCGTGTTTATAATATGCAGAGATCGATTACATAAAAAAATGTGAATTAAAGAGAATACAAGACAATTTAGGTTTTGTTTCTTTGAATTTCTACTCTCATTGTTTAGATTTCCATTCTTAAGGTTTAGGTTTCATTATGATTGATGTTTGTGTTCAAAATCAAATTTGTTTGAATCATTTTGTGTTTGATAAGTTTGATTGAGAAAATACATGTATATACATATGTTGAGTTGGTCTAATAGCTCCAATTGAATAATCTATATGCTCATTTTAGTGTGCACGCAAACTGTTTGACAAAATACCTTATAGAAAAATAGTTTATAATATTTACAAGAACAATGACATAAACAGTATGAACACTGACGAATAAAAACATGAACAATGACGTATAAAAGTATGAACACCGATGACTTATCTATAACTTTGACACATACAAAACATATTATGATCATCTTTTAAAATTTTGTGATGAGTTTTTTTTATCTTTGTGGTTATATATTGTAAATGAACATCTATGGATTATAAAATGAACACAAAAGAATAAATGGACATGACACTTTGATGAATAAAAATACTATGAACACCGATGTATAAAACCATGAATAATGACATATAAAAGTATGAGCACCGATGACTATTTTGAACGTAAGGGTATTTTTCGAAATTTTAAGCCAATTTACAAAAATGCCATTAATGATGAGCGTGTGAGAGCCCTTGATTTAAATCCATCCAATGGCTTACAACCCTCCTAATTCCTATCTACAAGCTCTCTCCTCACTTGAACTAAAATCTATATATATATATATATATATTACATATTACGAGCAAATTTAGCGTATAAGCTAAATTTGATTAGTTGTGGTTTTAGGTCCGGAAGCGCCCCTATAAAGGCTCAACGAATCCGCATTCGACCTTCGTAGATCGTCTTCCGCCTTTGACCTCGTGGGAGTACCTTCTTCCTCGATTTAGTTATGATCAGTGATAAAATCATGCTAGGTTGGATCTAGCATAACTTAGAGTGAATGTCAAGTAGTAACTTTGATCCTTAGGTGAGGATTTGAGGATGGTTTGAATGTTCTAAGTATTGAGGTGTGTATGTTATCATGTTAGCTTTGTTAAGGTTGTGAGTATGTGTTTCTTGAGATTGTGGAGTTAGGATGGAAGTATTATAGCATGTGGTTATAGTTGAGATCCTGTGAGTTTATGAGGGCTAGGAGTGTATCCTAGATTATGAGAGTGTATGACCTAATAAGATCATATAGGACTAGAAATCTAAGGGCTTCTAGCTTGTGTGAGTGGTTGTTGATTATTGTGCCTTGTCTTGAACATGCTTTGGTTAATTTTCCCTTGGAGAGTGATATCGGTTTCGGTTAGCTTCAAGACGAGGTAAGTCTCGGGACTTACTTAGCTAGTATTCTCTGAATTAGTTTCGATGCATGTTTGGTGGTGTGTGTTTATTTTTTATGTGCGTGATTCTGTTTATGTTATAACAACTAAACCGGAAATAGGACAACCGACTTTATATGTCGATATTTGGCCCAAGTGTATGATAACGGGCGGTGACCGCTTGTCCAGTCCAAAATGGGGATGACTGGGAGGTGCCTTGCGACCAGTCCAACGGGGGATGTTGATCCGCATCATGTACAAACCCGCCTGGTGAAAGGGGACAAGGGCGAGTGAATCTCGTGTCACACCATAAGTGGAATAGTAAGGGATATGACATAATAATAATAATAAGGAGATAATAAACCGGATATGTGTGTTTTCATCATGTTGTGTGTATGATTCCTATGCGTGTGTGCCAATACCAGGATTATAATGCTTTGAATGCTAGCTAACGGTTTTATACTGATTTTGTAGTTGTCCTGCAGGCTAGGGATACCGCGGAGTGAGGTGGATGAGTGGATAGCCGAGGTCTCCGTACATTATAGGACAGGGTTGGTTATGTGATTATGTCGTTTTTAGTTTATGTTGTATCTTATAGATTTTTATTTTGGAGTTGTTTCGTTTTGAGGACTCGGTTGAGTTTCCAAGTTGTAGCTTACCTTTCGGGATTGTGTGCATTGCATTAAAATGATTTCGATTTTTGCCTTTATTTGTGCCATGTTGGAAAGATCCGGTGAAAATTGTTGTCAAGCTAAGGGTTGGGACCCATTGTGAGGTCCCAACCCGTAGCATCCCGAGTCCCGCGGATTCGGGGTGTTACATGCTCCTTGCCGCCCCATGTTATGAGTAGTTGCAAATCGGACCCCTCGCTCCCTCCCCGATCTATTGAAACCCGACTCCTCACCCTTCCCTCACACTCCACCTTCTAATATCTCTCTTTGTGGCTAGCCTGCACTTCCCCTTCTCTCTCTAGCTATCTCCTCTCTACTGCCCCCCTTCATTTTACTGGATTGAGAAAAGAGAGACGGTTCTCCCTCAGCCCCTCAGTGAAGCCGGGCACCCTCACCTCTGTGTCGTACCCCACCTCCCTGCGCTCACCTCGTCTCCTCGACTGCCCTTTCCTTCTCTCTTGGAACCCTCAATCTACTTCTCACATCGTCGCAACCGCTGCTGCAAATCACCTGAGTTGCCGCCACGATGCCAGAGAAGCCAGCGTTGCGCCACCTCGCCTCCTGCTGCCTTCCGTTGCCAGCCGCTGGCTTCGCCTCCATCGAAGCCTCTACCCTTCCCCAGCAGCCCTTGCCGCCGGTTGTTTCCCCAACCAACTCTTTGCGCCGTCTCTGCTCTTTTCCTCTTTTCCGCCATAAAACACAAAGTTGAAGAGAGGACCTTTACCCTAATTAAAAATCGGGAACCCCCCCCCCCCCCCCC
>BSUD01000007.1:68046240-68082745 GCA_033239045.1 Fagopyrum esculentum
CCCCCCCGAATATAGAGTAATTACACTTTGTGTCCATATTTTATATTACAGATTTATACACAGCTTTTTAAATATAGTAATTATACCCTCTTGCAAATTTTATTTAAATCATATGGCCCAAATATTTATTTACGGTTTATAACCCACATTTACAAGATTGTATATTTTGCCCGGAAAATGGTTGAACGGTTTTGTTCATCCTTGCCTTTGAGAACGAGTTTAACCATTGGGTTTATGATGTTTTTTAGATGCCCTGAAAATGTAATTACGGATTTTATATTCGGTTTATGGTTCAAGTTGTAATTTCGGGTTTACGACTAAGTGGTTTAATTTCATATTTTCTCCGTGAAGGGTTTAACGAGTTTTAACGCATGCTTTTGAAAACGGGTTTTCCTTAGATTTGTTTATCTTATATAATCCGTTTAAGTTTAGCATATGAGCTAAACTTGTTTAGTTTTGGTGTTAGGAAACAACCCCGATAATGGCCTAGCGAATCCGCATTCGACATCCTTAGATCGTCTTCCGTCTTTTGACGTCATGTAAGTACCCTCTTCCCCGAGTTTATGATCTTACTCGATTTAGTTATGTTTAGTATTCGTATCATGTTAGGTTGGATGATCTAGCATAACTTAGAGTGAATGCAAAGTAGTGACTTTGGAACTTAGGTGAGTTTTGAGGATTTATAATCGTTATAAGGTTTGAGGTGTTGATGTTATCTTGTGAGGATTGTAGGGCATTGAGTGTTTGGGTAGATCTTGTGAGCTTATGAGGATTGAGATTACGGTTGTATGATCTTGTTGAGATTGTGGAGACTAGGACGAGAGTATCGTAGCATTTGTTGTTATGGTTATGATCTTGCGAGATCATTGGGACTAAAAGTCTATGGACTTCTAGTATGTGAGAGAGGTGTTGATTGTGTTCCTTCTTTTGACCAGGCGTTGAGTGTCTTCCTACGGGAAGCTGAGAGCGGGATTATCTTTGGGACGAGGTAAGTCTCCGGACTTACTTAGCTCGTATTCCTTGTATTAGCATTGATGTGTGTTTGGTGGTGTGCGATTATTCTTTCTTGTTATATCAACTAAACCAGAAATAGTTTTACCGACCTTAATATATTATTTGGCCCAAGTGTATGATAATAGGCGGGGACAACTTGCCCAGCTCCTGCGAGAGCTAGGATGTTCTTGGCGACTATCCCGTGCTATTTATACAATCGGATGCATCCGTACCGTTCCACGCCGGTAAGTAGGGACCGAGGTGAGACCACGGTGGTCTCGTGTCACACACCTAAGTTGTATTAGAACGGGATACGACCTAGTAATAACAAAGATAATAAACCGGATTGGTGTGCTTTATGTATGTTGTATGCTTGCGATGAGATTACTTGTGTATGTTCCTTTCCCATTGATTCTAATGGTTCAAATATGAGCTACCGGTTTTATACCGATTGTTGTAGATGTAACATCCGGAAATTTTATTTCGGATGGTTAGCGAGTTTCGACCTTTCCGCAGGCGCGACTGAGTTTTTCCTAAAGGCACGGGATGCTTAGTAACGAGTTTTATTCCTTTGCAGCACCTCGTTTTCCCTCGTAAGCTTGGACCCCTCGTTGCTTGTGCCTAGGGGACAAGAGGTCAGCTGACCCCTTGGTTCCCTCCCACCTTTTGCAGCCAAAGATTCCCTCTTTTCCCTTTGGCTCTCATTTCACGCTCTTCACTTCTCCCATTTCCTCTCTTCTCTCTCTTTTCCCTCTTTGCTCTTTGGAGATCTTGCATGTGTGGAATGCAGTAGAAGAGGATCCAATCCAGTGTGGTAAGCTTCTCCTCCTTCCTCCCTTCTTCATCCCGGTTGTTTACCCTTTCTTTTTCCCTCTTCCATCCATAACCATGGATGAAGCTTGAGAGAAGCTTGTTCATCAAATCCTTTGCATGTGCTTGTTCTTAGCTCGATTAGGTCGAGGAGAGGAGCCTAAGAGTAGTGGTTGGTGTTTGGAGAAGGCCCAACAAGGAGAGAAGGACATTAGAGCCAAGGACCCACAATCGAAGATGAAGAAGACGACCCTCTACTGTTCGACCGCGGGGCGGATCCAGGCCACCGCAGGGGCGGATCAAAGACCCGCTGGAGGAGGCTCCAGGACGCTTGGGAGCCGCAGGGGCAGCGCCAGGGACCGCAGGGGTGGTGACAGGGGTACGCAGGGGGGGCTAGCTAGTTCCGCGGTTGCGTTTGCTTCACCAATTGGCTTCCTTCTCCCTTCCTCTTCGTTTCTTCCTTAGCTTTATAGTTGTATTATGTTATTATCTTGTCTAGGATGGCCTAGAGTAGCTTGAGAATGCCACCTAGTGGTTAGAACCTAAGAGCCCTTATGGCTTGATGTAGTTGATGGATTTGAGTTGGATGATCTTGTTGGACCTTCTAAGCTAGATTGTCCTTCCTTGGTTGTGGCTTATGTTCATGAGAGGTTATAGGATGTTATGACTTCTATCATATGTTGAGAGAGAGTAGGTTGTTGGTAGATCCCCTCATGCGTTTAGTGAGAGGTGAGTGTAGGATTTCTAGGATGCCGTCCTAGAATTGAGAGTCAAATGGTCTTGCGTAGATCGTTTGTATAGAAGTCTAAGACTTCTTGTGTGGGTGAGTTGTTGACATATATCTTCATGTGAGCAGGTTGTGGGCTTCTTCCCAAGGGAAGCGAGAGTGTTGGGAGTTGAGTGTGGAGACGAGGTAAGTCTTCGGACTTACTTATCTTGTATTCTTCGTATTAGTTGCGATGAGTGTAGGTGGTGTGTGTTTATTGTTTATATTATAACAACCATGAAACCGGAAATAGGACGACCTTATATTATTTTATTGGCCCAAGTGTGTGATAACGGGCGGTCACAACACTGCCTGGCTCTTGCGGAGAGCTGGGGGGTTCTCGGCGACTAGCACGGGCAAGTAGACGGCCAGATGCATCAGTGCCATTCCTTGACGGTGAGTAGGGACCGAGGCGAGATCATGCGGAGATTCTTGTGTCACAATCGAAAGTTGAATTAGTACGGGATATGACTTAATAAATAAAAAGATAATTAAACCGGACTTGTGTGTTTTGATCATGTTGAGTGTTTTGTTTATTTATGTGTGTTTGTGGCATCACCTTGTTCCTAATGCCTATAATAGTTAATGGTGTTAAACCGATTGTGTAGATGTCTTGCAGGTTAGGGATGTCGCCGAGTGGGGGTCTCCGTACATTATAGGACGGGGACGTTTATGTGGTTATGTCTTTGTTTTGTTAGTTTGCGGTTTATGTTGTATGTTTCGGATTTTTGTTTTGGAGTTGTGTTGTTTTGAGCACTCGACTGAGTTTCCAAGTTGTACCTTTCTTTTCAGATTGTTTGCATTGCATTAAAAACGATTTCGATATTTGCCTTTATTTTTGCCATGTTGGAAAGAACCGGTGAAATTGTTGTCAGGCTAAGGGTCGGAACCCAAAGTGCAAGCTCGGAATACCATATATCTGGGCTCATCTACCATAACACAAACCCACCGGATTCTACAGCCTTAGAGGAGTTTAGGTACCTTGTCACCTTACCGGGTGTTTCAATGTCCGAAGCCAACATCTTCAGCTTTCCAATAACATAAGCATTCTGAATGGTGCCTTGGAGCTTTGACCCTCCGCAAGCCGCCATGTATTGCTACAATATGTACTGTGCGGACGACGTTTCTTGTAATCGGTTTCCAACAACCAGTGGTTCAGGTTCAGAAATGCTTAAAAACACAAAATTGACAATAACGTTGGCCAAATTTGTTCAAGAACACTAACACCATTATAACGCCCCGTTTATTGGGAGCGTGTTTTATGTTTATATTTTTCCGGCTTTTATCGATATTATAAATAGCTTAATATATTTGGCGAGTATTTCTATGTCGTAATTTCAATTATTGTATTATTATCGAGAATATTTTTGTGAGAACGACTTCTATATTGTAAATGATATTTTACGAGTATATTTATATATTTTACATATACACATATTCCGTACCTTATCTCGGAATGGTTTCTGATTCGAAAAATCCCGTTGCAAACACTTTGGCCGAGTCCATTCTACTAACTCTTTTCCTTTTTATTAATTTATTTTAATTGTTTTTTTCTTCCGCGTCACCAGTGACTCTCAGCTCCTTGCCACCCATGCTTTCATCTTGTAGCTCCCAAGCCTATGCAACCTAGTCTCCTGCAACTCCTGTAAGTTCCTACACCCTCACACACAATACCCCTAGCCCAACCCCGTGGCCTTCACATGAGCTACACCCTTTCACCATCTGTTTCACTCACACAACCTTACCTCAGAGCCTCTCTCCAGGCAACAAGTAATGATTCTCTCAGCCTCACCTCTATTCATATCCCTCTGTAACTCATCCCCTTCGGACCTCAAACCCCCCTTCTCTCGCCCTCATCTTCTTCCTGGCACAACCTAACAGGCCAGTGGAGCCACCCTTTCTCTTCTCCTTGTTCTCTTATGCAAACCTCACCGGAGAAGCCATCCCTTGTTGCTTCGCCTTGGCCTCTGCAACGCCGCCGCCATCCTCGAACCACCTCTGCACTGGGGCCCCGTCTTCTCTGTTTCCTCTCCTTCTCAACTGCCGGAGAACCGTTGGAACAGTAAGCCATCGAGGACGTCGGAAGGGCTTCACCGCTGCCTTCAATGGCCACGCCGGGCTAAGTCTGCCGCCGAAGAAGCCAGCCTCGCCGATGCTGCCCTAGCTTTGTCGATGAGCTCCATCGGGAAGCCCTGCCACCGTTTCGCCCATGGAAGCCGCCCTAGTGTTGCCTCACACCGTCTGCAAAACACCGGAACCGTCCCCCTATGTTGCTCCTCGCCGTCGGAGCCCTTGTGCAGCAGCCGCCATCCTTGCCTTCTTTTCTCAGCCTGGGCGTTTGACTTAGCGAGGAAGAAGACCCTTTTAGGGTAATTAAAACGGGCCCCCTTGGTTCTATGATATTTACACATTTTAACCCATCTTTTGGTTTTATATTAATTGCCCAGATTTGTGTTTAATGCAATATATACCCCTGCAGATTTATTTATGGAATATGGCCCAAAGATTTAAATGCAGATTTATGACCATGTTAATATAACTGTATTTTGGCCGGAAAATAGATGAGCGGTTTTGTGGTGTCCTTAAATTTGAAAACGAGTTTCACCTTGGGTTATGATGTTGTATAGGTTGCTCGGAAAATATAATTATGGGTTTTAAACTTAAGTTTTACATCGAGTTTTTAGTCTTGTGTTGACTTACTCTATGTGTTACGCCCTTATTGGATTAAATTCGGTTTATGGCTCAAGGTTTTTATTGCGGTTTGAAGACCAAGTTCTAAAATTTCATATTGTGCCGGAAAGAAAGATTTGTCACGGGATTTAACGTTGGGTTTTGAAAAATGAGTTTTCATAATATATTTTATTTATTACGTTCAAATTTAGCGTGATAGCTAAATTTGTTTAGTTGTGGGGATAGGTTCGGATGACCCCGTATGGCCAAACGAGTCAAATTTTGACATCCGTCGATCGACTTCCGTCTTGTGACGTCATGTGAGTTACCTTCTTCCTTGATCTACTTATGTTTAGTATTAGTATCATGCTAGGCTGGATCTAGTATAACTTAGAGTGAATACCAAGTAGTGGTTATGGACCTTAGGTGGGTTTTGTGGATTGTGAAATGTTGTAAAACTTGAGGTGTTGATGTTATCTTGTGAGGATGGTGAGGTTTGAGAATTGGAGTATATGGTTGTTGAGTTTATGGGCTAGGATATGCGTATCCTTACATGGTGTTGTTACCGTTAAGTTTGTTTGGATTAGGAGTTGTTATCCTAGTATGTGCTATGGGTTATGATCCCGCGAGATCATAGGGTCTAGAAGTCTAAGGACTTCTAGCTTGTGTTGAGTGAGATGTGAGCATCAGAGATTCTAGGATGCGGTCCTAAAATGAGAGTCAAATGATCTCGCGTAGATCCTTTGTGTAGAAGTCTTAGACTTCTTGAGTTGAGCGAGTTGTTGATATAATTATCTTCTTGTGAGCAGGTTGTGGACTCCTTTCCAAGGGAAGCGAGAGTGTTGTGAGTTGAGTTTGACGATAAAGTAAGTCGTCGAACTTACTTAGCTCGTATTCCTTGTATCAACATTGATGTGTGTTTGGTGGTGTTTGTTTATTCCTTATCGTTTATAACAACTAAACCGGTAATAGAACCACCGACCTTATATTATTTTGGCCCAAGTGTATGATAACGGGCGGTGACATCATCTGCCTAGCTCTTGTGAGAGTCTAGGAGGTTCTTAGTGACTAGCCCGTGCTTGTTAGATGGTCGGAGGCATCCGTACCACTCCATTCCGGTCAGTAGGGACCACGGTCATCTCGTGTCACAAAAAGATAATAAACCGAAATTGTGTGCTTTGAGAATATTGTGTGTTTAAGATGATTTACTTGTGTTTGTGCCTTTCCCATTGATTCTAATGCTTCGAATATGAGCTAACGGTTTTATACCAACTGTTGTAGATTGCATTGCACGTTTGGATTGCGGCAAAGAGATCCGGAAGAGTGGGCAGCCGGGGTTCCGTACATTTTAGGATTGGGTTTTGGGTGGAGTCGAGTTTGAGTATTTTAATTATTGTATGTTGTATGGTATTTAGTTTTTGGGGTTGTATTCCGGCTGAAGTTCTTGGTTGTCTTCTTTCGGGTTATGTTTTCATTGCATAAAAATTTATTTCGGTTTTGCCTTTATTTATGCCGTGTTGCAAGATTCGGTGAAATTGTTGTCAAGCTAAGGGTCGGGACCCATTGTGTGGCCCCAACCCATAGCGCCCCGAGTCCCGTGGATTCGAGGTGTTACGACCATAAATACAAACATGTCTAAATCAAATAATCAATGGCTGAAAAAAGGGTGAAAACCTGACATCCCAACCGAACTCATTCATGGCCCAATCAGTTCCGCCCATAGAGCAGGTGATATCGTCTTCCTCACTACACTCATGAAGATCTAGATCTGGATCTGAATCTAGATCTAGATCCTGCGCTCACTTGTTGCCATTACCAACATTTATCCTCTTTCGATGGGCCACAACCTTCTCGAAGCCCTCAAAGTTAGAGTCATCGGCACCGGCGACCAGGATTTGGTGTTTGCCCATGGATTCGGAACCGATCAATTGGCATGGAAACAAATTATCCCTTACTTCAAGCCTTACTACAAGATCATCCACTAGGATCTACCCTGTGCTGGAAGTGTAAACCGTGACTACTTCGATTTCCGTCGGTACATGTCGCTTGACCCCTACATTGACGATCTTCTCTTCATCCTCCAAGTCTCTCTCTGTCTCGCCTTGTGTTTTGGTCAAACACTCGGCTTCTGCTCTTCATCCTCTAGTTGGTAAGGATGGAGTCAAGAGAGCGAGTTGCCCTAACTTTGGCTTTTTTGGACTTTTGGGCTTTTTTTTGGGTGAAACCCTAAGAGCTGAGCTTTAAACAATAAAAAAGTAATTGGGGTACATTTACTTAATCCGAAAACCTAAAAGCCTATTTACTAAATAAAAATCTCAAAAGGGCCTAGTTACCAAATTAGCCCATTTCTTTTTATCCAGAATTAGTTTTCAATTTTTTTTTTACAGATTTTATAATTGAAACTTTAACAAAATGTATTAAGAAATGTTATAAATAGGAAACAAATTATATTATGAGGGTAACAAGAAGAAATTTGAATTCTTGAGGATACCGAAAGAAAAAATTCAAACTTGAGGGCTACCAAGAGGAAAGATCCAAAATATTATTTTGAACATTTGTTCTTTTAAATATCATCAATTTCATATAAAAGATTATTATTAAGACTAACTTAGAATCATATTTACAAAAATTAGTATGTTAAAAATGAGACTAACTTACAATAAGAGGTTATGAACATTTGTTCATTCAAATTAGACCAATTTCTAATAAAATATTATTATTGATACTAACTTATAATAACATATATTTATTTATATATATATATATATATATATATATATATATGATACCTAATTTTCGACCCGATGATCCATGTACATGATACCTAATGTTATCTACCATCACAAATTCTATCATTTTATGTAAGCCTAAACTCACATAAAATGATGAAAAATTCCAACAAAACCCTATTTTATGTCATGACATGTCCTTGACAAAGTCATGACATTGTTTTGACAAGGCCAAGACAACTCTTGACAAGCCCACACAACCTTAGCCCACCTTCTCTTCCTTCCTTGCTTGTCGTGGCCCATCTCCTACTGCTTGTACATGCCAGCAGCAAGAAGGCCTATCGAGACGCCGGCCCTGCGAGCAGAAGGGCTGCTTCCACACGACATATGCTGAGCTAGAGCAAGGGGAGAATCTTCAACGTGATTGTCTCCTGAAATCACGCCACAAGAGATCGCATTCCTCCTCAAACACGTCCAAATCCACGCTGTTGAATCAACTTCCTTCCTTCTCCAGCGTACGCGATCTCTACCTTCCTTATGCCGTCCTCCATTTACGCTTGCAGCCGTCCCATCCAGATCTAGTTCTTCCCGTACACACTGGGTAGCAATGATTCACGCTCACCATAATTCCATCCTAGACCAACCCTATCCAATGCATCTACCGCCTCACTTCAGACGCAGAAACGCACCAGTGGTGGGACTATAGGTTCTCACGACAGTAGATACACATTGTCGACGCCTTCTTTTTGCACAACCGGTATACGTTGTCGGTTAGTCTTCGTCCTTCTCCCTCTTCCTTCTTCTCCCACTTGATCTGAATGCGGCCAATGTGTAGTAACGGTGCAGCCTTCCTAGTAGACGTGCAAGTACAAAACTTGGTGGACTTTCCTAGAGTTGCATCGTAAGTCTTTGGCCTGGCTTCCTTATGGTCCCTATTCTCGACCCCTATCTATAAACACACACACCTTACTTCTGTGTGTGCAACACCAGAAACGGCTCTAGATCCTTGCATGCAAGGAACAACACACCTTCCACACGTAGCTGGAGAGATCGCTTGTCGAGGTTGCAGACCCAAGGTAAGCTAGCCTATCATGTTTTGAGTTTAACTGACCTACGGGATTGAGAGGATCATGACCTCACCTTGTCAACCACAGATCTCGAAGCCAAGACCTTGTGCATAGCAGTGGGAAAACTGCAGAATATAAGCTGCTTTGGGTGAGACTCCAAGCCTGAACCTATAGCTTGTCTTTGTGTTTTTCATTTCCAGGAAAACTGTGTGTAACAGTCATGTTTGAGGCTTCGATTCGATATCTTATACACAAAGTCCACCGTTCAGTTTTTAATATGTTATAGGGTGATATACATAGGTTGATGTATCTAAAGTTGGGATTAATCTAACGGTTGGATCTAGAGTTATGAAGGTCCAAAGTTGACTGGTTATGCAGTTAGGAAACATACCTAGTTTTTGGCTAAGTGTGAGATTACTGGTTGTAGGAACTAACTTTTAGAAATTGTATAGAAGTGGTTGTTAGGTATTTTTGGAAAGTTCTTGCTTCTATGGATAGAGTGCATAGCATATAAAACTTAAATATTTTTAGTAGAATTTTTATATTTTATTCGGGCATCATATCTTGAGTCAAAGTTGGATACTAGTGACTTTTTACAAAGTAGGAAAAATGTGTAGTTTTCTAGTTTGTACCTAAACTCACTCTTAAGAGTTAGAAATATGATATTTAGTCCCAAGTAAGAGTTTAAGTATATATTACGAGATTTTTGGAAAATTCGGGACCAAGGGTAAAATGGTCGTTTTACCTTAGATAGGTATTTTAGTAGTTTCTCTTCTGATAGGATCTTACATCTTAGAAGTCATAGACTTCTAACTATATGGGAAATGTGTTGATCCACTTGCCTACTATGACAGACAATTAAGTTTCTATGGTTGCAGATCGAGTTGTGATTAAGAGAGTCAAGATTTCATTCAGATAAGTCCTTTGGGCTTACTTAGCTAGCGTTCGGATATGAGTGTGAATAATGATAGTGGTGTTTGAATGATGTGTTTATAAGTATGTCTAATATTAATTATCGACCGACCTACATATTTGGCCTATGAGTAACAGGCGGTGACATTCTGCTCAGTTAGCCCGAGGGCGTTGAGGGTTTCTTTAAAGACTAGTCAATACTTGGTTTGTGAGGACGCCACTGGCGGAGGTGTGCCAGACCATCACCAATTGGATAAGGAACGGAGGTGAGAAATCTTAAGATTTCTCGTGCCATAACTTTAAAAACGGAATAAAGAGAATCACCTAAGTTATCAAATCATAACCGGATTGTGTGCCAGCATGCTGAGTGTTTATAGTTCCTTAGATGTTTTTGCGCTACTTTTATACTGCCTATATTTGATTAGTTAGCTAACTGTTATATTGTTGTTTAGACGTGCCACAGGTTAGAGTAGATGCCGAGTGATCCGGAAGGTAGTGGTCAGCCGGGTTGTCGTACTTCATAGGACGGGTTGCAGTCTTTCCTTTATGTTGGTCTTTCAGTTGCGACATAGTTTGTTCTTAGTTTGTTTAAAGATATTATTGGTACCGGTTGTTAGTGTTTCTGGTCACATTCATGACATTGTCAAACGTATTTTATGATTTCTTGTTTTTCTTATTTGTGCCTTGTTATAAGATCTAGTTAAGTTGTTGTCAAACTAAGGTAGGTGTAACATCCAAAATTTTTATTCCGGGTATTGAGCGGTTTCTCGACCTTCCCGCAGGCGCGGCTCAGTTTTCCCGCAGGCACGAAGTGTTGAGCATCGGGTTTTATTCGAAAATCTTGTTCCAATCTCTCGTTTCACCCTTGCTATTGGACCCCTTGGTTCCTAGCATAAATTGGAAGGATGGGTCAGCTAACCCTTGAGCTTCCCCTTTTGTGGAAGCCTTTATCTCTTCTCTCTCTCCTTTTCCATTTCCCTCTTTCACGTGAGATTGCTTCTCCTTGCTCATCTCTTCTCTTTGGCTTCACCTTCTTCATGGACCTTCCATGGCTCTTCCACCTTTGATGTCTGAGCTGCTCCTATTGGATTCGTGATGAAGACAGAAGAACCTAGCCAAGCTGCTGTAGGTAATCTTCTTCTTCCCCCTTCATCTTCTCCTTCTTCCTCAAGCTTCAATGGTGGAAGCCATAGCTTCATCTTGTTTTCTTCCCTTTGGCTTGTATGTGCTTGGATTGAGCTTGGATAGATTTTATGATGATGATTATTTGTGTGGATGTTCTGGAGCCAAGCAAAGAAGCTAGAAGGCATCAACACATCAAGGATCCACCGAAGAAACCATCGATGAATCGCCCTCTTTTTCTCGACCGCGGGGGCGGACTTTCAGAGCCGCAGGGGTGGCCAGCTTGAGCCGCAGGGTCGGCTACCTCAAGCCGTAGGGGCGGCCAGTCCATACCGCAGGGGCAGCTGTTGGCTTTGTCATCCCTCCCTTGCGGTCTTCTTCTCCATTTCCCGCTGCTTTTCCTTCTTCCGCACCCGTGTCTTTGTTTGGTGAGTTCCCTCCCTTGAGTATAAGTTCATTGATGACCTTAGAGAGTGTTGATGATTAGAGGCATGCTAGGTTTGGGCCTAGGATAGTTAGAATGTCATGTAGTGGCTTGTGGATCTTAAGCGAGTTTGTGAGGTTTTCTGAATGATCTATGGCTTGATGGCTGCATGTTTCTGAGTTGGTTCATGGGATGAGGGTATGGCTGCATTGTGAGGCTTTGAGAGGGTTTAGATGGTTAGTACATGGATGTGAAATTGTGGGCTAGGATGTGCATATCCTAGCATAGTGATGTTACGTTGGACTGTTGTTGAGACTATGCATGTTATCCTAGTATGGGTATGGGTTATGACCTTGTGAGATCATCTAGTACTTAGACTTCTATCTTATATGAGTAGCAGTTGATTATTGTGCCTTGTCTTGAACAGGCTTTGGTTATATTCCTACGGGAAATGTGATTGGGTTGATCGTTGTGACGAGGTAAGTCTACGGACTTACTTAGCTCGTTTTTATGCATTATTTGGATATGTGATGGTGGCGTGTGCCTTATGTTTGTGTATAATCATGAAACCGGATTAGGACAACTTGGTTATATATATTGTTGCCCCTTGCTTATTATTATCGGGCGGTGACATCACTGCCCAACTCCCGAGTGAGACTAGGAGGTTCTCTACGACCAGGCCATACATGGTATACGGGCGGGCTTCTTCTCCACTCCACACGGTATACGGGTTGAGCTCCGCAACACTCTTGTTGGTTACACGGGGACAGAGACGAGAGTTATAAGACTCTCCTGTCCCACTTTAAACGAATGGAATTAGAAATGGAATAACCTAAAAAGAGAATAAGAACCGGAGGTGTATGTATATGAGCATGATGTGTGTTATGTGTGCTTATGTGTGTGTTTGTGCCCTTGCTATCTTTATAACGCCTAGAATGTGAGCTAACGTGATACGGTATTAGTCCGTGAATGAGTCGATCTAGGTACAATGATCCGAATCCGGCTGAATGAAGCGAATCCAGATGCGGAATGAATCGTGGATATGGAATGGATGCAGGAAGACGTAGAGATGAACCAAAGAGAGTCAACGAAAAGAACCAAGGCTGAAGAGCCAAGACCCCACTTCGTGAATGCCCTAGACCCGTCTCCAATACAACTTTACACTAGCTCCGGCTGGACTAGCACAAAGAGGGACTCGTGAAGGCTAGAAGCACCAATTCGAAGGCGGTTGACATAAACAAGCTCAGCCAAGCAAACAACGACAATGCCAACCAAAAACTCTCTTGTTCTTTGATTGATTTTGTGAATGATTACAAACGATTAATCTTAGCAAAATAAAACGTACCCTATTCAGCAGCTAAAGAGACTATATATAGCCTCTTTTATCTAGACAAAATAAAGTAATGAAAACTAAAACATTTGTGGAAGGTGGTAACAAGAGAGCTTCCACAAATGTAGCTAACAACTTAACAAACAACTAATCAGCATCAAAATAGGTTGACTTATTCAAAGCAGCTCCATGAGTGTTTTTGGACGGTTTAGAGCCCAAATGGATGATCCGACTGAAAGAAATGGGCTGACTTATTCAAACAGATCCATGAGTGAGTTGGATGTTTTTTAAGAGCCTAAATGGATGATCCGACTGAGGGAGCTGGTTACTCTCTTGGGCCGCCTTGGACGTGAGCAGTTGGTTACTCTCTTGGGTCTTCTTGGACGTGAGCAGCTGGTTACTCTCTTGGGCCGCCTGGGAAGTGAGCAACGTCGAGCTTGCTGGCGTGGCTATATGATCCAGATCTTGTTGTTCTAACGTCTACATGGTCTCTTCCCTTTGCTTGCTTGCTCCTGCATTCACCAAGAGATTAACACATGATGTATGGAAGTTAAATGGTTCACGCATGGTGCCAAGCAATAGCACTTCCGTTGACGTAACTTTTTGGATCTCCTTAGCTCTTGCCCTAGTAATGGGTCCTTGATATCTTCCATGTAATGGTCCTACATCATAACGGTTTTATACCGATTGTTGTAGTTGATGTGCAGGTTAGGTGTTGCCGGGCGATCCGGAGGAGTGGGCAGCCAGGGTTCCGTACATCATAGGTCGAGTTTGGGGAATTGAGTCCGTGTATTGTTGTTGTATTTTGTGTATTGTTGACGTTGTTGTATAGACGGCTAATGTTTTTCCTTTCTTGATGTCTTCGGGAATCATATCATTACATTAAATTGATTTTGTTTTTGGCCTTTATTTGTGCCTTGTTGGAAAGGTCCGGTGAAATTGTTGTGAGGCTAAGGGTCGGGACCCATTGTGAGGTCTCGCTCGTAGCATCTCGATATCCCGCGAATTCGGGGTGTTACAAAGTGGTATCAAAGTCCTTGAGGGTTCTAAGTTATTAAAGAAATGATTTTCATTTTCAAATCATGTGCATGAGTCAGTTGGGGTAGAATGTACGAGACCACCACTTACTCCGCGGACCTCGGCGACGTAGTTATTGATTATTATATTATGTGTGTATATATATATACATATATACACGTATATGTGGACTTAGGATGTTTTGTATTATGGATTTATGTTTGATTGTAAGTTGTTTTTGGACTTGTTGTATATGTGGATTGTAGTTATGCATGATGGACTTGGTATGTTATAGTGGTGGCTTGGCCTTTCTATTTATATGAATTTATACATGTGGCATGATATGTTGGTAGTATTATGGACATAAGGTATATATAGTCTTATATATATATGCTTATTATATATAGTAGCTTATAGAGATATGGGACCTATAATTAAGATGATAGTTTGATATCATCGCCTTGGACAACGCCATTGGGCTTAAAATAGTGTGCGTGCGAGGACGACTTGACTCATGTATTGAGTTGAGCATCACGTGATGGCGAACACCTTGACGTGTCATCGGATTCCTTTTGAGGATGCCAAAGCAACCACGAGAAGGCTAATGAAGGTATCGCTGCAAGGATGAACAAGTAGAATAAAAACTCGAAATAACTTAAGAGAAGTCGAGATGGAATCAATAATAGCAAGAAAGTACCATGGAGATGTGGAGCGGTTTTGAAGAAACAATTATTGAGTGGAAATGAAAGCAACTAAAGACAACCAACTTATGGTGGAGTCCAAGAGGCGTGGTGATAAACGGAAGAAGTGGGTTAAGCGTATAGGATTGCAAGTGGCAATCCCATTTAAGGCAAGTTTTCCCTAGTCACTCCTATGCACTTGAGCCGAGATGAGAAGTATGTTGTTCGCTCCAAAAGGTGTGTGCAAGCTTTAAATTTATAACCCTAGACTTAAGCTTAAAACAAGGATGCGAACCCGCAGTGTACGGGTCAATCGTAGTAAAAGCAAGAAAATTCCAGGGGTCGATCACAGGGACTTAGTGAAACAAAGTCCAATACGGTATGCTAGTGTTGATGCTAACCACAAGAGCAAGTAATACAATCAAAGATGAATAAGATGTCAAATAAAGCAAACATGCAATTCTAGGGATTAAAGCATCTAGTTGTGGTTCCAACTCAAGATCTATAGATAAGCGGACAAAGCTGAGGTTTTTGCATGGGGAAGGTGTTTCTAAAGTGGAGTAGATCACCGGGTAAGTCTCACTACACACTAATCCCAAACCGTAACTCCTATTACCGGGTAAGTCTCAAGGAATTAAGATAAAGAACTATAACCTCAAACTAACATACCATCTAAGGGAATAGAATCAACCTTTACCGGGTAAGTCTCAGGCTAACTCACAAAGATGGGATGGAAGCACACTCAAACCCCAATAAAGGACAAGCCTTTATTACCTACACTTATGATCGTTGGTATACAAACTAAGGAATTACCGGGTAAGTCTCATCCTAAGCTTGCTTTGAACCAGAAAGGTATAATAAGAATAGGATTTGGCAAACTCTAACACATTAACTCTCAGTTAAGGATCGGATAAGCCACCTCGGTCAGCCAGTTTCCACCCCGGCCGAGATGTTCATCGACTGAACGAGATGCTTAGGGTTAAGGTTAAAGACTCGAACTTTCAGGATCCTACTGTGATTAAGATCATTCTATCATTGTTTTTCCCACAACCTTCAGCCAATCACCCTAGAATCACACAAGGAAATTAGCCACTCATCACCATAATGAAAGTATTAAATATATGGGAAGAAGGTGAATATTTGAACAAAGAAGAATTTAATGAAAACACTTCAATAACTGAATCAAATATCACACAAAATCGTTCCTTGGATAGTAATCCAACAAGACAAGACAATCAAGGAAAGGAATTGAAGACAATCTTACAAAACCCTCCAAAAAGCTATAAAGCTATAGTCTTCAAATCTTCCTTCAACCTTCAAAAAGGTTCTTCAACTCTCTCCCAAATTGGAGTAGGATGCGGCTGCTGCGCTTGTAAACCCTGATCGGTGGTATAGCGTGATCATCAAATTGTAGAAAATCAACCCTTTTTATAGGAAAAATAAACCTCCAAAGATAATAAATCTTAAGAAGATATTATCCCATAAATATAGGTAAAATATATGATTCTGCATATCTCCTTCCTTCTAGAAGCTCAGCCCAAAAATATAAGATCACTTTCCAATTTTAAAAGATCTCAGCCAAGAATAAAATATTCTCGCCGCGTCCTAGGTGTTCGCCTCGGTCGAGTCGGCGTCTCTGGATCGCCTCGGTCGAGATGAATCTCTGGTCAACCGAGGTGACTCATAACTGAGTGTAGAATCTCTCAAAACTGGTCCAAAGTAAATCTTTAATCCATGGTTGTGCTTCCTGAATGTAGCTCCAAATGACTCTTGACTCCTTTTGCTCCTTTTTGATGCAAAACGTACCATATTACCTGCAATTACAACGAAACTAGGTGTAGACCTCGATTCTCGCAAAGGTAGATGAAATGGTAGTAAAATCACATAATGTACATACAAACATGCAGATTATGAAAGATAAAACGTCCAAACAAACCCCAAAATATAGACTATAATTCATGCTATCAAAATACCCCATACTTAGCCCTTGCTTGTCCCTAAGCAAGTTCCTCATATAGAAATCAAGATAGAATGGATTATAAGTCATGAAAATCAATGAAAAGTCTTTCAAAAACATTTTATGGTGTGCAACTATCATAGATCACTCTAAGAGAGTACTTCCTGGAAATTAAAAACTCAATATGATCAAAACATTTTATAAATATAGGAAAGTTGTTCATCTTTGCATAAAATCATAGAGTGCATAATAAATCATAATTATCAAAATTAATCATGTATAATCCGATTTAAACCGCTAAGTCAATCAACAAGCTCAAGGTCTCAAGGGCTTCCCAAAAGAAAAGGTCAAGAAACGTGTAGGGTAGGGATGAATGTAAGGTAATGTGGTGCTAGAATCCGGGAAAAGGATGAACTTCACTTTCACTTTTGACTTGCAACATCTTCCACCAATAAGTTTTGCTTATTTCACACTTTTTTTTTTCTTTTACTTTACTTTTTGGGATGCATGGACAGAGGTGCACAATAACCGAAGCCTAGGAAATCCGCAATCATCAATTTCTCGAGATGCGTCAAACCCTTGATGCACATACCATGACCCGTTAGGAATATCGCTCAATCCGACTTTGGCAAGACACAAACACCCGGCTATGTGAATGGTGCCGAGTTACTCATCTTCATGATTGACTTCCCCAAACCTATTATTGCTTTCTAACACTTTCACTTTCAGCCACTTCTCAACTTTTGACTTGCTTTCACCACTTCGCTTGCTTCCAAATTCCCGGATAGGTAAAGGGAGGCAATATGTATATGAGGGGCTAAGCATGATCAAGAAGAAGAAGAAGAAGAAGAATGAATTGCCTTGGTCTTTCCAAGAAGAACGTGAGAGAACTTATGCTGCGGTGTCAACCTTCAAATTCAACATAATTTGGATAAAAATAAAGTATTAAACATGCCAATAATTTCAAACAAAGCATTTAGCAACTTAAACATATCATAAAACATTTCAAACACATAAAGAATTTAAATCCAGTCGGTAAACAAAATCTTCACTGAGATCATATCCAGATAAGTAACACAAATCGTTTTCGAAAACTCTCAGTTAACCCACCTCGGTCGAGATGTTCTTGGTTCAACCGAGGTGAAACACCTCGTTTTGCCAGAACTGTCCCGGTCGAGGTCAAAAAATTTTTTTTAAAACCATTTTTTTTTCGGTTTCGACGTTTTTCTCAATCAAATAACCTGTAAGTATTTAGCAACTTAAACAAAGCATTTAGCAACTTAAACATATCAGAACTGTCCCCGGCAACGGCGCCAAAAACTTGTTCGCTCCAAAAGGTGTGTGCAAGCTTTAAATTTATAACCCTAGACTTAAGCTTAAAACAAGGATGCGAACCCGCAGTGTACGGGTCAATCGTAGTAAAAGCAAGAAAATTCCAGGGGTCGATCACAGGGACTTGGTGAAACAAAGTCAGCACGGTATGCTACGTTAGTTCTAACCACAAAAGCGATTAACACAATCAAAGATGAATAAGATGTCAAATAAGCAAACATGCAATTCTAGGGATTAAAGCATCTAGTTGTGGTTCCAACTCAAGATCTATAGATAAGCGGACAAAGCTGAGATTTTTGCATGGGGAAGGTGTTACTAAAGTGGAGTAGATCACCGGGTAAGTCTCACTACACACTAATCCCAAACCGTAACTCCTATTACCGGGTAAGTCTCAAGGAATTAAGATAAAGAACTATTGCCTCAAACTAACACACCATCTAAGGGAATAGAATCAACCTTTACCGGGTAAGTCTCAGGCTAACTCACAAAGATGGGATGGAAGCACACTCAAACCCCAATAAAGGACAAGCCTTTATTACCTAAACTTATGATCGTTGGTACACAAACTAAGGAATTACCGGGTAAGTCTCATCCTAAGCTTGCTTTGAACCAGAAAGGTATAATAAGAATAGGATTTGGCAAACTCTAACACATTAACTCTCAGTTAAGGATCGGATAAGCCACCTCGGTCAGCCAGTTTCCACCCCGGCCGAGATGTTCATCGACTGAACGAGATGCTTAGGATTAAGGTTAAAGACTCGAACTTTCAGGATCCTACTGGAATTAAGATTATTCTATCATTGTTTTTCCCACAACCTTCAGCCAATCACCCTAGAATCACACAAGGAAATTAGCCACTCATCATCATTATGAAAGTATTAAATATATGGGAAGAAGGTGAATATTTGAACAAAGAAGAATTTAATGAAAAGACTTCAATAACTGAATCAAATATCACAAACAAAGCGTTCCTTGGATAGCAATCCAACAAGACAAGACAATCAATGAGAGGAATTGAAGACAATCTTACAAAACCCTTCAAAAGCTATAAAAAGCTATGATCTTCAACTTCCTTCAACCTTCAAAAAGGTTCTTCAACAACTCCCAAATTGGAGTGTACTGCGGCTGCTGCGTGGATTCAGCTGTAAGCGGATTGTATGCGGCCTCTAAGCATCTAAGCATCTAAGCATCTAAGCATCTAAGCATCTAAGCATCATCGGATTTGTGGAAAATCCAACCCTTTTTATAGGAAAAATAACCCTCCAAAGATAAGAAATCTTAAGAAGATATTATCCCATAAATATAGGTAAAATATATGATTCTGCATATCTCCTTCCTTCTAGAAGCTCAGCCCAAAAATATAAGATCACTTTCCAATTTTAAAAGATCTCAGCCAAGAATAAAATATTCTCGCCGCGTCCTAGGTGTTCGCCTCGGTCGAGTCGGCGTCTCTGGATCGCCTCGGTCGAGATGAATCTCTGGTCAACCGAGGTGACTCATAACTGAGTGTAGAATCTCTCAAAACTGGTCCAAAGTAAATCTTTAATCCATGGTTGTGCTTCCTGAATGTAGCTCCAAATGACTCTTGACTCCTTTTGCTCCTTTTTGATGCAAAACGTACCATATTACCTGCAATTACAACGAAACTAGGTGTAGACCTCGATTCTCGCAAAGGTAGATGAAATGGTAGTAAAATCACATAATGTACATACAAACATGCAGATTATGAAAGATAAAACGTCCAAACAAACCCCAAAATATAGACTATAATTCATGCTATCAAAATACCCCATACTTAGCCCTTGCTTGTCCCTAAGCAAGTTCCTCATATAGAAATCAAGATAGAATGGATTATAAGTCATGAAAATCAATGAAAAGTCTTTCAAAAACATTTTATGGTGTGCAACTATCATAGATCACTCTAAGAGAGTACTTCCTGGAAATTAAAAACTCAATATGATCAAAACATTTTATAAATATAGGAAAGTTGTTCATCTTTGCATAAAATCATAGAGTGCATAATAAATCATAATTATCAAAATTAATCATGTATAATCCGATTTAAACCGCTAAGTCAATCAACAAGCTCAAGGTCTCAAGGGCTTCCCAAAAGAAAAGGTCAAGAAACGTGTAGGGTAGGGATGAATGTAAGGTAATGTGGTGCTAGAATCCGGGAAAAGGATGAACTTCACTTTCACTTTTGACTTGCAACATCTTCCACCAATAAGTTTTGCTTATTTCACACTTTTTTTTTTCTTTTACTTTACTTTTTGGGATGCATGGACAGAGGTGCACAATAACCGAAGCCTAGGAAATCCGCAATCATCAATTTCTCGAGATGCGTCAAACCCTTGATGCACATACCATGACCCGTTAGGAATATCGCTCAATCCGACTTTGGCAAGACACAAACACCCGGCTATGTGAATGGTGCCGAGTTACTCATCTTCATGATTGACTTCCCCAAACCTATTATTGCTTTCTAACACTTTCACTTTCAGCCACTTCTCAACTTTTGACTTGCTTTCACCACTTCGCTTGCTTCCAAATTCCCGGATAGGTAAAGGGAGGCAATATGTATATGAGGGGCTAAGCATGATCAAGAAGAAGAAGAAGAAGAAGAATGAATTGCCTTGGTCTTTCCAAGAAGAACGTGAGAGAACTTATGCTGCGGTGTCAACCTTCAAATTCAACATAATTTGGATAAAAATAAAGTATTAAACATGCCAATAATTTCAAACAAAGCATTTAGCAACTTAAACATATCATAAAACATTTCAAACACATAAAGAATTTAAATCCAGTCGGTAAACAAAATCTTCACTGAGATCATATCCAGATAAGTAACACAAATCGTTTTCGAAAACTCTCAGTTAACCCACCTCGGTCGAGATGTTCTTGGTTCAACCGAGGTGAAACACCTCGTTTTGCCAGAACTGTCCCGGTCGAGGTCAAAAAATTTTTTTTAAAACCATTTTTTTTTCGGTTTCGACGTTTTTCTCAATCAAATAACCTGTAAGTATGCATGCAATCTCAGATAAACATATAAATGCAGATAAAGCATGAATATAAATATCCGATAAATAATACATCAAAGGTCAAATAATACATCATGAGTCGAATAAGTCAGATAATACATCAACTAAATACCCCATACTTGAGACACACTGTCCCAGTGGGTATAATAAAAGTCTAAATGAAAGAGGACTCACCGGATAAAGAGCCGAACTGCATAAAAATATAATAAATAAAATCCTGCAGCTCCTCAGTAGTCCTGATCCGGTGGTGGTGGTGGTGGTACATAAGGATGCTGGGTCGGATCGAATGGATAGCCCATAGTCTGCTGGAACTGTAGCTCCATCATCCTACGCTGATAGTGCTGCCCCTCCAACATCTGCTGAGTCCAGCTGTCAAGGTGTCGGTGCTGGGCGGCAAACCTCTCATGTATGTCCACTGTAAGGGCAGCATATGAGTCTATCATCTGCTCTGTCAACTCGTCGATCCGACGATGAGCCTCTGCATCTCTGTGACGGCGTGTCCGACGTCTAGTAGATCTAACGGGAGGTGCAGCAGGTGCAGGCTCAGTATCCTCCTCGTCCTCATCCAAATCAATAATGGGAGGCGCGCTCGTCCCAGCAGTGTCTGTCCCTGTGTCCATCGGGACGCCGCCTCCTCTCTCATCAACTGTCTCGTCATCATCGTCCTCCTCCTCAATGTCCTCAGCCTCCTCAGCAGCAGCAGCTCCTCCCTCTCTGTAGTCCTCCATCAGCGGGACCCATGCAGCCTGCCAGAAATGCGGGTCGGCGACAGAAAACTGTGCAGACCATCTGATGCCCTGAGGTGCAGTCCGCTCCCAAGGCATAGCAACGTATGGTGTAGTCAGCCCACGGGGAACCAGAATCCGCCGTGTGATCATCTCCTGCAGACCTAGCGGCTTCGGAGCCGCCGCTAATGTGCAAACACTGAGGTCCATCCCGTGGTAGGAGGCGATGTGGGTGACTAGACCTCCACAGCAAATATCACCCTTCCCTTTGGCTTTGATCCTGTGCAGATCCTCTGCCAGGAGCAAGCCAAAGTCCGGGAAGCCGCCTGTAACCATGCAGTATAAAGAGAAAAGCTCCCCCTGTCTGATCTTCTGGGGCGTCTCAGTACGCGCCAGAAGCATCTCGCTGAATATCCGGTGGGCGAGTCTGAAAGCTGGGTGGAAGATGACCTTCTCCCTGGAATCTCCAGGGCGCCATCTGTCTGCGTGAGTGGTGATGTGGGCGATCTGACCCCAAAACTCCCTAGCTACTGATCGGGAGGGGAAATCTACAGCTGTAGGGGTAGGAAAGCTGAAAATCTCTCGGAATATCTCTAATGGAACTATGAAGTTCCGGCTCATCAGCCGGTACTTCACAGATCCCTCTGTGGGTAGGTAGGAGAAGGAGCTGACGAACTCTAGTGTCGGCTCTATGTAGGCTGGGGCTCGGATCTCAGAAAACTGATCCAGCCCAACTGTGGCAATCATCCTCCTAAGGTCAGCCTCTAACCCTAGGCAGTCAAAGGCGGATACCTCCAGAAATCGCGGTGCGATAACTGGACGGCCCGCTATCCTCTCGTAATCTACCCGACATCTCTCGTGGATGACCGGGCGGTAAGGTCGGGAAGAAGAAGGGGAAGGGGAGGGTGAAGATCTGTCTCTCAGGGCTAAACGGCGATCTGAACTCATTTTCCCTAATCAATCTGTCAGACCACCTCGGTTGACTGACAAGTCCCAGAGATCACCTCGGTCGAGGTGCAGACCGACTGGACCGAGGCGTACAGTTCGAATTTCCAAATCTCAGATTTCCAGTTCTTTTCCCCCTAAAATCACTACGATTGCTTCCTAAGGGGTACTTATGCCTTTTCTCAGCAAAATCAAGGGCAACCAAAGCCCAATAAGCAGTAAACGACGAGTTAGGGTTTTCGAACGGTTTTTACCTCGTTTCGGTCGAATCACTCAAATTTCTTGCAGATCTGTTGTAGTAATCGAATCCTCTACTCTTTAATCTCGGTTTGGAAGCAGAAATCTTCGAAAACGAGCGAGAAATGAGGGAGCGAGGCGATTCTGTGCGCCGCGGTCGAGGAGAGTAAAAAGAAAACGAAACTGTAATTTTTTTTCTTTTATACTGTTACTGGATCTGCTGTCACCTCGGTCGAGATGGTTTCGACCGGACCGAGGTGGTCTGGACCGAGGCGGTTCTGCAGAAACCCTAGTCGCCTCGGTTGCTTCAAGAATCAACTCGGTCGAGGTGTTCTGACAGTGACCGAGGTACCTCTTTCTTCCTCAGAATCTCGAACTTCCCCCTTTTCTGGAGTGCTCCTTCCTGTTATCTGTCTAAAACACCAAAAACAAAGCAAAGCAAAGCAAAAACAAAAGACTATCTAAACTAGACTAGAAAGCGGGAAAGAAAGCAATACCTTGGGTTGCCTCCCAAGAAGCGCTTGATTTAAGGTCGCTAGCTGGACCATAGTGCGTCTCAAACGAGGTAGATCGGTGCGACCTCCTCAACCGGCGTTTCCGGTTGGTACTTCTTAAGTCTATGACCGTTGACCTTGAAGCTTCCGCTAGTTTCGCCCCATATCTCAACTGCACCATGAGGGAAGACGTGTTTCACAACGTAAGGTCTGGTCCATCTAGATTTCAACTTACCTGGAAAAAGACGGAGGCGGGAGTTGAAGAGTAGAACTAAATCTCCTTCGTTAAGCTCCTTTGGAACGATACGCTTGTCATGCCATCTCTTCGTCCTTTCCTTGTAGATCTTGGCATTCTCGTAGGCGTTCAAACGCAGCTCTTCCAGCTCGTTAAGTTCCAATAGTCGCTTCTCACCAGCCTCCTTAATGTCAAAGTTCAACCATTTGATAGCCCAATACGCTTTGTGCTCCAACTCAACGGGCAAGTGGCAAGATTTCCCATACACCAAATTATAAGGGGTGGTGCCTATGGGAGTCTTGAATGCGGTCCTGTACGCCCAAAGAGCATCGTCTAATTTCATGGACCAATCCTTCCTCGTCCTAGAGACGGTCTTCTCCAAAATTGCTTTGATTTCTCTGTTTGAGATCTCGACCTGTCCACTAGTTTGAGGGTGATAAGCGGTTGATACCTTGTGGGTTACCCCATACTTCGATAGAAGTGCCTTAAACTTCCGGTTGATGAAATGCGTTCCTCCATCGCTGATGATGATGCGTGGAGTTCCAAATCGTGGAAAGATGGTTCTATTCAAGAACTTCACAACCACCTTGGCGTCGTTAGTGGGAGAAGCGATGGCTTCGACCCATCTAGAGACGTAATCCACTGCAAGGAGAATGTAGAGGTTTCCTCCGGAGGATGGGAAAGGTCCCATGAAGTCAATCCCCCATACATCAAAGATTTCCACTTCTTGGATGTTGTTAAGTGGCATCTCGTTCCTCCTTGATAGGTTCCCTGTTCTTTGGCATGCATCACAAGAAACAACAAAAGATTGCACATCCTTAAATAATGTAGGCCAAAAGAAACCGGAACGCAATACCTTGGCGCATGTTTTATCGGTGCTAGCATGCCCTCCACATGGAAGTGAGTGGCAATGCTTTATGACGCTATTAACTTCGTCTTCCGGAATGCACCTTCGAAGCATCCCATCCGGTCCGCGCTTAAATAGAAGCGGCTCATCCCAGTAGTAATGTCGTACTTCCTTGAAGAATCTCTTCTTTTGGGAGTACGTCAATCCGGGTGGTATTTCCTGGCAAACAAGATAATTCACAATATCAGCATACCAAGGACCTTTATTATCAGAAAGTTGGTGGAGAGAATGATCCGCCAACTGTGGGTGAATGTCAGAGAAGGGAGTAGAAAAATTGTCATTCTCAGCAATCTCAGTTGACATTGTCTCGCTGTCGACTTCGGTCGAGGCGCAAAGGCGTTGACCGAGGTGTTCTTCGGTCGCCTCGCTCAGTCCAGAAAGTGCCTCGGTCGAGGTACTGCTACTGGATCCGAGGCTGGAAATCTTCGTTTCCTGGATCAGCTTCTCAGTCATGGCTCCTGGATCTTCTTCCAGTGCCTTCAGGCTCCGTATATCTGCATCACAAGAAGCATCTATACCTTCCTCCATTAAACTGAAGCTTATAACTCTTTCGAGTGGATCATTAATAAGGATAGAGCTCACCAATTCTCTTGATTCTTCTTCATCGTAGATGTTGAAGATATCATCAGTTAGTTGCTCCCCTTTCATGGCTGCAAGTAGTGCGAACTCCACCTCATCGCCACCAACGTTGAATTTCAACTTGGCGTTCTTGCAATCCACATTGCAACCCGAAGTTGCTAGAAATGGCCTCCCGAGAATGATAGGAACAGGATAATCTGCGGGAATGTCAAGTACGACAAAATCTATGGGTAGATAGAAGTTACCTAACTTGACCGGAACGTCTTCCAAAATGCCCACGGGATGGGTGATGGAGCGATCCGCCATGTAAAGTCGAATCTTGACCGGCTTGGGCTCTCCAAGACCGATCTTAATGCATAGCTCCAGCGGAATGATGCTCACGCTGGCTCCTAGATCACATAGGGCTTCACAAGTGACATCCCCAACTTGAATGGGAATGCAAAATGAGCCGGGATCTCTCAACTTAGGTGGCATCTTCTCCTTCATGATCTTTATAAGCTCCGAAGACTTAGATGTCATCCTAACTTCACCAACATCCTCCAGCTTCCTCTTCCTTGATAGGATCTCCTTTAAGAACTTCCCGTAGGCGGGCATACCTAAAATAGCATCAAGGAAAGGGATATTAATATGGAGCTTATTCATCAAGTCAAGGAACTTACCAAAGTGCTTGTCAAGATGTGCTCTGGCTCTGGACTGGGGAAATGGAAGTGGTGGTTTATATGCAGGAGGTGGAACATAGGCTTCAGTTGTTCCTCCTGCTTTCTGTTGCACCGCCTCGGTTGGCATCTCGGTCGAGGTGTTCTTCGACTGGATCTGGACCGAGGTGGTCTGCGTCGAGCGAGGTACTGGATCTGTGGTTTTGAGTCCACTCCTCGTCGTGATGGCCATGCATTGGCCCTTAGGGTTAGTTTCCGTCTTTGCTGGAAGCTTCCCTGGATCTCTTGGCGCTTCATTCGCCCTATTAGCAAGTTGTTGTTCGAAGGACTTTTGGGCCCTCGAAAATGAAGTCATAGAATTCTCCATAGCATTAAGCTTGATCAAGATTGCCTCCAGGACTGCGTCCTTCTTTTCCGGCTGAGACGAACTTGATCCTTGCCCTTGGCTCTTCAATGGAGTAGAAGAAGAAGAAGGAGGAGAGAGGAAAGGGTTAGAGGAATCATTAGAGTTGGAGTTTGAATAATTGTTACCGTTGTTTTGGTTATTATTCGCTCTCCAATTGTTGCTATTGGATCCTCTATTGTTGTTGTAGTTGTTGTTTTGGGGTCCGTTGTTGTTGTTACGGTACCCGTTCTTGTTGTAGTTGTTGTTGTTCCTTTGCCCTTGCTCTTCCCGCTTAGTTTGAGCCATCAATAGCTCCTTCAATTGCTTCACGTCGTTCTTCAAGGACGTGAATTGGTTGTTGTTGGTTTGAGTCTCTTGAAAGTTGACTCTTTTAACTCCACCTTCAGCTCCTTGGTGGGTGTACTTCTCCATGTGCAAGGCTTGCTTCTCAATGAAATCCCAAGCCTCGTCAACCGCCATATCCATGAATGTACCGGCGGAGAGTAGTTGGAGATTGAACTGGGTGTTTCCGTCCAGTCCTTTGAAGTAGATCTCCAGCAACTCTATCTTTGGAATCCCATGATGTGGGCAATCCAAAAGGATATCCTTGAACCGCTCCCATGATTTGGACAAACTCTCCTTGTCCTTCATGATGAAAGCATTGATCTTCCCTCTCATTTCAGCAGTCATTGAGGGGGGAAAGAATTTAGTCAAGAATTCCGTAGTCATCTCTTCCCATGTGCTGATCTTTCCTGCAGGAAGAGATTGATACCAAGTAAGAGCTCTATCTTTAAGAGAAAAGTAGAAAGGTCTTAGCTTGTAGTTGTTATTTTCAATTCTGGGAGGTCGCAAGGTCTCCATCAAGATCTCGTAGTTTTGAAGATGTTGATGCGGCGACTCCTTCTCTAGCCCTCCGAATTGACATTGGCGAATCATCGCTAGAACTTGTGGTCGAAGTTCGTAGTCATGGTCCGCTGGATCTCCTAGGTTCACTCCTGGACGCCTCAGCTGTTGATTAGGGTCCATCCTTTGACCTAGGGTTTGTGGAATTCCTGCAAGAAGAACATCTCGGACTGGCATCCGAAGTGGATGCACATCGGCCGGGGCGTCAGGAACTGGGACCTGCCTCGGTCGAGGATCAATTACTGGATCCTGCATCGGTCGAGGTTGAATCTGGTTCCGAATTGCTGCAATCTCAGCTTCGATTGCTGCATTCCTGGCCTGATTCTCTTCTTTTTCCTGCCTTAGCTCTTCTTTACTGAGACGTAGCTGCTCCTGCGTCTCTCTCAATTGGGCCAAAAGATCGTGATCGTCTTGTTGGGCCATCTTCGCTTCTCTTAAGCGTCGTTTGTATGTCTTTTCTGGTTCGGGATCGTAAGGAACGATTTCCTTTCCGGTGCGGGTTCTTCGCATATACCTAAGAAAGAACCTGCAAAAGTCACTCAAGTAGAGTGGTAAGACAACACGGGGCAATTGCCCCAAGAGCAAACCGTACCGGCTCGGTCTAGACCAAGTCCCCGGCAACGGCGCCAAAAACTTGTTCGCTCCAAAAGGTGTGTGCAAGCTTTAAATTTATAACCCTAGACTTAAGCTTAAAACAAGGATGCGAACCCGCAGTGTACGGGTCAATCGTAGTAAAAGCAAGAAAATTCCAGGGGTCGATCACAGGGACTTAGTGAAACAAAGTCCAATACGGTATGCTAGTGTTGATGCTAACCACAAGAGCAAGTAATACAATCAAAGATGAATAAGATGTCAAATAAAGCAAACATGCAATTCTAGGGATTAAAGCATCTAGTTGTGGTTCCAACTCAAGATCTATAGATAAGCGGACAAAGCTGAGGTTTTTGCATGGGGAAGGTGTTTCTAAAGTGGAGTAGATCACCGGGTAAGTCTCACTACACACTAATCCCAAACCGTAACTCCTATTACCGGGTAAGTCTCAAGGAATTAAGATAAAGAACTATTGCCTCAAACTAACACACCATCTAAGGGAATAGAATCAACCTTTACCGGGTAAGTCTCAGGCTAACTCACAAAGATGGGATGGAAGCACACTCAAACCCCAATAAAGGACAAGCCTTTATTACCTACACTTATGATCGTTGGTATACAAACTAAGGAATTACCGGGTAAGTCTCATCCTAAGCTTGCTTTGAACCAGAAAGGTATAATAAGAATAGGATTTGGCAAACTCTAACACATTAACTCTCAGTTAAGGATCGGATAAGCCACCTCGGTCAGCCAGTTTCCACCCCGGCCGAGATGTTCATCGACTGAACGAGATGCTTAGGGTTAAGGTTAAAGACTCGAACTTTCAGGATCCTACTGTGATTAAGATCATTCTATCATTGTTTTTCCCACAACCTTCAGCCAATCACCCTAGAATCACACAAGGAAATTAGCCACTCATCACCATAATGAAAGTATTAAATATATGGGAAGAAGGTGAATATTTGAACAAAGAAGAATTTAATGAAAACACTTCAATAACTGAATCAAATATCACACAAAATCGTTCCTTGGATAGTAATCCAACAAGACAAGACAATCAAGGAAAGGAATTGAAGACAATCTTACAAAACCCTCCAAAAAGCTATAAAGCTATAGTCTTCAAATCTTCCTTCAACCTTCAAAAAGGTTCTTCAACTCTCTCCCAAATTGGAGTAGGATGCGGCTGCTGCGCTTGTAAACCCTGATCGGTGGTATAGCGTGATCATCAAATTGTAGAAAATCAACCCTTTTTATAGGAAAAATAAACCTCCAAAGATAATAAATCTTAAGAAGATATTATCCCATAAATATAGGTAAAATATATGATTCTGCATATCTCCTTCCTTCTAGAAGCTCAGCCCAAAAATATAAGATCACTTTCCAATTTTAAAAGATCTCAGCCAAGAATAAAATATTCTCGCCGCGTCCTAGGTGTTCGCCTCGGTCGAGTCGGCGTCTCTGGATCGCCTCGGTCGAGATGAATCTCTGGTCAACCGAGGTGACTCATAACTGAGTGTAGAATCTCTCAAAACTGGTCCAAAGTAAATCTTTAATCCATGGTTGTGCTTCCTGAATGTAGCTCCAAATGACTCTTGACTCCTTTTGCTCCTTTTCGATGCAAAACGTACCATATTACCTGCAATTACAACGAAACTAGGTGTAGACCTCGATTCTCGCAAAGGTAGATGAAATGGTAGTAAAATCACATAATGTACATACAAACATGCAGATTATGAAAGATAAAACGTCCAAACAAACCCCAAAATATAGACTATAATTCATGCTATCAAAATACCCCATACTTAGCCCTTGCTTGTCCCCAAGCAAGTTCCGCACATAGAAGACAAGATAGAATGGATTAATAGTCATGAAAATCGATGAAAAAGTCTTTCAAAAACATTTTATGGTGTGCAACTATCATAGATCACTCTAAGAGAATACTTCCTGGAATTAAAAACTTAATATGATCAAAACATTTTATAAATATAAGAAAGTTGTTCATCTTTGCATAAAATCATAGAATGCATAATAAATCATAATTATCAAAATTAATCATGTATAATCCGATTTAAACCGCTAAGTCTATCAACAAGCTCAAGGTCTCAAGGGCTTCCCAAAAGAAAAGGTCAAGAAACGTGTAGGGTAGGGATGAATGTAAGGTAATGTGGTGCTAGAATCCGGGAAAAGGATGAACTTCACTTTCACTTTGACTTGCAACATCTTCCACCAATAAGCTTTGCTTATTTCACACTTTTTTTCTCTTTTACTTTACTTTTTGGGATGCATGGACAGAGGTGCACAATAACCGAAGCCTAGGAAATCCGCAATCATCAATTTCTCGAGATGCGTCAAACCCTTGATGCACATACCATGACCCGTTAGGAATATCACTCAATCCGACTTTGGCAAGACACAAACACCCGGCTATGTGAATGGTGCCGAGTTACTCATCTTCATGATTGACTTCCCCAAACCTATTATTGCTTTCTAACACTTTCACTTTCAGCCACTTCTCAACTTTTGACTTGCTTTCACCACTTCGCTTGCTTCCAAATTCCCGGATAGGTAAAGGGAGGCAATATGTATATGAGGGGCTAAGCATGATCAAGAAGAAGAAGAAGAAGAATGAATTGCCTTGGTCTTTCCAAGAAGAACGTGAGAGAACTTATGCTGCGGTGTCAACCTTCAAATTCAACATAATTTGGATAAAAATAAAGTATTAAACATGCCAATAATTTCAAACAAAGCATTTAGCAACTTAATCATATCATAAAACATTTCAAACATATAAAGAATTTAAATCCAGTCGGTAAACAAAATCTTCACTGAGATCATATCCAGATAAGTAACACAAATCGTTTTCGAAAACTCTCAGTTAACCCACCTCGGTCGAGATGTTCTTGGTTCAACCGAGGTGAAACACCTCGTTTTGCCAGAACTGTCCCGGTCGAGGTCAAAAATTTTTTTTAAAACCATTTTTTTTTCGGTTTCGACGTTTTTCTCAATCAAATAACCTGTAAGTATGCATGCAATCTCAGATAAACATATAAATGCAGAATGAAGCATAAATATGAAATATTACATAAACACCCCACACTTGGGACACACTGTCCCAGTGGGTCGAAATAAGTCTAAGGACAGGATACGCACCGAACATAGCTAAACTGCATGAAGAAGTAAGAAACAGCTCCCAGATAAGACCATCTCGGTTGGCGAAGTACATCTCGGTCGAGGTGTTCTGACAGTCCCCGAGATGTATCTCAGTAAAGCTCGTTTCCTCAACTTCTCGAAACTTCGTTCTTCTAGTGTAGCTCCTGAACTGTGATCCTTCCTTTTGGAATACCTGGTTGTTGTCTAGAGGAAAACAAAAACAAAGCAACTATCTAAACTAAACTAGAAAAGGGAGAAGAAAGCAATACCTTGGATTGCCTCCCAAGAAGCGCTTGATTTAAGGTCGCTAGCTGGACCCTTCTCCATAGAATTACTCAATGTACCTTGAACACCATGGAGTGCTCATCACATCCATCATAAAATTCTTCCAAAAAGGTTCCGGTTCCTAATTTCACCGGCAAATGGTAAGATCTCCCACGTACAAGCTTGTACGGTTTGATTCTCACCGGAATCCTTCTAGCCTTCCTGCACTTCAATGGGACATAATCTAGCCTTGCGTCCCATCCTTTCCTTGATCGAGAAAATAGTTTCTCGAGAATCATAGCAGCTTCCCCATCTATAGCTTGGGGATGGTACAGGGTCCTGAGCATGCGAGGGACCCCATACTTGAACAAGAGACTCTTCATCGCCTTAGCGGTGTAGTGCTTGCCAACTCCACTCCTCATGATCCAAGGAGCATCTTCTTCCAAAAATTTTAAGGAAGACTTCATCTTGATCTTTGGAGGTTCTTTCGGAAGAGACCTCCAACTCTCCGGTGCTTTCCTGAAAAATTCAGAAATTTTAATAGGAAATTCAAATGGAGTAAGAGAAATTACCTTGTAAAGTTTTCCAAAGTTTGAGACAAGTTTCATGTTGGGTTGATGATCCACACACGAAATCTCTCTCAGTTCAGCTGGTCTTTCTTCCACCTTGACCATAATCTCAGTAATTTGGCTAAAGTCTTCTGCATCTGCCTCTTCCGGTTCTGCAGATTCTTCCATCATCTCGACCGAGGTCTCTTCTACCTCGACCGAGGTCTCAACAGTCAGATCGAGATCTTCCACATCTTCTCCCTCAGAAGCTTCAGGAGAAACTTCTGGTTTGACTGGAGGTATGCTCGAAACGTGCAACACTTCCTTATGCTCCTCTTCCGGTTTAGCATAGGATAGGGTGCTTTCCTTGAGCTCCGTCACCTTCTTCATTAACTTCTCCAACCTAGATTCGAGAGAATCTTCAAGAGGTTGCTCATAAGTCTTTTTAGGGACATTAAGTTCATCCCACATTGCAAGTTCGTGTTGAATGGCCTCTTCTCTTTCCCATTCATTGTTGAACCAATAGAAGGAGTACTTCTCCTCCAAGTATTCATAATGATCTGCCCTAGCACTTTGTCTTGCTATCCAGGCTGGATCAAACATAGCCATCAGAAATCCTGAAAACTACAAAACTCATAGAAAGAGTAGTTAGTAGCAACACGGGGCAATTGCCCCAAGAGCAAACCGTACCGGCTCGGTCTAGACCAAGTCCCCGGCAACGGCGCCAAAAACTTGTTCTTTGGCGAAACTCTGTTCCGTTGCCGGAACAAGAACTTCGCGTGTACCTAAGAACACAAATCTGCAAGAACACTCAAGTAGAATGATTAGTAGAAAAAGCAAGAACAATCCCCGGCAACGGCGCCAAAAACTTGTTCGCTCCAAAAGGTGTGTGCAAGCTTTAAATTTATAACCCTAGACTTAAGCTTAAAACAAGGATGCGAACCCGCAGTGTACGGGTCAATCGTAGTAAAAGCAAGAAAATTCCAGGGGTCGATCACAGGGACTTAGTGAAACAAAGTCCAATACGGTATGCTAGTGTTGATGCTAACCACAAGAGCAAGTAATACAATCAAAGATGAATAAGATGTCAAATAAAGCAAACATGCAATTCTAGGGATTAAAGCATCTAGTTGTGGTTCCAACTCAAGATCTATAGATAAGCGGACAAAGCTGAGGTTTTTGCATGGGGAAGGTGTTTCTAAAGTGGAGTAGATCACCGGGTAAGTCTCACTACACACTAATCCCAAACCGTAACTCCTATTACCGGGTAAGTCTCAAGGAATTAAGATAAAGAACTATAACCTCAAACTAACATACCATCTAAGGGAATAGAATCAACCTTTACCGGGTAAGTCTCAGGCTAACTCACAAAGATGGGATGGAAGCACACTCAAACCCCAATAAAGGACAAGCCTTTATTACCTACACTTATGATCGTTGGTATACAAACTAAGGAATTACCGGGTAAGTCTCATCCTAAGCTTGCTTTGAACCAGAAAGGTATAATAAGAATAGGATTTGGCAAACTCTAACACATTAACTCTCAGTTAAGGATCGGATAAGCCACCTCGGTCAGCCAGTTTCCACCCCGGCCGAGATGTTCATCGACTGAACGAGATGCTTAGGGTTAAGGTTAAAGACTCGAACTTTCAGGATCCTACTGTGATTAAGATCATTCTATCATTGTTTTTCCCACAACCTTCAGCCAATCACCCTAGAATCACACAAGGAAATTAGCCACTCATCACCATAATGAAAGTATTAAATATATGGGAAGAAGGTGAATATTTGAACAAAGAAGAATTTAATGAAAACACTTCAATAACTGAATCAAATATCACACAAAATCGTTCCTTGGATAGTAATCCAACAAGACAAGACAATCAAGGAAAGGAATTGAAGACAATCTTACAAAACCCTCCAAAAAGCTATAAAGCTATAGTCTTCAAATCTTCCTTCAACCTTCAAAAAGGTTCTTCAACTCTCTCCCAAATTGGAGTAGGATGCGGCTGCTGCGCTTGTAAACCCTGATCGGTGGTATAGCGTGATCATCAAATTGTAGAAAATCAACCCTTTTTATAGGAAAAATAAACCTCCAAAGATAATAAATCTTAAGAAGATATTATCCCATAAATATAGGTAAAATATATGATTCTGCATATCTCCTTCCTTCTAGAAGCTCAGCCCAAAAATATAAGATCACTTTCCAATTTTAAAAGATCTCAGCCAAGAATAAAATATTCTCGCCGCGTCCTAGGTGTTCGCCTCGGTCGAGTCGGCGTCTCTGGATCGCCTCGGTCGAGATGAATCTCTGGTCAACCGAGGTGACTCATAACTGAGTGTAGAATCTCTCAAAACTGGTCCAAAGTAAATCTTTAATCCATGGTTGTGCTTCCTGAATGTAGCTCCAAATGACTCTTGACTCCTTTTGCTCCTTTTTGATGCAAAACGTACCATATTACCTGCAATTACAACGAAACTAGGTGTAGACCTCGATTCTCGCAAAGGTAGATGAAATGGTAGTAAAATCACATAATGTACATACAAACATGCAGATTATGAAAGATAAAACGTCCAAACAAACCCCAAAATATAGACTATAATTCATGCTATCATATGTCCCACAAATGACGGAAGGATTAAGAGACCCATAAGATGAACTTACGGGGGATACCAAAAGATGAAGTAAAGTTTCCTTGAATGATTGACTTCTTCGGACCTACGAGAATTATGAGAAGAATGGCGAGGTGAGGATTCACATGGTGGAATTTCCTTGGTGGAGTAGACCGTCTTCCGAAATTGTGATAATGCCAAGAAACGTCAAGAAAGAAGAAAGACAAATTGATGTTGACCCCGAGAGGATGATAAACACAACAAGAAGCTTTCTATTATGAAAGGACTAAAGTTACCAACCCAAGAGAAACGTGATCGGATGCTATTTAATGAGGGAGCTTTTTGAAAAGGTGCTATTAAAGGACATCATGGGAGAGTGGTTAAGCGGATGAAAGTGAATCATATGGCCCAACAAGGTCAAGAAGCATGTAATTATCCATGAAAGAAGGAGTCTAAGAGTATAGACTTATTTAACGAAGTTAAAGCAAGAGTACCCCGAGGAGGGTAGCCTTCGGGCTACAAGGTAACATGAAGAGTATATAAGAAAGTTAAGTCGATGACCTCGAGGAGGCCAACTATAATCTGACCGGGGGCAATCAAGAACGAACATGTGCATGATTACCTAAATGACGAGTACGGATAGAAAGAGTAAACGGGATTGTGGGAATGTAAGGATCGGTGACAACAACTTGGTGTATGCCGATGGTTCAATGCCAATGGTAAGAAGGTGTATCAACTAAGGCGTTTGTGTCTTGGTCATATAACGTGAAGTGGTTAAGGCAAGTAACTATGATTGGACCTCCCAGGGAGGGATTGTAACGACCTTACGTGATCTTTTGCGTTCATGTGATTGACATGTGAGAGAACGGTGCGGATTTGGACCTTTAAGGTTGGAACATGATAACGGGATCTTGTGGATCAAAATAGAGGAGTGGCTTCCCTAGTTGTTTACACAAATGGGAAAATATGTAAAGAGGATGCATGGTATTTTCTCTTCTTATGAAACGGTTGATACCTTGCCGCGAACAAGAGATGAGTCAAAGTTTCTTGAATCACCGGAATGAGCCATGTGGCTATGATGTAGGATTGAGGACCGAGATTATAGTTGATGTAGGACCATCACATGGAAGATATCAAGGGCCTATTACTAGGGCAAGAGCTAAGGAGATCCAAGAAGTTATGTCAAGGGAAGTGCTATTGCTTGGCACCATGCGTGAATCATTTAACTTCCATACATCATGTGTTAATCTCTTGGTGAATGCAAGAGCAAGCAAGCAAAGGGAAGGGACCATGCAGACGTTGGAATAACAAGAGCTTGATCATATAGCCACGCCAGCCAATAAGTCAAGCAAACGAGACAAGGACAAGGTGGGGAAGATGGATGAGCAAGCAAGCATAGGAAATGGAACAACAAGCACGATGCCATTAAGTCCGGAGTGGTTGGCAAGCTCCACGTTGCTTACTTCCCAGGCGGCCCAAGAGAGCAACCAGCTCGCTCAGTCGGGCCATCTATTTGGGCTCTAAAAACCATTCAAAACCACTCATGGATCTGTTTTGAATAAGTCAGCCTATTTTGATGTTGTTAGTTTGTTTGTTAAGTTGTTAGCTACATTTGTGGAAGCTCTCTTGTTACCACCTTCAACCAATGTTTTAGTTTTCATTTTCTTTATTTTGTCTAGATAAAAGAGTCTATATATAGCCTCTTTAGCTGCTGAGTAGGGTACGTTTTATCTTGCTAAGAACTTCAGATTGTAATCATTCACAAAATCAATCAAAGAACAAGAGAGTTTTTGGTTGGCATTGTCGATGTTTGCTTGGCTGAGCTTGTTCGTGTCAACTGCCTTCGGATTGGTGCTTCGAGCCTTCACGAGTCCCTCTTTGTGCTAGTCCAGCCGGAGCTAGTGTAAAGTTGTATTGGAGACGGGTCTAGGGCATTCACGAAGCGGGGGTCTTGACTCTTCAGCCTTGGTTCCTTTCGTTGACTCTCTTTGGTTCTTCTCAACATCCTCCTGCATCCATTCCATCTCCAAGTTTCATTCCGCATCTGAATTCGCTTCATTCAGCCGGATTCGGATCATTGTACCTAGATCAACTAATCTACGGACTAATACCGTATCAGTTGGTATCAGAGCTCAGTTGGTACAATTGATCACTCCTTTCTTCTTTGTTAACCTTATTGCTTAACCAATTGACGTTTAACTTGTGCTTGAAGTGTGAAAAATCAAAAGCCAAGGGTTTCTTAGGGCTGGACAACATCTTGAGGAGAGGTAAACACAAAAAAAAAAAAAAGAAGAGATCGAACGTTGCAATCAATTTTGGTAACCTTCTCTCCTACAAATCTCGTTGCAATCAATTTCGGTTACCTTTTCTCCCACAAATCTTTGACAAAGTCTAAGAGATCTTTCAAAAAAAAAAAAAAGAAAAAC
>BSUD01000007.1:68083032-68133300 GCA_033239045.1 Fagopyrum esculentum
CTAAGAGATCTTTCAAAAAAAAAAAAAAGAAAAACAACACAAAAACGACTAGCCCTTCTATTAATCGACCATCAAGCACAAGGAAAAGTCCCCTCTTTGTGAGAACTCCTTCAAACAACTCCTTCGTCATTCTAATCTCAAACCACCATACCTACACCAACCAAACGGTCAATACTCCGATTAGGGGTGTCTTGATCCATCTCTGACACTAACATCAATTTCGGCAGTTGTAGTTCCAAAGGGTTGCTAAGAAGGTTCGAAAATCGTGATCTTAAGGTGTTGGATCCTTACAACTCGAGCCACCAGCTAGGCAATACCAACGAGAGAGTGAGCGATACACAAGTGAGATCTTTGTTTTTAACCTAACCGGTTCTTTGTTTGTTACTTGAGCATGTCTAGGTCCCGAAGCCCCAGCAAGTCTAGCAACGAGACCGTCACGCATGAGATGCTCAATCTATTGAAACAATTGTCCGATTCCGTAGCTAACCTATCCAAACGAGTGGAGTCTATGGAAGCACGAACCCCACCATCGCGGACACCACCTTTGAGAACCAACTATGAGTTTGGCGGTCCTTCACACGTTACTCGAGAGCCGGATCATCCGGATCAAGCTCTTTTTGAGGATCATACTTGGGAGGATTACAATCGACCATTCCAACTACCAAGGCAAGGACGAGAACGTGATAATCTACGGCCCTATCAAGAGCAAGACGGTCTCGGCAAAGTCAAAATCAAAATTCCCATCTTTGAAGGAAAGTGTGATCCCGACGTCTACACGGAGTGGGAAACTAAAGTCAAGCAGATCTGGTTGTGTCATAACTTCAGCGAGCCTAGGAAGGTTCAACTAGCCGCTCTCGAGTTCCAAGGGTATGCCTTGGTATGGTGGGATCACGTGTTGGAGATTTGGGCTAAGTCTTCATTGTAACCGTTGAGCTTGTCCTGAGACAAGGTGCAATGAGTTGTTCACATATGTGTCACTATGGTCCGGGTTGCGGGAGGCAAGCCAAGTGACCGGCACTAAGAACAACTAGTATTATAAGGGGAGTCGAATCAAAGCAAGGTGATTCACGACAAGGTCAACTTGTGCTAGCTTTTAGAAGGCCGACATTTGGGGCTTTTTAGCCACATTTTATCGGCACGCACACCTTTGGTTCTTAGGCCTTATATTGGCTAAAGAATATGTGGTTAAAAACTGGGAGCAATCCAAGCTCAAATGCTTAGTGAATGTCAATAAAGCAGCTAGTGAGCTTCTTAAGGAGCTACACTAGTTTGAGCTAAGATATTGAGTATTTGAGGATCTTGGAGCTTACCCTATCTATATTAAAGTGAATGAAGCTCATTGGAAGTGTTTGGACCAAGAAAAATAAGCTAGCTCTAAGCTAGCTCCGGGGAGCGGTTTTGGGCTCCCTATGTGGGCCTCGGGCATCGGGCTTTCTAGGGCTTCAAGGCCCATCTTCCAAGTAACTTCCATAACCGTTTTTAACCGCTTTTAACTCCCCAAAACCGTGGCCCCCTATGCCTATAAAAGGGAGAGCCATTTGAATTGATTGAACATTTGTTTTTGCAACAATAAAGCTTCTAGTTTCATTGTATTGACATTGGATAGGCCTTCTTATAAGCTTGTTTGCAAAACTCGAAAGACCAGTATAGTTCCTTTGTATTGACAAAGGATAGGCATCCATCTTAGTTTGGTTTTGTATTGACAAAACCTAGGAATACCCTTTCTACAAAGTAAGACAAGTAAGTCTCTTACTTAGTCTTTGTAACATGTAACGCTTTATCCCACTAAGGTATTTGGATATTCCCGGTGTAGGGGAGAATACACTTAGAAGGAAAATTCATTTATGAATGACTCATTACATTATCCAAGTCAATGGTTTTAACATATAACAACCGGTTTATAAGACGTGTAATTGAACTTAAATTCTATTAGAGTTTTGTCTACTCCTTTTTGTAGATTAAAAACTCTTACTTGAGTTTTGTCTACTCCTTTGGAGACTACAAACTCTTGATTGAGTTTTGTCTACTCCTTTGTGGAGATTACAAACTCTTAGTTGAGTTTTTGTCTACTCCTTTGGAGACTACAAACTCTTGATTGGGTTTTGTCTACTCCTTTGCGGAGATTACAAACTCTTGGTTGGGTTTTGTCTACTCCTTTGTGGAGATTACAAACCCTTGGTTAATAACTAGTTTTTAGTTCAAGATAATTATTTTAATTTGTTTGGCAATTGGGAGAACCGTCTACTCACATAAGTGAGACTACGACCCTTTGGTCTAAAACCGGACACCGAAAATCCAACAATCTTCTAAGTGTATTTATTGTTAATTGTTTTGTAGGATTGGATTGATCAATAATAAGTAAGACGTTAATGACAGAAATGACTTCTCGTTTTGGGAAGTTGGATAAGTTTGAGAGTGTAGACTTTAGGAGGTGGTAAAAGAAAATGCACTTCCTCTTGACTACACTAAAAGTCACTTATTACTCACTACACCTAGACCGGCCGAGCCGGTTGATGATATGGTGGAGGAGATAGAGGTTGTCCGATGAAGGAGCAAATGGGATAATGATGACTGCATATGCCGTGGTCATATTCTCAATGGCATGAGTGATGCATTATTTGATGTCTACCAAAGTGTAGAGTCATCAACATCAATGTGGGATCAACTGGAGTCTAAGTACATGGCGGAGGATGCTTCATCTCGCAAATTCTTAGTCTCGGATTTTAACTCATATAAAATGGTGGACTCAAGGCCGGTAATGGAACAATACAATGAATTGCTCCGGATTCTTGGGAGGTTCACTCAACATGCCATGCATATGGATGAGGCCATTGCGGTTTCGTCTATAATGGATAAGCTCCCCCCTTCGTGGTAGGACTTCCGCCATGTGCTAAAGCACAAGAAGGAAGAACTCACGTTGGTGGAACTTGGCTCTCACCTTCAAATTGAACAAGGCCTTAGGGCACAAGAAGGGGGACTCAAGAAGGAAGATAAAACTTCTACTCCCCACGAGGCCAACATGATGGATGGCAAGGGCAAAAGGAAGAGGTTCAAAGGAAAGGACAAAGGCAAGGACAAGGGAAATAAGTCCAAGAAGTCCAAAAAGGATAATGTTGACAAGAAACCAAAAGGTTCTTGTTGGAAGTGTGGCAAGACTGGCCACTTCAAGCGGGATTGCAAGGTTAAGGACGATGGATCCAAGGGTGGAGGCCAAAGTGGCAAAAACCCCTCAAACCAAGGTGACTCACTTATGAGTCTTGATTCTAACTTTGATTAATTCTGATTTGAATTATGTGTCATTGACTTTTGAATGTTTGTCCATGCAGGATGATGACCTTGGATGGTGGGTGGACTCGGGTGCAACAACTCATGTTTGCAAAGATCGGCGTTGGTTCAAGACATACGCTGTTGCAAACGATGGAGCACTCATACATATGGGAAACGAGTCTACCACCCCCATTCTAAGAAGAGGACGGGTTGATCTGTACTTCACAAGTGGCAAGACTCTAGTCTTGTCAAATGTACTACATGCACCGGCCATTAGAAAGAATGTGGTTTCTGGTGGTGTACTCAATAGGCTTGGCTTCAAACAAGTCATAGAAGCCGACCGCTATGTATTATCAAGGAGAGGAACATTTGTAGGCTTTGGCCATTGGAACAATAATATGTTTCTTCTCTCTTTATGTAATAAACTTTCTAATAGTAATATAAACAAGAACATTTTGTTTACATTGTCTTCTTCTTCTTTTTCTTCTTCCAATTGTGATTTTGTTAAATGGCATGCACGACTTGGACACGTTCATTTTAAGCTTATGAATGACATGACTAAGGATGGTATATTACCTAAACTTGACTTGCCAAAAGACAAGTGTAAAACGTGCATGTTGACCAAGATAACAAGACTTCTATTTCCTAGAGTTGAAAGAGAACAATCAATGCTCGGCTTAGTTCACTCGGATCTAGGCGACTTGCACTCTACTCCTTCATTAGGAAAGAAGAAGTATTACGTAACATTCATAGATGATTACTCTAGGTATTGTTATGTATATCTACTCTTTGCAAAGAGTGATGCCTTAGACAAATTATATGTATTCAAGAATGAATCTGAGTTACAAAAAGGTACCTTAATAAAAAGACTACCCATGGATCGTGGTGGTGAATTTATGGATAAGGAATATTTCGAGAGTGTCGGGATCATACATGAGACCATGGCACCTTACACACCACAATCAAATGGTGTGGCCGAACGAAAGAACCGAGTGCTTAAAGAGATGGTCAATGCCATGTTATCTTACTCGGGTCTTAAGCATTCGTTTTGGGGTGAAGCTATGCTCACGGCAAACTACTTGCTTAATCGTGCTCCAAACAAAAGAAGCAAGAAGACTACTTATGAAATATGGTTCAAAAGGAAGCCAAACCTACATTACTTACGAGTTTGGGGATGTCGAGCCATAGTAAGGCTCAATGAAAACAAACGTAAAACTTTAGGTGAAAAAGGTGTTGAGTGTGTGTCCATTGGCTATGCAGAACACTCCAAAGCTTATAGGTTCTATGTGATAGAACCAAATGACTTCATCTCGGTTAATACCGTAATAGAGTCTAGGGATGCCATCTTTGATGAAGATCGCTTCACCTCAGCTCCTATGCCTAGGGAAGTGATCAACATGACTTTAGATGAGGAACACCCAAACAAGTATCGTAGGATTCAAGTTGAATCCTGGGAAGCGTCTCACGGGCTTGACTTGCCAGAGATTGCTCCTATGAGCAATAATTTGTCCCAAAAAACAATTTTCCAAGTGTTCTAGGTTGAAGGGTCAAGGGATAATGAAATGGATCGTCACTCTTACTTTCATATGGATGAGGATCCAAAGACATTTGATGAGTCCATGAAGTCTCAAGATGTTGCCTTTTAGAAGGAAGCAATCCAAGAGGAGATGGACTCCATTATGGGCAATCATACATGGGAGTTAGCCAACCTTCCTTCTGGTTGCAAACCTTTGGGATGCAAATGGATCTTCAAGAGGAAGATGAAAGTTGACGGTTCCATTGACAAGTTTAAAGCACGCTTGGTCATCCAAGGCTTTAGACAAAGGGAAGGTGTCGATTACTTTGACACATATGCTCCGGTGGCTAGGATTACAGCCATTAGGTTATTAATAGCTATGGCGGCTATACATAATCTAGTGATTCATCAAATGGATGTCAAGACAGCATTCCTTAATGGTGATCTAGATGAGGAAGTGTATATGAGACAACCTGAAGGGTTTGTTTTAAAAGGACAAGAGCATAAAGTATGTCGCTTGACAAATCCTTGTATGGACTAAAGCAAGCTCCAAAACAATGGCATCAAAAGTTTGATGATGTTGTATTGTCAAATGGAGTTAAGATAAATCAAGCTGACAAGTGTGTCTATAGTAAGTTTGATTATACCGGTCAAGGTGTGATCATATGCTTATATGTTGATGACATGTTGATCTTTGGAACAAACCAAAGACAAGTAGATCTTACTAAGGATTTCTTGTCCACTAAGTTTTCTATGAAAGACTTAGGCGAGGCGGATGTGATTCTAGGCATAAGAATCAAACGTGATGCTAAAGGCTTAAACCTCACGTAATCACACTACATTGAGAAGATTGTCAAACGCTTCCAATGTGATAAAACTACAATTGTTAGTACTCCTATGGACTCAAGTGAGAAGTTGATGCCCAACCAAGGATCAACTGCCTCTCAACTTGAGTATGCACAAGTAATAGGATGTTGCATGTATGCAATGACAAGCACTAGGCTAGATATTGCTTTTGCTATTGGTAAATTGAGTAGGTACACAAGTTGTCCTAGCTCACAACATTGGAAGACACTAAGGCGTGTGCTTAGGTACCTCAAGGGGACCATGGGTTTTGGCATCTTGTACAGTAAGTATCCTTCAGTGATAGAAGGTTACTCGGATGCGTCATGGATCACTAATCTAGATGATCACTCATCCACCATAGGATGGGTTTTCTTGTTAGGTGGTGGTGCCATTTCGTGGGCTTCAAAGAAGCAAACATGCATCCCAACCTCGACCATGGAGTCCGAGTTTGTGGCACTTGCCGCTGCCGGCAAGGAAGCTGAATGGCTAAGAAATTTGGTTATAGAAATTCCTCTATGGCCAAAACCGGTTTCTCCTATCTCGATTCATTGTGATAGTGCAGCTACGTTGGCTAAAGCTTATAGCCAAACGTACAATGGGAAATCAAGACATCTTGGTGTGAGACATAGCTCGGTTAGAGAGCTCATAACTCACGGTATAATATCGGTCGATTTTGTGAGAACCCACAATAATCTAGCCGATCACTTAACCAAGAGCTTGGCTAGGGACTTAGTTCAAAAGTCAGCCAAGGGGATGGGGTTAACGACCTAAATTGATAACGACTTGTCGTGGGACACCCAATTCGCCTATGGCTTGATGCCTTAGCCGAATTCAATGAGGAAAGCCCATTCCAAGAAGTTGTGAGCATAAAATGTCCATCCAAGGTAATGCTCTGTGCCTATATAATATGTATAGTTTGAAATATGTAATTTCTTAACAACTCTTTTGAAAAATTGCAATTATAGGTGCAAGATCAAAAGAGAGTTGGCTACGTGAACGTGAAGTGTCAAGGCTTCTTCGAGGGAGTAGATGGTCGACTCGCCTATATGTTCATTAAAGGATTAGGACACAATAACCTTTAAATGTGTCATTTATTTGTAAAGGAAATGTAAATTTCGTGTATGTTGCCTTCATGTACTTAAACAAGTTGAGTGGTTCAATCCATTAGGACACCAAAATTCTTTAGTGCAGAATGTGTAATTATACTAATTCAATAAATTCAATCGAAAGACATTTATGATTATGCGAATATTTTGTTTGGATGTATGTCTATTAAAAGTTTCTTGACTTTGCTCAAATGGGGGAGGAATGTTGGAGATTTGGGCTAAGTCTTCATTGTAACCGTTAAGCTTGTCTTGAGACAAGGTGCAATGAGTTGTTCACATGTGTGTCACTATGATCTGGGTTGCGGGAGGCAAGCCAAGTGACCGGCACTAAGAACAACTAGTATTATAAGGGGAGTCGAATCAAAGCAAGGTGATTCACGACAAAGTCAACTTGTGCTAGCTTTTAGAAGGCCGACGTTTGGGGCTTTTTAGCCACATTTTATCGGCACACCTTTAGTTCTTAGGCCTTATATTGGCTAAAGAATATGTGTTTAAAAACTGGGAGCAATCCAAGCTCAAATGCTTAGTGAATATCAATGAAGCAGCTAGTGAGTTTCTTAAGGAGCTACACTAGCTTGAGCTAAGATATTGAGTATTTGAGGATCTTGGAGCTTACCCTAGCTATATTAAAGTGAATGAAGCTCATTGGAAGTGTTTGGACCAAGAAAAATAATCTAGCTCTAAGCTAGCTCCGGGGAGCGGTTTTGGGCTCCCTATGTGGGCCTCGGGCCTCGGGCTTTATAGGGCTTCAAGGCCCATCTTCCAAGTAACTTTCATAACCGTTTTTAACCGCTTTTAACTCCCCAAAACCGTGGCCCCCTATGCCTATAAAAGGGAGAGCCATTTGCACTTGATTGAACATTCGTTTTTGCAACAATAAAGCTTCTAGTTCCATTGTATTGACATTGGATAGGCCTTCTTATAAGCTTGTTTGCAAAACTCGAAAGACCAGTATAGTTCCTTTGTATTGACAAAGGATAAGCATCCATCTTAGTTTGGTTTTGTATTGACTAAACCTAGGAATACCCTTTCTACAAAGTAAGACAAGTAAGTCTCTTACTTAGTCTTTGTAACATGTAACGTTTTATCCCACTAAGGTATTTGGATATTCCCGGTGTAGGGGAGAATACACTTAGAAGGAATATTCATTTATGAATGACTCATTACATTATCCAAGTCAATGGTTTTAACATATAACAACCGGTTTATAAGACGTGTAATTGAACTTAAATTCTATTAGAGTTTTGTCTACTCCTTTTTGGAGATTACAAACTCTTTCTTGAGTTTTGTCTACTCCTTTGGAGACTATAAACTCTTGATTGAGTTTTGTCTACTGCTTTATGGAGATTACAAAGTCTTAGTTGAGTTTTTGTCTACTCCTTTGGAGACCACAAACTCTTGATTGGGTTTTGTCTACTCCTTTGCGGAGATTACAAACTCTTGGTTGGGTTTTGTCTACTCCTTTGTGGAGATTACAAACCCTTGGTTCATAACTAGTTTTTAGTTCAAGATAATTATATTAATTTGTTTGGCAATTGGGAGAACCGTCTACTCACATAAGTGAGACTACGGCCCTTTGGTCTAAAACCGGACACCGAAAATCCAACATCACGTAGTAAAAGAAAGACTACGAACATTGATTCCTCAAATCACCACATGGGAGCATATGAAGGCACTAGTGAGGTTTCGGTTCGTCCCACCTCACTATACCCGAGAGCTTCGACAACGGATGGAAAATTTGAGACAAGGCTCTCTTAGCGCTGAGGAAGCCTATACGAATATGCAAGTTGCTCTGGTGAAGGCCAACGTTCTAGAGGATGAGGAAAATACTATGGCTAGGTATCTTCATATTCTTAACTCTAATTTGGCTAATGAAGTTGATATGTATCCATATAACACCATTGAGAAATTACTACACTTGGCCATCAAGGTGGAAAGGAAGACTAAGTTGCGAAACCGAGAACACAAGCCACCTTATGGGACATCCAACGCTTGGAAATCACAAGGATACAGATTGCCTATCCACAACAGGGATCAAGGAGGCCAGAAGGAAGAGAGAAAGTCGGCACCTATGAGCCAAGAAGGCCAACGAAGGTCTTCTACACCGTCCACTACACCACGATCCTTGAATGAGCCTTCAAGTGGTCATCGAGGGAGTACTCCTACCTCTAACTCTAGAAGTAGGGACATTGTGTGTTTTAAATGCCAAGGTAGAAGACACATGAGTAGGGAATGTCCTAATAGACGCACTTTGATCATAAATCATCTAGGAGAATATGAGAGTGAGGATGACGTGGAATTGGATGATGAAAATGCATTAATAGATGACCATGAGCAAAATGAGAATGATGATTGCATTGAGTATGAACAAGGTGAATCTTTGATAGCTAGGAGAACATTACATGTCCAACTAGCACCTTGTGAGGATAACCAATGCGAAAATCTATTTCATACTAGGTGTAGTATTAAAGGAAAAGTGTGTAATGTGATAATTGATGGGGGAAGTTGTTGCAACATAGCTAGCACTGAAATGGTAAACAAATTACAACTTCTTACATTTTATCACCCTAAGCCATATAAACTACATTGGATGAATGAGTGTGGAGAACTTATGGTCAATAAGAAAACTAAGGTCAATAATATAACATTAGGATCATATGAGGATATTATTACATGTGATGTTGTGCCTATGAATGCTTGTCACTTGTTTCTTGGTCGTCCATGGCTATATGATAGAAAAGTTGTACATAATGGGTTTTCTAATATATATAACTTTGAGTATAAAGGTAAAACTTTAACACTTAAACCTATGACACATTTACAAATAGCCGAGTATTATGAGAACAATAGGGTAGAGCAAGGAACCCCTCAAAAGCCTAAAACGACACGGCCTAAGAGTAAGGAGAACAAAACCCATCAAACACTATTAGTACAACCAACAAGTAGCTATCTTGAGTCTAGGAATGAATATGTCACTAACTATGCTTCTATGGATGTGCTAATGATGAGTTTGTGTAAATCTCTAGTGACGGTGCCTCATGACTCTACGATTCCACTTCCTAGTTCTATCAAGGGGCTGTTAGACGAGTTTAAGGACGTTTTTCCTGAGGAAGTTCCAGCTGGCTTGCCGCCCATTAGGGGCATTGAACACCAAATAGATTTAATACCCGGAGCCACTCCTCCCAATAGACCCGCCTATAGGATGAACCCTACGGAAGCCCAGGAAATTCAGAACCAAGTTCAAGCCTTGCTAGATAAAGGGTATGTTCGGGAAAGCCTTAGTCCTTGTGCCGTTCCCGTTGTTGAGTAAAAATGTACACAAATTTACAAAACGCCTTTTTCTGTTTTATTCGAATACAAATTTACAAAACACATTTTATTTTTTTATTTGAGTTCGACCCTCTCTTTTTGACCTTTTGATTCTAAGTTATATAAATACCGATGTTTGGTTTGGTTTTGGTGATTTGGACTGCACCCGTTTTTGGATGGGTTGCCTACGTACCTCTTTAAAGAGGATCAAGTCTCACGTAGTTCAGTGCAGTGTTTTCATGCATCAGAGAATCAAAGTTCAAACCCACCTTCTAGGAAGGGTTGCCTAGACGATGATCCAACTATCATTTGCATGGCCTTTATATCTCGATCATGCATCAAAGGATTAAATTAAACCCACCTTCTAGGAAGGGTTGCTTAATTTATCCCTACTATCACGCACATGATCAGGAACAGTGATAGGTTATTTTATTTTATTTGATTTTAAAACTTGAGACTGAATTCGGTTCTTAATTTACCAAATTTCCTACGTATCCTTTATTAGGAATCAAGTCGTACGTAGTTCTTAAAGGAATATATTAAGAATTTAATTTTATGACTTTCGTTTGATATAAAGTCAAAAGTATATTTTGTGATTGAATTTAATACGTATTTGTTTTGTATCAAATTTCCTACGTATCCGTAAAAATAAACGGAATCAAATCATACGTAGTTCTTTTTAAAAGAACAAATTTGTACATATTTTTCTTGACTTTAGTTTTGTATGAAAGTCATTTTTGTTTAGCGGTTGAACTCGATAATTTATTAATCGAGTTTCCTACGTACTCTTTTACAAGAGATCAAACCACCCGTAGTTCGTTTGGCGAATTTTGATATTTTAAGTCCAAGGTTTGAATTTAATTATACTTTACTTGGACAGGTCGACTGAATCCAATTTAATTTGAGATCGGATTTCCTACGTAACTCAGAACGAGTATCAAGTCATAACGTAGTTCTACATGAAATATAATTTGGATTTGATTTGCGACTGTACCCGATAATATTTTTTTTAACTTAGTATCGGGTTACCTACGTAGCCATTTGAGTGGCGCAAGTCCTCACGTAGTTCTAAATAAAAGACGTATGGTCTGGATTTTTTTTGATTTGTGGTTAAACTCGATAAGCGGATGCTTTATATCGAGTTTAGAAAACTTGGTGTCTTTTCATTTTACGTCCAAGATTTAATTCAAAATATACTTTACTTAGACGGGGCGACTGAATCCAATTTATTCATATCGGATTTCCTACGTAGCTCAGAACGAGCATCAAGTCATGACGTAGTTTTGGTTAAAATATATTTAATTACGATACATAATCGTAAATTTATGATCTTAATTATAAGACTTTTGTCTTAATGAGATCATTTGTGCAAATACTGTTTATTATGGGTCACTTTTCGCAAAAGCTTACTTTGAGGATAATTAAGCCAAAGCTAAACCTATGCATAATAAAACTCTTTTTATGGGATATCTTTACAAATATCTTAGTTTTGTGAGTTTATTTTGTAAATAAACCAAACTTACATTGAAAGTGGTAGCATCTCTCACGTGAATGAGCATTAGACATCACTTCAAATTGAATTGCATTTAGTTTCTTCTAACATTTGATTTGCCATTTTTTATGTCAAATCAATGCTTGCATTCATTGTTATAATTTTGATTTTTATATATTTCTTTATTTGTAGTCTAAATGGCTCTTGATTGTTCTTCCTCCTTATTTATTAAAATCTCTCCCTTTTTTTTATTTCCTTTTGTTCCTTCTTTTACGGTCTCCTCTCCCTTCTTCTTTTTCTGATTTTTTTTAAACGGGGATGAACAATTTCAACCATAAACAACAAGTACAGTGCATAAGCCTCCGGGAGAGACAAATATAGAACCGAACCGTGCTCCACTCCGGTGTACTTATACAGTTCCGATGTGCCTAGAGGACCGAGGATGCCAAACCCCGGTTCCGACATTCTCCACCTCGGTGTACTTTGAATTTCTATTTGTATCTTCTACTCATTTCTTGTCCCACTGTAACTTTATTTTATTTGAAAAAACGTCTCTTGGTTTTGATGAGTAGGATGACGGTCTCGGCAAATCTTTCATCCCAAAAACTCGATCCCTCCATGATCCAAGCATGGGTATCGATGCAGCGGTAGAATCATTCAATTCCAACAAACTACGAGTTAGGTGTAGCGGAGGAATCCATCGATTCCGTCCGACTACGGATTTTGTATAGGTGAAATCGTTTGATTCCGACCAACCACGAATTTTGTGTAGCGGCAAATCGTTTGATTTACTATTTAATATAGTGGTGAAGGATTTGGAGAAGAAGAAACGAGTATCGGGACGTAGACGATGCGACCGGTAATTCGATCGACAATAATCTTATGCCCTCCATTTAATTTGCTCCTCCTTTCCAGTATTTCGATGAGTCGATCGACCTCTTTTCCTTGGCCTTCTTTTACCGTCTTCTTCTCCTTTGCTTTGCATGCTGTTTGCTGCAGTTTTCTATCTTCCTGCAATTAGAGAGTATGGGTGGCTTCTTTTTCATTTGCTAGTTTACTGTATTTTGTTTTGGCTTTTGCAAGTTTACGTTTTAAGCAAACCATGAAGGAGATGCGCCTTCCTTTAATATAGGGGAGTGGAGAGGTTTAAAGGAGTTATTTCCTCCCACTAACCCCATTAAAACAATATTAATGCATTTATCCATTTTTAAATTTGTTCTGTCCACCAAATCACCGTAGAAGGAAAAACCAATCCCATAATTTTAGCTTCCTTTTTTATTACCAATTTATGACTTGGTATTTAATGAGCTAAATTGTTTTTGCAATTCTTTTTTTACTTTTAATCAACATGTTTAGGCTTCTTTAATCAACACTTTTCATTATTGATTGAAACCTAAAATTTTAGGATATAATTATAAGAAATTAACTACACCAAAAATATTTAAAATTAATTTTATGAGATTTATATAATTTCATAAATATTTATATTCATGAAATTTCATTCCCGAACAGTTGCCCCCAAACTTTATGCGTGTGGGAAATTGAACGCGTTTAAAGTTCGATATTTTTGTCTTGGAAGATGCTTCGCATTTGAAACCATTTGGTTTCATTTATGCATGCATGAAAGAGAAACATATTGAATTGTTCCAACGGAAATTTGTTTGGATATAAATTTTTCCCATAGTCGCTTGGTCAAAAATATGGGTATAAAAACTTTGAAATTTATAGAATATTTTTTCCTTTGGAATTTGTTTTGTTATTTGATATTTGGCATGAGGCCTTTTTGTGGAGGAAAACTGTTTAGTTTTGAGAGCTTTGTGCCATTAGTTTAGAGACTTTGTAGGTATCTCTGTTAAATTTTTGGGGGCTTAATTGATCAAGTAGTTTGATGACGTTAGTCAACATGATTTATCTCTCTTTCTTTAGGATAAAAATAAAGGAGTTTGGAAGAATATTATATTTTTGTTTATCTGAGAGTATGAGAAAATTCACATTGCGAAGCAATTGTGAATTTGATCAAGTATTTGAGGAAATTTAAAAAATTATTCCTTGAAAGGAAATTTTGTTTTGAAGAAATTTGGATTAACCATCAAACTTAAGAATGATGTTCAAAGTAGTTCAATTAGGAATAGAAGCCTTCAATTTATCATCTTTCGTAGATGTATTTTGTTTACTCTTCTTTTTTTTTAACAAAGAAAAGAAAATATTTTGTTGGTTTTTGTGGCTGCACCTAGCATTTGACTAGCTAGACTGCCTACGTACCCTCTTTGTGAGGGATCAAGCCGTCCGTAGTTCGTTTGGGAACTGTTTTTTCTTAAGCCCTTTTTTCCTATACACATCACCAAAACAACTCGAACCCACCTTCTATGAAGGGTTTTTCAAGTTATTTCACTATCATTTGTGTACAATGGCTTTTTTCCGTTTTTTTATTTTTTTATTTTTTTTACATCAAGTAAAGAACTTCCTTATAAACTTCCCATTTACACAAGAATATAATATCTTGCCTTCATTGTTTGAAAGCTCGTATGCTCCCTTAGGGAAAATCTTGGTGATAACATATGGACCTTCCCATTTTGGCTCGAATTTTCCTTTTGATTTTCGGTTAATGACAATTGGTCGTCTTACTGTAAGAACCAAATCACCCACCGAAAAGGATCGGAACTTGACTCGTTTATTAAATGCACCAGCTACCTAAGCTTGGTAAATTTCGAGTCTTTGTTGTGTCGCCAACCTACACTCGTCTAATGCTTCAAGTTCAGCTAGACGGATTTTGACATCTTCCTCGGGATCGGTGAGTTGTACTGCAACCCTAAGGGAAGGTAATTGCACCTCCAAAGGTAAGACGGCTTCAGATCAAAATACCATGTTGTATGGCGTACATCCGGTAGATGTTCCAACTGTTGTCCAGTATGCCCATAATGCTTCATGCAATCTTTCATGCCAATCTCTTCTTGATTTTGACACAATCTTCTTGAGAATTTTGCATAGGACCTTATTAAATGCTTCAGCTTGACCATTCGAGGATGGATTATAGCTTGATGAAAAACTGTGTTTGAAACCGAATTTTTCAGCCAGTTTCACCATTACTTGATTTTTGAAATAGAGGGCATTGTCCGATATTATCTTCAAAGGAACTCCATATCGGTATATCAAATGGATTCTGATAAAGTTGGCAACTTCTTTTGCCCCCACTACTTTCAATGGTAAAGCTTCGGCCCATTTGGAGAAATAATCAGTTGCGGCCAAAATGTATTGATGACCCCGTGATGATGACGGATTTATAGGCCCTACAACATCAAGACCCCATGCATTGAAGGGCCAAGAAAAGATTGTTGGATGAAGGAGTTGAGGAGGTTGATGAATGAAATCACCATGAATTTTACACGCATGACACGTCTTAGCAAAATTCATTGCGTCTTTCACCATGGTCGGCCAATAATAGCCTAGCCGTTTAACTTGATCGGCTAACTTAGGACCACCTTGATGTGCCCCACATACTCCGGCATGAGTTTCTGTGAGAATATATTTTGCTTCTTCTTTTGATAAACACCGAAGTAGTATACCATCAAAGGCTCTACGATACAAGGTATCATTTTTCAACAAGAAACGCGGTGCCCGCCGTTTGATATCCACTTTCTTTTTGGTATCATCAGGTAAGATTCCATGTTGAAGATATTCAATGATTGATTGTCGCCAATCAGAGTCTTCGTCAATCTCATATACCGAGGCAACATGCACTTCTTCGGTTGAGTTGAATCGGTCTAAAGCCGATGAAAGCAAATGACGCTCCCCAATTGTGATTTGAATCTCTCTTTCATAAGGTAGTGTTAGAGATGCCGCTAATTTGGCTAGGGCATCAGCCTTATCATTTCCGGATCTTGACACATGCATTACTTCTACTTGTTGAAATTGTTGCATGAGATATTTTGCTCTTTCGTGTAAAGGAATTAAATTTGGGTGCTTTACTTCATATTCTCCATTTATTTGTCTAATGATCAATTGAGAATCACCAAACACCTTTAATGGATCAATATGCAACTCAAGAGCTATTTCAAGACCGATTATTAGTGCCTCATATTCTGCCACATTGTTTGTGCAAGTCTCTAAAAGAGAGAAAGAATATGGAACCAAGCCGCCATAAGGAGTGATAAATACAATACCAACTCCTGATGCATGTTTCTTCGCCGCTTCGTCAAAGTATAATTGCCATGAAGTTTCCTCAACCATAAGAACTTCTTCATCTGGTAGATCATATGATAATTCTTCATTGTCCGGGGTTGGATGAGCAGCTAAAAAATCAGCTATGATTTGTCCTTTTACTGCCTTTTGTAACACAAACTTGATGTCAAAAGGAGCTAAAAGCATTGCCCACTTGGCTAATCTCCCAAACAACACTGCTTTTGAAAAAATATATCTTAGCGGATCAGCCTTTGAGATTAAGGTGATTTGATGGGTTAAAAGATAATGTCGTAGCTTTTGAACGGCAAACACCAAAGTAAGACATATCTTTTTCATAGCAGAATAATTGTGTTCTGCCCCTACCAAGGTTCGGCTGATATAGTATAAGGCATTTTCTTTTCCCTCATCATTGTTTTGAGCCAACATAGCCCCTAAGGACCGTTCAAGAGCCGCGGTGTACAAGATTAGAGGCCTTCTTGATATTGGTGCCATCAAAATTGGTGGATTCATCATATACCTCTTGATGCTATCCAAGGCATTTTGGCATGATTGATCCCATATAAATGGAGTATCTTTCTTCATTAACCTTAGAAATGGCTGACATCTTCCGGTCAAATTCGAAATGAAACGTCGGATGTAAGCAAGTTTCCCTTGTAAGCCCCAAAGCTCGCGGAGATTCCTTGGAGGAGGCATATTCATGACTGCCTTAATTTTATCAAGATCAATTTCAATTACCCGACCCCGAACGATAAAACCAAGAAATTTTCCGGATGTCACACCGAAAGCACATTTGAGGGGATTCATCTTCAACTGGTGCTTGCGTAGCCTTTCAAAAACCCTTCGAAGATCATTTGGGTGATCTTCTCTTTCTTTTGTTTTGACAACTAAATCATCTACATAACACTCAACTGTGTTATGAAGTAAATCTTGAAAGATAATTGTCATGGCTCTTTGATAAGTTGCTCCCGCATTTTTCAGACCAAAAGGCATTACTGTATAACAATAAATGCCTTGAGGTGTTCGGAAAGCTGTTAGCTCTTCATCATGAGGATCCATTTTAATTTGATTGTATCCCGAGAAACCATCCATGAAAGACAAAGCCTTGAATCCGGTGGTGGCGTCAACTAATAACTCGGTTATAGGTAATGGAAATTCATCTTTAGGGCATGCTTCATTCAAATCCCTAAAGTCCACACAAATACAAAGTTGACCATTTTTCTTTCTCACCGGAACAATGTTAGCTAGCCAAATTGGATACAGGACCTCACGAATGAAACCCGCCTCAATAAGCTTCTTAACCTCAATATTGATTTGGACTATCAACTCAGGACGAAAGCGGCGTTGTGCTTGTTTTACTGGCTTTTTCTCTTCAGAGATTGCTAGTTTATGCATTGCCACTTCCGAGTCTAAACCAGACATATCCTGATAACCCCAAGCAAATACATCTTTGTATTCCTTGAGAAGTTCTTCATAGATTGTTTTTTCTTCATTAGTCAACAATGCACTAACAAGGACGGGTTTAGGACACTCAAGAGTGTCTAAATTGATTTCTTGAAGATCATCAACTGTAGCTTGTCCACCATCTTCCATTTCTGTTGGTGCTGGTTGAACTGTGTTGATAAATTCTTTTGAATCCCCCTCTATATCAACGGATACCATGTTCACCTCTTCTACTTCGGCATTCATCAAATCTTCATTTGGCTTTTGCACAAGCAACTTTGCTTTCTTCTTTTTCTTATTGATCCTCCATTTTTTGATTTGTTTTGCTTTGTTTTTGGGCTTATCAACATATTCAAGCCTTTGAAAAACAGAAGCTCTTGTTTCTCCACTCGTTGAAACGGTTTCAAGCCTATCAAATACCGAAATCTTAGATGTTGATGTTTTATCTTCGAGAAACAAGCTTTGCTCCTCCGGAGTCAATGTCATAGGCTCTTCAAAACTCGCTGTCAATATACCCCCTTCGTGAGAAACCTTCAACTTTTCAATATCATCCTCATTGTAGGGGATATATGGAGCTTTGCTTTTTGATAAGAACATTGGATTTTTCACTTTAACTTTGAATTGCTTGTTCAACTTCCTTAAAAGTGATTTGGAAAGAGGATTATTGGCTTCAACTCTTGACACTACCCTTTTGTTATCACTTGTTTTAAACCCGAAGGACCTTTGAATAACCAAAGTCGTTTTTGGAATAGACTGGTCCATTCTCCGTAGAGGAAAGGTGTAACTTGTCATGAGAGAGTTCATAACCTTCTCTACCGAGTTCAAGGGTTTTTGCCCGGCTTTCTGTCTATCTTTTGGTGTGTACTTAAACAACACCTTAGAACATGGATCACCTTTCTCATTCTTCCTGTTCAGAGAAACTTTTGGTGCTTGGTGAACATTATTAGTATTTTTACCATTGAAAACCTTCATGGGCATGTTTGAGTTGAAACTAACCGCCTTATAAAACTTGACATCGGCATAATTAATACTTTCTCCGTGAAAAGGGTTTGGGTCGACCCGAATAATCCTTTCATTTCCATTATCATCAGTGTATTTCAAACATTGATGAAGAGTAGAAACAATGGATTTACTAGCATGAAGCCATGGTCGACCAGGTAAGGCATTATATGAGGTGTCCGCATCTATGACATGGAACAGAGCATCTTTATAAAGATTGTCAAGAACAATCTGTAATGCAATGGTACCCATGGCTTTTTGTCCTACTTGATTAAAACCTTGGATGGTTAGCAAAGTAGGAGATAAATGTGCGGTCGTCAACCCTATTGTCCTTAGTACCCTTAATGGAAGAAGATTTACTGCGGATCCACAATCCAAAAGGATTCGATTGACCTTTGTATCCCCAATGGTTCCTGTAACATATAATGGCCGAATATGATATTCATTCCCCAATTGAAGATCTTCATCCGAGAATGTTATACAAGCCATACATGAGGTACATTGAGTTGACGAGGATAATGAAATATCATTAACCTCCACCATTTCGACTTGATCTTTATAATCATCAGGATCCATAAGGGCTTGAATTAACGCCTTCCTCAATTCATTTGACATTTGGAAGGCATCATAAACACTCAAGCGTGCAGGAATGTGCTTCAAGTGACTAATGACGTCATATTTTACTTTCTCTTTGTACGGAGCTTTATGAAGCAAAACCGGTACGCAAGAAGTGGATTCTTTTTGTAACACCTCAATTTCCTCCACATTTTTCCGAGGTAGTTGAGAAGTTTCTTTATCAAGACGTTCATCAAAATTTGTCACTTTTAAATGTTCATTGGAAATCAATTCTTTCTCCTTTCTTTTTTCATTGGGTTTCGGAGATAGAAGTTGAAGTCCTGAACGAAGAGAAACTGCATCAACTTCAGGTTCCTCCTCTTCTTCACATATGTCGGCCCATGTGGCCATGCAACATTGAGCAACTTCATCGCCCCAAAATGCCTCATCTTCTGAAGGTTCTTCATTACCATAAAACTTCTTTGGGACAAAATCTTTTAGGGTAACCGGTACCCTCTCAGGTTGAACGTATTCTTCCTCAGAGTCAGAATTTGGCTTCTTTTCCTTCTTGTTTTTCTTCTTTTTGTTTTTCTTGTTTTTCTTTTTCTCGGGTTTTCTTCCGATCATTCTAAACCCAGGAGAACTCGATTTGTGAGTGGCTTCTGGCCGGGTCTTTCGAGTTACACAAGTTTTCCACTCAAAATCACTATCAATGTCAAGATCATCATCATCTGAAAACAGATCTTCGATAACTGAGCATGTCATAATCTCATATAGAGTTGGGACCCCGGGACCATCTCTTGGCATATCAGGGTATGCCCAAACAATGCGGATATCTTTTCCACCATCTATTGAAAATTGTACGGGTATTGCCATCATAGGTAAGGAAACCGTGGGAATACCGTCATCTTCATTTGACCCAGATGGTTCTTCGAGTGTATTGGAAATCACCAAATTATCCGCATCCACTAAGGATGTAGTATTTGATGAAGCCTTTGGAGCTACTGAGTCTTCACCTTCAATCTCGATTTCTCCTTTGTTAATCATCCTCTCAACTATATCTTTGAAGACATAACAATCTTTGAAAGGGTGACTAACGATTTGGTGATAAGGACAATACTTTGGATCATTTGTCCTTCCAACTTCATTTGGCCTTTTTGACTCTGGAAGTGTAAGAAGCTTAGACGACATCAACTCATCAAAAATACCTTGGACATCATCATCGTCAAAAGGATATTTCTTTTGCTTCCTTTCCTCAAGAGTGAGTCTTTTAATGGCATCTTTACCTTTTTCTCTATCTTGATTTTGGGAATTATTTCCCGTGGAGACTTTATTTCCGGGTTTAATAAAGGTTGCCATAGACTCTCCCTTTTTAAAGGGTCTTTTTCCATTATCTCTTTTGAATTCATTTGCTTGAGGACGATATGATTTTGCATCACGCCGAGCCAATTGTCGTTCAACATTGCAAGCCTTTGAAACTAAGGCATCAGAAGAACGAGGCTCAGCACTACCAACATGCACTGCTAACTCAGGAATTAAGTTATTAGTACACATTTGGACACATGCCTCTTCACTTAGCTTTTCTGGGCATTGAAGTCTCAAGCTTCGCCATCTGGCGATAAAATCATTTGCAAGCTCATTTGACCTTTGAAAGGTATTAGCAAGATCCATAATGGATACCTTTGCCTTAGAGCTCACAAATTGAGCTAGGAATGCTCTTTGTAAATCATCCCATGTGTGGATTGATCCCGGTTGAAGTTGAGTGTACCAAGTAAATGCCGATCCCTTTAAAGATTGGACAAATTGTCGGATCAACAAAGCATCACTCAATGCGGTCTCACCACATGCTGAGTAAAAATGAGCCAAATGCTCGTGTGGTGATCCATGCATTCCATCAAACTTATCAAAAGTTGGTCTTTGATAACCGGGAGGGAATGGTACTGAATCATATTAGATCGGATATGGCTTTCTATACCCGAGTACTGGAGGGTTTTGTGACACTTGGAATTCTCGGATTCCTTGAGCAATCATCTCCCTAATCTCTTGTGGGGAAACGGACGAGCTACCGCCAGGACTTTCATCATTCGTCCTTATTGGCTCATGTCGACTAGCATTCACTTGGTTTTCAATTTGAGCCATAAGTGTAGCTATTTGAGCTTCTCTTGCGGCTAATGACCTTTGTAAGTCTTGAAGTTGTTCCTCAACACTTGTTGTTCCGGTCATAAAAACTTGCATGTTCTCAGATTCATCTTGGGTTACAACTCTCGTTGCTCCCTCCTTTGTAAGAACTTGTGGAAATTCCTCCTCTTGGAATAGAGAAGATAAATCTCCATACAAAGGAGAACTTGAGCTTTCTTCTGATTCTCGTTGTGGACTTGGTGGTTGTGAAGTTACTTGAGCATAAGTCGTTGACTTAGCTTTTGACCTTGTAACTGGACCATCACAAGAAACAACTTGAGTCTCTTGCGAGAATGAGCTTTTAGAAATACGAAGACTTCTTTCACTCTTTTGAGTTTTTGAAGTTTCTTCAATCACTTCATTCTCATTTGAATTTTTCTTGGCCCGTGAGGGTTTGTTGATTTTAAGCTTTGGAGCTTTTGGTTGATTACCCTCCTCGGAATAAGAAGTCATGTAGACTTGCTCAAATTTGTCCAATGTGATAGGAATTGACCCTACAAGAATTTGCCTTGCGGTAGTCATTGGATAATCCATTGTGTGCTTTGAGTTTAAAAGCTCTTTTGCAGCTTCACAAAGGATTGTGTTGGCTTGTTTTAGAGCCGGTGAGGAAGCTAGTTTACGAAGCGGTCCAGTGTTACGACGGGAACCATTCTTGCGTCCCCTCCTTCTTCGAGACTTGTTCACCTTCTTAACAGTGTTTTCAGCAGGAATACCAACAGGCACACCATTCTTCTTGACGATACGAATGATTGGCCTTGGGACAACCCTAGCGGAAGGCTTTGTGCCATTAAAGCTAGGAGAATTGTCATGTCCAACTTTGACATAAGCAGGTTTCCCATTTTTGAACTTGTTGTTGTGCTTTATGCCCCTATGTCCCGAAAGAGCCATGGACGAATTCGGAGTTGCATATTCCTCCAAACCTTGAAGACTCTTGAAAGAGTTCTTCAAAGGGATTTCAGCATGGATTGTATTGGGAGCAATGTCAAAGACGACTTCAAACGACTCGCGGCGCATCCATCGTCCTCCTTGGATGACGAAGGTAGCCGGAAGTTCATTGAAATTCACAATTGCCCTTGACGCCATTTCCTTGCAATCAAATAAAATCAAACATTAGTATATGTATAGCTTAGAGATGAAAAGAAAGAAAAGGTCCCACTGGGCGTGCCAAAAATATGTTGAGTAAAAATGTACACAAATTTACAAAACGCTTTTTTTTTAAATGTTTTATTCGAATACAAATTCACAAAACACATTTTATTTTTTATTTGAGTTCGACCCTCTCTTTTTGACCTTTTGATTCTAAGTTATATAAATACCGATGTTTGGTTTGGTTTTGGTGATTTGGACTGCACCCGTTTTTGGACGGGTTGCCTACGTACCTCTTTAAAGAGGATCAAGTCTCACGTAGTTCAGTGCAGTGTTTTCATGCATCAGAGAATCAAAGTTCAAACCCACCTTCTAGGAAGGGTTGCCTAGACGATGAGCCAACTATCATTTGCATGGCCTTTATATCTCGATCATGCATCAAAGGATTAAATTAAACCCACCTTCTAGGAAGGGTTGCTTAATTTATCCCTACTATCACGCACATGATCAAGAACAGTGATAGGTTATTTTATTTTATTTGATTTTAAAACTTGTGACTAAATTCGGTTCTTAATTTACCAAATTTCCTACGTATCCTTTATTAGGAATCAAGTCGTACGTAGTTCTTAAAGGAATATATAAAGAATTTAATTTTATGACTTTCGTTTGATATAAAGTCAAAAGTATATTTTGTGATTGAATTTAATACGTATTTGTTTTGTATCAAATTTCCTACGTATCCGTAAAAATAAACGGAATCAAATCATACGTAGTTCTTTTTAAAAGAACAAATTTGTACATATTTTTCTTGACTTTAGTTTTGTATGAAAGTCATTTTTGTTTAGCGGTTGAACTCGATAATTTATTAATCGAGTTTCCTACGTACTCTTTTACAAGAGATCAAACCACCCGTAGTTCGTTTGGCGAATTTTGATATTTTAAGTCCAAGGTTTGAATTTAATTATACTTTACTTGGACGGGTCGACTGAATCCAATTTAATTTGAGATCGGATTTCCTACGTAACTCAGAACGAGTATCAAGTCATAACGTAGTTCTACATGAAATATAATTTGGATTTGATTTGCGACTATACCCGATAATATTTTTTTTAACTTAGTATCGGGTTACCTACGTAGCCATTTGAGTGGCGCAAGTCCTCACGTAGTTCTAAATAAAAGACGTATGGTCTGGATTTTTTTTGATTTGTGGTTAAACTCGATAAGCGGATGCTTTATATCGAGTTTAGAAAACTTGGTGTCTTTTCATTTTACGTCCAAGATTTAATTCAAAATATATTTTACTTAGACGGGGCGACTGAATCCAATTTATTCATATCGGATTTCCTACGTAGCTCAGAACGAGCATCAAGTCATGACGTAGTTTTGGTTAAAAGATATTTAATTACGATACATAATCGTAAATTTATGATCTTAATTATAAGACTTTTGTCTTAATCAGATCATTTTTGCAAATACTGTTTATTATGGGTCACTTTTCGCAAAAGCTTACTTTGAGGATAATTAAGCCAAAGCTAAACCTATGCATAATAAAACTCTTTTTATGGGATATCTTTACAAATATCTTAGTTTTGTGAGTTTATTTTGTAAATAACCAAACTTACATTGAAAGTGGTAGCATCTCTCACGTGAATGAGCATTAGACATCACTTCAAATTGAATTGCATTTACTTTCTACTAACATTTGATTTGCCATTTTTTATGTCAAATCAATGCTTGCATTCATTGTTATAATTTTGATTTTTATATATTTCTTTATTTGTAGTCTAAATGGCTCCTGATTCTTCTTCCTCCTTATTTATTAAAATCTCTCCCTTTTTTTATTTCCTTTTGTTCCTTCTTTTACGGTCTCCTCTCCCTTCTTCTTTTTCTGATCTTTTTTAAACGGGGATGAACATTTTCAACCATAAACAACAAGTACAGTGCATAAGCCTCCGGGAGAGACAAATATAGAACCGAACCGTGCTCCACCCCGGTGTACTTATACAGTTCCGATGTGCCCAGAGGACCGAGGATGCCAAACCCCGGTTCCGACGTGCTCCACCTCGGTGTACTTCGAATTTCTATTTGTATCTTCTACTCATTTCTTGTCCCACTGTAACTTTATTTTATTTGAAGAAACGTCTCTTGGTTTTGATGAGTAGGATGACGGTCTCGGCAAATCTTTCATCCCAAAAACTCGATCCCTCCATGATCCAAGCATGGGTATCGATGCAGCGGTAGAATCATTCAATTCCAACCAACTACGAGTTAGGTGTAGCAGAGGAATCCATCGATTCCGTCCGACTACGGATTTTGTAGAGGTGAAATCGTTTGATTCCAACCAGCCACGAATTTTGTGTAGCGGCAAATCGTTTGATTTACTATTTAATATAGTGGTGAAGGATTTGGAGAAGAAGAAACGAGTATCGGGACGTAGCCGATGCGACCGGTGATTCGATCGACAATAATCTTATGCCCTCCATTTAATTTGCTCCTCCTTTCCAGTATTTCGATGAGTCGATCGACCTCTTTTCCTTGGCTTTCTTTTACCGTCTTCTTCTCCTTTGCTTTGCATGCTGTTTGCTGCAGTTTTCTATCTTCCTGCAATTAGACAGTATGGGTGGCTTCTTTTTCATTTGCTAGTTTAATGTATTTTGTTTTGGCTTTTGCAAGTTTACGTTTTAAGCAAACCATGATGGAGATGCGCCTTCCTTTAATATAGGGGAGTGGAGAGGTTTAAAGGAGTTATTTCCTCCCACTAACCCCATTAACACAATATTAATGCATTTATCCATTTTTAAATTTGTTCTGTCCACCAAATCACCGTAGAAGAAAAAACCAATCCCATAATTTTAGCTTCCTTTTTAATTACCAATTTATGACTTGGATATATAATGAGCTAAATTGTTTTTGCAATTCTTTTTTTACTTTTAATCAACATGTTTAGGCTTCTTTAATCAACACTTTTCATTATTGTTTGACACCTAAAATTTTAGGATATAATTATAAGAAATTAACTACACCAAAAATATTTAAAATTAATTTCATGAGATTTATATAATTTCATAAATATTTATATTCATGAAATTTCATTCCCGAACACCCGTCCTCTAGTACCCAAGAAGGATAATACTTGGAGAATGTGTATTGATTGTAGAGCAATCAATAATATTACTATCAAGTATAGACACCCGATTCCCCGTCTAGATGACATGCTTGATGAGTTACATGTAGCTACAATTTTCACTAAGATTGACCTTAGGAGTGGCTACCATCAAATTAGAATGAGGGAAGGGGACGAATGGAAAACAGCTTTTAAAACCAAATTTGGTCTCTATGAGTGGCTAGTAATGCCTTTTGGTTTAACTAATGCTCCTAGTACCTTCATGAGATTGATGAATCATATTTTGAGACCTTATATTGGTTTATTTGTTGTAGTCTACCTTGATGACATTCTTATCTATAGTAAGACTTTAAAGGAGCATGAAAATCATCTGAGAGATGTGCTTGCTACGTTGCGTATAGAATACTTGTATGCTAATATAAAAAAATGTGATTTCTATACTAATCGAGTGACTTTCCTTGGTTTTGTAGTAAGTGCCAATGGTTTGCAAGTGGATGAGGATAAGGTTAAGGCAATCAATGAATGGCCCATTCCTAGGTCGGTTGGTGAAGTAAGGAGTTTCCATGGCCTAGCTACATTCTATAGAAGATTTGTGAGGGATTTTAGTACCATTGCAGCACCACTCACGGCCTTGACCAAAAAGAAGGTTCCTTTTGAGTGGAATGAACCTCAGCAAAGAGCATTTGAAGAACTCAAGAAACGTCTCACCCACGCACCAATACTCGCTCTACCGGACTTCACTAAACCCTTTGAGGTTGAATGCGACGCGTCCGGCATTGGTATTGGCGGCGTCCTTATGCAAGACGGTAAGCCTCTAGCTTTCTTTAGTGAAAAATTGAAGGGTGCATGCTTAAACTATTCCACGTATGACAAGGAATTGTATGCCTTGTTTAGAGTACTCAAAACATGGCAACATTACCTTTGGCCCCAAGAGTTTGTTTTGAAAACCGATCATTATTCACATAGACACTTTAGGAGCCAAGATAAGCTAGATAGGCGGCATGGTAGGTGGATGGAGTTCATTGAAACCTTTCCTTACATTATTAAGTATAAGAAGGGAAAGGATAATGTCGTAGCGGATGCCTTGTCTAGGAGATACATCTTAATCACCACCTTGGATTCTAGGATGTTAGGTTTTACTTACATTACAGAATTATATGTGGATGATGCTGAATTTGGGAAGATATTTCACAGATGCACTACTCAAGGTCCTTATGATAAGTATTTTGTGTTTGAAGGTTTCTTGTTTAAAGTGGATAAAATTTGCATACCTAGATGTTCCCTTAGGATCTTATTAGTGGAAGAAGCCCATAAAGGAGGTTTAATGGGGCATTTTGGGAGGGACAAAACTTATCACATGTTGCAAACTCACTTTTATTGGCCTCATATGTCAAGGGATGTAGAACACATGCTTAAGAGGTGCATTGAATGTCTTAAGGCCAAAGCTAGGGTACAACCCCACGGGCTGTATACACCATTACCGACGCCTAGTAGCCCTTGGGAAGATATAAGTATAGATTTCATTGTTGGACTACCTAGGACTAAAAAAGGAAGAGATTCCATTTTTGTGGTGGTAGATAGATTCTCTAAAATGGCACATTTTATTCCATGTCATAAAACTGATGATGCATATAATGTCGCTAACCTTTTCTTTAAGGAAATAGTGATAGGGATGTCAAGTTCTTGAGTTTCTTTTGGAAGACGCTTTGGGGAAAAATGGGCACTAGATTACTATTCTCGACCTCTAGTCATCCCCAAACAGATGGGCAAACGGAAGTCACCAATAGGACCCTAACGACCCTCCTTAGAACCATGTTGAAAGATAACTTAAAAGAATGGGAAGACATGTTACCACATATCGAGTTTGCTTATAATCGCACCATGCATTCTTCCACTTCGTTATTACCTTTCAAATGTGTTTATGGATTTAACCCTTTAACTCCTTTGGACTTATTACCAATTCCTCGAAAGGATCGAGTAGCTTTTGATGCTTTGGAACAGACGGACTACATTAAGGAACTTCATGCCAAGACCAAGGCTACACTTGATAAGAAGGGCGTTGAAATTGAAGCTCGGAATAACAAAGGACGTCGGAAGATGGTTTTCCAGCCCGGCGACCTCGTTTGGCTACATCTAAGGAAAGAGCGGTTTCCGGAAAAACGCCATTCCAAGCTAGCCCCACGGGGTGATGGACCATTCAAAGTCCTACACCGGATTAACGATAACACATATGTGTTGGACTTACCGGAAGAGTATGGAGTTAGTACCACTTTTAACTTAGGAGATTTGAGTCCCTATGAAGGAGAGTCGGAACAAGATGAAAATTCGGGGTCGAATTCTTTCCAAGAAGGAGTGGATGATGTAGGACCATCACATAGAAGATATCAAGGGCCCATTACAAGAGCTAAGGAGATCCAAGAAGTTATGTCAAGGGAAGGGCTATTTGATAGCATGAATTATAGTCTATATTTTGGGGTTTGTTTGGACGTTTTATCCTTCATAATCTGCGTGTTTGTATATGCGTTATGTGATTTTACTACCATTTCACCTACCTTTGCGAGAATCGAGGTCTACACCTAGTTTTGTTGTAATTGCAGGTAATATGGTACGTTATTGCATCAAAAAGGAGCAAAAGGGGTCATGAGTCATTTGGAGCTACATCCAGAGAGCATAGCCATGGATTAAAGATTTACTTTGGAACAAATTCGAGAGATTTCACATTCTGTTGTGAATCACCTCGGTTGACCAGAGATTCATCTCGACCGAGGTGATCCAGAGACGCCGACTCGACCGAGGCGAACACCTAGGACGCGGCGAGAATATTTTATTCTTGGATGAGATCTTTTAAATTTGGAAAGTGATCTTATATTTTTGGGCTTGGCTCCTGGATGGAAGGAGATATGCAGAATTATATATTTTACCTATATTTATGGGAAAAGATCTTTCTAAGATTTATTATCTTTGGAGGGTTATTTTCCTATAAAAAGGGTTAGATTTCCACAAATCGAGGAGGCCGCTATCAGCGCAAGAATCCCGCTTACAACGCAGCAGCAGCATACTCCAATTTGGGAGAGATTTGAAGAACCTTTTTGAAGGTTGAAGGAAGATTGAAGATCATAGCTTTTATAGCTTTTTGGAGGGTTTTGTAAGATTGTCTTCAATTCCTTCCCTTGTTGTCTTGTCTTGTTGGATTGCTATCCAAGGAACGCTTTTTGTTGTGATATTTGATTCAGTTATTGAAGTCTTTTCATTAAATTCTTCTTTGTTCAAATATTCACCTTATTCCCATACATTTAATACTTTCATGATGATGATGAGTGGCTAATTTCCTTGTGTGATTCTAGGGTGATTGGCTGAAGGTTGTGGGAAAAACAATGATAGAATAATCTTAGATTCCAGCAGGATCCTGAAAGTTCGAGTGTTTAACCTTAACCCTAAGCATCTCGTTCAGTTGATGAACATCTCGGCCGGGGTGGAATTCTTCTGTCCGAGGTGACTTATCCGATCCTAAACAGAAAGTTAAGTGTTAGAGTTTGCCAAATCCTATTCTTATTACATCTTTCTAGTTCAATGCAAGCTTAGGATGAGACTTACCCGGTAATTCCTTAGTTTGTGTATTAACGATCATAAGTGTAGGTAATAAAGGTTTATCCTTTATTGGGGTTTGAGTGTGCTCCCATCCCATCTTTGTGAGTTAGCCTGAGACTTACCCGGTAAAGGTTGATTCTATTCCCTTAGATGGTGTGTTAGTTTGAGATTATAGTTCTTTATCTTGATTCCTTGAGACTTACCCGGTAATAGGAGTTACGGTTCAGGATTAGTGAATAGTGAGACTTACCCGGTGATCTATTCTACTTTAGTAACGCCTTCCACACGCAAAAATCTCAGCTTTGTCCGCTTATCTTTAGATCTTGAGTTGGAACCACAACTAGATGCTTTAATCCCTAGAATTGCATGTTTGCTTTATTGACTTCTTATTCATCTTTGATTGTGTTAATTGCTCTTGTGGTTAGTATTGACATAAGCATACCGTTATTGACTTTGTTTCACCAAGTCCCTGTGATCGACCCCTGGAATTTTCTTGCTTTTACTACGATTGACCCGTACACTGCGGGTTCGCATCCTTGTTTTAAGCTTAAGTCTAGGGTTATAAATTTAAAGCTTGCACACACCGTTTGGAGCGAACACTATTGCTTGGCACCATGCGTGAATCATTTAACTTCCATACATCATGTGTTAATCTCTTGGTGAATGCAGGAGCAAGCAAGAAAAGGGAAGGGACAATGCAGACGTTGGAACAATAAGAGCTCGATCATATAGCCACGCCAGCCAATAAGTCAAGCAATCAAGACAAGGACAAGGTGGGGAAGATGGACGAGCAAGCAAGCATAGGAAATGGAACAACAAGCACGATGCCATTAAGTCCGGAGTGGTTGGCAAGCTCCACGTTGCTCACTTCCCAGGCGGCCCAAGAGAATAACCAGCTCCCTCATTCGGGCCATCCATTTGGGCTCTAAAAACTGTCCAAAACCACTAATGGATCTGTTTTGAATAAGTCAGCCTATTTTGATGCTGTTAGTTTGTTTGTTAAGTTGTTAGCTACATTTGTGAAAGCTCTCTTGTTACCACCTTCCACCAATGTTTTAGTTTTCTTTTTCTTTATTTTGTCTAGATAAAAGAGTCTATATATAGCCTCTTTAGCTACTGAGTAGGGTACGTTTTATTTGCTAAGAATTTCAGATTGTAATCATTCACAAAATCAATCAAAGAACAAGAGAGTTTTTGGTTGGCATTGTCGTTGTTTGCTTGGCTGAGCTTGTTCGTGTCAACCGCCTTCGGATTGGTGCTTCGAGCCTTCACGAGTCCCTCTTTGTGCTAGTCCAGCCGGAGCTAGTGTAAAGTTGTATTGGAGACGGGTCTAGGGCATTCACGAAGCGGGGTCTTGGCTCTTCAGCCTTGGTTCCTTTCGTTGACTCTTTTTGGTTCTGCTCAACATCCTCCTGCATCCATTCCATCTCCACGTTTCATTCCGCATATGGATTCGCTTCATTCACCCGGATTCGGATCATTGTACCTAGATCGACTAATCCATGGACTAATACCGTATCAATAGTAATATGGCAAGTTGTAAGCTTTAGATGGTAGTACTCGAGAATTTACGAGTTGGAAGTTGAGGTGGTTTGAATGGGGAATTTCTTCGGGTTTTCCCCACACAAAATTCTGGTACGGGTTTTGAAGAAAGGTACAAGGCAGAAAAGTTGTACTTCGATTATCGAGAGAGGTGTGTGGTTAATGACAGGTAGAGGTATCTTCTCCATAGTGAGAGGCTCATTAATACTTGTTTCATATGATTGCTACGCTTTATAAGATCAACAAGAAGTCGAGATGCCACCAGATTTGGGTGGAGTAAAGAAAGGACCATCGAAAGACGGCGTTTCGGGCCGGTTTGGTCATTACAGGTTGTAGCAAAGCCTTTTGGACTCACGAGTGCGTTTGGTGAGTTGAGTTGTTAATGATGTGCATTTATCGAGTTTCTGAAGTGGATTGCAGTAGCGACATTCGTTTTGTGGTTTCGGGTGGTTCCAATCGAACCCTAAGCTTATGCTAATGTTGCAGACCAGTAAGAGTTGGGATGTGAGGTGGACTGTGACCTACCGGTTCATGACAACTATTGATGTGCAAGGTGCACAAGTGGTTCTTCAAGTTATCATTTGTTGGGAACGGCTTGTTATATTCTTAGAATTAGGAGGAACAAGCATGACACAAGAAGACAGTGATACGGGTTATGCAGGGTAAGAGGATAGGCATATTTGTTTAATAAAGATAGGACATGCAAGGTGACTTCATAAGGAACGCAACGAGTGTAATAGTATCAAGTTGATCCAATGAGGACGAGGTGATAGTTTTAGTCATACCTCTAAGGTATGTAGAGGTTCTACACAACCTATAAGTTGGTGGACCATAACCTCCGAGTTGCGGGATGAACTTGACACTTCCTTCTTTGTAAAGAAGTGGATTAGATTGTGAGACACAAACGTGTTCATGGAGATTTTTTAAAAGCAGAAGAGGTGAGTGACCTCCATTTTGTTTTCTCTGCCACAAAATTCTAGTCACGGGGACTGTATGGCTTTTTGGATACGTCCAAGCGGAGCTTGGGATACGTGTGAAATAACGACAGAAGTTTCACATGTGTGTTAGACGATTGTGGGTGTATAAGGAGAATGACCGAAGAAGGGTCAAGAGTTAGACGCTTTAATGCGTGCACTTAAGATGATGACGATATTTGTGTAATGAGCGACATGTTAGTTGTGTACGGACGATAAGAGTATGATCTGTGTATATATTCATCTGCAAGGGTTGAATACCCACTAGAGATGATGGTTAAAGATGGTTCAGGAAGACGGCCTTATGATTTTGATATCATCCGGGGTAGGTGTTTGTGATCACCAAAACCCTTAGTAAGTTGACGCTTGGAGAGGAAGCAACAACATAACTGACGGTTCAACCTCAGTTTGTTAACGAAGATGATCTGTGAAGAGATCAGACAGAGTCGCAAGATTTGAAAGGGGCTTTGAGAAAGATCCGAGATTGAAGGTCCCGAGAAGAGACCCCATAGTTACCTGTATGGGATGAAGGTTTTGTTAAGGCACCATGAGTGGTTACGTGTGCTTATAGTGGAGAGCCGAGATGGAGCCTCCAAGATGCCCGCACTACCTTTACTAGTTTACCCTGGTGCTGGTAAGGGGGTATCCGAAGTGAAGATGTTCCCGGTTTGAGACCATGTGACGGTTGAGACGTGTTTAGGTCATTACCGACTAACCTACAAATATAACGTTTTTGCACCCTTTTTGGGAAACATGACCGAGGAGTCGGCCATTTGTGGAATCCACTAAGTAATAGTGAGATTACCTGGGGTATCGGGTACCATCGTTTGGTTTGAGATGGATGTTTCATCTCGAGATTTGTGGGGCAGCGGGATAGTACCACTTAGGGGCCCAATTATCTTTCAATACAGCTTCGTCCTCGGAAGTATGGTCAGCTAGAGAGGGCTTTTCAAGCTTTAAAAGACGTGTTAAGAACCTCCCTACTAAAATGAGAACAAGTGTCATCCGGACAGTTCCGGGGGATGAGTGCACATGTTATAATAGTTGAAATGTGTTTTTGATAGCCGTTGTTAGGCATTTTATGAACCAAATTCTAGTACACCGTGGCGTTGGAATTTGGATGGTAGATGTGGCGATAGCTAGGCCGAGTTGCCTGATGGCATTGTTAGAAGAGAGGCACAGACCTCTAGAGTTCTGATATGTAATAGATCTAGTCTAGAATACCATGGACGAAAAGCGTCATACGCGGTGGACACGAAGAAGGAAAAGTTGAGTTTCCAATTCAGCGGAACCTTGAGATATTGATGGGACGGGGAAGTGGTTTGCAAATTTGTGTTTCCACCAAGAGTGGAGAGTATCTTTAGAGGTTTCTTTTATAACAGTCATGGGAGTATATACGTTACTCGAGTTATGATATTAGTCATATTGATCTAGTGGTAGACGAGGAGCCGATGAAGCTACCGGAAGGACATGGGATAATATCTTTGGTTGAGTTTACGACGAGCTAGTTGCTTTTGATATGGTCGTTGGTATAGATTTTATGTGCATTCGCAAGGTTATGTGTTTTGTGCCCCGAGAGGGAATGTGTCGTGTGATCGGTTAGATTGTAATTGGTTATGCGTTATACGATTCATGTGAGTATTTGTATAGGCCTTGCGAAGTCTTGTCGCGGTTATACGAGTGTGTGATGGTTATTGAGTAGAGAGGTGGCACATTTACGGCTTTGAGTGGTTACCGAGTTAGTTATGCCGAGAGTTTTACGTTTGGCAAGTTTCGGGACGAAATTTGTTTTTAGGGGGATTAGTTGTAACATCCGAAATTTTTATTCCGTGTGTTGAGCGGTTTATCGACCTTCCCGCAGGCGCGACTCAGTTTTCCCGCAGGCACGAAGTGCTGAGCATTGGGTTTTATTCTAAAATCTCGTTCCGATCTCTCGTTTTCCACCCTTGCTATTGGACCCCTCGGTTCCTAGCGTAAATTGGAAGGATGGGTCAGCTGACCCTTGAGCTTCCTCTTTTGCGGCAGCCTTCATCTCTTCTATCTCTCCTTTCTCATTTCCCTCTTTCACGTGAGATTGCTTCTCCTTGCTCCTCTCCTCTCTTTGGCTTCACCTTCTTCATGGACCTTCCATGGCTCTTCCACCTTTGATGTGTGAGCTGATCCTATTGGATTCATGATGGAGATAGAAGATCCTAGCCAAGCTGTTGTAGGCAATCTTCTTCTTCCCCCTTCACCTTCTCGTTCTTCCTCAAGCTTCAATGGTGGAAGCCATAGCTTCATCTTTTACTTCCCTTTGGCTTGCATGTGCTTGGATCGAGTTTGGATAGAGTTGTATGATGATGATTACGTGTGTGGAAGTTCTTGATCCAAGCAAAGAAGCTGTGAGGCGTCAACACATCAAGGATCCACCGAAGAAACCATCGCTGAGTCGCCCTCTATTGCTCAACCGCGGGGGCTGACTTTCAAAGCCGCAGGGACGGCCAACCTGAGCTGCAAGGACGGCCAGTCCAGGCCGCAGGGGCGGCCAGTCCAGGCTGCAGGGGCGGCTGCTGGCTCTCTCAGCCCTCCCTTGTGGTCTTCTTCTCCCTTTCACGGCTGCTCTTCCTTCTTCCGCACCCGTGTCTTTTCTTGGTGAGTTCCCTCCCTTGAGTGTAGGTTCATTGATGACCTTAGAGAGGTTTTATGATTAGAAGCATGCTAGGTTTGGACCTAGGATAGTTGGAACGCCATGTAGTGGCTTGTGGACCTTAAGTGAGTTTGTGAGGTTTTCGGAATGATCTATGGCTTGATGGTTGCATGTTTCTGAGTTGGTTCATGGGATGAGGGTATGGCTGCATTGTGAGGCTTCGTGACGGTTTAGATGGTTAGTACATGGATGTGCATATCCTAGCATAGTGATGTTACCTTAGAGTGTTGTTGAGACTATGCATGTTATCCTTGTATGGGTATGGGTTATGACCTTGTGAGATCATCTAGTACTTAGACTTCTAGCTTATATGAGTGGTTGTTGATTATTGTGCCTTGTCTTGAACATGCTTTGGTCATATTCCTACGGGAAATGAGATTGGGTAGATCGTTGGGACAAGGTAAGTCTACGGACTTACTTAGCTCGTTTTTATTCATTATTTGGATATGTGATGGTGGCGTGTGCCTTATGTTTGTGTATAATCATGAAACCATATTAGGAAAACTTGTTTATATGTATTGTTGGCCCCTTTCTTATTATTATCGGGCGGTGACATCACTGCCTAGCTCCCGAGGGAGACTAGGAGGTTCTCTGCGACCAGGAAATACATGGTATACGGGCATGCTTCTTCTCCACTCCACACGGTATACGGGTTGAGCTCCGCCACACTCCTGTTGGTTACACGGGAACAAAGACGAGAGTTATAAGACTCTCGTGTCACACTTTAAACGAATGAAATTAGAGATTAACCTAAAAAGAGAATAAGAACCGGATGTGTATGTATATGAGCATGATGTGTGTTATGTGTGCTTATGTGTATGTTTGTGCCCTTGCTATCTTTATAAGGCCTAGAATGTGAGCTAACGCTTTTATACCGATTGTTGTAGTTGATGTGCAGGTTAGGTGTCGCCGGGTGATCCCGAGGAGTGGGCAGCCGGGGTTCCGTACATCATAGGTAGAGTTTGGGGAATTGAGTCCGTTTATTGTTGTTGTATATTGTCTATTGTTGTATAGACGGCTGATGTCTTTCCTTTCTTGATGTCTTCAGGAATCATATCATTGTATTAAATTGATTTTGGTTTTGGCATTTATTTGTGCCTTGTTGGAAAGTTCCAGAGAAATTGTTGTCAGGCTAAGGGTCGGAACTCATTGTAGATATGGGTCTCGCCCGTAGCATCCCGATATCCCGCGGATTCGGGGTGTTATAGTCGGGACCCATTGTGAGGTTCTAACTAGTAGCTCCCCGAGTTCCGAGTTTTTGGGGTGTTACAACATGGTATATGAGCCAAGTTGGCAACAATGACACTTGAAATCTTCTAAAAGGCCAAATAAGTAAGTAGAACCCGAAAGGGGTATGAGTTTTCCAAAGGAACTTTTGTTTTTCCAAATGCATGGATAGTCGGGTTGGGATAGAAAGTACGGATGACCACCACTACCTCCGCGGATCTCGGCATTCTTAGTATGATTACTTTAGAATTTAACTGCTTTTTGACCGAATAGTTAGATTATAACTATAGTTGTTATCACTCGTGCAAATGGCATGTACTAGGCCTACACTAGCTACTGGTTGAGCTAGAGATCGTCCACCTCTTCCTGTAGCTGGACAGGATAGGGGTGATAGGACTTTTGTTGTTAGAGGACGTGGCTGTGGAGGTAGACCTCCACTGGTGAGAGGTCGGGGTCGAGCTCCTCGAGAGGATCCACCCGTAGCGAGCATGCAAGATGCAACACTGGAATAGGTGGCTGAGAGTATGGTTCCCGAGGTCGGGAATGAGACCGTTGCTAGGTCAGGAGCACAAAGATCACGTTCAACTGGTTCCGGACGCGTCTCTATATGGGCATCAGAGTATTGAGAGTACAAAGCGTACATCCAGCGTATGGAGGAAGTTGACTGTAACACCCCAAATTCTGAGAACTCGGGGAGCTACCGGTTAGGACCTCACAATGGGTCCTGACCTTAGTTTGACAACAATTTTACTTGGATCTTACAACAAGGCACAAATGTATTTAAAACAATTTCAAAACATATTATTTTAATGTATGAATGTACACATGTGACAGCCTTACAAAACATATATAGATACATAGCATGCATGTCGTATGAGAGACCCCTTGTCCCCATCTAATGATTACGTGGGCCCGGCTGACCATCCGTTCCGGATCTCTCTGCAACTGTCTATCTCTACAAATCTACAACGCAGATAAAACCGTTAGTTAACATTCTATGCATTAGTATAAAGGTAAAAGCACAAACACACAACATACACAATCAACACGCAACACTCAATCCTTTAATTATCTTCAATTAGGTGATAGGTCATTACTAATGATACTTATTTTGTGACACGAGGGATTCCCAAACCTCGCCCCTGTCCCCGTTTACCAACGCGGAATGGTACTAATGCATCTGACCGTCTACCGGACTGGGCTGGTCGCAGGGAACCTCCTAGACTCTCGCAAGAGCTAGGCAGATGATGTCACGACCCGTTATCATACACTTGGGTCAATTACGTAAATAGTAAAGTCGGCCTAATCCGGTTTCGTTGTTTATCATAACTAACAAACACCACTCATACACATTACACTCATACAAGAAGCCAGCTAAGTAAGTCCGGGGACTTACCTGAATCAGATCTCGACTTTCTAATTCGCAAATCGATCTGTACAGTAGGAATTCAGTGGCCTGTCAAAGGAGGCAAGTGTGTCAGCACACTTTCTAGGTGATTAGAAGTCTAAGACTTCTAAGATAGTAGGTCTTAATAGAACGGAATTGATTACAATATTAATTTATGGTAAAATGACTATTTTACCCTTGGTCCCGAAACTTCCAAAAATTCCATATATCATGCCCAAACTCTTATTTGAGACTAAAAAGTCCTATTCTAACTCCTAAAGATGAGTTTGGTTACAAACTGGCAATTTACCTATTTTCCTATTTTCCGAAAGATCGTTAAGGTCCAACTTCGGCATCAAATAAGAAATTCGAATCAACATATAAAAATTCCGAAATAATTCTCTAGATCATCTATGATATCTCCTCTACTCCTAGGAGAAAGAATTTCTTAAAACGGTTCACCCTTCACTTCTACAAAAATTTCTAAAGTTGGTTACAACACTTAACAAACAACACACTGTCTTAACTTTGAAAAATTATAACTCCTAAACTACTCGCTGAATGTATCCCAAATTTTGAGATGTTCTACTATAAAATCTTATCTATAATATATCCAAAATTCAGCCGCAAAGGAGATCAAAATCCTATTTAAAACTATCTCACAACACCGAATTTCAGCACAAAAGAAAAACTGCTTATGACTCCATCTTTGAAAAATCATAAATCCTAAACTACTCGCTGGATTCCTCTCAAATTTTAATATGTTCTACAACAATATGTCAACCATATCATATCCAAAATTCAAGCCTAACGGAGATCAAAAGCTTATTCAAAACCATCTCACAAAACAGCATCACTTGCTGTTTTCACCAACACTCAGCACATATATAAAAACTCCATGAGGCGTCAACTTTGGAAGACAATAACTCTCAAACCGTAACTCCGATTCTTCCCAAATTTTAGTATGTTATACTATGTACTACTGTCTATGACATATCCGAAAACCAGCCAAAAAGGGAGAGTCTAGCTTACTCAAATTTGAATCCGAAGTTGACTGCTCGTAACTGTTGGAAAGCTGGAAAAGATGTAACAGCTCCTTGTATTGGTTCCTTTGGCTGCAATGTATGGGTTATATGATGGCTTAGCAGCAACTAAGCATATATATAAATGAAGGGAAGGAAGAGCATGGTCATACTCACCAAGAATCTCGACAAGGAGGAAGGAGAGGAGCGCCGGCTGGGTGTGCAGAAGGGGTACGAGCAGGCCTTGGTTGTTCAGCACCCGTCGCACGAGAGGGAAGGGAGGAACTCCTCCAGGGTTGTCATCGACAGGAAGATAGGCCAGCAGTGCTCTTCGGGAGGAGGGAGTACAAGTGCAGGAGGAACTCTCGACTGCAGGAGAGCAGAGGGTTGTCTAGGTTCACGGTTGGGCTGGGCGTGGCAAGGCTGTTGATAGTGTGCTGGAGGTCGCAGAGGGAGGCAAGGCGTGCAAGCTGCTGTCCGCTGGTCTGGGATGTGGAGAGTTGGGACGGTTACAACTTCAAGTGTAACTCTTGCAGCAGAATCCGGCGGTTTTGATGAAGGGAGATACTCGTAACAGCTGGGAGTAGGGTGAGTTAGCAACGTGTCTTCTGGATGAATAATACATGGGCTGGGCTGAGATGCTTCTTGGGCTGGTGTAGAGCAAGGAGGCTGCTGCAATCCGGGTTGGGCAAGGCTGGCATGAAGAGCTGGGCCAGAAACAAGGTAAGAGTTTGGGGTGGAAATAAGAGGAAAAAAATATGTGGACTGAGGTAAGGCAAACAAGGTTGGGCTGTTGTCAAAGATTGTCAAAAACTCGTCATGTCTTTGTCAGGCTCAGGCATGACTTCGTTACAGAGTTGTCGGGCTTCGTCATGACCTCGTCTCACCTCTGTCATGGTCTCGTCACAGCTTTGTCACTTTCTCGTCTCAGCCTTGTCATGATCTCGTCTAAAGTCGTCGTTAAGGATTAATTATAAGAATTAGGGTTTGATATAATTCTATCATTTTATGTGAATTAAATTCTACATAAAATGATAAAAAATTATAAGAATTAGGGTTTGATATAATTCTATCATTTTATGTGAATTAAATTCTACATAAAATGATAAATAATTATAAGAATTAGGGTTTGATATAATTCTATCATTTTATGTGAATTAAATTCTACATAAAATGATAATAAATTATAAGAATTAGGGTTTGTTATAATTCTATCATTTTATGTGAATTAAATTCTACATAAAATGATAAAATTTGTGAAGAAAGAAATACTAGATAGAATGGGAAATCGTCAACGGCTCGAAGTTCGATTTGATTCGGAATTAAACGGAATAAAAATTCCGGATAATACACTGACAGGACAGAGGGACTTGCCCCGGCACCACTAGTACCGACAAGGTCAGTTTTCGCCCTAAAACATGCGTGCAAAGAAGTTTTAAATTTATACTATACATGTATGGACAGAGTTGAGAATTGCAAAGGTATACTTAAGTAAGGTAGTGTACAGTGAAGTTCCAAAATCCTATATAACTCACCCAAAGACTCTCTCTATAAGGGTTGTTGAGGCTGTAGTATAGAAAGGATCTAAAGGTAAGAATTGATCTCAAATACCCATGCCCAAACCCAAGGAATCAAAGATAAACTAAAACGGTTAAGGTTGTGACACTCGAAACCGAAATAGCGGATGTTGAGTCTCACTACTACCTAGAAAAGGCAATTCAAGGCAAGATTAATGCAAATCTTTAACTTTGGATCAAAGCAAAAGCAAAGTTCGTAAACCAGGCGAAATCACGGCTAGATCTTGAGAATCACGGCCGTGGAAACCAAGAACAGCCCGTGATTTAGGTTTTCGACGATATTTCTCACACTCTCAGGGACCAATCAAATTAAGATCGATCTATCATTATCTAAGCCACAACTATCAACCCTTCACCTTAGAATTGCTAAAGGGTTTTAGCCAATAATCATCATTACAATATCAATAATCAAATTAAGAAGAATGAAAGATGAAAACCCTCGAAAACTCAAATAAAGCCCAAAGTCAATCTCGAAATCCAAACACAAAGTATTATGTTTACGAATTTAGAAGAATAGGAATAGAAACCCTCACAAAGATCTAGAGAAGTTACAAAGAACGGGATGTCAATCCATCCTTCAATGAAAACCCTAAGATATCTCCAAAAGTACACAATCTCGAAAATACGTCCTTCATGAATCTCCAATCCTTAAGGTTGAAATGAAACCTTAAGGCCGTCTCCAAACTCTAAGCGGAACTCTAAACAACGGAGTAAGGCTAAGCACGGATCCCGAAAACTCTCTTCTCAAGCCTTTTTATAGGGCAAGATAGGGTTACGAAAAATCCCAATGACGTGGCTGACGTGGCAAAATAGGATACTTCACAGGATCACCAAAATCACGGTCATGAACACCTTTTCCACGACCGTGGTTTAGAGCCTGGAATCCAATTACGGTGCCATATGATTTCTACGGCCGTGGTTTAGACCGTGTAACTCCTCTCTGCAGTGCTCCAAACTCACGTCCATGTTCATGTTGCCAAATCCACGACCGTGGTTTAGAGCGTGGTTCTTCAAATACTCTTCCACGACCGTAAATCAGGGCGTGGTTCTTCTAAATCTTTGCTTTTGCCTTAGTTTCGTGACATCCTTCATCCATGCTCCTTCCTTGGCCTCTCTAATGCATCTCCTTGCCATCAAGTGTGATGAAACACTCCTTTCCTTCCACATTTTGCTCTAATCCAAGCTTTATTCACCTAAAAACAAAACGAAGCTAGTGTAGATCTCTATATCGACAAAGTGGGTGAACTAGCTCACAATTGCTTCAAACTCATATCTAAGAGCACTATAAAGAGGGAAAAACAACTAAAATAAGTGCCTAAAATATAGTCATATTTCATGCTAACAAAATACCCCATACTTGCCACTTGCTTGTCCCCAAGCAAGGTTTTTAAAAGCTTAGAACATAAGGTAGAATGAAATATGAATGCAAAACAAAACAAAACAATCTTTTTGATTGGTGTGTTTCTAGTCAATAGATCATCCTCAAACCTTGCTTCATTCATCCTTGAAAACGCTCATATTCATAAACCAAAATATGCAAAGCAAAGAAACTTCATAAACTGCAAATACTTCAAGACAAACATCGTAACCTTCAAGCATTGTCAAAATCAAGCATGTAAAACTTCAATTTAGATCACCAAGTCAAATAACACTCTTATGATCTCAAGGACTTTCAAATAAGGTCAAGAATACGGAAAAGGTAGGAAATTTGTTGGTGTATAAATCCGGGAAGAAGGACAACACAAACTCTTTTCTTTTTACCATTTGAACTTCCACCAACGTAGAGCTTTGCTCTAGACTTTTTGCACATAATTTTTCAACTTTACTTTTAGAGTTATGGACAACGGTGCACAATAACCGAAGCCTAGGAGATTGGCGTTTCTCAATTTCGAGATGCCTCAAACCCTTGATGCACATACCATAATCCGTTAGGAATATCGCTCAATCCGACTTTGGCAAGACACAAACACTTGGCTATGTGAATGGTGCCGAGTTACTCATCGTCATGATTGACTTCCCCAAACCAAGAATTTTCCTACACTTTGAAAACAATTGCATTCATGGCCCTCCCACATCAAACATGCCAAAATCAACTCTTCCTAAATCCTGGATAGGTAAAGGAGGCAATTTTTTCATAGAGGGGATAAATGATCAAAGAAAGAAGTAAGAAAATCGAGGTGCCTTAATCATTTCATAAAGAAGTATAAGAACTTATATTGTGATTTCAACCTTTGTTTCTCAATATAATTTAGATAAAACCATCACATTATGAAACTTGCAAGAAAGGATAACCAACATACTCAATCTCTTCACAATTCATAATTCAATTCAAGCATACAATTGTCATCAAAAACTCATTCCACAAGTAGTTTTCATAATAGAAATCATCTCTAATCTTAGAAGCACAAATATTTTCAAAATTTTCAATTTTTTTATGGGTTTTTCAAAGTCTTTTTCATGCAATGCAATAATGAAAAGTGTGACAATGAAAGGAAACATGCAAGTGTTCATAGAATCATCAAAGCAAAGTAAGTAGAGTTATTACAAACCATAGTCACACCCCACCCCATACTTGAAACATACATTGTCCTCAATGTTCAAAAGAAATAAAGAAAATAAAAGAAAACAAAGAAACTCACTAGACGGTGGTGGGGCGGCTCAATCCAGCGGTCAATCATCGTCATCACTGTGGAGGAGGCGGTGGTGGATACGGGAAGAAATCCGAGCTAAAAGACCGCCCAAACTGGTGGTGGTAGATGTCTCTCATCACACGATCATGCTCCTGGCTCCGGGTGTCATGTGTCTCCTGGCGGATCTCTAGATCTCCCACTCTCCTGGATAGATCGGTGGCCCACTCCGGAAGCTGCGAGTACCACTCCGGCGGCTGTCCATACCAAGTTGGAGCGTCCTGAGGTGGGGGAGCTGTCAGTGCTACCGGTGCCTGCTCGTACCATGGTGGAGGAGCTCCCATCCAGTCCGGCTGCGCTCCATACCAAGTGGGTGGAGCGTCCATCCAAGTCGGCCTCTCACTCACACTAGCACGACGTGAAGAAGAGGAACCGGAAGGTCTAGAAGGACGGGGAGAACGTCTAGGTGGGTCAGGGAAGGCGTCCGGCTGATCCGGAATGTACCAAAAGTGTACTCATCACCTCCTACCTCATGATCATCACCTCCTCCCATCTCCTCATCATCATCCCCAGCTGGGATATCATCGGGCATATACGGAGGAGCTACAAACCTATTGGTATGCATAGCCGCCAAGGTCGCCTTCCAATTATGGCATCCGGCCATAATCTAGTACTCGGGAAGCAAAGGGATACCTCTACCACCTTTCTCCTCCCATGGCATGGCTGCGGTAGGTGGAGCTTGGTGGCGGGGAAAGATAATGCCTCTAGTCATAAGGCTGTTGAGACCCAAAGGTCTCGCCGCTATCCTAGTTCAAGCTGTGTAATCTATCCCTAGTTGGTTGACTATGTGAGTCACCATGCCACCATATCCAATGCTCCCGGCCTTCTTGTTTTTCACTTTACTCATGGTGGAGGCAAGGAGGGTAGCACAATCAGCGGATCTACCATAAAGCATGCAATAAAGGAGGAAAAGCTCATCGGTCTTAATCTTTTGGGGGATCTCGGTACTAGGGAAGAGACACTCAGAAAGGACCCTATGAGCTATCTTCAAGGCTAAGTGATAGATGAGCTTAGCCTGGGTGTTGATTGGTTGCCAACGATCCTCACTAGCATATATCATGGCAATCTCCTCCCAAAAGTCCTTAGGGTACACACCACTAGGAAATCTCCCATTGAAACTCTCATGGAACCCAAAGAAGGTTCCAAACTGAACAATGGAGAACTCATAGTCTTGCCGCATTAGCCTAAAAGAAACGGTTCGGTTCATGTGGCTATGCTCAAAGGAGGTGACAAACTCCCTAGTGATCTCCTCATAAGCGTCCTCTCTAATAGCGGAGAAGACTATCAAACCAGCTCTATCTAAAAGCCACGTCAAATCATTCACAACGTTAAGTGGCTCAAGCTTCTCAAGGACTAAGTATCGAGGTCCAATGACCGGCCTCTTCTCGATCCTCACTAAGGCTCCTAAGTAGTCTTCATGAATGGTTGGGATTCTAGGAGGTGGTGGTGATGGTGGTTGGCTAGGAGGGGGTAAGAAAGAGGAGGAAATATCATCCTTTCTCTTCTTATTCCTGCTAGACTTTCTCCTAAACATTTTTCCTTTTGATAGAAGAAATTATGGCCTGTTCTTTGAAAACCACGGCCGTGGAACCTACAGGGACCGTGGTTTTGGTATGCTTTTCACAAATCTCAATAATCTCTCACCAAACTCAGCAATCACTGTCCTAGACTAATTCCAATTCATTTTCAATCGGTTCTTATAAATTCTTGCGAAAAAATTGAACCGAATTGTCAAAGTAGAGAAAAGGGAGAAGAACCTAGGTTTTGGATCTTTAAAATCCAATTCCTTCTTCTGAGTGGATTGTTCACTTGGTTTGTTGCTTGGATCGCATAGATGATCGAAAATGCTACACTTTAGGCTCAAGAATCGAACGAATCGGACTTCGAACAAAGATTTGCGAGATGAAGAAGGGTGTCGGCGATTTGGGCGTGGTTTGGGGCGTGGATTTTGGATTTTAATGTGCTTTTGTGAAGCAAGGTGGTTTATATAGTGCCCGTAAAATTTTTTAAAATCACGGTTGATACGGAGATTAGCCGCGAAGAACGGATCTAGACGAGCAACCTGTTTTCGGGAATAGAAGCAAACGAAATTCAGCAAACAAAGATGAAGGAAAACGTGCAAAGCAAAGAGGGAAAACGAAATAGGAAAGAAGAACCGAAAGGAACAAACGATAGAACCCTTGAATTCGATTATCCAAGAACCAAACCGATGACGATTCGACCCCGCTTCTTACAACTTCACACAATCGATCTAGGATTATCGAAGGCACGAAGAGGTTGCTTCGATTCGACTTGTAGCACCAACCCAAAGGAGATTGACACACACAAGAATGAGAAAGCTCTGCAAACACCACAATTCTCACAATACAAGAGGCTGAACTCAAAGGTTTCAATTTGGCACTTTCACAAATGTGTTTAATGTATTCTACCAACAAAAAGAACGAGAGAAAGGCTTATATACAACCTAGACCTTCTCTCCTAAAAAATAGAAAAGAAGTAAATACAATAATTACAAATTAGAGTGTTTTAAATAAATCTATAAAATAGACTAATTCTAGGCTTTGTTTAACACTCTCTAACTAGCTCTTACGCCAGCCTCTCACGCCTTCATCTATGCACATGCACACGTGAGGCTCTCCTATGCTCCATTCAACTTCTTCTTGGCTGGTCCAATGTGGCTAAGCATCATGACGGGCCTTGGACTCATTGGAGGTGAGCTTGGGTGAGATTCTTGAACCATGGCTAGGAAGATACATCCATCTCCGCTTGGCGTTTGGCTTGAGCTCTTGTTAGGGCTCCTTGTGGTGTTGAAAATGGAGCCGGCTCGGATGACCCTTCATCATTCTCCCCTTCTTTAAAAGAACTCGACCTCGAATTTCCTTGATCATCACTAAGGGGTGGAAAAGGGCTTAGATCTCTCACATTGAACGTGAGATCACAAGCATAGTCGTCCGGCAAGTCTAGCACATAGGCATTGTCACCAGCCTTGTGTAGCACCTTGAAAGGCCCGTTTCCTCTTGGAGAGAGCTTGGACTTCCGAAGTTGTTGAAACCTCTCCTTCCTCAAGTGTAGCCATACAAGGTCACCGGCCTCAAATGTAATCTTCTTCCTTCCTTGGTTTGCCTTGGCTGCGTTATATTTGCCTTTCTCCTCAAGCTTAATCCTTGTCCTCCTATGTAGCTCCTTGATGTGTTCAACCTGCGTTTTAGCACTTAAATCCACTCGCTCCTTCTTAGGCAATGGTGTAAGATCAAAAGGGGTTAGTGGATTAAAACCATAAACACACTCAAATGGAGAGATGGAAGTAGACGAATGCACAATTCTATTATAGGCAAATTCAACATGTGGCAAGACATCCTCCCATTCCTTTAGATTCTTTTTGATGACAACTCTTAAAAGTGTGGTTAAAGTCCTATTAGTTACTTCCGTTTGCCCATCAGTTTGGGGGTGGCTTGATGTAGAAAATAACAATTTCGTGCCTAGCTTTCCCCAAAGAGTCTTCCAAAAATAACTTAAGAACTTAACATCCCTATCACTTACTATTGTCCTTGGAATTCCATGTAACCTAACTACTTCCCGAAAGAATAGATTAGCTACATTGGCCGCATCATCAGTTTTGTGACAAGCAATAAAGTGATCCATTTTAGAGAAACGATCTACAACCACAAAAATCGAGTCTCTACCAATTTTAGTCCTAGGCAATCCCACAATAAAGTCCATACTAATGTCTTCCCAAGGGGCTGTTGGGATGGGCAAAGGTGTGTACAATCCATGAGGCTTCACTTTAGATTTAGCTCTAAGGCATTCTAAGCATCTCTTAAGCACATTTCCTCTACTAGCAACAATCGAAGGGAACACCTAGGTATGCACACCTTATCAATTCGAAACAAAAATCCCTCAAACAAATAGTATTTATCCAAGGAACCTTTTTGCACACATAGCTTATATGTATCACCAAAATCAAGATCAGATTCATAGTGTTCCTTAATGTAAACAAAGCCTAATACCTTAGCATCCAATGTAGTCAACAATGTGTGCCTCCTAGAGAGGGCATCCGCCACTACATTGTCTTTTCCGTTTTTATACTTGATAACATAGGGAAAAGTCTCAATAAACTCCATCCACCTACCATGCCTCCTATCTAGTTTATCTTGACTCCAAAAATGCTTCAAAGACTCATGATTGGAATGCAAAATAAACTCTCTAGGCCACAAGTTGTGTTGCCATGTCTTAAGCACTCTAAACAAAGCATATAACTCTTTATCATAAGTAGAGTAATTAAGACATGCTCCTTTGAGCTTTTCACTAAAGAAGGCAATAGGCTTACCTTCTTGCATGAGCACGCCGCCTATGCCAATGCCCGAGGCGTCACACTCCACTTCAAAGGGCCTAGTGAAGTCGGGAAGAGCTAGCAAGGGCGCCTCGGTTAAGACCAATTTCAGCTTGCTAAAGGCACGTTCTTGCGCCTCCTCCCAAACAAATGGCGCATGCTTCTTGCAAATTTCCGTCAAGGGCGCGGCAATGGTACTAAAGTCTCTCACAAAGCGCCTATAGAAGCTTGCAAGCCCATGGAAACTCCTTACTTGGCTGATGGATGTTGGCGTGGGTCAATCTTTGATTGCTCTAATCTTCTTCTCATCCACTTGTAGGCCTTGTGTAGTCACTATAAAACCAAGAAATATAACCTCATTAGTCCAAAAACTACATTTCTTAAGATTAGCATACAAGTGTTCAACCCTAAGGGTAAGAACTACTTCCCTTAGATGTTCTTCATGCTCCTCTAGGGACCTGCTATAGATTAAGATATCATCAAAGTATACTACAACAAACTTCCCTATAAAATGTCTCAAAACATAGTTCATTAAGCGCATAAAAGTAGAAGGAGCATTAGTTAACCCAAATGGCATAACAAGCCACTCATACAAACCAAACTTAGTTTTGAAGGCTGTTTTCCACTCGTCCCCCTCCTTAATTCGAATTTGATGGTAGCCACTCCGTAGGTCTATCTTGCTAAAGGTGTTGGCGCCATGTAGCTTATCAAGCATGTCATCTAGGCGGGGAATAGGGTGGCGGTACTTAATGGTGATGTTGTTGATAGCTCGACAATCAACACACATCCTCCATGTGTTTTCCTTCTTAGGCACCAAGAGCACGTGCACGGCGCACGAACTTAAGCTCTCCCTCACGTAGCCCTTGTCTAGGAGGTCTTGAACATGCGCTTGGATCTCTTTACTCTCCTTTGGGTTCATTCGGTAGGCTGGTCTATTTGGGAGTGTGGCGTCGGGGATAAGGTCAATTTGGTGCTCAATGCCTCTCAAAGGTGGAAGGCCATGTGGTATTTCTTCCGGAAACACATCCTTAAGCTCCTCAAGGATGGTTGAGATAGTAGGTGGTAAGCTAGCCTTGGCTTCATCACTCATCAAGGTGAGCTCCTTACACAACATCATCAAGGTGGTGTCTAAGGGTAGGTAGTCATTTTGTAGCTCAAGTTTGGAAGCTAACAAGGCTGTTGTGGGCTGTTTTGTGGCCGTGGACACAAGGATGCTAGGCTGGTGGTTAGAAGGCGTGGCTAGGGAGGGATCTTGGCTCGACGGCTTGCTCCCCTTCTTAGCTGGTCCTTGCTCTTGCTCACTTGCATTCTTCTTCTCAAATGCCTCCGCAATCTGGAAGGGAGTCATAGGCTTAAGAGTCACAGTTTTACCATTGAATACAAATGAATATCTATTTGTAAAACCATCATGCATAACTCTCCTATCATATTGCCAAGGGCGGCCTAACAACACATGACAAGCTTGCATAGGCACAACATCACATAAAACTGTATCTTCATAATGGCCTAAAGTAAAAGTGATCTTAGCTTGCCTATTAACCTTTAACTCACCACATTCATTCATCCAATGCAGCTTATATGGCCTAGGGTGATAAAATGTAGGAATTTGCAACTTAGATATCATTTCGGTGCTAACAATATTGCAACAACTTCCTCCATCAATAATAACATTACAAACCTTTCCTTTAACCGAGCATCTAGTGTGAAACAAGTTTTCTCATTGGTTATCTTCACAAGGAGCAGGTTGTACACATAAAGTTCTCCTAGCTATCAAAGAATTATCAAGCTCAAGACTTTTATCACAAATCATGGAAGTGTTAGCTAGGAATGAGCTAGGATGATCAAATAACATTCTCTTAGCTAATAAACAATCTCCTTGCTCATATTCAATCCCATCATCATCCAAATCATCATGATCATGCATATTAAGTTCAAAATCATCATTATCATGCTCATGCTCAGATTCGGACTCATATTGCCCTAAATGGTTAACTAGCAAAGTTCTTTTGTTAGGACAATCCTTCATCATGTGCCCTCTTCCTTGGCACTTAAAACATACAATATCCCTAGCTCTAGATGAAGGGTTAGAAGTACTCCCTTGAGTGCCTTTAGGTAGTGTAGGCGTGGACTTGGTAGGGGTTGCATAAAGAGCCTTGTGTGGACCTCCTTGCTCCGGGGCTAGCTTCTCCTTGCTTGGCACCTCCCGGTTGTAATTCCCTTGTTGGCGACCTCCTTGGCTCCTACATGAGCTAGGCGCGCCATAGGCAGCCTTACCTCCTTGACTTCTTGCCTTCAATTTCCTTTCTACTTTGATTGCTAGGTGGAGCAATTCTGTCATAGAGCTATAGGGAAAAAGATCTATCTCGTTAGAAAAACTTGAATTGGGAATACGAAGATACCTAGCCATTGTAGTCTCTTCATCCTCTCGCACATTAGCCTTTACCATGGCCATTTGCATGGCATTATAGGTCTCCTCGGCGGTCATGGATCCTTGCCTCAAGTTCTCCAACCTTTGCCTCAATTCCCTAATGTAATGTTGAGGCACAAACCGAGGTCTCATCAAGGCCTTCATGTGCGCCCAAGTAACTACCGGTGCATCCAAAGGTCTCCTCCTTTCCTTCACCAAATCATCCCACCATATCATAACATAATCAATAAACTCAAGAGCTGCGAAATGTACCTTCTTATGCTCGGGAAAGTTATGGCATGACCATATTTTCTCTATCTTCGCCTCCCAAGCCATGTACACATCCGTGTCACAATTGCCTTCAAAGCTTGGGATCTTCACCTTTACTTTGTCAAAACCATCATACTCCGGATCTCGCTCCCTCCTTGACTGGCCACCATAGGGCTCACGCCTCTGCTCGTCTTGGCGCCGGCCGTCATGAGGTCTACGGGGCTGTTGGCGCTCCCTTCGTCCATTTGGCCTCCATTCCTCGTCATCTCCATCACCGTCCTCATCCCGCTCATAAGCTTGATTCTGAAACTGTTTAGGATAGTTATGCAAATTATCATGTATAATAGGAGAATAATGGATTGAAACGTGCTCCTCGAAAGCAAGATTGCCCTATCCCGGTTGGGACACGGTGTGGCCTAAGCCTTGGACATTCCGAGAGGGTTGCGTGGCATTAGAGTGCCGGGCTGCTTGAAACGCCTCTTGTTGGCTTTGGAGTGGTATTCAGTCTTGCCCTTGGTGTTGAGCCCTCGAGTGGTCTCCTACCTGCATGTTGCCTCCTAGTGGCCGAGGCTCCGGAACTACCTTAGACGCCTCCAAGTTGGACAACCTTGTAGTAAACCCTTCAATGCTATCTTTCAAGCCCTTGATAAGGTTATACAACTCCGGGGAAATAGGCTCGGGGCTCGGCGTACCTGTGGGAGTTCCTGACATTGTTCAAAGACACTAAAACACTCAAACATGTTAGGTTAACAAAAACGCCTCACAAGTGTATCACTCAAAAGCAAACTCTCACTCTCTAGTGGTGCTCAACAAGCTTGTTGATGGCTCGTCTTGTATTAGTCCAAAACCTCACGTGAGTTCAATACTTAGCCAAACAAAAGCTTTAAAGTAGAAGCGAAATTCGATTTCAATCACCTTAAAAACATGTTTGACTCAATAAAAGAGAAGAAAAGACTCAAAACGGAAAGGACAAGTTGCACAAATGTTATATGCAAATAAGTATGGACTAAAATTTTGATCTCAAGATAAGCCTTGAAAGAACTTACTCGTCAAGCCTAAGCAAGCAAACCTTGGACACCGAAGGTGTGTGTAGAAGGGCTGGTCAAGGCTAAGGCGTGGTTCGAGTGAAGTGAGCTAGGCGAGGGCCAAGTCGTGGCTAGGCTAGGGTGAAGCTAGGCTAGGGGTGAATGGCTTGGTCCCTTTGAGTGAGATGAGCTCCTTTGTAGTCCGCTTTGGTTGCTGAACAATAACACTTAGAAAAACAACTTTTGAGTGAGATGAGCTCCTTTGTAGTCCTCTTTGATTGTTGAACAATAACACTTAGCAAGCACAACTTCAACTATTACAAACTATGAAATAAACAAGAATAAGCTAGCAAGAATGAAATGAATAACTAAGGCTGTTTTTTTTTGTTTTGTTTTTTTTTTCTTTTCTTTTTCTTTTATTTCTTTCTTTTTTTTTATCTCAGATTTCT
>BSUD01000007.1:68133576-68204932 GCA_033239045.1 Fagopyrum esculentum
TTTTTTTAAAACTAGAAAATCATATCTCAATTTGAATTCAAAGAGACAAATGAAAAAAAATGAAAGAAATAAAATCCTATAACAACTTGAGAGTTGCTAGCTATCTAGTAACTAAAATGAAAGCAAATAAAACAAATAATAACAAGCAGCTAATTTTGAAATTTATGCTGGAATTAAAGAAAAATAAAACAAAATGCTAAGAAAATCCTAATTAGTTGCAAGAGGATAGAGTTGACCAAGTAAATAGCTAACCAAGGATGAAAATTCAAAAAATAGGCTGAAAATGTCGAGGAAAGAGGTGGTTGGTAGCTCGAAAATAGGCTGACCGATCAGCCACTCTCTTTTTTTTTTGAAAGTTTAGAGCTTGTTTAGGGTTGTGTATGGATGTGGAGCAACAACTAGTGGTGGCGTGGTGGTAGGCACAAGGGATTGGTGGTAGGTGCGGTGTAGGAGTGGTGCCGGCGTCCAAGATTCACAAACAAAAGCAACAAACTTGTTAGTTCAATCAAAATCTTGGAATAGAAATGGCAATGGCAATAGACTCAAAACAAAGCAAGACTCAAACAAGAAAACGAGACACTTTTGGTTTTTTTAATGATTTACCAACTCTTTTTGTAGGTTGAACGTCAATTAGCTCTAATACCAATTGATACGGGGATTAGCAACGAAGAACGGATCTAGACGAGCAACCTGTTTTCGGGAATAGAAGCAAACGAAATTCAGCAAACAAAGATGAAGGAAAACGTGCAAAGCAAAGAGGGAAAACGAAATAGGAAAGAAGAACCGAAAGGAACAAACGATAGAACCCTTGGATTCGATTATCCAAGAACCAAACCGATGACGATTCGACCCCGCTTCTTACAACTTCACACAATCGATCTAGGATTATCGAAGGCACGAAGAGGTTGCTTCGATTCGACTTGTAGCACCAACCCGAAGGAGATTGACACACACAAGAACGAGAAAGCTATGCAAACACCACAATTCTCACAAGACAAGAGGCTGAACTCAAAGGTTTCAATTTGGCACTTTCACAAATGTGTTTAACGTATTCTACCCACAAAAAGGAAGAGAGAAAGGCTTATATACAACCTAGATCTTCTCTCCTAAAAAATAGAAAAGAAATAAATACAGTAATTACAAATTAGAGTGTTTTAAATAAATCCATAAAATAGACTAATTCTAGGCTTTATTTAACACTCTCTAACTAGCTCTTACGCCAGCCTCTCACGCCTTCATCCATGCACATGCACACGTGTGGCTCTCCTATGCTCCATTCAACTTCTTCTTGGCTGGTCCAATGTGGCTAAGCATCATGACGGGCCTTGGACTCATTGGAGGTGAGCTTGGGTGAGCTTCTTGAACCATGGCTAGGAAGATAGCATCCATCTCCGCTTGGCGTTTGGCTTGAGCTCTTGTTAGGGCTCGTTGTGGTGTTGAAGATGGAGCTGGCTCGGATGACCCTTCATCAACGGTAACTCGGGGAAAACCACGGCCGTGGTTTTGTACGGAACCCGTGGTTTTGGTAAATTTTGCTTGATTTTTGAGAATTACGGTCACCTGTTACTTCCACGACCGTGGTTTAGGGCGTGGAATTCTCTGGTGTGTGCCAACATCCAAGTTTCGTCAATTCCTTCCAACTTTTGCATCTTTCCTTTTCCCAATCATTATTCCTACATCCAAAAACATAACATACCGGAGGTATCGAGGGAAAAACAAAGCAAAAACAACTAATCTAAACTACTCTAAGAATGAAAACAAAAAGGTAAGTGCAATACCTTGGGTTGCCACCCAAGAAGCGCTTGTTTTGGGTCCGTAGCTAGACCGTTCTTGTGTGTATTCGAGGGTAATCGGTGCGACTTCCTCAACCGGGAGCTCCGGTGAATACTTCTTAAGACGTTGGCCATTCAACTTGAAACTTCCACTCTTTTCACCCCATACTTTAATTGTGCCATGGGGAAAAACACGTTTAATTAGATAATGTCCAGTCCAACGAGATTTAACCTTACCTGGAAAGAGGCGATGTCTTGAATTGAAGAGAACAACTTGATCTCCTTCTTTGAGATCCTTTGGAATGATATGCTTATCATGCCAACGCTTCGCCCTTTCTTTGTAGATCTTGGCGTTTTCATAGGCGTTCAAGCGGAGTTCTTCAAGCTCATTGAGGTCTAAGAAGCGCTTCTCGCCCGCTTCCTTCATGCCGAAGTTCTACCACTTCACAGCCCAATACGCTTTGTGTTCTAGCTCAACTAGGAGATGACAAGACTTCTCATACACAAGGTTGTATGGTGTTGTACATATTGGAGTCTTGTATGCAGTCCTATATGCCCATAATGCATCATCCAACTTCAAAGACCAATCCTTCCTCGTCTTTGAGACCGTCTTCTCAAGGATACCTTTGATCTCTCTATTCGAAATCTCCACATGTCCACTCGTTTGTGGATGGTAGGGGGTGGCGATCTTGTGAGTCATCCCATACTTAGCTAGTAGAGTTTTGAATCGTCGGGCAATGAAGTGTGAACCTCCGTCACTAATGATGGTCTGTGGTGTCCCAAACCTTGGGGAAATAGTTAATTTAAAGAACTTAACTACAACCATGGCATCATTAGTTGGAGAGGCAATAGCTTCAACCCATCTCGAAACATAATCTACAGCTAGAAGTATTTATTGGTTTCCACAAGATGATGGGAAAGGTCCCATGAAGTCTACTCCCCAAACGTCAAAGATTTCCACCTCCTGAATGTTGTTGAGGGGCATCTCGTTTCTCCTAGAGATGTTTCCTGTTCTTTGACAAGAATCACAACATGAAACGAAGGTATGCACATCCTTAAATAAAGTAGGCCAAAAAAATCCAGATTGCAATACCTTAGCGCTAGTTTTATTGGAACTAGCTTGTCCTCCACAAGGTAATGAATGACAATGACAAATGACACTTTGCATTTCGTCTTCTGGCACACATCTCCTAATGATGCCGTCAGGACCTCTCTTGAAGAGTAGAGGTTCATTCCAAAAGTATTGCCGGACATCCCTAAAGAACTTCTTCTTTTGCGCATAGGATAATCCGGGAGGTATTTCCTAACAAACAAAGTAATTTACAAAATCAACAAACCAAGGTTCGTTACCTCTATATATCTTGTTGATGCACTCCTCTATGATGTGTAAGTGCTCATCTGGAAAGGAGTCATCTATAGGTAGATCGTCGTCTTCAATGCGTGGTAGATGACTCAAATGATCCGCAACAGAATTTTCCGAGCCTTTCTTGTCACGGATCTCTAGATCGAATTCTTGTAGGAGAATAATCCATCTAATCAACCTGGGTTTCGCGTCCTTCTTGGCAAGTAAATACCGGATCGCAGAATGATCTGTGTATACAATCACCTTTGCACCTACAAGATAAGAACGAAACTTTTCAAAGGCATATACAATAGCTAAGAATTCCTTTTCAGTCGTGGCGTAGTTGAGTTGCGCTTCGTCTAGCGTCTTGCTAGCATAATAGATTGCATGGGTTCGGGTTTCATTCTTTTGCCCCAGCACAACTCCAATAGCTACGTCACTTGCATCACACATAACCTCGAACGGGAGATTCCAGTCCGGAGGTTGGTTAATCGGGGCTAAGATAAGAGCTTCCCGGATCTTATAGAATGCATCTAAACAATCCTGCAAAAAGTCAAAAATTGCATCCTTCATCAATAGATTAGCAAGCGGTTTTGATATGTTAGAAAAGTCTTTGATGAAACGTCTATTGAATCCATCATGTCCTAGAAAACTTCTTATCCCCTTCACCGAAGATGGAGGAGGAAGTTTCTTTATGGTTTCTATCTTAGCCTTGTCTACTCAATCCCTCTACTAGAGATTAAGTGTCCTAGCACAATACCTTCTTTCACCATGAATTGACACTTCTCCCAATTAAGAACTAGATTAGTGTCTTCACATCTTTGCAACACACGAGAGAGGTTAGAAAGAAAATTATCGAATGAAGAACCATAAATAGAAAAATCGTCCATAAAAACCTCCATTATCTTTTCAATGTACTCCGAGAAGATGGCCATCATGCACCTTTGAAAGGTGTCTGGGGCGTTGCAAAGCCTGAATGACATCCGTCTATAGGCAAACGTCCCCCATGGGCACGTGAATGTGGTCTTCTCTTGATCATCCGGATGGATCGGATTCTGGAAGAAACCACTATAACCGTCAAGATAGCAAAAGGAATGTTGTGCTAACCTCTCAAGCATTTGATCAATGAATGATAGTGGGAAGTGATCCTTCCTTGTTGCATTGTTCAGCTTGTTGTAGTCAATGCACATCCTCCATCCAGTCACGGTTCTTGTAGGAATGAGCTCATTGTTCTTGTTAGTGATAACCGTCATTCCTCCTTTCTTTGGAACAACTTGAACGGGGCTCACCCACTTGCTATCCGAGATAGGATTGATGATACCCGCGTCAAACAACTTAAGAATTTCCTTCTTAACAACCTCCTTCATGATCGGATTTAACCGTCTTTGAGGTTGTCATGAAGGATAAAATCTTCCTCCATTGGAATCTTGTGCATGCATAATGATGGTTTAATTTCTACAAGATCCTCTATAGTATAACCTAAGGCTTTCCTATGTTTTCTTAGAACAGCCATTAGTTTCTCATGTTCATCTTCATTTAATTCAGAACTAATAATTACGGGAAAAGTAGAATTAGTTCCAAGAAATGCATACCGAAGATGTGTGGGAAGTGGCTTCAATTCCATATCCATTGATCTTTGATGAGTCTTGAGATGTGTCCGACGCTTCTTTAGAAGTCTCTAAGGGTGTGGGAGTGATGGAAGAAGACTCAAGAGTATTTGTGGAAAGAACGGAATTGTTCTCAAAAATACCCAAAATTACGGCACCACTTTTACTTCCACGACCGTGGTTTAGGGCGTGGAAGTCAGTTACGGCATCACTAGTGGTTCCACGGCCGTGGTTTTGGCCGTGTAACTCTTTGGTGCTCTCCGAATAGCTGATTATGGTCATCTTGGTGGAAACCACGGCCGTGGATTAGCAGGACTGGCCGTGATTCCTCACGTTTTCTAACCCATCATAGAGTTTTTCAAACTCTTCCTCTTGCACTTATTTTAGCTCCTCCAAGGCTTCAATCTCCTCATTGCAATCCTCTTCTTCTCCTTTTTCCATGATGCTCATGGTAATGACCTTTTGCAATGGATCTTTGAATAGAATCGAGCTCACTTCCTCTCTAGACGCTTCCTCGTCATTAATATTGAATATGTTCTCTCCAAGAGCTGGCTCTTTCACCAAAGTTGAGAGAACAATCTCAACCTTCTCTTCACCTATATCAAACGCCAATCTAGCATTCTTGCAATCCACTATACAACCGGATGTTGCAAGAAACGGTCTTCCGAGTATGAACGGAACCGGACAATCTGCAGGAATTTCAAGCACAACAAAATCAATTGGAATGTAAAACTTACCGAGCTTGACTGGGACGTCCTCAATGATACCGACGGGAGGAGTTATGGATTGATCCGCCATGTATAACGTCATCTTCACCGGTTTAGGTTCACCTAAACCGATCTTCCTACACAAAGCAAGCGGAATAATGCTCACGCTTGCTCCCAAGTCACAAAGAGCGTCACATGTGACTTCTCCTACTCTAATTAGAATGCATAATGACCCCGGATCTCTCAATTTTGGGGGCATCTTTTCAGTCATCGTTTTGATGAGCTCCGAAGATTCCGAACTCATCTTAACTTCTCCAAAATCCTCTACCTTCCTCTTGTTAGAGAGGAGCTCTTTCAAGAACTTCCCATAAGCGGGCATACCTACAATTGCATCAATGAGAGGTATATTAATATGCAGTTTGCTGATGAGTTCAATGAACTTACCGAATTGCTTGTATAGGCGCGCTGTTGCCCTAGATTGTGGGAACGGTACGGGAGGTTTATAAGCTGGAGGAGGAACGTAGACATCTTCCTTCTCCTCCCCCTTATCTTTCACCTTCTCAGTTGGGACTTCCACAAACTTGGGTTGTGGGTCGGTGGTTGTCACGCCACTCCTAGTGGTGATAGCCATCACCCTTCCCTTTGGGTTGTCCTCCGTCTTCTCGGGAAGCTTTCCTTGATCCCTAGGATCTTCTTCAGCCTTGCGGAACATATGGTTTTCCAAAGATTTTTGAGTTTTATCAACCTTAATTATGTAACTCTCTAATCCTTGGAGCTTTCCTAGAATCGTCTCCAACATAGGATCGGACTTCTCCTTCTCCTTATTGTTTGAAGCATTTGACGTTTGCACCTGGCTTTTCAAAGGGGTAGAAGAAGAGGGAGATGTTAGTGAATTTCCAAAATTTGGATAGGAATTACCGGAATTTTGTTGTTGGTTGGAACGCCAATTGTTGTTGGAATTTCGGTTATTGTTGTTGTTCCAATTGTTGTTCCGGTTATTGTTCCAATTTCCTTGGTGGTTGTTGGTGTTGTTGTTTCCCAAGTAGCCAACATCTTGCTCCTTTGGCTTTTGAAGGCCAACTCTAATGACTTCCTTTAACTCCTTGATTTCTGTGTTGAGGGAAAAGATTTAAGTTTGTGCAGCTTATGTTAGCTTCACTCCCGGCTCTACCTTCCGGTGGGAATACTTCTCAATCACTTGGGCTTGCTTCTCAATGAAGTCCCAAGCGTCATCCTCTCTCATATCCATGAATGTGCCACAAGAGAGAAATTGGAGGTTGAATTGTGTGTCCACATCCAACCCCTTGTAGTAAATCTCTAATAGCTCCAGCTTTGAAATGCCATGGTGTGGGCAATCCAATAAGAGGTCCTGAAATCTTTCCCATGATTGAAACAAACTTTCGTTAGCTTTCATAGAAAATGCATTAATTTTAACTCTCTATTCCGCCATTTTGGATGGCGGAAAGAAATTGGTGAGGAACTCCGAAGATAGATCCTCCCATGTGGCAAGCTTTCCAGGTGGAAGAACTTGATACCAAGCCAAGGCTTTCTCCGTCATAGAGAAGAAGAACGGCTTGATCTTACAGTTGTTGTTGGTAGCCTTTTTCGGCTTCAATGTCTCCATGAGAATCTCATAATTCTGTAAATGTTGGTGTGGAGATTCAGCACTAGTTCCACCAAATTGACTTTGGCGAACCATGGTGATAACCTGCGGGTTAAAACTGAATTCTTGGATGTCCTCAGCTCTGAAATTCACACCTAGACGGCGCGGTTGCTGAATTGGATCCATCATTTGCCCGAGAGTACGTGGTTCATCCCCTACATTAGCAACTCTCACATCTCCAGCGGGAATGTGAGGAACAACCGGTGGTCTTGGGTTGTTACGAACGGGGTGAATCACCGGATCAATATCCTCAAGGGGTGGCATATCCTCATCCTAATCCTCATCGTTGGATGATTCAACTCTAATGGACTTAATTAGTTTCTTGACTTTCTTCTTTTTAGCATCATTCAACTCCAACTTCATGTCCAACATCATAGCTTTGAGTTCATCAATTTGGAATTGATGACTCGTTAGCTCGTCCAAACGAGCTTTCTCACTCAACTTAAGTTGAAGTTGAGCTTCATCCAACTCAGCTTGGATGTTTCTTTCATTATTTTCAGCCATCTTTTTCTCTTTCAACTTTCTTCTTAAAGTTCTCTCAAGTTCTGGATCGAAAGGAACTAGATCTTTGGTAGATCTAGTCTTTCGCATATACCTAAAGAATCTGTAAAAAGCACTCACAAAAGATATCAAATAACAAGAGCAAAAGCTCTCAAGCTCGACAACCGAAAACCGGAATTGGTCTTGACCAACTCCCCGGCAACGGCACCAAAAACTTGTTCGCTCTAAAACGTGCGTGAAAATAAGTTTTAAATTTATAAAACTAGAATAAAAACAAGCAAACCCGCAGTGTACGGATCGGCGTAGATTAGCAAGTATTCCAGAGTATCGAACTCAGGGAATTTGTGAAACAAAATCAGTTTCAAGTAATCGAGCAAGTAAAAGTGTAGAAGCTTTTCAAATATTGGGAAAAACAACAACCCTAAAGATCCGGATATCAAATTGTGGCAATCGATTCAACATATACTATACAGAGATGAGAATTGCAAAGGTATACTAAAGTAAAGTTATGTATGGTGAAGTTCAAAAACCCTATATGTCTAACCCAAATACTCTCTCTATAAAGGTTGTTGAGTCTGCAATATAGAAAGGATCTAAGGACAAGAATTAATCCCAAATACCTATGCCAAAACCCAAGGAATCAAAGATAAGCTTGTGACACTCGAAACCGAAGTAGAGGATGTTGAGTCTCACTACTACCTAGAAAAGGCAAGCCAAGGCTAGGTTAAAAGCTAATCTTTAACTTTGGATCAAAGCAAAAGCAAAGTTCGTAAACCAGGGGAAATCACGGCTAGATCTTGAGAATCACGGCCGTGGAAACCAAGAACATCCCGTGATTTAGGGTATCGGCGATATTTCTCACACTCTCAGGGTACAATCAAATTACGATCGATCTATCATCATCTAAGCCACAACTATCAACTCTTCACCATAGAATTGTTAAAGGGTTTTAGCCAACAATCATTGTCATGATATCAATAATCAATTTATGAAGAATAAAAGATGAACACCCTCCAAAACTCAAATAAAACTCAAAGTCAATCTCGAAATCCAAACACAAAGTATTATGTTTACGAATTTAGAATAATAGGAATAGAAACCCTCACAAAGATCTAGAGAAGTCACAAAGAACGGGATGTCAATCCGTCCTTCAATGAAAACCCTAAGATATCTCCAAAAGTACACAATCTCGAAAATACGTCCTTCCCGAATCTCCAATCCTTAAGGTTGAAATGAAACCTTAACGCCGTCTCCAAACTCTAAGCGGAACTCTAAACAGCGGTAAGTGAGGCTAAGTAGGGATCCCGAAAACTCTATTCTCAAGCTTTTTTATAGGGAAAGATAGGGTTATGAAAAAGCCCAATGACGTGGTTGACGTGGCAAAATATGATACGTCACAGGATCGCCAAAATCGCGGTCATGAACAACTTTTCCAAGACTGTGGTTTAGAGCGTGGAATCCAATTACGGTGCCATATGATTTCCATGGCCGTGGTTTAGACCGTGTAACTCTCTGCAGTGCTCCAAACTCACGACCACATTCATGTTGCCAACTCCACGGCCGTATTTTAGAGCGTGGTTCTTCAAATCCTCTTCCACGACCGTAATTCAGGGTGTTGTTCTTCTAAATCCTTGCTTTTGCCTTAGTTTCGTGACATCCTTCATCCATGCTCCTTCCTTGGCCTCTCTAATGCATCTACTTGCCATCAAGTGTGATCAAACACTCCTTTCCTTCCACATTTTGCTCTAATCCAAGCTTTATTCACCTAAAAACAAAACGAAGCTAGTGTAGATCTCTATATCGACAAAGTGGGTGAACTAACTCACAATTGATTCGAACTCATATCTAAGAACACTATAAAGTGGGAAAAACAACTAAAACAAGTGCCTAAAATATAGTCATATTTCATGCTAACAATCAACTCAGGTGTCACAGAGAGTGACTCAGGCGCTAGTTATGCTTGAGAGGAGAGTTGAGGTTGACAGGGTTCATACTAGGTCTAGAGGACCGAGGTCGGATTAGTGGTTTAAGGCTTTGAACACCTTGAAAGTTCCCCCATTCAATGGGGAGATATGGTTGGAAGTGGAGCATTGGATAGGGCACGTGGAGACTGCACTAGAGTCGATATGTTTCCTAGAGGATCGACAGGTGGAGTTAGTACAGACCTTGTTCAGAGAGCAGGCACATTACTAGTGGCGGACCATTCGTAGCCGAGTCACTAGTTGGGATCAAATAAGGAGCATTATTAGAAAGAGGTACTACCTTGCCTCGTTGAGGAGAGAGAAGTTCCAGGACTTCATTGAGGCGGGATTTTAGGATGTTCCTGTTGCCGAGGCAGTCAAGAAGTTTCAAAAGGAGTTGACACTACTTGGACCAACTACACCTCCTGAAGAGCAGCACGTATACCTCTTCTCCCGGAGATTGAGAGAGAGCACTCGTTCTTATCTTGCAGGATTCCGTTGCGAGTCTCTGTCAAACTATTAGGATTGAGCTTCCGCCTATGAGAGAGATAGGCCACTTCCGAGGAGATTCGTTCAATCTGGTTGGTCGGATAAGTGGCAAAGGGCAGGATATGCTAGTAGTGGTGTAGTAGTATCCGGTTTTGGGCAAGGGTAGACTCAGGGAAGACCTAGTTATCATTCTAAGTTCAGGCTCCAAGTAGAGAGAGAGACAATGTTTCAACTGCGGCAGTCGCGATCATCTCAAGCCAGACTGCTAGAGGCCACCTACGACCTACTTAACTTGTGGTAAGCAGGGACACATGGCTACTTTATGCCATTAGGGCAGAGCTCCGTCACAGAAGGGCTCTTCCCCTGTGGGTGTTGAGAGGAGTTGTTAGAGGCCCCCTCAGTACCGAGCACCGAGTCAACAACAATTGTAGTATCAGGCCCCAGGAAATCCTGCCTCACACAATTCTGCATAGGGATCAGGTCGTGGCAGGGGACGTGGTGGTACTACTAATACCATAGGAGCCCAGTTGAGAGTGTTTGAGCTGAAGAGTGTTGATCAGCTAGCGGCACCTACAACCACATGTACTATCTGGATTCATGATTTACCTGTGCGAGTTTTGTTTATACGGGTGCTACACACTCCTTTATGTCAGATGCATGCGTAGATAGGTTGTCTTTAGCTATGGTAGAGGGAGTACCTTTTGTAGTTGGGTTACGTGATGGGGGTAAGATTAGAGGATTCCGAGAGATTCATGACTACCCCATTCATTTGGGAGATCGGGATTCGCTGGTAGATTTCTTAGTCATGCCCTTAGCACATGAGTATGTGATCTTAGGGATAGATTTGATGACAAGACATGGAGCAGTCTTAGACATTGACAGGAGGACCGTGACTGTCCCCATTGAGGAGGGTCACAAAGAGATATTTCGAGGTTCGGACCTCGGAAAGTCTGGCACCGTTATCAGCGCAGTGAGAGCAAGGAGACTGATAGCACAGGGTTGTGAGGCCTTCTGGTGTTATGCAATGAAGGAACGCAAGAGTCTGACAATAGAGGAGATTCCAGTTGCATGCGAGTTTGCAGAAGTATTTAGTGACGATCTGCCAGGGTTACCCCCACAGAGGAGTTTTGACTTTAGCATTGAGTTAGATCCAGGAATGAGACTGATCTCGAAGGCCCCGTACCACATGGCATCGATAGAGTTTCTTGAGCTGAAGAAGCAATTGGAGGAACTGGTTGAGAAGGGCTTCATACGCCAGAGTGTTTCCTCCTGGGAAGCGCCAGTTTTGTTTGTGAGGAAGGATGGATCGATGAGTCTATGCATCGATTACAAAGAGTTGAACAAGATCACCATCAAGAACAAGTATCCACTGCCTCGCATAGATGATTTGTTGGACCAGTTGCATGGAGCGTTAGTGTTTTCGAGGATCGACTTGAGGTCGGGTTATCACCATTTAAGGGTGAGAGACCAGGACATACCTAAGACAACATTCCACACTAGGTTTGGCCATTATGAGTTTGTAGTGATGCCATTCGGGCTCACTAATGCACCAGTTGGGTTCATGGAGTTGATGAACGGGATTTTCATCGACTTCTTAGACCAGTTTGTAGTGGTCTTCATTGACGACATTCTAGTTTACTCTAGGAGTCGAGAGGAGCATGCCGGACACTTGAGGACAGTGTTACCGATTATGCAGGATAACCAACTTTTTACTAAGTTGTCCAATGCGAGTTTTGGATGTCAGAGGTGGCCTTCCTAGGCCATGTAGTGATTGCTGAGGGGATTAAGGTCGATCCGGCGAAGATCGAGTCAGTGTCTTCTTGGAAACCTCCGAAGAATGTTAAGGAGGTTCGCAACTTTCTTGGTGTGACAGGCTATTATCGCCGGTTCGTAGAAGGGTTCTCCCTGATTGCCCGACCACTTACCTGCCTTCTGAGGAAGACTACTCGGTTCGTTTGGTTTGAGTCGTGTCAGCGGAGCTTTGGGGAGCTGAAGAGGAGATTCATGTATGCTCCGATCTTAGCACAACCTGAGGGTACAAATGACTTTATGGTATATAGTGACGCATACAATCTAGGCTTGGGGTGTGTATTGATGCAGAGGGGTAAGGCCATAGCCTATGCGTCTCGGCAGCTGAAGACGTATGAGGAGAGCTACCACACACACAACCTAGAGTTAACTGAAGTAGTCCATGCTCTTAAGATCTGGGGTCACTATCTCTATGGGGCGACGTGCCAGATCTTCACAGACCATAAGAGTGTGAAATACATATTCACTTAGTGGGAGTTGAATAACTACCAGAGTCGGTGGCTAGACTTGATCAATGATTTCCACCTAGAGATTCTCTACCACCCAAGAAAGGCGAATGTGGTTGTTGACACCTTGAGTCGGAAGACACCTCGGGAGAAGGTGATAGCCCGGTTCACAGTACAACCACAATTGTAGAGGGATTTGGGTTGGTGAGAGGTAGAGATTCAGTTTCTGGATACAGTCCATATTTGGCTACCTTGAAGTTACTTCCTGATATGTTGGTAGAGATCCGACAGAAGCAGGAAGCCTGTCCGACTTTGACGAGGATCCAAGACAGGATGTCTCGAGATGAGGCACCTTAGTTCACTATTGGTACTGAGTATGGGGTAGGATGAGCCTCACCCACCCCATACTCAGTACATCCAGGAGCGAGTAAGATGTACAAGGATGTGAGACGTTCCTTCTGGTGGGGTGGTTTGAAGCCCGACGTGGTTCGCAATGTAGCTCAGTGTGGGACTTGCCAGCAGGTCAAGATTGAGCATCGCAGGTCCGGAAGAGAACTCCACCCACATCCAGTACCAAAGTGGAAGTGGGAGGACATCGCTATGGATTTCGTCACGGGATTGAGACTCAGTAGAGGTTTTGATGCTATTTGGGTAGTGGTAGACCATTTGACGAAGACCGCACGTTTCATTCCGATTAAGGAAACGTGGCTGGTAAGTCGTCTAGTTGAGAAGTTCACCAGATACATTGTGAGACTCCATGGAGTACCGAGGACTATCGTTTCCGACAAGGATGGACGTTTCACCTCGAGATTTTGGCAACGGGTACATACTACTTTAGGGACGAGTCTCCACTTTACCACTTCTTACCACCCAAAGATGGACAGGCAGTCTAAGAGGACCATCCAAACATTTGAGGACATGTTGCGGGCCTGTGTATTGGATTGGGGACAGGTATGGTCATCCACCTTCCCTTTGTACAGTTTTCATATAATAATAGTTGTCACGCGTCTATTGGGATGGATCCTTATGAGACTTTGTACGGGCGGAGATGTCGTACACCATTGTGCTGAGATGAGCCTAGCAGAGCTGATTGAGTAGCTCCAGAGCAGATACAGGATGACATCGCTCGGATCACCCTAGTTCAAGAGCGGATGTAAGCAGCTCAGAGTCGTCAGAAATCCTACGCCGACAAGAGTCGTCGACCTTTGGAGTTTAGAGTAGTTGCTCAGGTGTGGTTGAGAGTGTCACCAACGAGAGGCGTACAGCGTTACAGCATTAAGGGGAAGTTGAGTCCCCGATATGTCAGACCTTTTGAGATCTTGGAGAGAGTCGGAGAGGTTACCTACCGATTAGCACTGCCACTGATATTGGAGGGGGTCCATCCGGTCTTTCATGTATCTCAGTTGAGAGAGTATATACCGGACCCGAGACACGTCATCAGCCATAAGGATATGATAGTTGAGCCCGACCACACTTTTGTGAAGTATCTAGTGGCCGTCCTAGAGTGCAGTACTAGACGTCTACGGTCCAAGGAGATACCGATGTTGAGGATCCAGTTGTCTAGACGAGGAGCTGATGAGGCCACTTGGGAGACAGAGAAGAGTATCAGACGTAGTTATCCCGAGTTTTTTGCGGAGTTATCCGCTACTTCTGTACCGACGGGTTAGTACTCGGATGTTATTTGTGTGACTTTTGTGATTATACATTTGGATGAGTGATTGTGTTTTTATGTGTTGCTTGATTATTGATTGAGTAGTTCTTGCATGTTAGGAAGTAGGAGTGAACAGCTAGTAGAGACCGAGTTGGACGCTTATATTTGTGAGAGTCATTAGAGTAGATGCCCTCATTCTAAGTTTCGGGATGAAATTTATTTTAAGGGGGTACTGATGTAATATCCAGAATTTTATTTCCATTTATTTCTGAGTCGAACCGAATTTTCGACCAGATGTTCCATGTACATGATACCTAATGTTTGTTATCTACCATCACAAATTCTATCATTTTATGTAAGCCTAAACTCACATAAAATGATGAAAAATTCCAACAGAACACTAAGCTTACATACCCTAGTTTATGTCATGACATGTCCTTGACAAAGTCATGCCATTGTTTTGACAAGGCCAAAACAAACCTTGACAAGCCCACACAACCTCAGCCCACCTTCTCTTCCTTCCTTGCTTGTCGTGGCCCATCTCCTACTGTTATACACACCAGCAACAGAAGGCCCATCGAGACGCCAACCAGCGAGCAGAAGGACTGCTTCCACACGACACATGCTGAGGTGGAGCAAGGGGAGAATCTTCAACGTAACTGCCTCCTGAAATCACGCAACAAGAGAGCGCCTTCCTCCTCAAACACGTCCAGATCCACGCTGCTGAATCAACTTCCTTCCTTCTCCAGCGTACGCGATATCTACCTTCCTTATACCATCCTCCTTTAACGCTTGCAGCCGTCTCATCCAGATCTAGTTCTTCCCGTATATATTGGGTAGCAGTGATTCACCCTCACCATAATTACAGCCTACACCAGCCCTATCCAGTGCATCTACCGCCTCGCTCTTCCTTCTTCCCCCACTTGATCTGAACATGGCCAATGTGCAAGTACAGAACCCGGTGGACTTTCCTAGAGTTGCATCGTAAGTGTTTGACCTGGCTTCCTTGTGGTCCTTATTCTCGACCCTTAGCTATAAACACACACACCTTACTTTTGTGTGTGCAACACCAAGAACGCCTATGGAGTCTTGCAGGCAAGGAACCGGACACCTTCCACATGTAGCTAGAGAGATCTCTTGTCGAGGGTTGCAAACCCAAAGTAAGCCAGCCTATCCTGTTTTGAGTTTAACTGACCTACGGATTGAGAGGATCCTAACCTCACCTTGTAAACCACAGATCTCGAAGCCAAGACCTTGTGCATAGCAGTGGGAAAACTGCAGAATATAAGCTGCTTTGGGTGAGACTCGAAGCCTGAACCTATAGCTTGTCTTTGTGTTTTTCATTTCCACGAAAACTGTGTGTAACAGTCATGTTTGAGGCTTCTTTTCGATATCTTAAACACAAAATCCACCGTTCAGTTTTTAGTATGTTATAGGGTGATATACATAGGTTGATGTATTAAAAGTTGGGATTAAACCAACTGTAACGCCCCAACTTTTGGCGCGTTTGCGATATTTATCTTTCCGCCTGTTATCGATATTTTAATATCTTAAATAAGTTTTATGAGTATTTTAGGTCGTAAAATTTAATTTTACGAGTATACTTTTATATTTATATTTTAACGGTATTTTAATTATTATTAGAATCTCGTAATATAAGTTACGAGATTGATTTCTATGTCGCAAAGGATATTTTGTGAGTTTATTTATATACTCGATTCACATATATTTCCCTTTTTTTTATTTATCGGAAAATTATAGAAAAGTTTTCCGATCCAGAATTTCCGTTTAGATTTGTTTTGATTGAGGTTATTTTATTTATGTCTTTCCCTTCTTTTCTTTATTCTCTTTTCTTCTTTCCTTCTTTAATCTCCCAACTCTCACTCTCTGGCTGGTGAGCCATCTCGGGATCGACCCTCCTGACTCCTCGTTCGCATCTGCCCCGCCACCAGCGACCCCTCGTTGCCCCTACCACCAGCGACCCCTCGTTGCCCCTACCACCAGCGACCCCTCGTTGCCCCTACCACCAGCGACCCCTCGACCTCCCTGCTGTGTCCTCTACTCCAGCACTACTCCCTCAGCCTCTTACTCCTCTCCTATGGACCCAACTCATAGCCTTGCTTCGATCACACAGGAAGCAACACTCCAACTCAATCTCACCTGGATCTGCAACCCGGAGCGCAAGCGCCGGCGAGCCCGTACCTTGGATCCGTCTCCCACCTCCTTTGTTTTTGGGAGTCCATCTGCAAGGCTTCACTAGGTTTTACCTCCTCTGCTGCTAGTACTTCCTTCTCAACCTTACACGTTTTGTCTCACCTTTCTCCACAACTCCAGTCGCCTTCTCCCTCGGGCAAGTGCTTGCAACAACACCACTGGAAGGAACCTCCAAGCCATCGGGGTCAATGCCTCCTGCCGGAGCCACCAGACTCCGGAGAATCTTCGTCCTTGCGCTTGCCGGAGCACAACACAGCAGCCGCCACCTTCTCCTTTTTCTTCTCCTCTGCTCTCCTCTGTCGCCGGGACCGCTGCCTGGAGCCTTACCGGAGCCCCTACCTGCCGCCTCCTGCCTCCTCTTTCTGTTTCAATTTAGCGGGTTCAAAAGAAACCCTTTCCTGTTAATTAAATCGGGCCTCCCATGTTTATGTGTTCGGAATCGCCCCGATAAAGGCCCAACGAATCCATTCTCGATATCCTTAGATAGTCTTCCGTCTTTTGACGTCATGCGTTGAGTTCCTTCCTACGGGAAGTTGAGAGCGCTGATTAGCGGGATTATCTTTGGGACGAGGTAAGTCTCCGGACTTACTTAGATCGTATTCCTTATAATAGCATTGATGTGTTTTTGGTGGTGTGTGTTTATTCCTTATCGTTTATAACAACTAAGCCGGCAATAGGGCCGCCGACCATATTTTATTTTCCCCAAGTGTATGATAATAGGCGGTGACATCATCTGCCTAGCTCTTGCGAGAGTCTGGGAGGTTCTTGGCGACTATCCCGTGTTGTTTAGACGGTCAGAGGCATCCGTACCGTTCCATGCCGGTAAGTATGGACCGAGGCGGGACCACGATGGCCTCTTTTGTCACAAAACTAAATTAAATTAGAACGGGCTATGACTTAATAATAAAAATACAATAATAAACCGGAATTGTGTGCTTGGAGAATGTTGTGTGTTTATGATGATTTACTTGTGTTTGTGCATTTCCCATTGATTCTAATGCTTCGAATATGAGCTAACGGTTTTATACCGACTATTGTAGATTGTCTTGCAGGTTAGGATTGCGGCCGAGAGATCCAAAACAATGGGTTGTCGGGGTTCCGTACATTTTAGGATTGGTTTTTGGGTGGATTCGAGTTTGAGTATTGTATTTATTGTATTTTGTATGGCGTTTAGTCCTTGGGGTTGTATTTTCGGCTGAAATCCTTGTTGAACTCTTTCGTGTTTTTCTTTTTATTGCATAAAATTGTATTTCGGTTTTGGCCTTTATTTGTCCATTGTTACAAGATCCGGTGAAATTGTTGTCAAGCTAAGGGTCGGACCCCATTGTGAGGTCCTAACCCGTAGCATCCCGAATCCCGCGGATTCGGGGTGTTACAAAGTGGTATCAGATCCCTAGGTTGACAACAATGGCACTGGCAATTTTCTAAAGGCCGAATAAGGAATAAACACAACCCCACGGGTTCTGAGTTCACATTTTCAAAATCACATGCATGAGTCGGGGTAGAATGTACGGACCATCACTCCTTCGGCAGATCTCGGCAGCTTAGCTTATTAGATTTTGATATGTATATATATTATATATAGATATGGATATGAGGTTTGTAGTTATGCATGATAGAATTGTTGTGTATCTCTGTGATTGTATGTTGCATGATGAACTGGATCTATGTGTATATTCATATATGTGGACGATTATATGTTTTGAGACCTTATATTGATGATGGAATGCTGGACGTGTTATGTTGGTAGTTCTATGGACTTAGGACTTATATAGTTATGTATAAGTATTCTTATATATATAGTAGCATATGAAGTTATGGGACCTTTTAGCAAAGATGATAGTATGATATCGTTATCCTTGGACGACGTAGTTTGACTTAGGATAGTGTACATACAAGGATGAATATCCTCAAGTATCGAGTTGAGAGCTACGTTCGGGCGAACACCTTGGAGTTATTGTACTCCTTTAAGAGGATGTCGAAGTGCAGGATTAGAGATGACGTAAACGAAGGACAACCTAGTAAAAAAAAACTCGAGACAACTTAAGAGAAATTGAGATGGGGAACAAACAAGAAAAAGTAGTAACACAAAGGTGTGGAAGTGGTTACAAAGAAGTCACGATTAAAAAGACAACGAGACCCATAGGGATAACAAACATAAGTTCTTCAAGAAGATGCGTAGACAACTAAAGATGCGAATCGAGGAGGAGAGGGATACATTCTAACAAGGTTAAAGGTGACATTCCATTAAGATGTGAAGTTTTATTTGGACACTCCTAAGCATTTGAGTCAAGATGAGAAGAGTGATCGAACCATTTGCAAAAGATTTAAGATGCCGTAAATTAAGGTTACGAGGTACCAAAAAGTAAAGTTTCAACATTACTAGAGTTATGAGATGAACAGCATGGTGGGGATTCACGTGGAGTTGACCGACTTCCATTATGATGATAAGACTAAGAAACGCCAAGAAGGAGGAAATGTGTATAAATGATGACCCCAAGAAGATGAAAGACGAAACGAAGAGGTTTGATCGAGAGACTTAAGATACCAACCAAGAGGAACGCGAGTGGATGCTAGCTAGGGCTATAATATTTGGGAAGGTTCTCTTGAAAGACATCAATGAAGAATGGTTAAGTCTATGAAAGGGAGTTATATGAACCTCAATCAGTCTAATAGTCACCTTCTCCGGCAACAAGTTGCCTTCGAAGATAATATTATTCCGTGCATGCCATAGAAAGTAGACGGTGGCCACAAAGGCAAATCTCATGGCCATGATCTTGTGCTTCTTCTTCCCTCGTGCACGCCTAAGCCATCTCATGGCAAGCGTCAGTGTACCTAGTCCAACCGGCATCTTGAAGCTATGCCTCACCTCTCGCCATACATGCCTTGAGTACTTGCACCTAAAGAACAAGTGTTCATGTGACTCATTGCTTCTTCTACGTAGATGACAAACTCGATCAATGTCAAGGAAGCTCATTCGATCATGTGTAGATAAACGTCTCAGGGCCGCCATCCAAGCTATGAAGGCATGCCTTGGCGTATGCCTAGCGTCCCATATTACATTGTGCAATGGCACCTCCTCCTCTCTTCTTCTTATGAGATGGTATGCCTTTGTCACCTTAAACTTGTTGCCATGACAAAGCTCCTGGAGAGTGGTATCAAGTGAGCATCCATTCGCCATCAAGCAGTCCCTGCCGGCTAAGATAGCCTTAATGAGAGGCGAGTCACGCCTATGAGGCCTCCAGTCCTCCGGCTCCACCACTTGCAAGTATCTACTATGGATCCATTTGACCCATAGGCTCTCTCGGCCTTCATGAATGTGCCAATAGTGTTTACACATGAACGCATTATTCCAAGCTCTAAGCTCCGATAAACCAAGGCCGTCTTCACTTTTTGGCTTGCATAACTTGTCCCATGCAACACTTGGCCTTGACCATAAGAATTGCCGGCATAACTTTATGATTCTCTTAATGACAAGTCCTGGAACTGGGAGTACCGAGAGCCAGAAGCTATCAATACCTTGTAGAACCGATGTGATGAGCTCAAGCCTGCCTGCAAAGGATAGATGCTTCTTGTTCCATGCGTTGATGTTGTTGCTAATCTTGTCAAGTAGGGGAGCATAATCAACTACTCTTCGAACATGAGGGGCTATAGGGATACCCAGGTACCGGAATGGAAAACTCCCTTGGGCAAATCCCGTGATCTCTTGCAATTCTGCCTTTTCAGCCTCCGGCACTGAGGCTAGGTACATGGATGACTTGGCTAGACTGACTCTCAGCCCACTTAGCTCACCAAACCAGTTGATGCAACTCATTAGTACCTTAACTGAGGCTACATCACCTCTAGAGAATAGCACAACATCATCAGCAAAGGCGAGATGGGTTAGCCTTAGTTGTTCACAATGTTGATGGTAGCAAAACCCATCCTTGGCCGTCTCGGCCTTGAGCAATCTTGAGAGAAACTCCATGCAACATACAAATAAGAGTGGTGACATTGGATCACCTTGTCTTAGCCTTCGCTTGTCTTTAAAGAAACCATGTATGTCCTCGTTGATTTTGATGGAGTATGTGGGTGTAGTGACACATTCCATCACCCATGCTATGAATGCCACCGGGAAACCTAGCTCCACCAAGGCTCTCTTCACAAAACTCTATGAGACCGTGTCATATGCCTTTGCTAGATAAATGTTGAGGAAGCACCGGCGAGTGTCACGCTTGACATTATATCTCCTAAGTAGCTCTTGGACAATAAAGATGTTGTCACTCATCAAGCGTCCATGGACAAACGCCGTCAGGGCTGGATCAATGAGGTATGTCAAACAATGGCGCATACGCTTTGTCATGATCTTGGTGATTATCTTGTACACCACATTACAACATCATATTGGCCGGAAGTGTTCAACTCTATTAGGCGCCTCTTTCTTTGGCACAAGTGACACCATCGTATGGTTGAGCTGGGGTAGTAGTTTGCCATTGACGAAAAACTCCTTGATAACCACACATAACTCACTCCCAACCTCATCCCATGCTTCCTTGAAGAAACAAGAAGTATATCCGTCCGGCCCTGGCGCCTTGTCATTGTCAATGTCCCAAAGCGCCTCCTTGATCTCCTTGTTTGACACTGGCTCAATGAGACTGGCCTTGTCATTGGTATGCACTTTTGGTCCAATGGAAAACTCGTCAATCCTTGGCTCCATAACTTGTCCCTCCGTCCCAAAGAAACCTTGGTAAAAATTGAGAAACATATCCACAACCTCCTCACTTGATGTTGTCACACGGCCATCCTTGGTTGTCAATGAGGCTATGTGGCTAGCAGCCCCTCTTTCCTTCATAATTCCATGGAAAAAGCTTGTTGGCCGGTCACTCAAGAGCAAGAACTTTGTTTTGGCTTGTTGTGCTATAAACCTAAACTCAGCCATCCCCAGGCGCTCCACCAGCGCTTTGGCCTCCATCATGCTTGACCTCTTCACATGTGACATAGGGTCCAGCCGGAGTTCCTCAAGCGCCTGACCATAAGCAACATTAGCAGCCTTGACCCTCTCGGCAATGTGGGAGAAGTGTACTCGGTTGAGCTCCCTTAGTGGCCTCTTTAGTCTCCGGAGCAAGGTACATAGCCTTTATTGGTATGTGCCACTTACATGTGTTCTCCATGTCTCCTTGACAACATCCTGAAACAAGTCACGCTTAGTCCACATATTAAAGAATTTAAATGATCGCTTACTAGCCCCAGTTGGCTTATGTAGAAGAGCTATTGCCGGTTCGTGGTCCGAGTAGTGCCACCGATCCAAGAACGTGGGTTGACAATATACATCTTGCTCCATCCAAGCATCATTCACCATGACTCGGTCAATTTTGCTCCAAATGGTGCCAGTCATCCATGTGAAGAGGCTATCACTATTAAATGGCACATCAACCAAGCCTTCTTCATGACAAAGGTCATAGAGGCCCTTAGTTTCATACATCCGGACTGGCTCACCATGTACACGTTCATGGCTATAGAGTACACTAATGAAATCACCTAAGATCATCCATGGCGCCTTGTTGTCACGTAGGGTCGCCTTGATACCGAGCCAAGCCTCCCTTCTCTTCACCACACTATGTTCACCGAGTATGAAGCGTACCCCAAAGAGCATGCCGGTCATCTTACATGTAACCATACATGTGATGAATTGCACATGAGTGCATAGGATGTCCACATGGAATTAGTCATCATTCCACATGACAAGTATTCTAGATCTATCATCAAGTGAGAAATTGTGCACATACCTCCACTTGGTAAACTTTCTCCTCATAATCACATTGACATCCGTAATCTTGGTGTCAATCTTTGTCTCCAAAACTCCACAAAAGCGCACCTTGAACTCTTCTAAAGAGCCCTCAAACCATTTTGTTTCCGGGGTTGGTTGAACCCCTATATATTCCAAGAGGCGACACTCATTGGGGACCCTTACGGTCTGCCCTCTTCTTCTCCGTGATCTTTGCATTGCTTGTCAAAACCTTGTCAACCTGTGACGAGGCCAGTCTAGTACGCCGGCGAGGTTCATCATGCATGACACCATCCTAGAGCTAAGCTTGCTTCTTATCCTTATCAATCGAAGCATTTAGTTTCTTTATAAGGCGACTTTGGGATTTGGACAACACTGACGTGAACTCCTCCTCCACTCTTGTCATTCCATTGTCATCGGTGTTGCCATGGCTTTGTCTAGACTCGTCAGAATCTATGTCAAGGTCCACCGATGCCTCGTCTTCACTGCTTGTGTCATGCTTATCATCCATGCTCTCATCTTCGGATGGCTCGTCCTCAGATGAAGACGAGGCCATGTCTTCCTCAACCATTTTCCCTTTACCTTTATCCCTTGGCGCCAATGGTTTGGCAGGTAATGGTGCCGCCTGGTGAGGAGCTTCCTTTATGACAATGCCATGACTTCGCTTCTCCGGCATTGTGACTTGAACTTGTGGCTCAGTCATATCCACCACAACATCCTTAGTGGCCCCTTTCTTTACATCCTGAATCACTATTACTTCCTCATTACTCTTCTTTTGATCATCATTCTTAGTTGTACCATTTCTTGTCCTGGACATATTCGTTGGCCGGCTAGACCATGGCTTGGGCCCAATGTCCTTCGTAGTTGTGTGGAAGGTGCAAGTATCATCCTTATGGCCAAATTGCAAGCACCGGCGACAATATGTTGGTTCATTCTCATATAGCAAGGTGCAATCAATGGTGACACCATCATCGAAGTCAAGTGACACTTCCCTGAGGACATCATTAGCAAAGTTTACCTCCACAAGCACACGAGCATAGGAGCCTCTCTTCCTATCTTCAGTCACATGATCCATGAAAAGAGGCTTGCCAATCAAAGAACTAATTCTTCCTAGAATGGTAGGCGTCCAGAATTCATTGGGTAGCCCAGTGATTCCTACCCATAGGGGCATAGTAGCAACATCTTTTCGATTGAATGCAAACTTGTCCGGGACATGCTTGAGTACAAGGGGCCGGTTATGGATGAAATAGGGGCCACCTTTGAGCACATTGTCCCTATCATCATCATTGAGAAAACTAAAGATCATCCAGCCTGCTTCCACTCTAAACTTAGCCTTGACTCCCCAAAGCTTCATCATTTCGTTGATAACAAAGTAACCCGGGTAGAAGCCAACATATTGGCCTAGCAAGGTACTACCCCATACTTGGTGTTTTGGCATACCTTCGGAGCATTTAATGGCTACTCTAGTGGATGCTGGCTTTGTGTACTCAAGTTTCCCTCCCAGTCTAGAATTCATGAATACCTTCGCCGGCGCTCCAGTCCATGCCTTCCTTTGCCCAGGTGGTTGGTTTGTCTTGCTCAGAGCAGGGTATTCTGACGTTGGTTGCCCTCCTACAAGGACTTCCTTAGCCATCAGTGAGTCATCCTTGCCATCATCAGATAGTTCATCACGCTTGCCAGCCACAACTTCAAGGCCACCTTCACCACCGGCCTCACCATTGTCAAAATTCAAAGTTTGGCTTTTTCCAGATTTTCCATGGGCGTTCTCCCGTCCAGGTAAAGCCTTTGAAGTCCAGAAAGGGACGGAACCAGGCGCAGAGTATCGGCCTCCATATTCGGTGTATTAATTTTCGACAAAGGGGGACATCCCCTTTGTGGTCAAGTTGGCATCGGCAGCGTCGGGGTGAACAGTAGCATGCACCCCATGCGAAGCGCTTGTCCTTTGTGTGCCATCGCCAGTCGGCGACAAAGTGCTTGTTTCCTTTGTGTGCGCCTACGAACGTTTTGCCTCGCCGACAAGGGTAATGCTTGTCCCAGAGTTGTCGGCCTTGTCACTAACACCGTCAGACATGCCAACTGGCACCAGTTTTGTCTGTACCTTGTCAAACCTTGTCAATGGAGCCTGGGAAGTGTCAAGTGACGCGCCTCCCTTCTCCGCCATGTCTTTTGCTAATGATGGCTTGTCACCTACATCTAGCGCCTGAGTCCGGACCTTTAATGCCGACGATGATGCCGTTGCTTGGTTAGTCTTTGCCGTACCATCCCCTCCAGCCGCCTTGGCCGGGGATTTCTTTTTCTTGGCCATGGCGCTAAGTGCCGCCAGAAACCCTAGTTCAAGCTTTAGGTTTTTGTAACTTTGTGAGCCAAAAATTCCCTTTTGAGATGGTTGTGCACATCAACAGGCAAGAGAAGGAGAGGATCGGTGTGACTCATGAGGAATCACAACGAAAGAGAAGAGCTTTCCTGGGAGACGAAGGCCGAAGCCCCGAATCGCCCACAAATCGCCGAGAGAGAGAGAGAGAGCGTCTTAGAGAGAGGAGTGTATTATTGAGAGTTCTTTCTATGAATTGCCTCGAGGTATGATGGGTTTGAAGGGTTCAAGTGATTCTCCAATACAAGGTCTTGATTGAGTATTGAAGAACGAGGTTAAAGTAATAGCATACATGTCTCTTTAGTAGAATCGGTGTGATTTAAAGTACTTCCTTACTTGGAACTTGCAACAAGATTGAGAAGATGAAACAACAAAGTTTGGTTTTGCGGGACCAATTGAGAAGTCCGACCGTCTGTGTTAGAGGCAATCAAACAGAAACAAAATGGAAATATTGCATTGAGAAAGACCCAAGAAGAAAGTTGACTTTCCGATATATCGGAACTTTTTGAAATTTTAGCGCGAGTTGGATAATAGGTTACCGGTTGGCGTGCCCACCAAGAGTAGAGGGTGTTCACCCGGTGTTTCATGTGTATCAATCAAGAGAGTACATACATGACTCAAGACATGTTGTTAATCATGAGGATCTAGTGGTAGACGAGGAACCGATGAGGCTAACAAGAAGAGGGAGGGTAGTATCTTCAGTTGAGTTTTACACGGATCTAGTAGCATCGATAGAATCAACGGCTTAGACCTTGTTCTTCCATTGGTTGAGTTATATGCATGTGTGGTTATATGGGTAGTCGTGTCGTGTGCGGGAGTTTGTTATTTGATATATCTCGCGGTGGTAGTTTAAGTAGAGTGTGCGTATAGATTTGAAGGTTTAAGCCTTCCTAGTTGGAGAGTTCATACCTCGGCCTTAGGGACCGAGAAGTTCGACGCATAGTAAGTTTCGGGACGAAACTTGTATTTTGGGGGATCTAATGTAATGCCCCGTTTATTGGGTGCGTTTCGATATTTATGTCTCCTACTTTTATCGATATATTTTATCACCCGTGTTTAAATTATTATATAATCTTCTAAAATAAATTGCGAGAATGGTTTTTTCATTTCAAATTATATTTTATTTTCGAGCTTATACATATCTAATCCATAATTTTTTTCTTCTGTGTAATATTTTACGGAAAAGTGCGGAAAATTTCCCTATCTGGAAATCCCATTCGGATATTCCTTATCGTATTTGTTTTATCTTATAAAAAAATTTTATTATTATTTATTTGTTTTACTTATTCTTTTCTTCTTTATTTCTTTTTTTATTTCTAATTTTTCTCTCTTCTCTTTGCCGCTTTTCCTCCCAGCTGTGAGCCCGTGACTCTACGAGCAGCCCTCGACCCGTCGCTTCCCCTACAAAGCTGCACCCCGACCTCTCGATCTCCGCCTATCCGACCCCTCGCCTCTTGCTCCCAGCCCTGCATCTTCTCTACACACCATACGCTACAAACCTCAACCCCCTCATCACTGCTTCGCCTCCATCTTCCAACCGGAGCACCTCTCCAACCACTTTCACTCTCAAACACACCTACATCTCGTCTTCTCCTTTGTCCACTTACCCGACCAGAGAAGTCGTCGAATCCAACCGCTAGAAGAAGTCCTTCGAGCCTGTCGTTGGAACAACAATCTAAGTAGTAGGAGCCCTCTACAATAAGAGCATCGATGATTGCCCCCCCCCCCCTTCCTCTTCAAGTAGTTCAGAAAACAACACTTGACCTCCCTCTTCTCCTTCTTATTAAACCAGAAACTGCTACCCCTGCTATCATATTCCCCTCACACCACCTGCCCGAATAGAATAGTGTTCGCTCTCAGACGTGTATGTATGGTGAACGATATAGCTTTAAATTTATAACCTACAATATAAACCTTAAACAATATGCGAACCCGCAGTGTACGGATCAATTATAATAACCGCAAATACTCCAGGGTCGAAAACAGGGACTATGGTGAAACAAAGATCGGTAATTCAGGTTGTCAATCAAAAACAAGAAACAAGGCAAAGATATCTACAATGATGTAATAATCAGATAAAAAAATGCAGATTCTAAGTGGGAATAGATCACCGGGTAAGTATCACTACTCACTATCCCAAACCAAAGATCCTCTCACCGGATAAGTCTCAAGGTACTGAGGTAAGGAACTATAATCTCAAACCAACACATCACGCAAGGGGATTGAATCAACCTTTATCGGGTAAGTCTCAGGCTAACTCTCAAAGATGAAGGCACACTCAAACCCTAATAAAGGATCAACCTTTATTACCTAACACTCATGATCTTGGGTATACAAACAAAGGAATCACCGGGTAAGTCTCATCCTACGCTTGCGTTGAACCAAGAAAGGAATAACAAGGACATGATTTGGCAAACTGGAACCTCAGCTCAGATAAGGATCATGAAAGGTCTCTCCTCGCTCAATTCATGTTCCATCTCAGTCGAGATGTTCTATGACTGACCGAGATGTTCGTCGGTTAAGGTAAAGGCTCAAGTTTTCGGGGTACACTAGGGTAAAGGCTCATTCTTTCATCGTCTTTCCCACAACTTTTAGCCAATCACCCTAGAATCGCACAAAGAACTTAGCCAATAACCATCATGATAACAATAATCAAATTGTAAAAAGGGAATCAATATTCAAACAAGAAAACCTTAACACAAAGGTCTCAATCAAACAATCAATCAAACAATCAATCAATCAATCAAACCGCGTTCATCAATCACAACCAGAAAGACAACAATCAAAATAATATAAGAAAACCTTACAACTTCCTTCAAAGCCTTCAACTTGATCTTCAAAGCCAACATAATGTGAGAGAACTCATAATGTGGTCTCAACCTTCAAATCCAACATAATTTTGATAAAAACAAAGTAATAAACATGCTAGAATTTCAAACAAAGCATTTAGCAACTTAAACATATCATAAAACCTTTCGAGCATATAAGGATTTCAAAGCCGATATGTAGACAAAAACCTTCATCGAAGTCATATCCAAAACAGAAGCACAAAATGTTTCGAAAATCTTTCAGTTAAAAACCCATCTCAGTTGAGGTGATCTGACGGGGTCCGAGGTGTTCCACCGAGATGTGTCTCTGTTTTTACGACCTCATTTGGTCAAGAACCTCTCGGTCGAGCCAAAAAAAATTTTCAAACTGGTTTTTAACGTTTTTCTCAAACAGAAACCTGTATGCATGCATGTAATGAAAAATAAGCACATAGAGCCAAATAAACGATAATATCCACGAGAGTCATAAAAATCATAACAAGTAAGTCAAGTAATACAAATACCCCATACTTGGGACATATTGTCCCAATGGATCAAATATAAGTCATAGGAAACAAGGTACTCACCGGACATAGCTGAACTCCATAATAAATAGAAAATAAATCTATCAAGCTCAATCCTCATCAGCTGGAGGTGGTGGCGGTGGAATATAGGGGAATTGAGACGGGTCGAATGGATAGCCCATAACATGTTGAAACTGCACCTCCATCATATGTCCTCGTGAAGTACTGGCTCTCCTCCATCCGATGCGTCCATCCATCTATAGATCTGCGTTGGGCATCGAAACGATGGGTGACATCTGCTCTCAAAGCGGAGTAAGAATCTATCATCTGCTATGTAAGATCATCAATCCTCTAGTGCGGCTCAAGATCTCTACGGCGACGGGCTCACTGCTGAGGTGTTGGTGGCATGTCAGTTGGAGGGGCAGGGGCCTCTCTCTCGTCCTCTGTGGCCTCGTCATCAAGGTCAACGGTGGGAATACTAGGCCCGCTAGTATCAGTACCGGTATCCATGGAAGCATCTCTTCCATAGCCATCATCCTCATCATCTCTATCAGGTGCTTCTCTAGCAGCCGCCTCCTGCATGTAAGGGAACCAAACAGCAGACTAGTACTAACGATCATACACCGAGAATTGAGAATACCAAAGAATGCCCTGAGGAAACTTCGTTTCTCATGGCATGGCAACGTAAGGTGTGCCAAGACCACGGGGAACGAGTATGCGCCGTGTAATCATATCCTGCAAACCCAACGGCTTCGGAGCCGCAACTAGTGTACAACGTGATATATCCAGACCCATAGCAGTGGCAATATAGGTCACCAACCCACGACAACAAATATCACCCTTCGCCTTCCCCGTGATCCGGTGCATATCCTCTACACGCCAGAAGCATCTCATTGAAGATCTTGTGAGCTAGACGGAAGCGAGGTGAAAGATGATCCGCTCTTGGGAATCTCCGGGCTGCCATCTGTCACGATGATCAGTCACATGAGCAATCTCTCCCTAAAAACTGTGAGCCTGCACCCTAGAAGTAAAATTTGTCACTGTGGGGTTGGGAATCCAAAGATCTCCCTAAATTGATCTAGAGGAACTCCGCAGTTCCTATTCAGCAACCTATACTTGATCCCTCTACGCTTCGGCATGTATGTAATTGAACTAAAAAACTCTAAAGTCGGCTCCAGATAAGTGGGTGCTCTAATGGCCGTGAAGTCCTCGAGGCCAAGCATTGAATTCATCTTATTCAAGTCCTCCACCACGTGAAGGTACTCAAAGTCATCAACAGGAACGGACCATGGGGCAATGATGGGGCACCCACATATCCTATCGAAGTGCCGCCGATGCCGCTCGTGGATCACCGGGATGGAAGGATGAGATGCAGAAGAAGGGGAGGAGTGGTGTGAACTACTTGACCTATCTCTCAAGGCCAACTGACGATCGGATATCCTTCAACTACTCATGGCTGGGGGTCACCTCGGTCGGGTCAAGAACACCTCGGCCGAGATGCAGACGAGTCAACCGAGGCGAAGTGCTGCGCGAGGTGAAATCCGAAAATTACAAGGTTTTTCCCTCAAAAACACTACCAATTACCTCCTATGGGGTACTTATATCCTTTTCAACAACAACCTATGGCAACCAAAGCCAAATCTATGCAGAATCGAAGGAAAAAGAATCGAGTTAGGGTTTTGGTGAAATACTCTTTAATCTACAAATTTGAAGCGATCTTTGTGCTGTTTGTTGCTTGGGAACTGAATCTCGTACTTCTTCTGATGATTTGGAGCCAAAAATATTTGAAAATGACCGAGAATGGAGAACTTGAGTAGGGAGTATGCACCGGGGTCGAGGTGAGCGAAGAGAGGGAAAGTTAGAAGAGAGAGAAACGTCGAACCCCTTTTATACCCTTCGTTGAATTTGATTCCACCTCGGTCGAGATATTCCTGAGTGGACCGAGGTGTTAGAGCGAGGTGGATGTCAGACCTAGGAACCTCGGTTGACGGAGAACACTTCGGTCGAGGTGTTGTGATAGCAACCGAAATGTATCTCAGTCGAACTGCTCTTCTCTATTTTTCGAACGTCTGTCCTTCCATGTAACTCCTAAGTTATAATTTCTCCTTAGATAGTACCTGATTCCCGTCTAGGAGGATGCAAAAACACGAAGCAAACTATCTAAACAAGACTAGAAAAAGGGAAAAGAAAGCAATCGAATCGAACGAATAAGGCGCGGCTTTGTATCTTTCTTAGCCAGCAAGTATCGAACAGTTGCATGGTCAGTATAAACAATAACTTTCGCTCCCACTAATTAAGAGCGAAACTTCTCGAATGCATAAACAACTGGCAATAGCTCCTTCTCTGTGGTGGCGTAGTTCAGTTGAGCTTCATCTAGCGTCTTGCTAGCATAGTAAATGGCGTTGGTCCGTCCATCCTTCTTTTGTCCAAGTACCGCTCTTACGGCCACATCACTAGCATCACACATAATCTCAAAAGGAAAGGTCCAATCGGGAGGTTGAATGATGGGAGCGGTAATCAACGCTTCGTTTATCCTGTAAAAAGCATCAAGGCATTTCTGCGAAAACTCAAAAACAACATCCTTATTCAAAAGATTAGTGAGCGGTTTAGAGATTTTACAGAAATCCTTGATGAACCTCCTGTAGAAACCTGCATGCCCGAGAAAACTCCGCACACCCTTAACAGAGAAAGGGGGAGGAAGTTTCTCAATAGTCTTGATCTTAGATCGATCGATCTCGATACCTCTATTGGAAATGAGGGGTCCTAGAATAATTCCTTCGCTAACCATGAAGTGACACTTCTCCCAATTCAAAACAAATTTGTGTCTTCACAATGTTGTAACGCAAGAGAAAGGTTAGCCAAACAGTTATCCAAAGAGGAACCATATACCTAAAAATCAGCCATGAATAACTCCAGGATCTCCTCAATATACTCGGAGAAGATAGCCATCATACAACGCTGGAAAGTGGTGGGTGCGTTACACAATCAGAATGTCATCCTCTGATAAGCGAATGTCCCTCATGGACAAGTGAAAATGATCTTCTCTTGATCATCCGGATGGATAAGAATCTGAAAGAAGCCACTATAACAATCTAAATAGCAAAAATGAGAGTGTTGTACTAACCGTTCAAGCATTTGGTCGATGAATGGAAGAGGGAAATGGTCCTTTCTTGTGGCCAAATTCAACTTCCTATAGTCAATACATTCTCCAGCCCGTAACGGTCCTAGTAGGAATCAACTCTTTGTTCTTGTTTGTCACAACGGTCACCCACCCTGAAGAACTGTTCGCCCCTAAAGGTGTGTGCAAATAAGCTTTTAATTTATAAAACTAGAATCAAGCAGCGAACCCGCAGTGTACGGATCGACGTAGTTAAGCAAGAATTCCAGAGTATCGAACACAAGGATTTGGGTGGGAACAAATTCAATTGCAGATTATCAAGCGAGTAAATATGAGAGTTTTGCATATATTGGGAAAACAACAATCCGAAAGATCCAAGTATCCAGTTGTGGCAATCGATTCAAGATATACTAATGATATAAAGACAGAGTTGAGATATGCAAAGGTATGCTAATGTAAGGTAATCATACGGTGAAGTTCCAAAAACCTTATATGAGTCGCCTACAAGGCACTCTCTATACAGGTTGTTGAGGCTCAATATAGAAAAGTTCTAAAGGTGAGGATTAATGTCGAATACCCAAACTTGTAATCCAAGGATCAAGACTAACTTAACCGATCACGGTTATGACACTCATAATCGAGGTAGAGGTTGTTGAGGCTTCACTACCACCTAGAAAAGACAAGTCTAAACTAAGTTAAAGCAAATCTTTAACTTTGGATTAAAGTAAAAGCAAGTTCGTAAACTTAAGCGAAATTACGGTTGGATCTTGAGATTCCACGGTCGTGGAACTCAAGAACAGCCCGTAATTTAGGGTTCGTCGACGATTCTCTCAAACTCTCAAGGTCTAATCTGTTTGCGATCGATCTATCATCATCTACGCCACAACTATCAACCCTTCACCTTAGAATTGTTAAGGGTTTCTAGCCAATAACAATCATGTTGATATCAATTCAAGAATTAAAAGATAGAAAGATGAAAACTTTCGAAAACTTTCAATAAACCTCAACCCAATCTCAAAGTCACAATCAAGAACAAGTATCGTCACAAAATTCAGAATAAAGCAAACAATCACAACCTTAGGAAAGAGAGAAGAACGGGATGTCAATCCGTCTTCTAAATCAAACCTAAACAAGAAGAGTAGTCTTCTTGCAAGAAACCTTCCGAATCCTTCGTCAATCCGGGAAATATTGAAATCCCAACGGTAATCTCGAAAATACCTCCAAACGAGGGTAAGCGAGGGTTGCCGAAATCGCCCAAATTCTCTAAGCGGAGATAAGCGGTAATGCAAAGCGAGGTGTAATCCAACCTATGCGTCGATGATGGAATCTCCCTTTGTCCGTCTTTTTATAGTGTAGGGCAAAATGTCGGCCCGACCCAATCTTCAAAAGATCGTGGCTTCAAAGTGTGGCGAAAAAGATCGCCAAGATCACGGTCGTGGAAGTTTCCACGACCGTAATTTAGAGCGTGGAATGGGTCAAGGTTTGGACCATGTATTCCACGACCGTAATAGTTACTGGAATGCATCACGCCTCTCTTGCAAGGTTCCACGGCCGTGGAACTGAACGTGGTTTGTAGTACGGCCGTATTTTAGAGCGTGATTTAGGGTAAAAACGTGATTCTTCCCTAGCCTCGTGCATTCCTCAAGCTAAACTCCAATTTGCTCCTAAGAATGCCCTTAATCCATGGACATACTCAATCAACTCTTCTTTGCTCGATTCCGTTCGGAAATAACTCTTAAGTACCTATAATCAACATAAAGCTAGTGTAGACATCCATATCGACAATATAGGTAATACTAGCTCACATATGCAACAATGCTCAATCAAAGACTATCAATATGAATCAAATACGTTGAGAAAACGTGCCTAAAATATCACAATATTTCATGCTAACAAATAACCCATTACTTAACACTTGCTTGTCCCTAAGCAAGGTCATTCAAAAAGCTTTAAACAAAAGTTAGGATGAAATATGTGTACCTTCTTTTGGATGAATGTGACTTCTAAAGAATAGATCATTCTCAAATCTTGCTTCAATCGTTCATCAAACTTTCACACACTCAATCAAAGAGTAAAAAGCAAAGAAAATTCATGAATCAATCAAACTTCTAAACAAGCATCATAACCTTCAAACATTATCAAAATCAATCATAAAGAACTTCAATTTAGATCACCAAGTCATATAACATTCTTTTGATCTTAAGGACCTTCAAAGAAAAGGTCTAGAATGTGGAAGGGAAGGAAACCTTTAGGGAATGTGGCGCTTGAATCCGGAAAAGTGGACAACTACCTTCTTCTTCTTTTGCGGTTTCCGCAACACTTCAGCTTAGAGCTTCGCTCTCTTCTTTTCATTTTTTCGACTTTACTTTTGGAGTTATGGATAGAGGTGCACAAAAACCGAAGCCTAGGAGATTGGCGTTTCTCAATTTTCATAAGATGCCTCAAACCCTTAGCGCACATACCATAATCCGCTAGGAATATCGCTCAATTCGACTTTGGCAAGACACAAACACCCGGCTATGTGAATGGTGCCTAGTTACTCATCGTCATGATTGACTTCCCCAAACCTACAATTTCTTTATATTCTTTTGATTGCAAATAATTGCTCTCATGGCCCTCCCACATCAAACATGCCTTTTTCTCATTCACTTCTCCAAATTCCCGGATAGGTAAAGGAGGCTAATATTTCAATGAGGAGCTAAATGATCAAAGGAAGAAGAAAGAAAAATCGAAATGCCTTAATCATCTCAACAAGAAGTATAAGAACTCATAGTGTGATTTCAACTTCAATTTCTTAACATGATTTAGGTAACATTCATCACATTATGAAACTTGCAAAAGAGGTATAATTCATTCATTCAAATTATTTTCAATTCACAATTCTTTTAAGCATGCAATTGTCATCAAACTCAATTCACAAGTAGTGATTATCATAGAAATCATCTCAATTCATTAGAAGCACAAATTTTCAAAATTTTTCAATTTTTATGGGTTTTTCAAGTTCTTTTTCATGCAATGCAATAATGAAACGTGAAACATATAATGAACATGCAATGATAGTCTCAAATGAAAGCAAACATAGTAAGTAGAGGTATTACAAACTTTTAGTACATCCCACCCCATACTTAGGACGAGCATTGTCCCTAATGTTCAAAATAAAGAAAGAAAAGAAAGAAAAGAAAAAGAAACTCACAAGGTGGCGGTGGAATGTCTAAAGTGAACGGTCATGCATCAAATCACTGTGGTGCCTGCGGAGGCGGGAATGGAGAGAAACTCGGATCATAGAACCGCCCAAACTGCTGGCGGTAGATGTCCCTCATCATGTGGTCGAGGTCGTCTAGGCGTCCGTCTCTAGCATCGGCCCGGATCTCCAGCGCTCCTACTCTCTCTGAAAGTCCGGTAGCCCAATCCGGCATATGCTCGTACCATCCCGGGGCCTGACTGTACCATGCTGGGGCGTCGGATGGTGCTGGTGGTGGTGGTGCTGCTGCTGGCTGCTCTGTGGACCAAGGAGGGGGAACGCCATACCATGTGGGAGGTGTGGTCATCCACGTAGGCCTCTCACTCACGCTAGCGTGGCGAGATGACGAGCCTGAGGCTCTAGCTGGACGTGGAGAGCGTCTAGGTACATCTGGGGCCGCCTCCGGCTGGTCTGGAAACGTGCCAAACTCCTGCTCCGTTCCTCCTCCACTCTCAAACTGATCTCCCATATCCTCCTCCTCGACAACCGGTGGTGGGAGGGGGAGCTACTATCCTGTTCGCATGCATAGCAGCGAACGTCTCCTTCCAATTATGGCGTCCCGCCATAATGGAATACTCCGGCAGCCATTCTATACCCCTGCCCGTCCTACTCTCCCAAGGCATACCCGCATAAGGCGGACCTCTATGTGTGGGGAAAATGAGACCCCTAACCATGAAAGCATGTAGCCCTAAAGGAACGGCCGGTATGCGGGTGCAAGTAGAAAAATCCACACCAAAACTCGTAGCAATGTGGGTAACTATCCCACCATATCCGATGTTTCCCTTTGTCTTGTTCTTGAGCTTGCTCATAGTAGCAGCCAAGAGAGTAGCACAATCAGCACGGCGTCCATAAAGCATGGAGTAAAGCAAGAATAGCTCATCCGTCTTGATCTTTTGGGGCGTCTCCGTCCTAGGAAAGAGACACTCCGAAAGAACACGGTGAGCTATCTTCAAGGCTAGATGGTAAATCAATCTAGCCTTGGTATCAGCGGGTTGCCAACGGTCCTCGTCGGCGTAAATCATCGCAACTTCATCCCAAAAGTCCTTGGCGTAAACGCCACTCGGAAATCGACCATTAAAGGTCTCATGAAACCCAAAAATGGTTCCAAACTCACGGATACTCAAATGGTAGTCTCTTTCCATGAGACGGAAAGAGACGGTCCTATCTACCTGGCTGTGCTCAAAGGATGTCACAACCTCCCGTGTAATCTCCTCATAGGCGTCTTCTCGGATAGCCGAGAAGACAACTAATCCGGATCTATCCAAGAACCAAGTAAGATCCTCCACAATGTTGAGAGGAACTAGATCCTCCAACAACAAGTATCTAGGGCCAATCACTGGCCTCTTCTGGATCTTCTCGAATGCAGCGAGATGGTTCTCATGTATGGTCGGGATTCTAGGGTAAGGAGGTGACGATGGAGGTGAAGGTGAGGATGGAGGTGAAGGTGAGGATGGTGGTGCCTTAGAGGATGAGGAGGAGGAGGGATTACCTTTCCTTTTCTTATTCTGGTTACCCTTCTTCTCTTTTATCCTTCCCGAAATTCTCCTTACAAAATCCATTCTGCTCAAAAATTACGATCTGTACTTCAAGAATCACGGCCGTAATTCTCCCAGAGACCGTGATTCGTCTCAGAAATTCACAAATCTCAGCAAATCAGCAATCAATCTCCACAACAGGCAGTCCTAGTCTAATTTCTTCCAATCTTAATCAGTTCTTCCAAAAAATCTCTAACAAAAACGAACCAAATTGCCAAGAATCGAGAAGAGAGAAAAAACCTATTTTCTGGATTGAAAAATCTGAATTGTGTGTTTGTTGATGAATTTCTGCTCGGTTTGTCGCTTGGATCTTGTTTGTGGTTGAATTTGCTTCAGTTTAGGAGGAAGAATCGTTAGAAACGATTAAGAAACGAAGATTTAGAGGAAGCCGTGGATTTTCGGCAATTAGGTCGTGGAAAGAGGGATTTTTGGTTGGTTTTTGTGAAGAATGTGGCTTATATAGTGGCCGGCGAAATTTTTGAAAATCACGGTCTGTCGGGGTGTTCCACGGCCGTGGAAGTGTACGGAACTGTGGTTTTGGTGATTTTTCAAAGGCTTTTGGAAATTACGGGCACTGTAGCTATGACGACCGTAATTTAGACCGTGGAACACTCTGTAAAGCTCCAAAGTCCAAATTTCGTCACTTTTCTTCGACATTATTCTTCCCTTTTCCTTTTCCATCGATCCTACAACCAAAAACATGAACATACCGGAAGAAATCGAAGGCAAAAACAAAGCAAAATCGTCTATTCTAAGCTAAACTATGAATCGAAAACAGAAACGAAAATGCAATACCTTGGGTTGCCTCCCAAGAAGCGCTTTGTTTAAGGTCCGTAGCTAGACCAATCTCGCACTTATTCGAGTGCGGTAGGCGCGAACTCTTCAGCTTGGAGTTCCGGCGTGTACTTCTTTAATCGTTGGCCGTTCACCTTAAAACTTCCGCTTGCTTCACCCCATACTTCAACTGCACCATGGGGGAAAATACGCTTAATTAGAAAAGGTCCGGTCCAACGGGATTTAAGCTTACCAGGAAAGAGGCGAAGCCTTGAATTGACGAGGAGAACTTGATCTCCTTCTTTGAAGTCCTTTGGAATGATATGCTTATCATGCCAACGCTTTGCTCTCTCCTTGTAGATCTTGGCGTTTTCATAGGCGTTCAAGCGGAGTTCATCCAGCTTATTGATGTCTAGGAGACGCTTCTCTCCCGCTTCCTTCATTCCGAAATTCAGCCACTTGATAGCCCAAAACGCTTTGTGCTCCAACTCTACCGGCAAGTGACAAGACTTCCCATACACAAGATTGTATGGTGTGGTTCCTATGGGAGTCTTGTACGTAGTCCGGTACGCCCATAATGCATCATCTAGCTTCAAGGACCAATCCTTCCTAGTCCTTGAAACCGTCTTCTCTAAGATTCCTTTGATCTCCCTATTTGAGATATCAACTTGTCCACTCGTTTGTGGATTGTAAGGGGTAGCGACCTTGTGAGTAACCCCATACTTAGCTAGAAGAGCTTCAAAGCGACGGGCTATGAAGTGAGAGCCTCCATCACTAATGATCGTCCTTGGTGTCCCAAATTGCGAAAAGATGGTCTTGTTGAAGAACTTAACCACCACCATGGCATCATTTGTGGGAGAGGCAATTGCTTCCACCCATCTAGAAACGTAATCTACCGCCAATAGTATGTATTGGTTTTCACAAGAGGATGGGAATGGTCCCATGAAATCGACTCCCCAAACATCGAAAATCTCCACCTCCTGGATGTTGTTGAGGGGCATCTCATTCCTCCTAGAGATATTGCCTGTTCTTGGACAAGTATCGCAGCAAGAAACAAAGGATTGCACATCTCTAAACAAAGTAGGCCAAAAGAATCCAGATTGCAATACCTTTGCGCTAGTCTTGTTCGAACTAGCGTGTCCTCCACAACGTAGTGAATGACAATGGCGGATGACACTTTGTATCTCATCTTCCGGCACACATCACCGAATGATGCCATCCAGACCTCTCTTAAAGAGGAGAGGCTCGTTCCAATAGTATTCCCGGACCTCCTTAAAGAACTTCTTCCTTTGTGCGTAGGATAGTCCGGGTGGTATCTCCTGGCAAACCAAATAGTTAACAAAATCAGCAAACCACGGTTCGTTACCTTTGGAGATCACGTTGATGCACTCTTCTATGATGTGTAGGTGTTCGTCCGGAAAGGAGTCATCAATGGGTAGATGGTCGTCCTCTAGATGTGTTAGACGACTCAAATGATCCGCAACAGAATTTTCTGAACCTTTCTTGTCGCGGATCTCAAGATCGAATTCTTGTAGGAGAAGAATCCATCTAATCAGCCTTGGCTTCGCATCTTTCTTCGCAAGGAGGTACCGGATCGCAGCATGATCCGTGTAGACAATCATCTTTGCACCTACAAGATAAGAGCGAAACTTGTCAATAGCATAGACAATGGCTAAGAACTCTTTTTCGGTAGTGGCGTAGTTGAGCTGCGCTTCATCTAGCGTCTTGCTAGCATAGTATATGGCGTGGGTTCGCCCTTCCTTTCGTTGTCCAAGAACAGCTCCAATAGCTACGTCACTAGCATCGCACATAATCTCAAAGGGAAGAGTCCAATCCGGAGGTTGGATAATAGGTGCTGAAATTAGAGCTTGCCGAATGGTGTTAAACGCATCCAAACATTCCTGCGAAAACTCAAAAACCGCATCCTTCATCAATAGATTAGTGAGAGGTTTTGATATCTTAGAAAAGTCCTTAATGAAACGTCTATAAAATCCAGCATGTCCTAGGAAACTTCTTATCCCTTTCACCGAAATTGGGGGAGGAAGTTTCTCTATGGTCTCTATCTTAGCCTTGTCTACCTCTATCCCTCTATTAGAGACTAAGTGGCCTAATACGATTCCTTCCTTAACCATAAATTGACACTTCTCCCAATTAAGAACTAGGTTAGTGTCTTCACATCTTTGCAAAACAAGAGAAAGGTTAGAAAGGCAATCATTAAAAGAGGAACCGTATACGGAGAAGTCGTCCATGAAGACTTCCATGATTTCCTCTACGTATTCGGAGAAGATGGCCATCATGCACCGTTGGAAGGTGGCTGGGGCGTTGCAAAGCCCGAACGGCATTCTCCTATAAGCAAACGTACCCCACGGGCACGTGAATGTGGTCTTCTCCTGATCGTCCGGATGTATCGGAATCTGAAAGAAGCCACTATAACCGTCAAGGTAGCAAAAATGTGAATGTTGTGCTAACCTTTCAAGCATTTGATCAATGAATGGCAATGGAAAATGATCCTTCCGCGTTGCGTTGTTGAGCTTGCGGTAGTCTATGCACATCCGCCATCCAGTCACGGTTCGGGTAGGAATGAGTTCGTTGTTCTTGTTGGTGATGACTGTCATTCCTCCCTTCTTCGGAACTACTTGAACTGGACTCACCCACTTACTATCGGAGATAGGATAGATGATACCTGCATCAAGAAGTTTAAGAATTTCCTTCTTGACAACCTCCTTCATGGTCGGATTCAACCGCCTTTGAGGTTGACTTGAAGTTCTAAAGTCCTCCTCCATTAGTATCTTATGCATGCATAGGGAGGGTTTAATTCCTACTAAGTCCTCAATAGTATAGCCTATAGCTTTCCTATGTTTCCTAAGGACAATCATGAGCTGTTCATGTTCATCTATGCTTAGTTCGGAACTAACGATAACCGGAAAGGTAGAATTAGATCCTAGAAAAGCGTACCTTAGATGAGTAGGAAGTGGTTTGAGTTCCATTGCTTTCGGAGCTTCCAATGATCTTTGAGAAGCATCCGACATCTCCTTAGAAGTTCTTAAGGGTATTGAGTGTGTTGGAGAAGAATCAGAAAAGGTTGAAAAAGTGTCTCGATCACTATCTTCCACGGCAAAAATTACGGGCTCTCCATATGTTCCACGGCCGTGTAAATCCCTGGAATGGAGAACGATTTTGGTCGTGAAATCCACGGTCGTGGAATACAGAGTATGACCGTGGATTCTAACATTCTCAGCCTCATCGTGGAGTTTCTCAAACTCCTCTTCATGCATCTCTTCTTGTGCTTCCAAGGCTTCAATTTCCTCTTTGCACTCTTCCTCTTCCCCTACATCTGTTAGGCTCATAGTAATAAGTTTTTGTAATGGATCGTTAAAGAGAATCGCGATTACCTCCTTCCTAGATAAACCTTCTTCATCTTGGACATCGTAAATATCCTCGTCGAAGATCGGCTCCTTCACTAGAGTGGAAAGAACGAACTCTACTTTCTCTTCTCCAATATCAAAAGCGAGTCTACCATTCTTGCAATCGACCATGCAGCCGGAAGTTGCAAGAAACGGTCTTCCGAGTATGATCGGGACCGGACTATCTGCAGGAATGTCAAGCACGACAAAATTAATGGGAACAAAGAATTTACCTAGCTTGACCGGCACGTCTTCTACAATACCGACGGGGCGAGTGATGGATCGATCCGCCATATACAACGTCATCTTTACCGGTTTAGGGTCGCCTAAACCGATCTTCCTGCACAACGCAAGTGGTATGATGCTCACACTTGCTCCTAAGTCACATAAAGCGTCATATGTGACATCTCCCACTCCAATGGGGATGCAAAATGACCCCGGATCCTTCAATTTTGGGGGCATTTTTTCCTTCATGGTCTTGATGAGATCCGAAGAATCCGAACTCATCTTGACCTCACCGAAGTCTTCTAGTTTCCTATTGTTGGAGAGGAGCTCCTTCAAGAACTTTCCGTAAGCCGGCATACCTACAATAGCATCAATGAAGGGTATATTAATATGCAGCTTACTCATGAGTTCTATGAACTTACCGAATTGTTTGTCTAGGCGCGCTCGCGCTCTAGATTGAGGGAAAGGTAGGGGAGGTTTGTAAGCTGGAGGAGGAACATATACATCTTCCTTCTCCTTCCCCTTCTCTTTGTCCTTCTCTACGGGGACTTCAACGAATGTAGGTTGTGGATCGGTGGTAGTCACTCCGCTCCTAGTTGTAATCGCCATCACCCTTCCCTTAGGGTTGTCCTCCGTCTTTCCTGGAAGTTTCCCTTGATTCCTAGGAACTTCCTGCGCGTGGTTGAACATTTGGTTTTCTAAAACCTTTTGAGCTTTGTCAACCTTAGAGACTTGATCATCAACCTTGATGAGGCGGTTCTCCAACCTTGATGAGGCGGTTCTCCAACCCTTGAAGCTTTCCCAAGATCGTTTCCAATATGGGATCGGGCTTCTCCTTCCCCGAAGTGTTTCTTCCATTAGATGATTGCCCCTGGCTTTTCAAAGGAGTGGAGGAAGAGGAAGGTGGAGTTAGTTAATTTGAGTTGGAAGGATAAGAGTTACCGGAATTTTGTTGATTTGAGCGCCAATTGTTGTTGTTTGAACCCCTATTGTTGTTCCAATCGTTGTTCCGGTTGTTGTTGTTTCCATTCCAATTGTTATTCCGGTTGTTGCCCCGGTTATTGTTGTTGCCGCCATTGTTGTTGCCCAAATAACCAACATCCTTCCCTTGTTGCTTTGGGAAGTTGGTCTTGATAGCCTCCTTCTACTCTTTGATCTCATTGTTGAGGGAGAAAATCTGATTTTGAGCTTCATGTGTGAGCTTTGCTCCTTGCTCCACACGATTTCCCTCGACTTTCCGATGGGAATACTTCTCTATGACTCTTGCTTGCTTCTCAATGAAGTCCCAAGCGTCATCTTCTCTCATGTCCATGAACGTTCCACATGAGAGGGATTGGAGGTTGAATTGCGTTCCCGCATCCAGCCCCTTGTAGTAAATCTCCAGCAAGGCAAGCTTGGATATGCCATGATGAGGGCAATCCAAGAGCAAATCTTGAAACCTTTCCCAAGATTAAAACAAACTTTCGTTAGGTCTCATGGAAAAAGCATTAATCTTACCTCTAAGTTCCGCCGTTTTGGAAGGCGGAAAGAATTTGGTGAGGAACTCCGCGGAAAGGTCTTCCCACGTATCTAGTTTCCCACTAGGAAGAGCTTGGTACCAAGACAACGCTTTCCCCTTCAAAGAGAAGAAGAAGGGTTTGAGCTTGTAGCTGTTGGTAGTAGCATTCTTCGGTCTCATCGTCTCCATCATACACTCAAAGTTTTGCAAGTGTTGGTGTGGAGATTCAGCGTTTGTACCGCCAAATTGGTTTTGGCGAACAAGAGTAATAACTTGAGGGTTGAAGCTAAACCCTTGCACATCTTCAGCATCAAAATTCACGCCCAAACGGCGTGGTTGTTGTGTTGGATCCATCCGCTGGCCAAGAGTTCTTGGCTCATTATCCACACGTTCGACCCTCACATTCCTAGGTGGAATGCAGCGATTAGCAGCTCCTTGTGGATGGAAAGGATTCATATTGATCGTGGGATCAATCTCCTCTAACGGTGGCATGGAAGAATCACTATCATCAGCGGATGAGTGACTTCTTCTTCTAGTTCTTGATCCCCTCCTTGAGGATTTCTTGCTTCCTTTATTCTTAAGGTCGCTTAACTCTATCCTCATTTGGAACATCGTATCCTGTAGTCTGCTAATTTCGGATTGATGACGATCCGTTTCATCCCGGCGGAGATTCTCGTTCCATTGGAGTTGAGCTTCCTTCTCCGCCAACTCCGCTTGAAGATCACGTTCGTGTTCTTCAGCCATCTTCTTTTCCTTGCGCTTTTGCCTTAGAGTTTTCTCTAGCTCTTGATCAAGAGGTAAGAGATCTTCGGTGTTCCTAGACCTACGCATGCACTCAAAAAGATATCAAACAACGAGAGCAAGCTCCCAACCTTGACAACCGGCTACCGAATTCGGCCAAAACCAAATCCCCGGCAACGACGCCAAAAACTTGTTCGCCCCTAAAGGTGTGTGCAAATAAGCTTTAAATTTATAAAATTAGAATCAAGCAGCGAACCCGCAGTGTACGGATCGACGTAGTTAAGCAAGAATTCCAGAGTATCGAACACAAGGATTTGGGTGGGAACAAATTCAATTGCAGATTATCAAGCGAGTAAATATGAGAGTTTTGCAAATATTGGGAAAACAACAATCCTAAAGATCCAAGTATCCAGCTGTGTCAATCGATTCAAGATATACTAATGATATAAAGACAGAGTTGAGATATGCAAAGGTATGCTAATGTAAGGTAATCGTACGGTGAAGTTCCAAAAACCTTATATGACTCGCCTACAAGGCACTCTCTATACAGGTTGTTGAGGCTCAATATAGAAAAGTTCTAAAGGTGAGGATTAATGTCGAATACCCAAACTTGTAATCCAAGGATCAAGACTAATTTAACCGATCACGGTTATGACACTCATAATCGAGGTAGAGGTTGTTGAGGCTTCACTACAACCTAGAAAAGACAAGTCTAAACTAAATTAAAGCAAATCTTTAACTTTGGATTAAAGTAAAAGCAAGTTCGTAAACTTAAGCAAAATTACGGTTGGATCTTGAGATTCCACGGTCGTGGAACTCAAGAACAGCCCGTAATTTAGGGTTCGTCGACGATTCTCTCAAACTCTCAGGGTCTAATCTGTTTGCGATCGATCTATCATCATCTAAGCCACAACTATCAACCCTTCACCTTAGAATTGTTAAGGGTTTCTAGCCAATAACAGTCATGTTGATATCAATTCAAGAATTAAAGATAGAAAGATGAAAACTTTCGAAAACTTTCAATAAACCTCAACCCAATCTCAAAGTCACAATCAAGAACAAGTATCGTCACAAGATTCAGAATAAAGCAAACAATCACAACCTTAGGAAAGAGAGAAGAACGGGATGTCAATCCGTCTTCTAAATCAAACCTAAACAAGAAGAGTAGTCTTCTTGCAAGAAACCTTCCGAATCCTTCGTCAATCCGGGAAATCTGGAAATCCCAACGGTAATCTCCAAAATACCTCCAAGCGGAGATAAGCGGTAATGCAAAGCGAGGTGTAATCCGGCCTATGCGTCGATGATGGAATCTCCCTTTGTCCGTCTTTTTATAGTGTAGGGCAAAATGTCGGCCCGGCCCAATCTTCAAAAGATCGTGGCTTCAAAGTGTGGGGAAAAAGATCGCCAAGATCACGGTCGTGGAAGTTTCCACGACCGTAATTTAGAGCATGGAATGGGTCACGGTTTGGACCATGTATTCCACGACCGTAATAGTTACTGGAATGCATCACGCCTCTCTTGCAAGGTTCCACGGCCGTGAAACTGAATGTGGTTTGTAGTACGGCCGTATTTTAGAGCGTGATTTAGGGTAAGAATGTGATTCTTCCCTAGCCTCGTGCATTCCTCAAGCGAAACTCCAATTTTCTCCTAAGAATGCCCTTAATCCATGGACATACTCAATCAACTCTTCTTTGCTTGATTCCGTTTGGAAATAACTCTTAAGTACCTATAATCAACATAAAGCTAGTGTAGACATCCATATCGACAATATAGGTAATACTAGCTCACATATGCAACAATGCTCAATCAAAGACTATCAATATGAATCAAATACGTTTAGAAAACGTGCCTAAAATATCACAATATTTCATGCTAACAAATAACCCATTACTTAACACTTGCTTGTCCCTAAGCAAGGTCTTTCAAAAAGCTTTAAACAAAAGTTAGGATGAAATATGTGTACCTTCTTTTGGATGAATGTGACTTCTAAAGAATAGATCATTCTCAAATCTTGCTTCAATCGTTCATCAAACTTTCACACACTCAATCAAAGAGTAAAAAGCAAAGAAAATTCATGAATCAATCAAACTTCTAAACAAGCATCATAACCTTCAAACATTATCAAAATCAATCATAAAGAACTTCAATTTAGATCACCAATCTCAAGGCTTTGAAACCAATTTTAAAGGCCTTGATGTCGATCTGAGCTCTTTGTGACACACTTTAATTTCAAGGGCTTTAAAACAACTTTCAAGGGCCTTGACTTTGTAAACCTGCAAAACAAAGTTAGTCACAGTAAAGCAATATAAAGTGCGGAATGTAAAAGATCGACACGAGGATATGTTTACGAAGTTGGGCTCAAAATAGCCTACACTCCGTCCCAGGGTATAGCCTTAGGATCTAACTATCTATTATCAACTTCAAACAGTCCTAGATACAAATTAGAAGAAATCTCCTTCTTCTCTCACTGTAGCCAACACTATGATAGAGCTCCAACTCTTCACCTTGCTATAATAGCCTAGTTACTTCGTAGAGTAACACACACTCTAGTATAACACTTTTTATCTCTCTATAAGGGATAACACTTTTAGTGAAAGAGAGAAAGAAAAACTATTTGATCGAATGAAGATGTTTTGGATCGCTTGAAGACTTTTGATGTTTCCGTGTAAGCTTCTTTGTTTTTTCTTCAATCGCCATCTTCATTTATAGCCTTCTATGGAGAGGTCTTCTAGCCGTTGGAAAGATGACCGTTTGAAGATGATTCTTCTTCTCCATGAAGATCGCTTCTTTTTTGAGATGAGGTAGACATTGTGGATCTTCATCTCCTTGAAACACGTTGATCTCTCTGGCTCATAAGCTTCTCGTATTTGTTGTGACGATATCAAATTCTTCGAGAGAGAATCTTCATGCTTTTCGGTTGAGGATCGTTGCAAGATCCTTTTAAGAATCAAATCTTTCTTTGTCAGTTGAGATCTTCTTTCAATCATATCTTCTTGTTCAACATATCTTTCCTGGAAGATCTTCTTTGGCGCTTTGTTAGATAAGTGATTTGAATTCCTGTAGCGTGCAACCTTGACGTCTCTTTTGTTCCCTTTAAATGAATTTCAAGGCCTCCGTCTTTTAATCACCCTAAACTCCTTGTCTTTCCTTGCATTTGATTTCAAGGTCTCTCAAGGTCTTTTGAAGTGTCTTTCAAAACCTACACTCATTCAATACAAACCACCAAACCAAGGACCTCGATATATAATCAATAAATTGTTAGTGATTAGTGCATAAAACCACTTCATTTGTGTTTAAGTCTTCCATCATCATCACCTATACAAATATATAATCAAGGTGGAGTTTCAGTCTCCCCATTGATGGAAGACAACACAAATGTATCATACATGCATTGTAAAGTTAGCGATGCATATATTAATATCAAACTAACTTAAAATGCAGAATGCAAAATATCGAAGTGTCGGATCATTTATTTCTCCCCCTTTGTCTTTCAACTAGGGAGAAAAATAGTTAAAGTAAGGAAGTTTAAAGGTTTACAACTCAAAAAAGTATGTCACAAAAACACATCAAAAACAAATCAAGATCCCTCAAACATCAAACTTAATCCTCCTCATAGAACCTCTTTTTTCCCTTAGATGAAGACTTTTTGTGGCTCCAATCATCCATTTTAGCTGCTAAGTGTCGTCTCTTTTCTTCAGCTCTTCGTTTCTCAACCACCTCATATTCGATAACTGGTAGGATAGTTGGCTCAACATGAGTTGGATGCAAATTAAAATTATTCTGTACACGACGTTTGCAATTCATCAGCACATTTTCAACTTTCCCTTGAGTATGTTTAACTACATTTTCAGTCATGGTAGGATCCTTCCCATAGTGGTCAGAGTAAGAGCATTCATCAAATACATTTCATTTACCTTAGCATTTATGATAGATAGTAGTTCATGATTGGCATCCAATCTTCTCTTAGTGTCAAACTGGAAATCAGACAATTCACGATTCAGACAAACCTTCTTTCTCCAGTGAAGAGGGTTTAGATCGAAAAACTGGACTAATGTGAGTATTAGTTGACTCCATCTCGCTCGCTCTCTCGGTCGTGGTCCGAGGTGGTGGAACGAGGTGTTCTTCAGATAAGATCACCTCGTTTGCTCCGGAAACTGTCTCGATCGAGGTACTGGAACTGGGACCAAAACCTAATGTGCTTTTCTTCTCATGAATCAGTTCTTTGAATCTAGCTCATGGATCTGCTTCCAATGTTTTCAAGCTTTGCACATCTGCATCACACAAAACATATAAACCTTCCCCATCATACTAAAACTCAAAACTTTCTCAAGAGGATCTTTAATAAGGATAGAGCTCACCAATTCTCGAGAATCTTCTTCATCATAGATGTTGAAGATGTCATCTTTCAAAGGCTTTCCCAAGTTGAAGTTCAACATTGCCACCAATGTTGAACTTCAACTTGGCGTTCTTACAATCAACATTGCAACCCGATGCTGCTAGAAATGGTCTTCCGAGAATGATAGGAATTGGATAATCTGCGGGAATGTCCAACACAACAAAGTCTATAGGTATGTAGAAATTACCTAGCTTGACGGGAACGTTCTCCATAATACCAACGGGACAGGTATTGGAGAGATCCGCCATGTATAACGTCATCTTTACGGGCTTGGGATCTCCAAGGCCGATCTTCTTACAAAGTGCAAGAGGAATGATGTTCACACTAGCTCCTAGATCGCAAAGCGCATCATATGTCACATCCCCAACTTGGATGGGAATGCAAAACAAACCGGGATCTCTCAACTTAGGGGTCATCTTCTCCTTCATGATTTGAATGAGCTCCGAAGATCTAGAGGTCATCCGTACTTCTCCAAAGTCTTCCAGCTTTCTCTTTCTTGACAAGATCTCTTTCAAAAACTTCCCATAGGTGGGCATTCCTAGGATAGCATCAATGAAAGGGATGTTAATATGTAACTTATTCATAACGTCAAGAAACTTAACAAAGTGCTTGTCTAGATGTGCCCGTGCCCTAGACTGAGGGAACGGGAGTGGTGATTTATAAGCAGGTGGTGGAACATAAGCTTTAGCTTTTTCTTTCGTTTATAGGGCTCCATCTCGGTTGCCACCTCGACCGAGGTGTTCTTCGTCTGATCATGGTCCGACCGAGCTACTGAATCTACAGTCGTCAATCCACTGCGTGTTGTGATCGCCATGACTTGACCTTTTGGGTTGTTCGCTCTCCTTCCTGAAAGTTTACTAGGATCTCTTGGTGCTTCATTAGCCTTGTTGAAAACTTGTTGTTCTAAGGCTATATGTGCCTTTGAAAACAAGTTTATAGAAGTCTCCATAGCGTTGAGCTTGATCAATATAGCCTCTAGCACAGCGTCTGGCTTTTTGGGCGGCTGGGACGAGCTTGATGACGGCTCATGGCTTCTCAATGGAGTAGAAGAAGAAGAAGAGGGGTTAAGAGCATTATCAGCATGAGAATAAGGGTTACCGGGATTTGGTTGATTTGATCTCCAATTGTTGTTGAAATTCCTGTTGTTGTTGTTGTTGAAATTGTTGTTGTTCCGCGGTCCTTGATAATTTCCTATCCCCACATATCCAACATCTTGCTTCTCCTTAGTTTTCGCTAACAAAATCTCCTTCAATGCCTTGACTTCATTGTTGAGTGTGGTGAGTTGAGCAGCATTTGAGTTTGTATCCGGAAAGCTAACTCGCCTTGCTCCATCTTTAACTTATCGATGGGAGTATTTCTCCATGTGTAAAGCTTGCTTTTCGATAAACTCCCAAGCATCATCAACCGGTGTACCCATAAAAGCTCTAGCGGAAAGTGATTGGAGTTTGAATTGAGTTTCCTCATCCAACCCTTTGAAGTAAATCTCTAGCAACTCGATCTTTGGAATCCCATGGTGAGGGCAATCCAATAGAAAGTCCTTGAACCTCTCTCATGACTTGAGCAAACTTTCTTTATCCTTCAAAACAAAAGCATTGATCTTACCTCTCAATTCAGCGGTCTTTGATGGGGGAAAGAACTTAGTAAGAAACTCCGTAGTCATCTCTTCCCATGTGTTAACCCTTCCAGATGGAAGGGATTGATACCAAGCAAGCGCCTTGTCTTTCAAAGAGAAGTAGAAAGGTCTTAGCTTGTAGTTGTTGTTCTCCACTCTTGATGGTCTCAAAGTCTCCATAAGGATCTCATTGTTTTGAATGTGCTGTTTTGAAGATTCTCTTTCCATGCCTCCAAATTGACATTATCGAATCATCGTTAGAACTTGAGGTTAAAGTTCATAATCATGCTCAGCTGAATCTCCTAGATTAAGTCCTGCACGCTGCACTTGCTGATTCGGGTTAATCCTTAGACCTAGGGTTTACGGAGCTCCGGCAAAAAGATCACCTCGGTCTACCATGGCCGGCATCCAAGGTGGTGGGTGTATCTCGGCCGGTGCAACTAGGGCTGGATCCTGCCTAGGTTGAGCAAGTAGGACCGGTCGAGGTTGGATCTGAGCTCGTAGAGTGGCCATATCAGGTTGAATCTCTTCAATTCTTGCACGAGTCTCGTCTCTTTCTCTCTGCATCTTAAATCTCATTAATCTTCTTTTATATGTATTTTCTAGTTCGGGATCGTAAGGAATGATTTCCTTTCCAGCACGAGTTCTTCGCATAAACCTAAGGAAAGATCCTGCGAAATCACTCAAGTAAAGCAATTAATAGCAACAAGGGCAGCAACCCTAAAAGACAACCGAAACCGAACTTGGTCTTGACCAAGTCCCCGGCTACGGCACCAAAATTTTGTTTGCTCTCAAACGTGTGTGTATGGTGATCGATATAGCTTTAAATTTATAACCTAATATATATGCCTAAAACAATATGCGAACCCGCAGTTTACGAATCAATTGTAATAACAACAAATACTCTAGGGTCGAACACAGGGACGATGGTGAAACAATGATCGGTAATTCTTGTTGTCAATCAAAAACAAGCAACAAAGCAAAGATATCAAGGATTATGTATTAATCAGATAAAGAAAATGTAGATTCTAGGAATTAAAGCATCCAGTTGTGGTTCCGACTCAAGATCTCAAAGGAAAACGTGGACAAAGCTGATGTTTGCAAAGGAAGGTGTTTCTAAGGTGGGAATAGATCACTAGGTCAGTCTCACTACTCACTATCCCAAACCAATGATCTTCTCACCGGGTAATCTCAAGGTACTAAGAAAAGGAACTATATTCTCAAACAAACACACCACCCAAGGGGATAGAATCAACCTTTACCGGATAAGTCTTAGGCTAACTCTCAAAGATGGGATTAAGGCACACTCAAACCCTAATAAAGGATAAACCTTTATTACCTAACACTCATGATCATGGGTATTCAAACAAAGGAATCACCAGGTAAGTCTCATCCTAGGCTTGCATTGAACCAGGAAAGGAATAACAAGGACATGATTTGACAAACAGGAACCTTAGCTCAGATAAGGATCAGGAAAGGTCTCGCCTCGCTCAATTCATGTTCCATCTCAGTCGAGATGTTTTATGACTGACCGAGGTGTTCGTCGGTTAAGGTAAAGGCTCAAGCTTTTAGGGTCCACTGAGGTAAAGGCTTATTCTTTCATCGTCTTTTTCACAACTTTCATCCAATCACCCTAGAATCGCACAAAGAACATGGCCAATAATCATCATGATAACAATAATCAAATGTATAAAGAGGGAATCAATATTCAAACAAGAAAAACTTAACACAAAGATCGCAATAACTCAATCAAACAATCAAACTGCGTTCCTCAATCACAACCAGAAAGACAACAATCAAAATAATCTAAAAAAACCTTACAACTTCCTTCAAAGCCTTTAACTTGATCTTCAAAGCCAACTTCCTTCCTTCCTTGGAATATCTTCCAATCTTCCAACTTCCTTCAACTTCCAGCTCCAAGAAATGCTTTCATCTAGAAAATCCATCCCAATATATAGGAGAATCACTTGCCAAAAATAAAAGATCTTCAGCCAAGAATAAAAGATCTCGTGGGTTGTGGGCCGCTCGCCTCGGTCCAGCCCAACACAAAGATCACCTCGGTCGAGGTGGTACTGTAGCCATCCAAGGTGTGTCTCAAATACGTGTAAATCTCTCTAATCTTGTCCAAAATCAATCTTCTGTCCAATTTCCATGGTTCCTAAGCCTTTCTTGTAGCTCCTCAATACTCCATAATGTAGCTCCAATGACTCTGTAATAACCGAAAATTTTAAACTCCGTTAACCCGGATGTTAACCGAATTCCGATATGTCAATCTTAAATAAATAAATAAAATAAAACGAGTTTTAGGTTCTATCATTTTATGTGACCTTAATTCACATAAAATGACGAGACTATGTAACTGGAAATAAATTTTGACGCACGTTAAAATTAAACAAGAATTTATACAAAACGGAATATAATTCCGTATTATATAAATTCCCGCGCATAACCGGAAATCCGGGGCGAGTTACGAGTTTCGTATTCTTATTTTTATGTGAGGGCAGGCCGGATGTGGCCCATTACTAGGCCCACATACCAAGCCCACCAGCCCACTACCTAAACTAATTCTAACCCTAACCTAATTATACTTAAACCTAATCTAATCCTATTTCACCCCTGCTGCGTGCCGCTGCTTTATCTTCTACCTTGCATTCTGAGCACCGAAAGCCACAACCATCATCATCGAGAGAGAGAGGACCGCCGACGCCTTGGTGGTGGGGAGAGCCGCTGCTGCTGCCACCGCCAAGTCGCACCTTCCGCCACTTCCGTCGACCACCAACGATGCCGCACCCAGTCCTCCGCAAACAGCCAACGCCCCGGACCTTACCTCCATCTTCTACACTCGACGCTGGACCTTCTCCTCGCGTTCCAAACCGCTGCACGCTTCTGTCGGGACGGAGACAGCCTTCATGTTGCACAGCAACCTACACTTAACCGAATTCAGCCGGATTGGGTTCTTCTGCGTCGACGGGTGAGTATCGGTTGTCTTCCCCCTCTTCACTCTGAATCAGTGGCTCATCGTGATGACTTCCTGCCTAACAGCAAGCCGAACCGCCTCGTTGGTCTACCACGGGAACTGGACACCACTGGAATCGATCTACAACTGCTCGAGACGCACGAAACCAATGCTAAGCCGGCCTTTCAACCACTGCGGCGGTGCAAACGGACTAAGCCAGCGATTCCGGAGGAGGTAGTGCATATTGAAAACTCAGCAGGTGCCTCCTTCCTTGCTGCAGCCGGTAGGAACCTGTTTCTCGAACCCTTTGTTTCTTACGATTGTTACATTAGATCTAGGAGGTTGAGTTTTATTTTAGAATAAGTGCAACCCATGAGTTTCGAACTAGAGACCTGCTGAGTGTTAAATGAGAGGGACTGCTGGGAGTAAGACTCGAACTTAAGACCTTCTGCACACTCTACATTTCAGCTTCGACCTGCTGACTTTAGGACCTAATTTCTATAGCTTAAATCGAGAATCCACCGTTGAATTTTTGATATGTTGTACATGGAATTATGTAGTGTATTGTGTAAAATTTTGGGAAAGAGTTAACGGTCGGATTAAGTTTTACAAGGCCCTGAAGTAGGACAGTTGGGCTGTTTTTGTAACAGTGGAAGAAAAATGACGAAGTGTAGAAATGTTAGTTTTACCCCAACCTTAGAATTTTATGGGAGATTTATGGTTAAGTATTTTACAGAGATCTTGACACATATATTTAGTATGCATATCATAGAGGATCTAAGATTTTAATTCGGAATTTTTACAACCTTATCCAAGCGGCGTTTATGAACAAAGATCAGGCTTTAACGACTATGGTATAAATTAAGAATGTTGGATAACTCTTATAAACCTTACTAAATCCTTACCAAGGTTTTCAATGAGAACTAGATTATGGACATAGGTTGTAAAAGAAAATATTAGAACTAAATAATAGACTTTGAGAATTTTCGACACTAAGGGTAAAATGGTCTTTTACCGTATGAGAGCTTTTTCCGTAATTCCTTCGCATGAGGTTGGACATCTGGATGTGATTTTGATCCACATGCCTTATTTGACAGGCGTTTGAGTTACCACGGGTTTAGACCGAGTTAAGATTTGAGAAAACGAATTTTTGATCAAGGTAAGTCCTTGCGACTTACTTAGCTGGTTTCTGGATATTGGTTGAGTGATGATAGTGGTGTGTGTACCATGTGTGTTATAATAATAACTTGTTAGGACGACCGTTGTTATTATGTGTTAAGGCCCAAGTGTATGTATAACGGGCCGTGACATCACTGCCCAGCTCTGCCAGGAGACTGGGAGGTTCTCTATACCCAGACCATCCAGGTACACGGTGAGATGCATCGGATCCACTCCTGATGGGTACACGGCGGCGGAGGCGAGGTTTGGGAATCCCTCGTGTCACAAAATAAGTATCATTAGAGTGAATGACTTAAATGAAGATAATAAATGGATTGTTTGAAAGCACGATGAGTGTTTCTTATTTTATGTGTGTGTGTGCTATTATTATTCTTCTAATGTTTAGATAACTAGCTAATGGTTGTTTTGTTGTGGTTTTAGTTTTACAGCAGGTTAGAACAGCAGTTGAGTGATCCGGAAGTAGTGGTCAGCCGGGTCTCCGTACTCCTTAGAGTGAGGGTTGGGTTGTTGCTTTGTCGTTCTTTCTTTTTGTTAAGACAGTTATTCTTTTCCCCTTTTGTTTAAGTACTATAGGCTGCTAGACAATGTTGCATTCATTACTCTAAAAACATGGTTTTTATAAATTTCGGTTTCTTTATTTGTGTCTTGTTGCAAGATCCTAGTTATGTTGTTGTCAAACTGAGGTCGGGACCCATTATGAGGTCCTAACCAGTAATACTCCGACATCTGATAATTCGGGGTGTTACAACGTGGTATCTGAGCTCTAGGTTGGCAACAATGGCACTTGAAATCTTCTGAAAGACCGAATAAGTTTTAAACAGAACCCGAAAAGGGGTCTGAGTTTTAAAAAGAGAATTTTGGTTTTTAAATGCATGCATAGTCGGGTTGGGAATAGAAAAGTACGGCTGACCACCACTACTACCGCAGATCTCAGTATGCTTAGTATGGACTTTAGGGTTACTTTAGTTGGACTTATTAGATTGATTATAATGTTAGGCGATGTAGATAAGTAGATGCCAAAGATTTGTAGAATTTATAATTATGTTATGCCTTAATGGAGATAACAGTATGAGATCCTCATCTAGTTGACACAACTAAGTTTTTAAGGGTGTCAACGTGAGGAATAGTATGCACATCTTATGTGCATTAGGGTAGGCGAATGGCGGGCAACTCCTTCGAACTTGCTGAGGAACGTCGAGGCGGGAAAGTGAGGACTGAAGGATAACATCAACGAACATGGGAAGCAGGGAATTCCGAGTCAACTCAATAGGATAAAATGAAGAATATACGTGAGAGTAGTTCTGGAAGAGCGTTTGATGACCGACAAATATACAAATTGGAAGAGACAACCCAAAGGTTCGTTCATGTGTGGTGTAGAGCAACAATACAAACAAAGCGGATACCTTCAGAAACACACATGGGCATGAAAGTCAAGGTGAAATATAGTAGCGATCCCGACAAGAGACATTGAATCTAAGATTACTAACGGACCGGAAGGTGAAAGTTTGAGGCTAGAAGCAAGGCGGAAGATGATCACTCTCGATACGCTACTTGCCACCACAATCAAGATGGGAAACCGAGACGATCATAAGCGTAGGAGTCAAGATGGGATACATTGTCCTGCCGATACAAAGAATTAAAGAGCTTACAGGTTGCTAGAAAATGGAAGGGAGATTTCACCAATAGGAAAGTGGGGGTGACCTCCTAGAATACATAAGAAATTCAACAAGGATCGGAATACGACAAAGTCCGGATTCCTATGAAGGCAGAAGTACAAGTAGCACCCCAAGGAAGGAGGGTGTAGGAGAATAGTCTGGGTGAAAAAGAGGGTCTCTAATAATTTCTCACTCACGAAGGAATTTAAGTTAATAAGACTAGCAGGTCATAACAGAGAATAACAAAGACAATAACTCGGGTAAAAAGAATCATGGAGAAATGCCTACAAGTTATCGTAGGAAAAGTGATAAGGTCATTGGCGGAAGACGAAGATACAACTAGACTCGTAAGGGTATAGTGCCCTTATAGGGGTGTAAGAAGGAGCTAAAGGAATAAATGGAAGAAATATATTTTCACATGGTATCTCAAACCTCAAAAGAGATAGAAGAAAAGTAATACACTAATTGGTAACAATAGAGAATTTACACATGTTGGTTAACTAGGGATGGTTGGTTGGCAGATAAGAAGAATAATCACAAGGTTATTAAATAACTTTATCGACACCTGGAGAAATTCTCCAAGAGATCAACGAAGACAATGGTGAAGTCAAACTGATACGAGTGCTAGCTTAATAGGTTCAAAGTCAATAACTCTAATTAAAATTTTCGTGGAAGAGCTTGACAGTAGAGGAGATACCAGTTGCAGGTGAGTTTATAGAAGTACTCAATGACGACCTGCCAGGGCTACCCCCACAGAGGAGTGTTGATTTCAGCATGGAGTTCGAGCCGGGCACGAGCCCAATCTCGAAGGCCCCGTACCGTATGACACCGCTAGAACTGCTTGAGTTGAAGAAGCAATTAGAGGAGTTAGCAGAGAAGGGCTTCATACGCCCTAGTGTGTCTCCTTGGAGGGGGCGCCATTATTATTTGTGAAGAAGAAGGACGGATCGATGCGGTTATGCATAGACTACAGAGAATTAAATAAAGTCACCATCAAGAACAAGTATCCACTGCCGCGCATAGATGATCTGTTGGACCAGTTGTATGGAGCGTATGTGTTCTCGAGGGTAGACTTGAGGTCAGGTTACCACCAGTTGAGGGTGAGAGATCAAAACATACCTAAGACGGCATTCCGGACTAGGTATGGTCATTATGAGTTCGTAGTGATACCATTTGGGCTCATTAATGCACCAGTGGTGTTTATGGAGTGAATGAATGGGATATTCATTGACTTCTTAGACCAGTTTGTAGTGGTCTTCCTTGACGACATCCTAGTTTACTCCAGGAGTCGAGAGTAGCATGCCGGACACTTGAAGACAATATTGCAGATTCTACAAGATAGTCAGCTATATACTAAGCTATCCAAGTGTGAGTTTTGGGATGTCAGAGGTGGTTTTTTTTTTTTAGGTCACGTGGTGACTGCTGAGGGTGTTAAAGTCGATCCGACGAAGATCGAGTCAGTATCTTCTTGGCAACCTCCTAAGAATGTGAAGGAGGTTCGCAGCTTTCTAGGTTTGGCAGGTTATTACCGCCGGTTTGTGGAAGGGTTCTCCTTAATTGTCGACCACTTACTTGTCTTCTGAAGAAGACTACTAGGTTGTTTGGTCTGAGCCGTGTCAGCAGAGTTTGGAAGAGCTGAAGAGGAGATTGACGCCTGCTCCGATTTTAGCACAGCCTAAGGGTACCAATGACTTTGTGGTATACGGTGACGCATCCAAGCTAGGCTTGGGGTGTGATTTGATGCAGAAGGGTAAGGTCATAGCCTATGCGTCTCGACAGTTGAAGACATATGAGGAGAACTATCCCACAAATGATCTAGAGTTGACTGTAGTAGTTCATGCTCTTAAGATCTGGCGTCACCATCTCTATGGGGCGACATGTCAGATCTTCACAGACCATAAGAGTCTGAAGTACATATTCACTCAGCGGGAGTTGAATAACCGCTAGAGGCGGTGGTTAGAGTTGATCAAGGACTTCGACCTTGAGATTTTTACCACCCCGGAAAGGCGAATGTAGTAGTTGACGCTTTGAGCCGGAAGACGCCTAGAGAGAGGGCGATAACCCGGTTGACCGTACAACCAAAGTTGCAGAGAGACTTGACTTGGTTGGAGATAGAGATTCAGTTTCCTGATACTGATAGTTAGTTGGCTACTTTGGAGTTACTTCATGATCTGCTGGATGAGATCCGACAGAAGCAGGAGACTTGCCCGACTTTGACTAGGATCCGAGACAGGATGTCTCGAGACGAGGTCCCACAGTTCTCTATTGGTGCAGATGGAGTGATGAGACGTCAGGACCGTGTTTGTGTGTCGTCAGACGGTGAGGTGAGGCTCATGCTACCCCATACTCAGTACATCCTGGAGCGAGTAAGATGTACAAGGATGTGAGACGGTCCTTATGGTGGGGTGGTTTGAAGCCCGATGTGACTCGGTATGTAGCTCAGTGTGCGACTTTCCAACAGGTCAAGATTGAGCATCGTAGGTCCGGAGTAGAGCTCCACACACTTCCAGTACCACAATGGAAGTGGGAGGATATATCTATGGATTTTGTCACAGGATTGAGGCTCAGCAGAGGCTATGATGCTATTTTGGTAGTGGTAGACCGTCTGACGAAGACCGCACGTTTCATTCCGATTAAGGAAACGTGGCCGGTGAGTCATCTAGCTGAGGAGTTCACCAGACACATTGTGAGACTCCACGGGGTACCGAGGACTATCGTCTTTGACAAAGATGGACGTTTTACCTTGAGATTTTGGCAGCATGTACATACTGCTTTGGGGACGAGTCTCCACTTTACCACTGCCTATCACCCACAGACAGATGGTCATTTTGAGAGGACCATTCAGACCTTAGAGGACAAGTTGCGGGCGTGTGTACTAGATTGGGGATAGGTATGGCTAGATCATCTCCCACTGGTAGAGGTTTCATATAATAACAGTTGGCACGCGTCTATTGGGATGGCTCCCTATGAGGCTTTGTACGGGCGGAGATGTCGTACACCATTATGTTGGGATGAGCCCAGCAGAGCTGATAGAGTAGCTCCAGATCAGATACAGGATGACATCGCTCGGATTGCCCTAGTCCGAGAACGGATGTTAGCAGCTCAGAGTCGTCAGAAGTCCTACGTCGACAAAAGGCGTCGACCTTTGGAGTTTAGAGTGGGTGCTCAGGTGTGGTTGAGAGTGTCACCTACGAGAGGAGTCAGGCGTTTCGGCATTAAGGGGAAGCTGAGTCCCCGATATGTCGGACCTTTTGAGGTCTTAGAGAGAGTGAGAGAGGTGGCCTACAGATTAGCTTTACCTCCGAGACTAGAGGGTGTTCATCTGGTCTTCCATGTATCTTAGTTGAGAGAGTATATCCCCGATCCGAGACACGTCATCAGCCATGAGGAACTGACAGCTGAGCCCGATCACACCTTTGTAGAGTACCCAGTAGCGGTCTTGGAGCGCAGTACTAGACGTCTGCGGTCCAAGGAGATACTTATGTTGCGGATCCAATGGTTTAGGAGAGGAGCTAATGAGGCCACTTTGGAGACTAAGGAGAGTATTAGACGTAACTATCCCGAGTTCTTTGCGAGGTTGGAGGTTACTCCTGTATTGACGAGTTAGTACTCGGATGTTGTGTTGTTTGACCTTTCAGGTTTTTATATTGATTTGAGTGATTACGTTTTATGTGATACATGTCTACTTTTGATGATTGAGTAGTTGCATGGTAGCAAACGAAAATGTTTAGAAAACTAGAATATACCAAAGGAAACGTGTGAGTAAAACAATGATTCTAAGTTTCGGGACGAAACTTCTTTTAAGGGGGCACTGATGTAATAACCGAAAATTTTAAACTCCGGTAACCCGGATGTTAACGGAATTCCGATATGTCAATCTTAAATAAATAAATAAAATAAAACGAGTTTTAGGTTCTATCATTTTATGTGACCTTAATTCACATAAAATGACGAGACTATGTAACTGGAAATAAATTTTACGCAAGTTAAAATTAAACAATAATTTATACAAAACGGAATATAATTCCGTATTATATAAATTCCCGCGCATAACCGGAAATCCGGGGAGAGTTACGAGTTTCGTATTCTTATTTTTATGCGAGGGCAGGCCGGATGTGGCCCATTACTAGGCCCACATACCAAGCCCACCAGCCCACGACCTAAACTAATTCTAACCCTCACCTAATTATACTTAAACCTAATCTAATCCTATTTCACCCCTGCTGCGTGCCGCTGCCTTATCTTCTACCTTGCATTCTGAGCACCGAAAGCCACAGCCATCATCATCGAGAGAGAGAGGACCGCCGACGCCTTGGTGGTGGGGAGAGCCGTTGCTGCTGCCACCGCCCAGTCGCACCTTCCGCCACTTCCGTCGACCACCAACGATGCCGCACCCAATCCTCCGCAAACAGCCAACGCCCCGGACCTTACCTCCATCTTCTACACTCGACGCTGGACCTTCTCCTCGCGTTCCAAACCGCTACACGCTTCTGTCGGGACGGAGACAGCCTTCATGTTGCATAGCAATCTACACTTAACCGAATTCAGCCGGATTGGGTTCTTCTGCGTCGACAGGTGAGTATCGGTTGTCTTCCCCCTCTTCACTCCGAATCAGTGGCTCATCGTGATGACTTCCTGTCGCACAGCAAGCCGAACCGCCTCGTTGGTCTACCACGGGAACTGGACACCACTGGAATCGATCTACAACTGCTCGAGATGCACGAAACCAATGCTGAGCCGGCCTTCCAACCACTGCGGCGGTGCAAACGGACTAAGCCAGCGATTCCGGAGGAGGTAGTGCATATTGAAAACTCAGCAGGTGCCTCCTTCCTTGCTGCAGCCGGTAGGAACCTGTTTCTCGAACCCTTTGTTTCTTACGACTGTTACATTAGATATAGGAGGTTGGGTTTTATTTTAGAATAAGTGTAACCCATGAGTTTCGAACTAGAGACCTACTGAGTGTTAAATGAGAGGGACTGCTGGGAGTAAGACTCGAACTTAAGACCTTCTGCACACTCTACATTTCAGCTTCGACCTGCTGACTTTAGGACCTAATTTCTATAGCTTAAATCGAGAATCCACCGTTGAATTTTTGATATGTTGTACATGGAATTATGTAGTGTATTGTGTAAAACTTTGGGAAAGAGTTAACGGTCGGATTAAGTTTTACAAGGCCCTGAAGTAGGACAGTTGGGCTGTTTTTGTAACAGTGGAAGAAAAATGACTAAGTGTAGAAATGTTAGTTTTACCCCAACCTTAGAATTTTATGGGATATTTATGGTTAAGTATTTTAAAGAGATCTTGACACATATATTTAGTATGCATATCATAGATGATCTAAGATTTTAATTCGGAATTTTTACAACCTTATCCAAGCGGCGTTTATGAACAAAGATCAGGCTTTAACGACTATGGTATAAATTAAGAATGTTGGATAACTCTTATAAACCTTACTAAATCCTTACCAAGCTTTTCAATGAGAACTAGATTATGGACATAGGTTGTAAAAGAAAATATTAGAACTAAATAATAGACTTTGAGAATTTTCGACACTAAAGGTAAAATGGTCTTTTACCGTATGAGAGCTTTTTCCGTAATTCCTTCGCATGAGGTTGGACATCAGGATGTGATTTTGATCCACATGCCTTATTTGACAGGCGTTTGAGTTACCACGGGTTCAGACCGAGTTAAGATTTGAGAAAACGAATTTTTGATCAAGGTAAGTCCTTGCGACTTACTTAGCTGGTTTCTGGATATTGGTTGAGTGATGATAGTGGTGTGTGTACCATGTGTGTTATAATAATAACTTGTTAGGACGACCGTTGTTATTATGTGTTAAGGCCCAAGTGTATGTATAACGGGCCGTGACATCACTGCCCAGCTCTGCCAGGAGACTGGGAGGTTCTCTATACCCAGACCATCCAGGTACACGGTGAGATACATCGGATCCACTCCTGATGGGTACACGGGGGTGGAGGCGAGGTTTGGGAATCCCTCGTGTCACAAAATAAGTATCATTAGAGTGAATGACTTAAATGAAGATAATAAATGGATTGTTTGAAAGCACGATGAGTGTTTCTTATTTTATGTGTGTGTGTGCTATTATTATTCTTCTAATGTTTAGATAACTAGCTAATGGTTGTTTTGTTGTGGTTTTAGTTTTACAGCAAGTTAGAACAGCAGCTGAGTGATCCGGAAGTAGTGGTCAGCCGGGTCTTCGTACTCCTTAGAGTGAGGGTTGGGTTGTTGCTTTGTCGTTCTTTCTTTTTGTTAAGACAGTTAGTCTTTTCCCCTTTTGTTTAAGTACTATAGGCTGCTAGACAATGTTGCATTCATTACTCTAAAAACATGGTTTTTATAAATTTAGGTTTCTTTATTTGTGTCTTGTTGCAAGATCCTAGTTATGTTGTTGTCAAACTGAGGTCGGGACCCATTGTGAGGTCCTAACCAGTAATACTCCGAGTTCTGAGAATTCGGGGTGTTACAGACTCCTTAGCTTTCTTAGCTCTATATCTCTCCAAAACATGTGATTTTCCCTACAATCACAACGAAACTAGGTGTAGACCTCGATTCTTGCAAAGGTAAACAAAACAATATAATGATCAACGAATATACATCCATACATGCAGATTTATGAAGATAAAACATCTAAACCAATCCCAAAATATAGACTATAATACATGCTATCAAATCGGAAGGAGATGGTCCTCTCCTCTCTGTTGCCACCAGGGACCACCGCCGTTGCTATCGCCGGAGGAGCCTAGATTCCCTGCCCTGCCCTAGCCGCTTGCCGAAGCACACCGATCCACCACCGCCGCCTTTGGATCTCCTTCCGCAGCCCCTGCGTGAGATCTATAAAGTTAAAAGGGAACCCTTTTTGATTTTTAAATCAAGCCCCTAATATTTGGTATAATTACAGAATGTACCCATATTCTATATAATCTCAGTTTTAGACCCACATTTTTGGAAGTTGCATTTATGCCCTCTGTGAGAAATTAGTTACATTTATGAGAACATATTTATAATTACAGTTTGTGACCCAGCTTTTGCAAATCATCAATTGTGCCCTTTGTTGGATAAATTTCGGGTTATGACCCCAAGGATTTACTTGCGGTTCTATGACCAAGTTTCTAGTATTGTACTTTTACCCCGGAAGGGAATTACGGGATTTTAAAGTTGACGTATGAAAAACGAGTTTCACCTTTGAGTTATATATTATATATATTTAAAATCAAATTTAGCATATAAGCTAAATTTCCTTAGCTTTTGTTTTAGGTCCGGAAGCGCCAGGTATAGAACGAATCCATTCTCCGCATCCGTAGGTCGTCCTCCGCCATCGACCTTGTGTGAGTACCTCTTCCTCGATCTAGTAATGTTTAGTTGTAGAATCATGCTAGGTTGGATCTAGCATAACTTAGAGTGAATGCCAAGTAGTGGCTTTGAACATTAGGTTAGGATTTGAGGATGGTTTGAACACTCTAAGGATTGAGGCGTGTATGTTATCGTGTGAGCTTTGTTGAGGTTGTGAGTATGTGTTTGTTGAGATTGTGGAGTTAGGATGGAAGTATTCTAGCAGGTGGTTATTGTTGAGATCTCGTGAGTTCATGAGGGCTAGGAGAGTATCCTAGTTTATGGGAGTGTATTATCTTGTAAGATTATATAGTACTAGAAGTCCTTAGACTTCTAAATTGCGTGAATGGTTTTTGATTATCGTGCCTTGTCTTCAACAAGCTTTGGTTATATTCTTTCGAAGATTGTTTTCGGTTTCGGTTAGCTTTGAGACGAGGTAAGTCCTCGGACTTACTTAGCCGCTTTTATGCATTATTTGGATATGTGATGGTGGTGTGTGCTTTATCTTTGTTCATAATCATGAAACCGGATTAGGATAACTTGGTTATATATATTTGGCCCATTGTTTATTATTATCGGGCGGTGACATCAGTACCCAGCTCCCGAGGGAGACTGGGAGGTTCTTTGCGACCAGGCTATATATGGTATACGGGCGGACTTCTTCACCACTCCACATGGTATACGGGTTGAGCTCCACCACACTCATGTTGTTTACACGGGGACAAAGGCGAGAGTTATAAGACTCTCGTGTCACACATAAAACTAATGAAACTAGTAATGGAATGACTTAAAAAGAGAAGATAAGAATTGGATTGTATGTCTATGAGCATGTTGTGTGTACTTATGTGTGTGTTAGTGCCCTTGCTATCTTTATAATGCCTAGAATGTGAGCTAAAAGTTTCATACCTATTGTTGTAGTGAATGTGTAGGTTAGAATGTAGCCGAGTGATCCCGAGGAGTGGGTAGCCGGGGTTCCGTACATCTTAGGTTGAGTTGGGTTTTGGAGTCCTTGTGTTGTTGGTATTTTGTATTATGTTTGATATTGTTGTAAGGATGGTTGAAGTCTTTCCTTTCTTTTGTTTTCGGGTTTCATAACATTGCATAAAAATGTATTTTTGTTTTGGCTTTTACTTGTTCCTTGTTGCAAGATCCGGTGAAATTATTGTCAGGCTAAGAGTCGGGACCCATTGTGAGTTCTCAACACGTAGCATTCCGAGTCCCGCGGATTCGGGGTATTACATGCCACAACTTTAAAAATGGAATAAAGTGAATCACCTAAGTTATCAGATAATAACTGGATTGTGTGCCAACATGCTGAGTGTTTATAGTTCCTTAGATGTGTTTGTGCTACTTTTATTCTGCCTATATTTGATTAGTTACCTAACTGTTATATTGTTCTTTAGACGTGCTGCAACGCCCCCTTTTTCTTTATTTTGGGAGCATTTCGATATTTATTTTCCTACTTTTATCGATATTTTATTAGCTCAAGTATTTTATTTAAAATTATTTTTACGGCGTAAAATACCCTTCTCGAGTATAATTATGTTTTGGTCTACCTTGGGAAAGGTTCGGAAAGTTATTCCGACTCGGAATTTTTCCGTTCCGAACGTTTCGAAACGAGTCTACCCTTTTATTAATTATATTCTTCTTCTATTTCTTTTTTCCTTTTTCTCTTTTTCTTCTTTCTATGGCTTCTCTCCTCAGGCTGATGAACAGCTGGCCGCTCAACACCCTACTCCTGGGCTACCCGACTACTGGCTACCCGACTCCTCGATCCTTCGTCCCCTACTGTGCAACCTCATCCTGTCTCTCTCTGTGGCTAGCCTGTACTTCCCCTTGAAGCATCATTGTAACCCAATCTTCTCCGCACCATCCTACCCTTTTCCCATCGCTCTCAAAACCGTTGTGTGTTGGGTCGTCCTCTGCAATGAGCACCAACCACTCCTCGACCTCGCCGGATCTGCAACCTGGATCCGGTCCGACTCCAGCCTTCGATCCTCCTGTCTTCACCCTTCTCTTGCAAGCACCGGTGAACCCTTACCCTAGATTCGCCTCCCACCTTCCTTCTATAGCTTTCTTTCGATCTCTCTCTCCTGCCTCCCGCCCTTTCACTCTCATGTGGAGCCAACACCACCACCGGAGTGTCTTTCTCATGGATCGAAGATCACCTCTGGAGCCGCCTTCTTTCCTCCCTTCTCTGTCAGTCGCCGCCGATTGAAGATCCAGGAAGTGTGCCGTCTTCGAATAGCCGGAGATGCCCTCTCTGCACCGCCGCCGTTCCCCGGGAAGACCCAGAACTAGTGCGGTTCGCCTCTACCCTGCCCCCTGTGTTTCTTCCCCGCCGACAGTTCAGCGACCCTTCTCCTCCTGCGCGGCTGTTCAAGGGTTGAAGTCGACTTTTTTTTAGAAATTAAATCGGGGCCCCCTATATCTGGTGAAATTATAGTTTGTACCTTATATTTTATAATTGCGTTTATAGCCCTAATTTCCCGATTTTGCAATTGTGACCTCTGTTGAATTAATTACAGAATTGGCCCAAAATTTTAATTGTTGAGGTTGACCCATATTTCTAAAATGGTATAATTTGCCCGGAAAATGTTAGAACGGTTTTGGTTATCCTTGGCTTTGAGAACGAGTTTTATCATTGAGTTTATGATGCTGTTTAAATTGCCCGGAAAATATAATTACGGATTCTAAATTCGGTTTAGGATTCAAGTTGTAATTTCGGGTTTACGACCAAGTGGTTTAATTTCATATTTTCGCCCCGGAAGGGTTTAACAAGTTTTAACGTTGGCTTTTGAAAATGGTTTTTCACTAGATTTATTTATATTATATATTCCGTTCAAGTTTAGCGTATGAGCTAAACTTGCTTAGTTTTGGTATTAGGTTTGAAAGCGCCCCGATAAAGACCTAACAAGTCCAAGTCGACATCCTTAGATCATCTTCCGTCTTCTGACGTCATGTGAGTACCATCTTCCCCGAGTTTATGATCTTACTCGATTTAGTTATGTTTAGTATTAGTATCATGCTAGGTTGGATCTAGCATAACTTAGAGTAAATACCAAGTAGTGGTTATGGACATTAGGTGAGTGCTTGAGGATTGTGAATTGTTTTATGACTTGAGGTGTTGATGTTATCTTGTGAGGCTTGTGAGGTTTGAGAATTGGAGTATATGGTTGTTGAGTTTATGGGCTAAGATTTGCGTATCCCTACATGGTGTAGTTACCGTTGCGTCTGTTTGGACTAGGAATGTTTATCTTAGTATGCACTATGGGTTATGATCCTGCGAGATCATAGGGTCTAGAAGTCTAAGGACTTCTAGCTTGTGTTGAGTGTTATGTGAGCATGAGGGATTCTAGGATTCGGTCCTAGAATGAGAGTCAAATGATCTTGCGTAGATCATTTGCGTAGATGTCTTAGACTTATTGAGTTGAGCGAGTTGTTGATATAGTTATCTTCTTGTGAGCAGGTTATGGGATTCCTCCCTAATGAAGCGAGAGTGTTGTGAGTTGAGTGTGGTGACGAGGTAAGTCTCCGGACTTACTTAGCTCGTATTCCTTGTATTAGCGTTGATGTGTGTTTGGTGGTGTGTGTTTATTGTTTATGTTATAACAACTAAACCGGAAATAGGATTACCGACCTTTATATATTATTTTGGCCCAAGTGTATGATAACGGGCGGTGACATCATCTGCCTAGCTCTTGCGAGAGTCTAGGAGGTTCTTGGCGACTAGCCCGTGTTGGTTAGACGGTCGGAGGCATCCGCACCGTTCCATGCCGGTAAGTAGGGACCGAGGCGGGACCACGGTTGTCTCGTGTCACAAAACTAAGTTGAATTAGAACGGGATATGACTTAATAATAAAAAGATAATAAACCGGAATTGTGTGCTTTGAGAATGTTGTGTGTTTATGATGATTCACTTGTGGTTGTGCCTTTCCCATTGATTCTAATGCTTCAAATATTAGCTAACGGTTTATACCTATTGTTGTAGATTGCCTTGCAGGTTAGGAAAGCGGCCGAGAGATCCGGAAGAGTGGGCAGCCGGGGTTCCGTACATTTTAGGAGCGGGTTTTGGTTGGAGTCGGGTTGTGTTTTATTCTTCGTTTATTATGTTGGTATGCCGTGTGTATGGCGTTTTGATCTTTGGTGTTGATGATCGGCTGAAGTCTTTTGTTGTATTCTTTCGGGTTGTTCTTTTCATTGCATAAAAATGTATTTCGGTTTTGGCCTTTATTTGTGCCTTGTTACAAGATCCGGTGAAATTGTTGTCAGGCTAAGGGTCGGGACCCATTGTGAGGTCCCAACCCGTAGCGCCCCGAGTCCCGCGGATTCGGGGTGTTACAAAAGTGGTATCAGAGCCCTAGGTTGACAACAATGGCACTCGCAATCTTCTAAAGGCCGAATGAGGAATAAACAGAACCCGCACGGGTTCTGACTTTTCGTTTTCAAAATCACATGCATGAGTCGGGGTAGAATGTACGGACCACCACTCCTTCCGCGGATCTCGGCTGCTTAGTTTATTGGATTTTGATACATATATGTAGATATGTAGATATGTATAGTATATGTGGATTGTAGTTGCATGATGACTTGATTTATATGTATAGTATATATGTGGACTATAATATATGCTTTGGACCTTGTTGTGTTGTAATGAATTGCCGGATGTGTTATATTAGTAGTTATGTGGACATAGGACATATATAGGCTTATATACGGACTCTTATATATAGTAGTATATAGTACGGAACCTTATAGTTAGGACAACGGAAACATAGCATCACCTTTAAGACGACGTTGTTGGCTTGGGATAGCGTTCATACGTGGAGGAGTACACTCAAATATCGAGTTGAGCATTTCGTACTGACAAACACCATGGCGGTTCTCGGATTCCTTTAAAAGGATATCGAAGAGGAAGATTAGAGACGACGTAACTGAAGGATGAACAAATGGAAGAGAACTTTGAGTCAACTTGAGCGAAACCGAGATGGAAACTATACAAGTAAAGTAAATAACATGAAGATGTTGGAGTGGTTCTAAAGAAGCCATGATTGAACGACAACGAGACCAATAAAGATAATAGACATAAGTTCTTCAAAAGGATGCGTGGACAACTAAAGATGCAAATCGAGGAGAAGATGGGTATGTTCCAACAAGGTTAAATGTGGTATTCCATTAAGAAGTAAAAGTTTTTCCTAGGCGCGCCTAGGCATGGGAGTCGAGATGAGAGACGTGGATGAACCGATCATAAAAGATTTAAGATACCGTAAGTTAAGCTTACGAAGTACCAATAAGTGTAGTGTCAACATTACTAAAGTTATGAGAAGAAGGGCATGGCGGGGATTCACGTGGAGTTGACCGTTTTCTGTTTTGATGATAAGATTAAGCAACGCCAAGGAGGAGGAAGTGTGTATAAATGATGATCTCAAGAAGATAAAAGATGAAATAAAGAGCTTTGATCGAGAGACTTAAGTTACCAACCAAGAAGAACGCGAGTGGATGCTAGCTAAGGCTATAAAATTCGGGAAGTTGCACTTGAAGGACATCAAGGAAGAGTTCTTAAGCCTATGAGAGTGGTAGAGTTACCTTACAAAAGAAGGAGGCGTGAAGTGTAGATCGAGCTAGCAGAGCTGAAGTAGAGTACCCCGAGAGGATAGCCTTCATGAGAATGGTAACATGGAAAGTGTAATAGAATAATAATTCGCTAACTTCGGAGGGGGTGAGATACAAGTTAATATGTGACAACTGAGAACGCACAGGTGCGGGTTGTCAATTGATGTGTGTATATGGGAATAGTAAACAAGACTATGGGAACATAGAGGAACGACAACAAGAGCTTGAAGTATTCGCGATGGATTAATGTCAGTAGTAAGGAGGTACATCAATAGAAGCGCATTTGTTTTAATCAAATAATGTGGAACAAGTTCAAGCAAGTACTTATGAGAAGACCTCCGAGGAGGAGATTGTAACGATCTTTCGCGACCTTCTAGGGTCATTGAATTGGCATATGGGAGAACGACACGAATTAGAGGTTTTAAAGTTTGACCACGGTAAAAGGGAAGTAGTGAATCAAGAAGAAGGTCAGGTGTCATAGAGGTGGTGCGTAAACGGGAGTATATAGAGGATGCACGGTATGAAACGGATGATATGTTACCGCGGGCAGAGATAAGTCAAGTTTCTAGTAGACTCACACGGAAGACACATAGTGACTATGGCATGAAAGAGAGGACCTAGATAAGGGCAACGTTGCGAGCTTAGAATTTATGATGTTAGTGTTTGGTGAAGTAATGAGTGGATCTTTCAGTGATTGTGGTTGGGGAAATTTCGCCTAGCGTTCTCCATGGGACATACTCTTACGGTTATGAAGGTTGTTCATAGAATACCAAGAGATGCTTAAGGTGACCAACAAGAGTAAGAGAAGATCAAAGTTTTGAAGTTTGTTGTCGATATGAGATGTATCTTATACAAAAAAATTGAGGTTAGAGCCTCTACGGTCGGTTTGAAGTTACATAAGGAAATGAAGTAAGTTCTACACCTACTCGAAGGAATGATGAAAGCTTAGGTGGAATACAAAGAACTCCCCCAACATGTTGGGATGTCCGGTAAAGCGAGGAAGATAAGATCGATTTGTTATAAGACGTGGTTATGCCCTACAGTTAAGACGCTTATGGCAACACATAAGTATGGGTTCTTAAAAGGTTATTACGACCAGGCCTTCAAGGTGAAAAAGGATGGAACAATACGGATTCGAGAAAAGAAGGACCCTTGAGAGAGAACATACACGGTCACAACTGAAGATGGAACAATATATGTGTTTAAAGGATGTCACCTCAATAGATCGAGGTAGATCAGTTGTGTCATGACCACTTGTGAAGTGATAAGACAAGATTGTGTCGGTTATTACGATACGTGACGGGGAAAAAAAAAAAAAAAAATGGAACCTGAGATACCACAGAGTCTTAATACGTCAAAATGTGGATTTTTCTACTATGGTCAAGCTTGACTTGATTCCGAGATCTAAGGCGCCGTATGGAATGACACTTGTGAAGAGACATGAGTTGTGGAAGCAAGTGGAAGAGAAATTCCAAGAACTTATTGAAAAAAATTCATTAGAATTAGTGAAATGCTACGGAGAACTCCAAATGTTATCTTGAACTCTCGATTTGAAGTTCATATTGGAATATATCTTAAACTATTAAATTGAAGTTGTTATGAAGAACACCAGTTTGCAAAATGAGAGACGGTTATCTCCGTTTGTACATCACCTTGATCCGAACAAGATAAGAATGAAGAACAAGTATCCCTCACCCCGGATAGATGATCTACTCGACCGGTTGCAAGGGTCAATAGTCTCTTCTAAGAATAATTTAAGGTTTGTTTGTCACAAACTGAGAATTTGAGATTGAGATATTGCAAATACGACATTCCGGACGAACCATGGTCACTATGAGTTGTAGTGATTCCATTTGGGCTTAATAATGCCCCATATAAGATATTTTGGTATACTCTCGAAGAAGAGAGAAGTTGTATGACAAGTTGTCTCGGGATGACAACCCCCGAAGGATGTAGAAGACATTATAAGTTTCTTGGATGTGCCGGTCATTACAGAATTTGCGGAGAGATTCTCCAAAGTAACGTCATCTATGGCTAACCTACTTTGGATGACAATGAAGTTTGAGGGAGACGAAAATGGACCATGGAGATGTTGAGATTTAGGAGGAGATTCATTGGTACAATTGTTTTGAATTTTCCTCGAGGTGTGATGGGTTTGAAGAGCACAAGTGATTCTCAAAGACAAGGGTCTTGAGTGAGTATTGAGGAACGATGTAAAAGTAATAGCTATGTGTTTGGTTAGTAGAAGTAGTGTGAAGTAAAGTACTTTCTTCATTACTTGGAACTTGCAACAAGAGTTGAGGAAACGTAACATCAAGTTTGGTTTGATAAGAACCAAAGCCAACGGTGTGAATTGGAAGTTCGATCTTCTTTGCTAGCGACAAGCAAAGAAGAAACATAACGGAATTGCTGCATTGAGAAAGACACGAGAAGGAAGTCGGGTTTTTAATATATCGGACCTTTTTGAGATCTTAGCGCGAGTTGGGAACGTGGTTTACCGGTTGACGTGGCCACCGAGAGTAGAGGGTGTTCACCCGGTGATTCATATGTATCAATCGAGATAGTACATACATGAATCGAGACATGTTGTCAATCATGATGAGTTATTTGCATGTGTGAGTTTTACGCTGAGCTAGTAGCATCGATAGAATCGACGGTTATATCTAGTTCTCCCCTTGATTGAGTTATTTGCATGTGTGATGTTATATGTAGTTTGTACCCTGTGTGAGAATGTGCTTTATGACCTGATATATCCTTGCGGTGGTAGTTTGCGTAGATGATGTGTTTAGATTAGAAAGGTTAAACCTTTTTCGTTTGAGAGTTCATACCTCGGCCTTAGGGACCGGAAAGTTCGACATATAGCAAGTTTCGGGACGAAACTTGTTTTTAGGGGGATCTAATGTAACGCCCCCTTTTTCTTTATTTTGGGAGCATTTCGATATTTATTTTCCTACTTTTATCGATATTTTATTAGCTCAAGTATTTTATTTAAAATTATTTTTACGGCGTAAAATACCCTTCTCGAGTATAATTATGTTTTGGTCTACCTTGGGAAAGGTTCGGAAAGTTATTCCGACTCGGAATTTTTCCGTTCCGAACGTTTGGAAACGAGTCTACCCTTTTATTAATTATATTCTTCTTCTATTTCTTTTTTCCTTTTTCTCTTTTTCTTCTTTCTATGGCTTCTCTCCTCAGGCTGATGAACAGCTGGCCGCTCAACACCCTACTCCTGGGCTACCCGACTACTGGCTACCCAACTCCTCGATCCTTCGTCCCCTACTGTGCAACCTCATCATGTCTCTCTCTGTGGCTAGCCTGTACTTCCCCTTGAAGCATCATTGTAACCCAATCTTCTCCGCACCATCCTACCCTTTTCCCATCGCTCTCAAAACCGTTGTGTGTTGGGTCGTCCTCTGCAATGAGCACCAACCACTCCTCGACCTCGCCGGATCTGCAACCTGGATCCGGTCCGACTCCAGCCTTCGATCCTCCTGTCTTCACCCTTCTCTTGCAAGCACCGGTAAACCCTTACCCTAGATTCGCCTCCCACCTTCCTTCTACAGCTTTCTTTCGATCTCTCTCTCCTGCCTCCCGCCCTTTCACTCTCATGTGGAGCCAACACCACCACCGGAGTGTCTTTCTCATGGATCGAAGATCACCTCTGGAGCCGCCTTCTTTCCTCCCTTCTCTGTCAGTCGCCGCCGATTGAAGATCCAGGAAGTGTGCCGTCTTCGAATAGCCGGAGATGCCCTCTCTGCACCGCCGCCGTTCCCCGGGAAGACCCAGAACCAGTGCGGTTCGCCTCTACCCTGCCCACTGTGTTTCTTCCCCGCCGACAGTTCAGCGACCCTTCTCCTCCTGCGCGGCTGTTCAAGGGTTGAAGATGACTTTTTTTTAGAAATTAAATCGGGGCCCCCTATATCTGGTGAAATTATAGTTTGTACCTTATATTTTATAATTGCGTTTATAGCCCTAATTTCCCGATTTTGCAATTGTGACCTCTGTTGAATTAATTACAGAATTGGCCCAAAATTTTAATTGTTGAGGTTGACCCATATTTCTAAAATGGTATAATTTGCCCGGAAAATGTTTGAACGGTTTTGGTTATCCTTGGCTTTGAGAACGAGTTTTATCATTGAGTTTATGATGCTGTTTAAATTGCCCGGAAAATATAATTACGGATTCTAAATTCGGTTTAGGATTCAAGTTGTAATTTCGGGTTTACGACCAAGTGGTTTAATTTCATATTTTCGCCCCGGAAGGGTTTAACAAGTTTTAACGTTGGCTTTTGAAAATGGTTTTTCACTAGATTTATTTATATTATATATTCCGTTCAAGTTTAGCGTATGAGCTAAACTTGCTTAGTTTTGGTATTAGGTTTGAAAGCGCCCCGATAAAGACCTAACAAGTCCAAGTCGACATCCTTAGATC
>BSUD01000007.1:68225543-68278732 GCA_033239045.1 Fagopyrum esculentum
TCTTCCGTCTTCTGACGTCATGTGAGTACCATCTTCCCCGAGTTTATGATCTTACTCGATTTAGTTATGTTTAGTATTAGTATCATGCTAGGTTGGATCTAGCATAACTTAGAGTAAATACCAAGTAGTGGTTATGGACATTAGGTGAGTGCTTGAGGATTGTGAATTGTTTTATGACTTGAGGTGTTGATGTTATCTTGTGAGGCTTGTGAGGTTTGAGAATTGGAGTATATGGTTGTTGAGTTTATGGGCTAAGATTTGCGTATCCCTACATGGTGTAGTTACCGTTGCGTCTGTTTGGACTAGGAATGTTTATCTTAGTATGCACTATGGGTTATGATCCTGCGAGATCATAGGGTCTAGAAGTCTAAGGACTTCTAGCTTGTGTTGAGTGTTATGTGAGCATGAGGGATTCTAGGATTCGGTCCTAGAATGAGAGTCAAATGATCTTGCGTAGATCATTTGCGTAGATGTCTTAGACTTATTGAGTTGAGCGAGTTGTTGATATAGTTATCTTCTTGTGAGCAGGTTATGGGATTCCTCCCTAATGAAGCGAGAGTGTTGTGAGTTGAGTGTGGTGACGAGGTAAGTCTCCGGACTTACTTAGCTCGTATTCCTTGTATTAGCGTTGATGTGTGTTTGGTGGTGTGTGTTTATTGTTTATGTTATAACAACTAAACCGGAAATAGGATTACCGACCTTTATATATTATTTTGGCCCAAGTGTATGATAACGGGCGGTGACATCATCTGCCTAGCTCTTGCGAGAGTCTAGGAGGTTCTTGGCGACTATCCCGTGTTGGTTAGACGGTCGGAGGCATCCGCACCGTTCCATGCCGGTAAGTAGGGACCGAGGCGGGACCACGGTGGTCTCGTGTCACAAAACTAAGTTGAATTAGAACGGGATATGACTTAATAATAAAAAGATAATAAACCGGAATTGTGTGCTTTGAGAATGTTGTGTGTTTATGATGATTCACTTGTGGTTGTGCCTTTCCCATTGATTCTAATGCTTCGAATATTAGCTAACGGTTTATACCTATTGTTGTAGATTGCCTTGCAGGTTAGGAAAGCGGCCGAGAGATCCGGAAGAGTGGGCAGCCGGGGTTCCGTACATTTTAGGAGCGGGTTTTGGTTGGAGTCGGGTTGTGTTTTATTCTTCGTTTATTATGTTGGTATGCCGTGTGTATGGCGTTTTGATCTTTGGTGTTGATGATCGGCTGAAGTCTTTTGTTGTATTCTTTCGGGTTGTTCTTTTCATTGCATAAAAATGTATTTCGGTTTTGGCCTTTATTTGTGCCTTGTTGCAAGATCCAGTGAAATTCTTGTCAGGCTAAGGGTCGGGACCCATTGTGAGGTCCCAACCCGTAGCGCCCCGAGTCCCGCGGATTCGGGGTGTTACACGTGCCGCAGGTTAGAGCAGATGTCGAGTGATCCGGAAGGTAGTGGTCCGCTGGGGTTTCGTACTTCATAGGACGGGTTGCAGTCTTTCCTTTATGTTGGTCTTTCAATTACGACATTCTTTGTTCTTAGTTTGTTCAAAGATATAATTGGGTGTTTCTGGTCACAGTCATGGCATTGTCAAACGTATCTTATGATTTCTAGTTTTTCTTATTTAAGCCTTGTTGTAAGATCTAATTAGTTGTTGTCATACTAAGGTCGGGACCCATTGTGAGGTCCTAACCAGTAGCTCCCCGAGTTCCGAGAACTTGGGAGTTACATTATATATATCTATCTTACAATGAGATCAATTTATAATAAAAAAAAATTATGCATATTTATTCCGAAAGGTATTAATTTGTGAGTATGTAGAAAGTTGTATATATTATTGATGTATATATGTTTAATTAAATTAAATAAGATCAATATGACTATATGAGTACATATAAAGTTATACAAAACATAAATATTATCAATTTATTACTTTGATTAACTAAAATTAGTTTATCATGTAATATTGTTGTAACACCCAAAGTTTTGGGAACTCGAAGCGTTACGGGCTAGGACCTCACAATGGGTTCCGACCCTCAAAGTAGCAACGACAACATCGGATCATACAACAAGGCACAAATAAATCAAATTAAAACTTATAATAAAACCAAAGGTTATAACAAAGGGAATCGTAAAAGACTCACAACCGAGTTCAAAACAAAGAGAAAGCAACAATAGAAATATAAACCCGATCTCATCCTATAATGTACGGGAATCCCGGCTGACCACACCGTCCGGATTACTCAGCAACATCTCTAACCTACGGAACGTCTACAACATCGGTATGAACTATTAGCAAACATTCTAGATATCAAAAAGATAGTAAAGGCACAAGCACACATAAGGTAAAAATAAACATATAGCATGCTCGCACTCAACCGGTTATTATCTTTCATTAAGTTATCCATTAATAATTCAACTTCTTTTGTTACATGAGAATCTCCCGAAACTCACCTCCGCTTCCGTCTACCAACAGGAATAGATCAGTAATATCCGTTACCTGAAGACATGGGTTGAAAGAGCACCTCCTAGTCTCTTGTAGAACTAGACAAGTGGTCACCGCCCGGTAATCATACACTTGGGCCAATTACGGTTATAAAGGTCAATCCTTGTCCGGTTATCCGTTATAACAATAAACAACGCAAACAAGCCAATACTCTCAAACCAATACACAACATGCGGCTAAGTAATTTCAGAGGACTTACCTCACTCGAAGGTAACTCAAAGGTCAGCAAACAGCTCTGTTTCCCGTCGGAAAGAAGGACAAAAAGCCTGCTCAACAAGGCATAACGAATCAAGAATGAAACGATTGCTAGAAGTCTTTAACTTCTAGTCTCAATGATCTCTAAGAGATCTGCACAAGCTAAGGTCAACCTTAGTCTTATAAATCAGGAAGGGTCAACAACATCAACATGAGCCAAGTGAAGGAACGAGGAAAGCAAGGAAGGAAGCAGCTCACCAAAGACGGGAGCAACTGGGGGAAAACTGCAAGGGCGGCAGACAGCATCGCAAGGGCGGCGATGGGCAGGATCCGCAGGGGCGGTCTGTGCGGGTGCGGGGGCGGGTACAGTGTAGAAGCGTCTGTCAACTCTTTCAACGGCAAGGAACGCAGCAAAGGCCAAAGCTTGCTTCTCTCAACACACGCACACGTCACAACTCAACCAAGGGAGCCTGTGAACATCGACGAAACAACAACAAAAGGCCAACAAGGATTAAGGCTCAAACTTGATTCTTGTGAAGAAAAGAAAGGAAGACCGAAAAGCGAAACAGAAGGGAAAGGTGGGCAGCAGCTCATGAACGTGAGAAAGAAACAAAGAAGAAGGAGACTTACAAGTCCAACAAGTTCACATGGAAAGAAGGCTGCAGGTTTCGAGGTTCAAGGAAAACGTATGCAAGAAATGGGAAAAAGAAGAGAAAAAAAGAATTTATAGGAACGTTGGGCAAAGAAAGACGGTCTAGGGTTAAGACCATGATTGGAAAGCCGGCCCATAAGATAGAAGATCGGATCTTCTATCTATGGAAATAAATAAAACGGACAAAAAAATTAGATCGGCGCGATATGTGGCGAAACCGCAGGAGAGGTTTGCCCTACCGTAGTGGCGGCTCCCATCACAACGGGGACGGTGAAGGCAGACACTAGGTCTTACAATTGTAATATATGTCAAATATAAATATTAATACAAAATTTCATAGTGATATACAGTTAATAAGTATGCGTAAGTTATTAAGTTGTAACAACTTTACATTATTAATTCATTGTTTTTCCTAACTCAAATATTTTTACATATAATATATTTTTAAATATAAATATTAGTACAAATTGTAATATACAATCTTGATTTAACCATTCTAAAACAAAAACATTTATATTATAATAAAAGTATTTTTTTTATTGCCGAATAACCGGTAATATATAGTGATTCGGGACTATCCGACTATCCGCGAATATCCGGATGCCAAAATCTCGATCAGTACTAGATGCGGTAATTTGGTAAAACCTTTTCGATCGGATCCGAATCAAAACGGGTACTAAAATATCGAGTTTTTTTTTCGATCGGGTCAACGGATTATGAAGTTGGCTATGTGATCTTAAGCCCCATTCACTTAGGTCAAGGACCCAAGTGGATAATTGTAAGAGTCGGCTATGATCTCTCGGGACAGAATGACCGCCTCAAAGTTTAGGCCCAAACCGGCCTAGAGGGCCGAAGTAACTATTATTAGGTTTGTGCATTTTTGCAACTGCAGCCGTGAGACTTGGTTTGGGCCTAAAACTTTGAGGTGTTCCGTTCCGAGAGTTCGTGGGCGACTCTTACGTTTATCCACTTGGATCCTTTGATCTAAGTGAAGGGGGACTTTTCCGTGCACTTGGGCCCAGTAACAAGCCCAATAGCACAACCACTTTGACAACACAACCAATTTATTATGATAAGATACAAGGTTATAAGGGGTTATAAGAGGTTGTAAACTCTCGATGTGGGACTCTATATTCTCTCTCAAATTTACATCAAATAGATCTATCTCAACACTTCTTCAGCTGAATCGAATGTAGGTAAAATTTCTTCCCCTTGGATTCTCGATAGTGGAGCCTCGTTCCATATGACGGGATCCAAGGTTTTTTTTTTATCTCATATTCATTCGTTTTCTCCTTGCCATATTAAATGACCAAATGGATCTATCTCCATTCAAAATCAAGCGGAATCTAATAAAATTTTATCAAAATTTATTCTTAACAATGTCCTATACGTTCCCGACTTACATTGTAGTTTAATTTCTATTCAATGTTGTGCTAGTGATTTTTCTTGTAGTATCATATTTACTAAAAATTATTTATCATGATCATAATCAGTTTTTTTTAAAAAAATTGTTTTTTCTTTAAAAATAGAAAATCAAAAGTAATTTGATTTCTTTTTATCCAGAATTAGTTTTGAAATTTTTTACAGATTTTATAATTGAAACTTTAACAAAATGTATTAAGAAAGGGTATAAATAGGAAACAAATTATATTATGAGGGTACCAAGAAAAATTGGAATCTTGTGGATACCGAGAGAAAAAATTAAATCTTGAGGGCTTCAAAGAGGAAAGATCTAAAATATTATTTTGAACATTTGTTCTTTTAAATGGGACCAATTTCAAATAAAAGATTATTATTAAGACTAACTTAGAATCATATTTATAATAATTAGTATGTTAAAAATGAAACTAACTTACAATAAGAGGTTATGAACATTTGTTCATTCAAATTAGACCAATTTCTAATAAAATATTATTTTTGAAACTAACTTATAATCACACACACACACACATATATATATATATATATATATCTTACAATGAGATCAATCTATAATAAAAAAAATATTATAAATATTTATTCCGAAAGGTATGAATTTGTGACTATGTACAAAATTGTATATTATAGATATATATTTGTTTAATTAAATTAAATGAGATCAATATGACTATATGAGTACATATAAAGTTATACAAAACATAAATAAAATCAATTTATTACTTTGATTAAATAAAATAGTTTATCATGTAATATTGTTGTAACACCCAAAGTTTTGGAAACTCGAAGCATTACGGGCTAGGACCTCACAAAGGGTCCCGACCCTCAGATTAACAGCGATAACATCGGATCTTACAACAAGGCACAAATATATGAAATCAAAACTTATAATAAAACCAAAGGTTATAACAAAGGGAAGCGTAAAACACTAACAACCGAGTTCAAAACAAAGAGAAAACAACAAGAAAAATACAAACCCGATCTCATCCTATAATGTACGGGAACCCCGACTGACCACACCGTCCGGATCACTCAACAGCATCTCTAACCTACAGAACGTCTACAACATCGGTATAAATTGTTAGCTAACATTCTAGATATCAGAAAAATAGTAAAGGCACAAGCATACATAAGGTAAAAATAAACATATAGCATGCTCGCACTCAACTAGTTATTATCTTTCATTAAGTTATCAATTACTAATTTAACTTCTTTTGTCACACGAGAATCTCCCGTAACTCGCCTCCGCTTCCGTCTACCAACAAGAATAGATCAGTACTATCCGTTACCTGTAGGCATGGGTTGCAAGAGCACCTCGTAGTTTCCTGTAGAACTAAACAAGTGGTCATTGCCCGGTTATCATATATTTGGGACAATTACGGTTATAAAGGTCAATCCTAGTCCGGTTATCCGTCATAACAATAAACAACGCAAACAAGACAATACTCTCAAACCAATACACATAATGAGGTTAAGTAAGTCCAGAGGACTTACCTCACTCGAAGGTAATTCAAAGGTCAGCAAACAACTCTGTTTCCCGTCGGAAAGAAGGACGGAAAGCCTGTTGAACAAGGCATAACGAATCAAGAACGTAACGATTGCTAGAAGTCTATAACTTCTAGTCTCAATGATCTCTAAGAGATCTCCACAAGCTAAGGTCTCAACCTCAGTCTTGCAAATCAAGAAGGGTCAACAACATCAACATAAGCCAAGGGAAGGAACGAGGAAAGCAAGGAAGGAAGCAACTTGTAACACCCTGAATCCACGGGATATCGAAATGCTACGGGCGAGACCTCACAATGGCTCCCGACCCTTAGCCTGACAACATTTTCACCGGACCTTTCCATCAAGGAACAAATAAAGTCCAAAACAAAATAAACCTAACTCGTCTATACAATAATGCCAACAATACACAATATACAACAACAATACACGGACTCAATTCCCCAAACTCGACATATGATGTACGGAACCCCGGCTGCCCACTCCTCCAGATCCCTCGGACACACCTGAACTACACATCAACTACAACAGTCGGTTTAAAACGGTTTAAAACCGTTATGCATGATGGTTTTACTAATAGGTATTCATTTACTTTTAATGAGAAACCCCTTACTCTAAAACCTATGACTCCCTTGCAGATTGTGGAGGCATTTGAGAAGAAGAAGGCGAGTGAACAAGAGCAAGGACAAGCTAAGAAGGGAAGCAAGTCATCGAGGCACCAAGAACCTGCCATAGAAATGTCTCCTAGCCAACAACCTAGTACTCTATTGGTCCCGCCCACAAATCAGACTCTTACGGCCTTGTTAGCTTCTAAACTTGAGTTCCAAAGTGAGTACCTATCCTTAGATACCATCTTGATGAGGTTGTGTGAGGAGCTAACTTTAGTGAGTGAAGAAACAAAGGATATCTTACCCCTACCTTTACAGCCATCCTAGACGAGTTTAAGGATGTGTTTCCGGAACAGATACCTCATGGCCTTCCACCTTTGAGAGGCATAGAGCATCAGATTGACCTTATCCCTGGAGCTACACTTCCTAACAGACCAGCCTATATAGGATGAACCCTAAGGAGAGTCAAGAGATCCAAATCCAAGTCCATGACCTCCTAGATAAGGGATATGTTAGAGAAAGCCTTAGCCCTTGCGCCGTTCCTGTCCTATTAGTACCTAAGAAGGACAACACTTGGAGGATGTGTGTTGATTGTAGGGCTATCAACAACAAAAACATTAAGTACCGCCACCCTATTCCCCGCCTCGATGACATGCTTGATGAGCTCCACGGTGCCACTACATTCAGCAAGATATACCTTCGGAGTGGCTACCATCAGATCCGGATGAAGGAGGGGGACGAGTGGAAGACAGCCTTCAAGACTAAATTTGGGTTATATGAATGGCTTGTTATGCCATTTGGGTTGACCAATGCTCCATCTACTTTTATGCGTTTAATGAACCATGTTTTAAGACAATTCATAGGGAGATTTGTTGTAGTGTATTTTGATGATATCTTAATCCATAGCAGGTCCCTAGAGGAGCATGGAGAAAAACTAAGGGAATTTGTTTCTACCCTTAGGGATGAACACTTGTATGCCAACCTGAATAAATGTAGCTTTTGCAGTAATGAAGCTATATTTCTTGGTTTTGTAGTGATTGCACAAGGTCTACAAGTGGATGAGGAGAAGATTAGAGCTATTCAAGATTGGCCAACACCTACATCCAATAGCCATGTAAGAAGCTTCCATGGGCTTGCAAGTTTCTATAGGCGCTTTGTGAGAGACTTCAGTACCATTGTTGCACCCTTGACGGAGATTTGCAAGAAACATGCACTATTTGTGTGGGAAGCAGCTCAAGAACGTGCTTTCAACAAGCTGAAGTTGATTCTCACCGAGGAACCCTTACTAGCTCTCCCGGACTTCACTAGGCCTTTCGAAGTGGAGTGTGATGCATCGGTAATTGGCATAGGAGGTGTGCTTTTGCAAGAAGGTAAGCCTATTGCCATTTTCAGTGAAAAGCTTAAAGGGGCATGTCTTAACTACTTTACATATGATAAAGAGTTGTATGCACTATTTAGAGTACTTAAGACATGAGAACACTACTTGTGTCCTAGAGAGTTTATTTTACATTCTAATCATGAATCTATGAAACATTTTCAAAGGCAAGATAAACTAGATAGGAGGCATGGTAGATGAATGAAATTTATTGAGACTTTTCCCTTTGTGTGCAAAAAGGTTCCTTAGATAAATTCTATTTGTTTGAGGGATTTTTGTTTCGAGTAGATAAGGTGTGCATACCTAGGTGCTCCCTTCGTTTGCTGTTAGTGGAAGAAGCCCATAAAGGAGGTTTAATGGGTCATTTTGGGAGGGATAAGACTTATGCTATGCTGCAGTCATATTTTTATTGGCCACATATGCTTAGGGATGTTGAAAATGTGCTTAAAAGGTGTTTAGAGTGCCGTAGAGCTAAATCGAAAGTGAAGCTCATGGATTGTATACACCTTTGCCAATCCCCACAACCCCTTGGGAAGATATTAGCATGGATTTCATAGTGGAATTGGCTAGGACTAGAAGAATTAGAGATTCGATATTTGTGGTTCTAGATCGATTCTCTAAGATGGCTCACTTTATTGCTAGTCACAAAACTGATGATGCAGCCAATGTAGCTAATTTGTTCTTTTGGGAAGTAGTTAGGTTACATGGTATTCCAAGGAAAATAGTGAGTGATAGGGATGTTAAGTTCTTGAGTTACTTTTGGAAAACTCTTTGGGGAAAGCTAGGAACTAAGTTGTTATTTTCTACATCAAGCCACCCCCAAATTGATGGGCAAACAGAAGTAACTAATAGGACCCTAACAACATTTCTAAGGGCTGTCATCAAGAAGAATTTGAAAGAATGGGAATATGTCTTGCCACATGTTGAATTTGCCCATAATAGATTCGTCCACTCATCTACTTCCATCTCTCCCTTTGATTTTGTTTATGGTTTTAATCCACTAACCCCTTTTGATCTTACACCATTACTTAAGAAAGAGCGAGTGGATTTAAGTGCTAAAACGCAAGTTGAACACGTTAAGGAGCTACCTATTAGGAGAAGGATCAAGCTCGAGGAGAAAGGCATATTGAACGCAGAAAAGCCGAATCAAGGACGCAAGAAGATTATATTTAAACCCGGTGACCTTGTATGGCTACATTTGAGGAAGGAGAGGTTTCAACAGTTTCAGAAATCAAAGTTCTCTCCAAGAGGAAATGGGCCTTTCAAGGTTTTACACAAGGTGGGATACAACGCTTATGTGCTTGACTTTCCGGATGATTATGCTTGTGATCCCACATTCAATGTGAGCGATCTAAGTCCTTTCCCGCTCATGGATGCTGATCAAGGCAATTCGAGGTCGAATTATTCAAAAGAAGGGGAGAATGATGAAGGATCATCTGAGCTAACTCCGTCTTCACCACCTCAAGGGACTCTAACAAGAGCGCAAGTCAAAGGTCAAGCTGAGATGGAAGCTATTTTCCTAAACATGGTCCATGAAGCTCAACCAAGTCCACCTTCATCAAGTCTAAGGACCATCTTGTGGATCAGCCACGAACACATCCCAACCAATATAATTAATGGAGCTTAAATTGTATTTCTAGTTGCTGGGCAGGCCTTGGGACGCGTTTCAAAGGATAGACGGAGGCCTTGAAATCAAATGCAAGGGGCTTCTTGTGTGTGCATGTGCATGATTGGAACATTCATTTAAGTATGTGGACGTGAGAGGCTGAATAGGAGAGTTTAATTAGGCCCAATTGTGTTATATGTTTGCAGGGCTTTATTTAACTCTCTCTCTCAATGTAATTTTTGTAATTAGTTTCTTTTTTTCTATTTTAGAAGAAAAGGCCTAGGATGTATATAAAGCCTTTTCCCTCTTCTTTTGTAGTTAGACAAGTTTTATACAAGTTTTGCTGAGAGCATTTCTGAATTGAATCCAAGAGAATTCAATCATTCTTGTCTCGTGAGATTAGGTGTGTGTGATCTAGCTTTCTCGTTCTTGTGTATGTCAATCTCCTTCGGGATTGGTGTTGCAAGTCGAACAAGGCATCCTCTTCGTGCTCTCGATTCTCAGATCGATTGCGTGGAGTTGTAAGAAGTGGGGTCGAATCGTCACTGGTTTGGTTCTTCGATCTCGAATCCAAGGGTTCTATCATTGTTCCTTTCGGTTCTTCTTGTCCCTTTTTGTTTTCTTGTTTTCATTGCTGTCTTTGTTTGTTAATTTCGTGTATTCTTCATTCTTCAGAACAGGTTGTTCGTCTAGATCCGTTCTTCGTGGCTAATCCCCGTATCAAAACTGTTGGATTATATTATAGATATCAGAAAGATAGTAAATGCACAAGCACACATAAGGTAAAACTAAACATATAGCATGCTCGCACTCAACCGGTTATTATCTTTCATTAAGTAATCCATTACTAATTTAATTTATTTTGTCACACGATAATCTCCCGAAACTCGCCACCGCTTCCGTCTACAAGCTGGAATTGTAACGCCCCGTTTATTGGGTGCGTTTCGATATTTATTTTTCCCACTTCCAAGTCATCGGGAATCGTCATTAACGTGACTAAGGAAGCCTCAGTCAGCAATGGATCGTCAATGGTCTCCTTAGGAGCTAAGTACACCAACAAGTTGGACACGTCCTCTTGAATTGCTCTTGCCCTTGATCTAGTGATTGACCCTTGCATTGTAGGACTAGTAGGGGCTGTTGGTGATGGTCCCTCATCATACTCCCCTTCTTGGGGAGGATTCGTCCTCGAATCATCACCATCCGCATCACTTGACTCAAAGGGACTTAGATCTCATACGTTGAAAGTAGGGCTCACTCCATAGTCCTCCGGAAGCTCTAATACATAAGCATTGTTGCCAACCTTACGTAGTACTTTGAATGGTCCGTCTCCCCTAGGTGTTAGCTTGGACTTGCGCCTTTGCGGGAACCTATCCTTCCTTAAATTCAGCCACACGAGGTCTCCCGGTTCGAACAACACTTGGTTGCGGTTCCTATTAGCCTTGGCCGCCACTTGCCTCCCCTTCTCCTCTAGCCTTTTGCGTGTCCTTTCATGTAGTTCCTTGATGATCTCCACCTGTTTTTCTGCATTAAAATCTACTCGCTCCGCTATGGGCAACGGTATAAGATCAAAAGGGGTCAAAGGATTCAACCCATAGACACAATCAAAAGGAGTTAGATTAGTAGAAGAATGTAATGTACGATTATATGCAAATTCAACATGAGGCAAGACATCTTCGCAATCTTTCAAATTATCTTTTAAAACAGCCCTCAAAATGGTTGTTAACGTCCTATTAGTTACTTCGGTTTGACCATCCATTTGAGGATGACTAGAAGTCGAAAACAGTAACTTTGTCCCTAATTTACCCCAAAGAGTTTTCCAAAAGAAACTAAGAAACTTAACATCCCTATCACTCACTATAGTCCTAGGTACTCCATGTAATCTAACAATTTCCCAAAAGAACAAGTTAGCTACATTATAAGCATCATCAGTCTTATGGCAAGCAACAAAATGGGCCATTTTAGAAAATCGATCTACTACCACAAAAATCGAATCTCTCCCCTTCTTAGTCCTAGGTAACCCAACAATAAAGTCCATACTAATATCCTCCCAAGGTGACATAGGCGTGGGTATGGGGGTATACAATCCATGAGGTTTCAATCTAGCCTTAGCATTTAAACACACAACACATCTCTTAAGCAAGTTCTCTACATCTCTAAGCATATGAGGCCAATAAAAATGTGAATGCAGCATATGATAAGTCTTATCTCTCCCAAAATGCCCCATTAAGCCTCCCATATGGGCTTCCTCAACAAGTAATAGCCTAAGGGAACACTTAGGAATGCACACTTTATCAATTCTAAATAGAAAACCCTCAAACAAGTAATACTTATCAAAGGCTCCTCTAGATGCACATTGCTTAAATATGTCTCCAAAATCAGAATCATCAACATATAAATCCTTAATATAATAGAAACCTAAGACCTTAGAATCCATAGTTGTGATTAAAGAATGTCTCCTAGAGACAGCATCCGCTACAACATTATCCTTGCCCTTTTTATACTTTATGATATAAGGAAAAGTTTCTATAAACTACATCCATCTACCATGTCTCCTATCTAACTTATCTTGACTCCTAAAATGTCTTAAGGACTCATGATCGGTATGTAGGACAAACTCACTAGGCCATAAATAATGTTTCCATGTTTTTAATACTCTAAACAATGCATAAAGTTCTTTATCATAGGTCGAGTAGTTTAAACATGCTCCCTTTAATTTCTCACTAAAGAAGGCTAGTGGCTTACCCTCTTGCATGAGTACTCCTCCAATGCCAATACCCAAAGCATCACACTCAACCTCAAAAGGTTTGGTGAAGTCCGGAAGATCTAGAAGAGGTGCATGGGACAACCGCCACTTCAACTCCTTAAACGCCTTCTCTTGAGCATCTCCCCACACAAATGGCACCTTCTTCTTTGTCTAGGACGTGAGTGGGGCTGCTATGGTGCTGAAATCTCGCACAAAACGTCTATAGAAGGTTGCTAGACCGTGGAAACTCCTCATTTGACCGACGGTTGCGGGTGTATGCCATTCCTGGATTGCCTTGATCTTCTCTCCATCCACCTCTAGACCTTTTGTGCTCACTACAAAACCAAGAAAAACAACTTGATTAGTACTAAACTCACATGTCTTCAAATTAGCATACAAATATTCAATTCTAAGAGTTGCAAGTACTTCCCTCAAATGTTCCTCATGCTCTTCAAGTGACTTACTATAGATGAGGATGTCTTCAAGTGACCTACCAATGTAGTGTCTCAACACGTGATTCATCAATCTCATAAATGTGCTAGGAGCATTGGTTAAACCAAATGGCATCACTAGCCACTCATAAAGACCAAACTTGGTCTTGAATGCCGTTTTCCACTCATCTACCTCCCTCATTCTGATTTGGTGATAACCACTCCTAAGATCTATCTTAGAGAACAGTGTGGCTCCATTCAACTCATCTAACATGTCATCTAAACATGGGATAGGATGGCAGTACTTAATGGTGATGTTGTTGATGGCTCTACAATCAACACACATCCTCCATGTATTGTCATTCTTAGGCACTAAGAGGACGGGAACGGCACTAGGACTCAAACTCTCCTTTACAGAACCCTTATCTAGGAGTTCTTGGACTTGGTTTTGGATCTCTTGGCTCTCCTTAGGGTTCATCCTATAGGCTGGACGGTTTCGGAGTGTAGCACTGGGAATAAGATCTTTTTGGTGCTCAATACCTCTAAAAGGTGGAAGGCCAGCCGGAATCTCGTCAGGAAACACATCACTAAACTCATCTAGGATAGCTAGGATAGGCTTAGGTAGGGTGGCCTTGGCTTCATCACTCAAAGTCACTAAGCTCTTGCACAAGCTCACAAGAATGGCATCTAAAGGGGTGTAATCTAGGATGTACTCCTCCTTGGATGCTAGAAGGACACTAGAAGCTGTGTCTAATAGGGTGGTACTAACCTTGGCCGTGGGTTCTGTTTTAGACCGTGAGCTATCCCCTCTTTTTTTCACCTCATTTTGCTCCACAGTCAACTCCTTTTTCTTCTCATAAAATTCAGCAATATGCAATGGTGTCATAGGCTTAAAAGTTAGTGTTTGACCAATTAATTCAAAGGTATGCCTATTAGTAAAACCATCATACTTAACTCTCCTATCAAATTGCCATGGACGTCCCAAAAGAATATGACAAGCTTGCATGGGAACTACACCACAAGTAATGGTGTCCTCATAGCTACCTAAAGTGATAGTAACTCTAGCTTGCTTATTTACTTTTAATTCTCCACAATCATTCATCCCATGCAATTTGTAAGGCCTAGGGTGATAAAATGTGGTAATTTGCAACTTATTACTCAAATCAGTGCTAGCTATATTGCAACAACTATCTCCATCTATGATCATATTACACACCTTCCCTTTAATTAGACATTTAGTATGAAAAAGGTTATGTCTCTGATTATCCTCACACGTAGCTAGCTTAGCATGAAAAGTTCTTCTAGTTATTAATGATTCTACATGCTCATGTTCAATGCCCTCATCATTATCACTGCCAATTTCATGCAATCCATTAAGGTGGGTGTTGTCATCATTTTTATGCTCATCCTCACTCTCATATTGTCCAAATTGATTTAAAATCAGAGTTTTCTTATTAGGACAATCCCTCATGTAATGACCTCTACCTTGACATTTAAAACACACAATATCTCTAGAACGAAGAGTAGAGTTAGAGGTACTCCCTTTAGGACCACTTGAAGGCTCATTCAAGGGTCTAGAAGATGAATGAGGTGTTGATCTCCTTCTTTGTGCTCCTTGGTCCATGGTTGATGCTTTTCGGTCCTCCTTGGTGGATGTAGGCTCACGGCTGTAGGATCCTTGGGGCCGCCTGTTTTGCGCTTTCCATGAGCTTGTAGCTCCAAAGCTTGTCTTGGCACCTTGGTTCCTAGCCTTTGTCTTCTTCTCTACTTTGATTGCCAAATGCAGCAGCTCCACCATGGTACTATAAGGATACAAATCAATTTCATTAGCCAAAGATGAGTTTAAAATGCGTAGATACCTTGCCATTGTAGACCCTCATCTTCAACCACATTAGCTTTCACCAGTGCCATTTGCATAGAGGTGTAGACCTCTTCGGCACTCTTGGCTCCTTGTCTAAGGTTCTCTAACCTTTGCCTCAGCTCCCTAGCATAATGTTGAGGTACAAAACGAGCTCTCATCAAGGCCTTCATTTGTTACCATGTAGTGATGGCTGGATCCAAGGTTCTTCTCCTTTCCTTGACAAGATGATCCCACCATACTAGTGCATATCCTTCGAACTCCAATGATGCAAGTTGGACCTTCATTTGCTCTCCAAAGTGATGGCATGACCAAATTTGCTCCAATTTAATCTCCCAATCCATGTAAGCATTCGGGTCACACTTGCCTTCAAAACTAGGAATCTTGACCTTCACTTTCCCTATTCCGTCTAGCTCTTGATAAGGCCTAAATGGCTCATATTATCGTCCTCTCCTTGGTTGTGGGTGACACCTAGGGAACTCTCTCCACATGCCTTCTTCCTCAACATCCTCTTGTGGCTCATGAAAATCATCCACAAAACCTTGCACATTAGGTGTTCTAGGAAGAGGGTTAGCATGTCTCATACCTTGCCCTTGAGGGATTCTTTGAGGTGATTCATGGGCTGTTTCTCTAGGGGCATCTCTAGACATGCCTCCTAGCTCGAAAGTGGACCTCGGCTGTGGCGTGGCTGTGGGTGTTGGCCGAGACTCCAACGTGCCAATCCGGTCGGTCAATCTTGCCACCGAATCCATTATTTTCTTCAACATAGCAAATCTCTCCGGGTGCATTGGCTCACTGCTTTGGGACTTGCTTGGACTATTAGACCTAGACATGATCAAAAAAACACAAAAAACAAGCAAACTAGTTGAATTAGATAAAACAGAAAATTCTCAGAAATGTTTACTCTCACTCTCACACTCAAGTTGTGTTGATCCCAAGCTATTTGATGCAATTGATAGGGATGGATTAAAACTCCTTCTAAGAGTCAACTAGTATGGCTTGCAAGCAATGTTAACTAGCTAAATCACACAAAATACTCAAAAAAAGACACAAGACTCAAAGATAGATGCAAAAGGCTGTTATGGACTCGAAAAGATGGTAAACTCAAGATATGATAGAATTAGAGTAAAAAAAGGAAGATAGACACACAAGAGACTAAGAAGAGAGCTTCACTTACCTTGTCCTTATGCAATGGAGAGAGATATGGCCGGCTGTGGTGTTTAAAGTTGGCTTTTGGGTAATGGATAAGAAATAAGGTAGATAACTCTTGTTTGTAGTCTCAATGATCCTTTCACAATCAGATTGCAAAAACACTTGTTTTTCTAGCTTCTACACAACTTAGGTTAGTATAGAATATGATATGAAATGTATGATATGTAGGATGATGAAAATATATGAGAAAATATTTCTTTTTCTTTGTTTTTCTTTTGTGTTCCTTGGCTGACGTTTTGTGGAAGAAAATAGGAGAGAGGAATGAAATTAAAAATTGAAAAGAAATAAGAGATAACTAACTAGAAGTAGTCTCTTGTTGTTGCTACAAATAAGGAGCTTTTGTGGCCTCTCTCTCCTACTTGCAACGACAGATTTGTTTTGGAGAGTGGTCCCCCTTCTTTTTTTTTTGAATGGCTGATGAAGGTGATGCAAAATGGCTGGAAAATGGCTGTTTTGGCTTGGCTTTCTCTCTTCTCCAATAAACACAAGAAACAAAGCATATTAGAATCAAATAGACTCTTAAGATGAAGCAAATGACTCAAACAAAGAAAAGACTCAAAGAAGATACTCAGACCGTCAATGGTGATGGCTGATTCCGGACTCGCAATCAACCTCGCTCTGATACCACTTTGATGCCGGTTGGGGCCGCAAATGACTAGATCTAGATTGGGAATCCTTGAAGACGAACAATGGACGTTTTCCTTGACAAATGGCACGCAAAATCAGATTGTTTAGAACTAGAAATGACGTTGGATAAAAGGGAAGAAAGAGAATGAAATGGAACGTGGAATGTTTGGTATAAGTAGATCCAAAAGAACCAAACGACTCCCTTACAAGAACCTTGATCAGATTGATCAAAACCCAAGCAAGATGATGCCTTCAACCCATTCTTCTATAACCTTACACAAGCCTTCAATGGAGACAAGCACAAGGAGGGACTAGTATTGACTAGTAGCACCAATCTCTAAAGAGATTAACACACACAAGAACAATCTAGTAGGGATTCTCAACAATTCAATCAATAGCTCACTTTATTGATTGAATTTTCTGAATAGGAAAAAAATCTCTCAAAGAGACGGTTTATCATGTTTTGCTAAAATCTATCTAATCTGGAAAGAAGCTAAGGGAGGCTTTTTATATGCCTAGAAAGCCTCCTATCTAAAAAAGGAAAAACATTTGTCAAAAAGACAATAAAACAAATAAAACAACTAAAACAAATAAAAATAACCCTTAAAATGTTTTGAACCTAAGGTTATAAAAAGTCTTTCATTTTATACCAAAAGATGATATAAAATACAAAAGAAGCTCCAAAAGCCTCAATCTTCCAATTCTTGCAATTCCGGAACAAGTGTCTCTTCTTTGCTCTTGCATGGCTCCAAATCACGTGTGCATGGTCTCCCTTCCACGTCCAAGTCATCGGGAATTGTCATTAACGTGACTAAGGAAGCCTCAGTCAGCAATGGATCGTCAATGGTCTCCTTAGGAGCTAAGGACACCAACAAGTTGGACACCTCCTCTTGAATTGCTCTTCCCTTTTATCTAGTGATTGGCCCTTGCATTGTAGGACTAGTAGGGGCTGTTGGTGATGGTCCCTCATCAAGAACCCTTGAACAATGAATTCAAGAACCAATCCAAAAGACTAATCAACCTTGCTTCTACAACTTGGCATAATCAATATGGAGATTGAAAGCACCAAGAGGATTGTTATGCTAGAAACGTATAGCACAAAAGTATTACAATTTATAACTCGATATATTCTCCTAACTCCTAGCGAACGCATAGTGTATGGGTCGTTTTGTAGCAAGGATAGTATTCCGAGGTCGAACACGAAGACTAAGGTGAAATCATATCAAACAAGTGATCATGAATAGTGCAAATCTAGTCTAAGAAAAGAGAAAGAAATAAAGAAATGAAAATCATGATATTTTTGGTTGGGTTATTGTGGTGATCAAGCAAAGATCAGAAATCATGCAAGATTTTAAATCAAACAAGTAACACGAACACAAGATATGTGATCAAAGAGAGAAAAGCAGATTCTAGAGATCAAGATTTCCGGTTATGGCATTGGACTCAAGCTTCTAAAGATTCTAAGGACAAGGTTGCGGTGTTGGGAAAGGGTGTTTCTCTAATGGAAGAAATTACCGGGTAAGTCTCATGCTTCACTTATTCCGCACCAAACTCCTATTACCGGGTAGGTCTCAAGGAGCTAAAGTTGGGAATTCTACACAAACCGGACACTACTTAAGGGGCATACCTCTTCTTACCGGGTAAGTCTCGGAAAAGGCAAGTCTCAAGCAACAATTCTAGCACATTCAATCCAATAGCGGCTTATGAGGCTCACCACTACCTAGAGTTCATCATCTTAGGTATCTAAGATCGGAAATCACCGGGTAGATCTCTTTCCTCACTTAGTTTGCTAGCATTAGGTCACCCTAAGCTATATTATGCTTAACAAAAACTAGGATTTCAACAACATAACATCCTAACATACAGATTCATCAATTAAAGAACAACAGAGAGAAAAATCGGGGGGATCATGATAAAAATCGGACGATCTGGCCTATTAACAGGTCGATTTTTCTGTCTAGGTTACGTTTTGTGCATACGAATCGTCCTAAACTAACATACAAGTCCATTCTATCATCACCCAAGCCATAACCATCAATTCATCACTTTAGAATCACAATAAATTAGCCAATAACATGCATTTCAAGATTTAAAATCATCACAAAAGGATACATGGTTTTCATAGCTAGATGGTGAAAGAGAAGCAAGTAAAAGCATGAAATCTTAGCTGAATATGAGTTTAAGCAAGACTTACAACCCTTCAAAAGAAAGTCCAAAACGTTCCTTACAATGCTTTGTTAAGTTCTTCAACCAAAATCCCTAAAAATCACTCAAAAGCTCACTCTCACTGAATGTTTGATGTTGTTCTTCGTCTTCCCCAAAATGAGAGAGTTTTTTCTTTTTCTCCAAGTCTCTCCACCAATGGAATGAGGTATGTGTGAGAGAATGTAGGAGGTGTCCTCAAGCAACAGCCTGCATGACCACTTATATTCTCCATCAAGAGCAAGGGCCAGGCAAAGAGATCGTGGGACACGTGGAACAAGCTGTCAAAGGCCAAAAAATCTACCCATACAGAAAAATCGTCCGATTTTCCTGAGTGTTAGGTCGATTTTCTTCAATAGAAGCTTGTTATGATCATCTAGTGGTGAGTTGTCCCAATTCTTGCACAAATAAGGGTCCTTGTGTCCTTCATTGCTCCAAATGTGTTCCTTCAAAGGCTTGGATATGTATCACCATGAGGCTTGACCTTCGAATGTATCAATTAATGCCCAAAAGATCTCCGAAATACCTACAAAACCGACAAATGCTCGTGTAGACGTCTTTTCTAGAAATATGACTCAATTAAGAAATAAACGTCACGAACTAACGTACAATCATGCATGAAGGGAAAAAAATATCTAAATGAATGTCCAAACTAACGTCATAAATCATGTTATCAAAATACCCCATACTTTTCACTTGCTCGTCCCCGAGCAAGGTCCAACTATTGGCTACGAGATGGCATGATTTATGAATGCAGAAAAAAAAGAAAATATTTTTGGAATTGTGCTTCTAATATTGGATCACCTTCATAGTCATGTTTCATGGCAATGGACAAGCAATCATGTATTAAATGAATGAAGGCACGGAAAGACAATTACACTTAACTCGAAAGAATGCATGAAAGGTGAAAATGAAGAAGTCAAGGTGATCATGAGAATGTCCAATCTAGATTACTAAGTCATTGTAACACCCCGAATCTGTGGAACTCGGGATGCTACATTGGGCTAGGATCTCACAATGGATCTTGACCCTAGCCTGACAACAAGTTCACTGGATCTTACAATAAGGCACAAGTAGAGTAAAAACAAATACATAAAAGTTGTATGATACATCAAAAGAGTTTACAAACTCAAAGCCGACTACAAAACCATAACAACAACAACATCTGATACAAAAGATCCCCAACCCAGGCATCCTAATGTACAGAAGTCCTTGGCTGGTCACACCATCTGGCTCAATCTACAGTCTTCCTAACCTGCAGATCATCTACAACACGTTATACACCGTTAGCTACAGCAATAGATAAGCATGAAGGTAACAGCACAAACACACATCAACATCTCATACATGCATTGTCACACACATTCATTTATTATCTTTAATTACGTTATTCCATTACTAATTCAACTTCTCTTGTAACACGAGGAGCCTAAAGAACCCCGTCTCTTCCCCCTTTAACCCACGTGTTGCATGGGGATCTACCTCCCCCCTGAGCTACTGGCTTCCGAGCACATCCTTCCACTCTCGGCGAGCTTCAAGCAAGTGGTTACCGCCCGTTATAATACACTTGGGCCAAATAAATGTAATATATGGTCGTCCTAGTCCGGTTTAGGTTATAAATGCACAATCATATGAACACACACAACCATCACAATCATACAAATCCATAACTGAACGCTAAGTAAGTCCTATGGATTTACCTGATACACTCGTATCCTCTATCACGTGACAGCTTCCCCTTGGGTAAGAAACCAACGCCTGCAATAGAAAGGCACACAATATCACAACCTGAAAGACTTAGGAGACTCGTCTCCATAACTAGAACCACCCTACAACCTCAAGATCATATCAAGATCATATCAAGATCACATATGCCCATAGCATAATCTCAATATCAACACAAGTGCCTAAGGCATATCTCTATCATACAACTCATCCTAACCATTCTAACCTAGCTATCTACTAAGCCAAGGTCAAAGGAAAGGAAGGAAGGAAGACATACTAACAAGATATGCACTAACAGACGCAAGAACACACGGCTGGTCCAGTGAGGCGCATGGGCGGCTCACCAAAGGCGCAGGGGCGGCTCCACACCAGGCGCAAGTGCGGCTCATTACAAGCGCAGGGGCGGCCAACTATGCAGAGAGTTGGTCCCGACTTCTCTTCGATCCCTTTCTCGATTATCTTCACGTCTTCATCATACGATAGCAACATATATGCACATATACACGTATATGATCATTAAAACAGGTCCAACACAAGTCCAAACTTGGGATTCCTAAGCTAAAGAGAAAGATAAGAAGCAAAGAAGAGAGGATGAAGAGGATGAACTTACCACCCAAACCCTAGGCTGCAACTAGGGAGCATCAACTCGTCTATCACCTTAACTCAACACCAACAACCTTCAACAACATCCACAAGAGCATCCAAGGCCAATAACACACTCAAACTCTCAAGAACTCACTCACACAAGCAAGAAGAGATCAAGAGAAGCAAGAAAGGTCAAGGAAGAAGAGAGGAGAGGATGAAGGAGAAGAAGAACGTAAGGGATGGAGCTGGAAAGAAGTGGAAACCCTCTCATCTGAAGATAGGGAAACTTATAGAAGAAGATAGCCGCAAAGCACGGGTCAAGAGTCAACGAAAGCGGCTGCACCAGCCATAGAGCTGCAGGGGCACCTTGACGCAGGGGCGCCTAGACGTAGGGGCGGCCTCTGTAGTAGCTAGGATTTCCGAATTCTAATTAATGTTGATTAACTTAATCGGTGATAGTAATTGACATATAACTCGCAAAGATTGCTTAAGTGTTGAGTATAAGTCCCACCGTTATGTTCCTGGCGTAATTTTGGGCTTATGGTGAAATTTTCACTTTTTCCCCCGGGTAATTATTTTTACCCTCCGGTATTATTTGGAGCATTTGGGAGCTCCAATTAATAAAAATGTAGTGGAGAGAAATGATCAGGACATCGGACATGTCCTAGATATGAAATAACATGGAAAGGCAAAACGGACAAGAGTCGCTATTTCGTTTCTTAACGGCTAAGAAAGACGGCTTAGGAATACACGATTTCCGAGGCAATTGTGGAATAATTATCCCTACAATATTCAAGATCTATTATTCCAATTTCAAGAAGTTTGGAGAAGGGGGTTCAACCCCCCATTGGATCGATAAAAGGATAACTATCGACTTCGCTAAAGGATAATTATCGACTTCACTATAAGTAGCGGAAAATCGTTTATTAATTCATTTCCTTTCACGTTTCCTCGTAAAAGCTCTGATTTTTCTCAAACTTCAAACTCAGATCTACTCCCCATTTCTAATCCGATTTCAATTCGGTTTGAGTTTTTGGATTCCTCTTTTCACTCTCTTCATATCGGTACCGAGTTTCTGCATTTTCGAGCAGATGAAGACCTAGTCGAGCATATATGTCTCCAGCATAGTTCGGTCGCTCAGATTTTGGTGAATTTGATGTTGTACATGCGTAGCCTGCGTCGTTGTGATTCCGAATCTTCTTTCATATCGTCAATCGGGTTAGTAACGAATAAGTTATGAATTTATTTGTTTTTCGTACTACGATTTGGCCTAAATAGACCTTATGCTTTTCAAAGTGAATAATTAGAAATTTCATTAGGATCATTATGTTATTCTGGTGTTTGTGGGTTGTTTGTTGATGAAATCTGATGATAGTTGGGTTTAGAAATGGCCGGCGGGCAAAACGTTATTCTGGTGAAATTTAATTAATTAATTAAAGGTTAATTAATTAAATTATGATTAAATTTGAGATTTAGGAATACTGACTAGATGCATGCTAGGTTTCAGAATGATTTGAGGATCATGATGATGTTATGGATATCGGTTATGGCTTTAAAGATTAGTATGTGTACGACGCCAAGGCACAGGACTCGGCCAGCCCTGCACATGACGCCGCTGATCCTCCCCACGTTTCCAGCACCGTTCGATGTCTCTCATTGAGGAATGAGGCTTTTTAAGGCCTTCTTAGTGATTGTGTGTTTTAAGTAGCCCATTGGGCTTAATTTCCAGATTTTATTATGTCTTTTGTTTAAAGAGCTGAAACTATTTAAAGGCTCTTTTCATTACTTTTTAGGTAGATTATTTTTGGTGAAAAACACTTATTTTCAGATTTCATCTTCAATCAAAGGCGAGTTTTGATTGAAGAGTTATTGTGATCAGATTTGGCTTAGTTGTTTTGCGTGTGTCAATTTCTCTCGGGTCGTTGGTGTTCGTGAGAATCCATAAGCATCCTCCTCGTGTTGTCGATGTTCTAAGTCGGCCGTGTGAGGTTGTAAGGGACTGAGTTCGTTGCATCATTCTTGGTGGTTCTTGATCCCGAGATCAAGGGTTTCCACGTCGTTTGTGTCGTGTTCATCTACATCGTACTTTCCTTTAATTGTCGTACCTTCGTTTTCAGTTTAGCGTCTTCTTGTTCCTTTTATTCGCAGGTCACGCAACACATGAAACCTAGCCGGCAGTTTGATCCGTTTTCTGCGTCTTTCCCTCCTTCCGTCGTCTAGATCGAGCCAACGTCGGGTCATCCCCGTATCAATTGGTATCAGAGCTCCGGTTGACGACGGATTGATCTTGTGTCTTTCCTTCTTATCGTGTCAGTTTTGAATTTTGTGAGCTTTCTTCTTGTGTTCTTGAAACTGATTGTGCTTGACTTGTTGTGGTGAAGGTTGTTTTGGTTTGTGAGTATCCTAGGCTGGCCATCACCATCTCCTCGACAAACACTACTGCCACCGGCCTTTGCTTACACACGCCCTGCCGCCGACCATCACCATCCTCGTAATAACGTCGGACCATCACCATTGCTGCCGGCTGTGCCCTACTCGGTTGTGCCCTAATCGACTGTGACTAATCGGCTGCCATTGGACTTGTTCTTCTTCAAATTCCACATTCCCACGTTCAAGCACTTGTAGAAGATCTCTTTTGTTCCAATTTTAATTTATTTTGTAATTATTGGCCAGATTTGTTGGTCAAGCAAGTTCCTACATTTTAGGTAACAAAATGCATATCATTCAAAAAAAAAAGAAAGAAAAAGGAAGCTGATCATTCAAAAAAAAAAAAAGAGAAGTTTTGTTACATTTTATTTGATTTTGTGATCTTTAGTCTTGTATGTTATCTTGTGGTGCAAACTGCCTATTCACGTCATTATCTCCCAGCCCTCTCGAGGCTTTCAGCAAGACCATACGCTCGGCTAACCATCCGCGCCCCATCGCCCTTAGCCAGCTCCGCACCCTCATCGCCCACACCCTCATCGCCTGCACTCTCATCTCTCACCACGTCTTCCCTCTCACCTTGCTACCTCTAACCTAGCCTCGGGATTACTCACACTCCAAGGCAGTCCGGAAGTGCAATAAGTAGAGCTTTAATCGGTGAGTCTTCTTCTTTTCTTTTCTTCATACATTCTGTTTGGTGATCTTCTTGAGTCTTTGTGATTCAATTCTGTCCATTCGTGATCCTTGTTGAGTTTGAGCTGATTTCGCATTGAACTGAATTGCATTAAGTCATAATCGATTTTTGGTTGCTTTGGATACCTAGACACCTTAACTCAAGTGGGGTTTTTGACTCATTCGAAGCGATCCATCAACAAGCCCGACTATCACAAGAGTGTGAGCGGAAAAAGGAGTGAAACACTTGAGAGGTGTTTTGATTTCTAACCTTAACATATTTCAGTGTTTGTTTTCTTTGTGATAATGTCTACCCATAGCCGTGTTTCGACGACGAGCCCCGAGCCGATAGATCCGACAACGTTCAGCTTGTTGAAGCAAATGAACGACAACATTGCAACTTTGACAACTCGGATAAGGGCTCTAGAAGCTCGCCAGCCATTAACTTCAGCCTTCGAGCAAGGAAACCATTCACTGCAGCAGCCACCACCACGAGGTCCTTTGCCCAACCAACGAACCGCATTTGAGGCCGCTACCATGGCGCATCGAGGCAATACACCGCAGGAGCTTTTGCAGCCGCCTCTTCATGGCCACCCGGGTCACCGATATGGGTATGATCCTCGTCCCAACTCTCCTTTACCTAGAAACGTTGTCCCTCCCATTAATGTGCACAAGTACAATGAGGAAGAGGAACAATCAATGACGGGAGAGGCTTGGGCTCCACCACCGCAGCAAGGGTATCAAGGATATCAACGTAGGAACCGGGAACCCGAACAAGACAGGATTGGTAAGATAAAGGTGAAAATCCCCGTCTTCGAGGGCAAGTGTGATCCGGATACATATATGTTGTGGGTGACCAAGATAGAACAAATTTGGTCCTGCCACAATTTTCCCGAGCACAAGAAGGTGCAATTGGCGGCCTTGGAATTTCAAGAATTTGCTCTTATTTGGTGGGATAAGCTAGTACGGGAAAGGAGGCTTGCTCTTGATCCCCCCGTGGCTACTTGGGAAAAAATGAAAGCAATGATGAGAGCTCGGTTCATACCTCACCATTACCATAGGGAGCTTCGGCAACGCCTTGAGAACTTGAGGCAAGGCAATATGAGCGCCGAGGAAACTTTCAATGCCATGCTGATTTGAGGTTTAGCGATAAAAGTGGAAAGGAAGTCCAAGATTAGGTACCAAGGAGCGGGATACAATGCACCAAACGCAGTGAATAAGTGGAAGAACTCGTCCTACGGAAAGGAGAACACCGCTGCGAAGGGGGGAACAACCGCTGCACAAGGAGCCGACGCCACTGCTAGGCGTGGTGCCATACACTCCGGCTCTTCGTATCCTCCCAAGGCCAGCCCGGCTGCTCCTTCGGGATCCAAGCTAAGTAACTCTAACCCCCTTGTGTCTAATGCTAATTCTAGAGCTAGAGATGTGACTTGCTTTAAGTGCCAAGGTAAAGGGCACATGATGAGAGAATGTCCAAACAAAAGAGTCCTTCTAATCAATCATCTAGGTCAATATGAGTCGGAATCCGACAATGATGAAAATGAATTTGACAATGTTATTGACAATCCTGTTTTTAATAATGATGATGATGAGGATATAGGGTATGACATGGGGAAAGGTTGATAGCTAGGAGGACTTTACAGTTACAACCTACTCCTTGTGAAGATAATCAAAGAGAAAATCTATTTCACACTAGATGCTTAGTAAAGGGGAAGGCTTGTAACGTTATAATTGATGGTGGGAGTTGTTGCAAAATAGGTAGCATGGAATTGATTTCTAAATTGCAAATAACAACTTTCTACCACCCTAGGCCTTACAAGCTACATTGGATGAATGATTGTGGTGAGCTTAAGGTAAACAAGCAAGCTAAAATTCACATTACCTTACGACATTATGAAGACACTATTCTATGTGATGTGGTTCCAATGCAAGCTTGTCATGTTTTGTCAGGCCGACCTTGGCAATATGATAGGAAAGTGTTGCATAACGGTTTTACTAACAAGTATTCTTTTACCTTTAAAGATATACTTGTTACTCTCAAGCCTATGACTCCTATGTAGATTGCGGAGGCTTTTGAGAAGAAATCAAGAGAAGCTGTCCAAGCAAGCAGCGGTCACACCGAGACGACGCCGGCCAAGGGAGGAGCGTTTTCTGCAGCCGCCAAGGAAGCCGACGCCATGGACAACCGCGCTACAGCAAGGACCGCCGCCAAAGGCAAAGCAATCGCAACAGCCGTCCAGCCCCTACCGAGGACATTGCTTGCAGCCAAGAGGGAGTACATCACAGATTACCTACCTCCCGATGTTGCGCTCGTGTGTTTGTGTAAAGGGCTGAATTTGGTAAGCAACTCGACCCTAGTTGATTTACCCCAGAGTATTTTAGCTATCTTGGATGAGTTTGCAGATGTGTTTCCGGATGAAATACCCCCCGGGTTGCCACCAATGCGGGGTGTTGAGCACCAAATAGATCTTATTCCCGGAGCTACTCTCCCAAACCGACCCGCCTATAGAATGAACCCGAAGGAGAGTGAGGAGATTCAAATGCAGGTACAAGAGCTCCTTGATAAGGGATACATTCGAGAGAGCCTTAGTCCTATGGCGGTTCCGTTTCTACTAGTCCCTAAGAAGGACAACACTTGGCGGATGTGTGTTGATTGTAGAGCTGTCAACAACATCACCATCAAGTACCGTCATCCCATTCCCCGCCTTGATGACATGTTGGATGAGCTACATGGAACAACTACCTTCTCCAAGATCGACCTTAGAAGTTGCTATCATCATATTCGAATGAAGGAGGGCGACGAATGGAAGACGGCATTCAAGACCAAGTTTGGGCTCTATGAGTGGCTTGTTATGCCATTCGGTTTGACTAATGCTCCCAGCACATTCATGCGTCTCATGAACCATGTTTTGAGGAAGTTCATAGGGAAGTTTGTCGTTGTCTACTTCGACGACATACTCATCTATAGCTGGACCGCAGAGGAGCATGCGGATCATCTCCGTCAGGTTGTTTCTACTCTTATACTTGAACACTTATATGCTAATATTAAGAAGTTTGATTTCTACACAAATGAAGTTATATTTCTTGGCTTTGTAGTGTGTGCTCAAGGGCTGCGAGTAGATGAGGAAAAGATCAAAGCTATTCGAGATTGGCCAACCCCGATGTCTATTGGTGATGTGCGCAGATTTCATGGATTGGCTAGCTTTTATAGGCGATTTGTGAGAGATTTCAATACCATAGCCGCTCCTCTAACCGAGATCACTAAGAAGAATATACCATTCGTGTGGGGGGAGGCCCAAGAGAGAGCTTTTGAAAAGCTCAAGTGGATGTTGACCAACGCCCCATTGCTTGTTCTCCCGGACTTCACGAGGCCATTGGAGGTGGAGTGTGATGCTTCGGGTATAGGAATTGGTGGAGTACTTGTGCAAGAGGGCAAACCCATCGCCTTCTTTAGTGAGAAATTGAAAGGTCAAACTATAAACTATTCTACTTATGATAAGGAGCTTTATGCATTGTTTAGTGTGCTTAGGACTTGGCAACATTATCTTTGGCCTAGAGAGTTTATATTGCATAGTGATCATGAATCATTAAAACACTTTAGGAGCCAAGATAAACTTGATAGAAGGCATGGTAGGTGGATGGAGTTCATTGAAACATTTCCTTATGTGATTAAGTACAAGAAAGGAAAAGATAATGTAGTAGCTGATGCACTTTCTAGGAGACATGTTTTGCTAACTACATTGGATGCTAGAGTTCTTGGCTTTGTTTACATTAAGGATTTATATGCAAAGGATGACGATTTTGGAGAGATTTATAAAGCTTGTGTGGAAAAAGGGGTTGTAGATAAGTTTTACTTGTTTGATGGCTTCTTGTTTAGAGTTGATAAAGTGTGCATTCCAAAGTGTTCTCTTAGGCTTTTACTTGTGGATGAATCCCATAGGGGAGGTTTGATGGGTCACTTTGGTAGAGATAAGACATATCATATGTTGCATTCTCATTTTTATTGGCCACACATGCTTAGAGATGTTGAGAATTTTGTGAAAAGATGCTTAGAATGCTTGAAAGCAAAGTCTAGAGTCATGCCCCATGGTTTGTATACCCCTTTACCCATTTCCACAGCTCCTTGGGAAGACATTAGTATGGACTTTATTTTGGGGTTACCTAAGACTAAGAGGGGAAGAGACTCTATTTTTGTGGTGGTAGACAGGTTCTCTAAGATGGCAAACTTCATAGCTTGTCACAAAACGGATGATGCCACTAATGTTGCAAACCTCTTCTTTAGAGAAGTAGTTATGCTACATGGAGTTCCTAGAACCATTGTTAGTGATCGAGATGTGAAAGCAAGCTCTCTACAAGAGGAAACGGGCCTTTCAAGGTGCTACACAAGGCTGGTGACAATGCCTATGTGCTAGACTTGCCGGACGACTATGCTTGTGATCCCACATTCAATATGAGGGATCTAAGCCCTTTTCCACCCCTTAGTGATGATCAAGGAAATTCGAGGTCGAATTATTTTAAAGAAGGGGAGAATGATGAAGTGTCATCCGAGCTAGCTCCATCTTAAACACCACAAGGAGCCCTAACATGAGCTCAAGCCAAACACCAAGCGGAGATGGATGCTATCTTCCTTGCCATGGTTCAAGAAGCTCACCCAAGCTCACCTCCAATGAGTCCAAGGCCCGTCATAATTCTTAGCCACATTGGGTCAGCCAAGAAGAAGTCGAATGGAGCATAGGAGAGCCTCACGCGTGCATGTGCATGGATGAAGGTGTGAGCAAGGAGGCGTGAGCAAGGCTGGCGTGAAGCTAGTTAGAGAGTGTTTAATAAAGCCTAGAATTAGTCTATTTTATGGTTTTATTTAAAACACTCTAATTTGTAATTATTGTATTTATTTCTTTTCTATTTTTAGGAGATAAGGTCTAGGTTGTATATAAACCATTCTCTCTTCATTTTGTGGGCAAAATACGTGAAACACATTGCCTAAGTGCCAAAATCGAACCCTTTTGAGTTCAGCCTATTGTCTTGTGAGAATTGTGGTGTTAGCATAGCTTTCTCGTTCTTGTGTGTGTCAATCTCCTTCGGGTTGGTGCTACAAGTCGAATCGAAGCAACATCTTCATTCCTTCGATAACTCTAGATCGATTGTGTGAAGTTGTAAGAAGCGGGGTCGAATCGTCATCGGCTTGGTTCTTGGATAATCGAATCCAAGGGTTCTATCGTTTTGTTCCTTTCGGTTCTTCCTTCCTATTTTCGTTCCCCCCTCTTTGTTTTGCATGTTTTCATTCATTCTTGTTTGCTGAATTTCATTTGCTTCTATTCCCGAAAACAGGTTGCTCGTCTAGATCCGTTCTTCGCGGCTAATCCCCGTATCAGATTTACCGACTCTTTTTGGTGGTTGGACGTCAACTATGCTCTGATACCAATTGATACGGGGATTAGCTGCGAAGAATAAATCTAGACGAATAACGTGTTCTGAAGAATGAAGAACACACAAAATTAACAAATATGGACAACAATGAAAACTAGAAAACAAAAAAGGGACAAGAAGAACCGAAAGGAACAATGATAGAACCCTTGGATTCGAGATCCAAGAACCAAACCAGCGACGATTCGACCTTGCTTCTTACAACTCCACACAATCGATCTAAGATTCGAGAGCATGAAGAGGGTGCCTCGTTCGACTTGCAACACCAATCCCGAAGGAGATTGACATACACAAGAACGAGAATGATAGAGCACACACACAAACTCACGAGACAAGAATGATTGAATTCTCTTGGATTCAATTCTTAAATGCTCTCAACAAAACTTGTATGAACTTGTCTAACTACAAAAGAAGAGAGAAAAGGCTTTATATACATCCTAGGCCTTTTCTTCTAAAACAGAAAAAAGAAACTAATTACAATAATTACATTGAGAGAGAGTTAAATAAAGCCCAAATTACATATAACACAATTGGGCCTAATTAAACTCTCCTATTCAGTCTCTCACGTCCACATACTTAAATGATCATCCAGCCATGCATATGCACATGTGTGAAACCCCTTGTATCTGATTTCAAGGCCTCTGGCTGTCCTTTGAAATGCTTTCCAAATCTTGCCCAGCAAATAAAAATACAATTTAAGCCCCATTAATCATCTTGCCTGGTATGGGTTCGTGACTGATCCACAAGATGGTCCGTAGGCTTGATGAAGGTGGACTTGGTTCAGCTTCATGGAGCATGTTTAGGAAAAGAGCATCTATCTCAGCTTGACGCTTAACTTGCGCTCTTGTTAGAGTCCATTGAGGTGGTGAAGATGGCGTTAGCTCAAATGATCCGTCATCACTAACGAGGCCAAGTTCGACATCCGTCGATCGTCTTCCGCCTTTTTGGCATCGTGTGAGTATCTTCTTCCTCGATCTAGTTATGTTTAGTAGTATCATGCTAGGTTGGATATAGCATAACTTAGAGTGAATACCAAGTAGTGGTTTGGACCTTAGGTGAGTTTTGAGGATTGTCGACTATTGTAAGACGTTGAGTGTTTGGTTGATCTTGTGAGTATTTCAGGCTTGCTGTTGTGGTTATATAGTTGTTGAGATTACGGGCAAGGATATGTGTATCCTAGCATAGTGTTGATACCGTTGAGATTGTTAAGACTATGCATGTTTATACTAGTATGTGTTATGAGTTATGTTTTTGAGAGATCTTCGGGTCTAGATGTCCAAGGACTTCTAGCTTGTGTTGAGTGTGGTGTCAGCATGAGGGATTCTAGGATGGTCCTAGAATGAGATTTAAATAATCTCGCATAGATCATTTGTGTAGAAGTCTAAGACTTCTTGAGTTGAGCGAGTTGTTGATACATATCCTCTTGTGAGAAGGTTGTGGGCTTCTTTCCAAAAGAAGCGAGAGTTTTGTGAGTTGAGTGTGAAGAAGAGGTAAGTCTCTGGACTTACTTAGCTCGTATTCCTTGCATTAGCATCTTTGTGTATTTGGTGGTGTGTGTTTATTGTTGTGTGTGGTATGTGTTTATTGTTTATGTTATAACAACTAAACCGGACATAGGACGACTTTATATATTGATATTTGGTCCAACTGTATGATAACGGGCGGTGACAACACTGCCTAGCTCTTGCGGAGAGCTAGAGGGTTCTTGGCGACTAGCCAGGGCAGGTAGACGGAAATGCATCAGTTCCGTTCCTTGACGGTGAGTAGTGTTTGCCTCAAAGTGTGCGTGAAAATAAGTTTAAAATTTATAAAACTGAAACCAAAGCAAGCAAACCCGTAGTGTACGGATCGGCATAGTAAAGCAAGAATTCTAGAGTATCGAACTCAGGGATTTGAGGATTCAAATTCAGTTCACAAATTATGGAGCAAGTATAGAAGCGTTGCAAATATTGGGAAAATAGCAATCCTAAAGATCCAAGTATCCAATTCAAAATATTCTAAAGACATAAGGACAGAGTTGAGATTGCAATGGTATCACTAATGTAAGGTTATGTATGGTGAAGTTCCAAAACCATATATATCTCACCCAAGGACACTCTCTATAAAGGTTGTTGAGGCTGCGGTATAGAAAGGGTCAAAGGATAAGAATTACTCTCAAATACCCATGCCTAAACCGAAGGAAATCAATGACAAACCAAAACAGTTAAGGTTGTGACACTCGAAACCAAAGTAGAGGATGTTGAGTCTCACTACTACCTAGAAAAGGCAAGCTAAGGCTAGGTTAAAGCAAATCTTTAACTTTGGATTAAAGCAAAAGCAAGGGACGTACAACAGAGGAAACCACGGCTAGATCTTGAAGAACCACGGCCGTGGAACTCAAGAACAGGCCGTGGAAAAGGCTGTCGACGAGGTTTCTCACACTCTCAAGGTCCAATCTGTTTACAATCGATCTATCATTATCTAAGCCACAACTATCAACCCTTCACCTTAGAATTGCTAAAGGGTTTTAGCCAATAACCATCATCATTGAATCAAATATCAAATATTAAAGAGAAAAAAGGTACAATCCTCGAAATCTCAATAACAATCGAAATCAATCTCAAATCCGAAAAACCAAAGTATGTGTTTAATGAATGCGGAATAAGGAATGGAAATCCTAACAACAATCTTAAGAAACAATGAAGAACGGGATGTCAATCCGTCTCCAAATGTAAACCCTAAGATATTCTCGAAGTACACAATCTCCAAATGGCGTCCTTCTCGGAATCTTTTCAAGAAACGATCCAAAATGTCTCTCTTCGAATGTAAACAGCCGTCAATGCAAAACCCTATGCGAGGGTATGCGATGTCTAAGAGAAGGTCCCATTTTCTCCCTCCTTCGGCCTTCTTATAGGGAAAAATAGGGTTAAGAGAAAGCCCAACAACCGTCGTTGACGTGGCGAATATGACACGCCATAACGTCATGGAAATCACAGTCATGTGCAATAAACCACGGTCATGGTTTAGGGCGTGGAATCCTCTGATGTTCTCCAAAATCACTTTCTACGAACTCAATGCATAACCACGGTCGTGGTTTAGGTCGTGGAACTCAAAAGCCTTTGTGAAAGCCTTTGTTTCGTAATGTTCTCCAAGCATGCTCCTTCCTTAGCTTCTCCAAAGCATCTAGCATGATCAAATACTCCTATCCCTCCGCATTAAGCTCCAATTCAAGCCTTTATTCACCTATAAACATAACAAAGCTTGTGTAGATCTCTATATCGAATAGGTGAATGTGCTCATAAATGCTTCAAACTCATATCCATGTACACATCTAAGAGGGAAAAACAATCAAAACAAGTGCCTAAAATATAGTCATATTTCATGCTATCAAAATACCCCATACTTGTCGCTTGCTTGTCCCCAAGCAAGGTTTTTAAAAGCTTAGAACATTAGGTAGAATGAAATATGAATGCAAAAACAAAACAAAAATAATATTTTTGGTAATGTGCTTCTAATCAATAGATCATCCTCAAATCTTGCTTCATGCGTCCTTGAAAACGTTCATATACATGAACCAAAATATGTAAAGCAAAGGAAACATCATAAATTGCATAAACTTCAAGACAAACATCATAACCTTCAAGTATTGTCAAAATCAAACATGTGAAACTTCAATTTAGATCACCAAGTCAAATAACATTCTTATGATCTCAAGGACTTTCAAGTAAGGCCAAGAATACGAAAAGGGTGTGAAACTTGTAAAGGAATGTGATGTATAAATCCGGGAAGAAGGAACAACACAAACTCTTTTCTTTTTACCATTTGAACTAGTCACCAACTTAGAGCTTTACTCTTTACTTTTTGCACATAATTTTTCGACTTTACTTTTGGAAATATGGAGATCTGTGCACAAAAACCGAAGCCTAGGAGATTGGCGTTATAACCCTAGACTTAAGCTTAAAACAAGGGTGTGAACCCGCAGTGTACGGGTCAATCGTAGTAAAAGCAAGAAAATTCCAGGGGTCGATCACAGGGACTCGGTGAAACAAAGTCAATACGGTATGCTTATGTCAATACTAACCACAAGAGCAATTAACACAATCAAAGATGAATAAGAAGTCAATAAAGCAAACATGCAATTCTAGGGATTAAAGCATCTAGTTGTGGTTCCAACTCAAGATCTATAGATAAGCGGACAAAGCTGAGATTTTTGCGTGGGGAAGGCGTTACTAAAGTGGAGTAGATCACCGGGTAAGTCTCACTACACACTAATCCTAAACCGTAACTCCTATTACCGGGTAAGTCTCAAGGAATCAAGATAAAGAACTATAACCTCAAACTAACATGCCATCTAAGGGGATAGAATCAACCTTTACCGGGTAAGTCTCAGGCTAACTCACAAAGATGGGATGGAAGCACACTCAAACCCCAATAAAGGATAAACCTTTATTACCTACACTTATGATCGTTAATACACAAACTAAGGAATTACCGGGTAAGTCTCATCCTAAGCTTGCATTGAACCAGAAAGGTATAATAAGAATAGGATTTGGCAAACTCTAACACTTAACTTTTTGTTTAGGATCGGATAAGTCACCTCGGACAGAAGAATTCCACCCCGGCCGAGATGTTCATCAACCGAACAAGATGCTTAGGGTTAAGGTTAAAGACTCGAACTTTCAGGATCCTACTGGAATCTAAGATTATTCTATCATTGTTTTTCCCACAACCTTCAGCCAATCACCCTAGAATCACACAAGGAAATTAGCCACTCATCATCATGATAATATTAATCAAATATATGGGAAGAAGGTGAATATTTGAACAAAGAAGAATTTATGGAAAAGACTTCAATCACTGGATCAAATATCACAACAAAAGAGTTCCTTGGATAACAATCCAAAAAGACTAGACAACCAATGAGGAAATTAAAGACAATCTTACAAAACCCTCCAATAAAGCTATAAAAGCTATGGACTTCAATCTTCCTTCAACCTTCAAAAAGGTTCTTCAAAACTCCCAACTGGAGTATGCTGCTGCTGCTGCGTATTTTCGGTGTAAGCGGGTTGTATGCGAGATGTCCGAATTGTGGAAATCCGACCCTTTTTATAGGAAAATAACCCTCCAAAGATAATAAATCTTAGAAAGATATTCTCCCATAAATATAGGTAAAATATGAGATTCTGCATATCTCTTTCCATCCAGGAGCCAAGCCCAAAAATATAAGATCACTTTCCAGATTTAAAAGATCTCATCCAAGAATAAAATATTCTCGCCGCGTCCTAGGTGTTCGCCTCGGTCGAGTCGGCGTCTCTGGATCACCTCGGTCGAGATGAATCTCTGGTCAACGGAGGTGATTCACAACAGAATGTGGAATCTCTCGAATCTGCTCCAAAGTAAATCTTTAATCCATGGCTATGCTCCCTGGATGTAGCTTCCAAATGACTCATGACTCTTCTTGCTCCTTTTTGATGCAAAACGTACCATATTACCTGCAATTACAACAAAACTAGGTGTAGACCTCGATTCTCGCAAAGGTAGGTGAAATGGTAGTAAAATCACATAATACACATACAAATATGCAGATTATGAAAGATAAAACGTCCAAATAAACCCCAAAATATAGACTATAATTCATGCTATCACGTTACTCAATTTCGAGATGCCTTAAACCCTTGATGCACATACCATAATCCGTTAGGAATATCGCTCAATCTGACTTTGGCAAGACACAAACACCCGGCTATGTGAATTGTGCCGAGTTACTCATCATCATGATTGACTTCCCCAAACCTATTTTCTGTACTTTGAATGATCAATTGCTTTCATGGCCCTCCCATATCAAACATGCCAAAATCAACTCTTCCTAATTCCCGGATAGGTAAAGGAGGCAAATATTTCCATTGAGGGGCTAAATGATCAAACAAAGAAGCAAGAAAATCGAGGTGCCTTAATCATCTTATAAAGAAGTATAAGAACTTATATTGTGATTTCAACCTTCATTCCTCAATATGATTTAGATAAAACTTTCACATTATGAAACTTGCAAGCAAGATTAAACAACATACTCAATTTCTTCACAATTCATAATTCAATTCAAGCATACAAAAGTCATCAAAAATTCATTCCACGAGTAGGTTCATCATTGAAATCATCTCTAATCTTAGAAGCACAATAATTTTCAAAATTTTTAAAATTTTTATGGGTTTTTAAAAGCTTTTCAATGCAATGCAATGCAATAATGAAACGTGTGACAAATAAATGAAAGATGCAAGTGTTCATGGAATTAAAAGCAAGCAAGTGTATCGAGTTATTACAAATGAGAGTCACACCCCACCCCATACTTGACATACACATTGTCCTCATTGTTCAAGAAAAAATAAAGAAAAGAAATAACAAAGAAAACTCACTAATGGTGGTAGAGTGGCTGAAAGCATCCATCAACGATCATTGTGAAGGAGGTGGCGGATATGGGAAGAAGTCGGAGCTAAAGGGACGCCCAAACTGCTAGCGGTATACGTCACGTAAGATCCTGGCGTTCTCCAGTCGCTCCACATCATGCGCCTGCTGGTGGATCTCCAAGTCTCCCACCCTCCTAGAAAGGCTAGTCGCTCATGCCGGCTGCTGTCCATACCATGCGGGAGGCTGCTTTAACCACTCTGGTTGCTGCTGCTGAATAGGCATCAGTGCAACTGGTGGCTGATAATACCAAGGAGGTGGAACTCCCATCCATGATGGCTGCTGTCCATACCAGGCAGGTGGGGCGTCCATCCATGTCGGGAACTCACTAACACTAGCCCCGCGTGAGGAAGAAGAACCGGAAGGTCTAGGCTGATGGGGGATCTCCTAGGTGGCTCCGGGAAGTCAGATGGCTGATCCGGGAATGATCCAAAGTCCTTCTCATCCCCTCCTGCATCAGGATAGTCTCCTCTTCCCATCTCCTCATTATCATCTACTGCAGCCTCAACTGGAACCTCATCAGGCACATATGGAGGAGCTACTAATCTATTGGCGTGCATCGGGACAAAGGTCTCCTTCGAGTTATGGTGGCCAAGCATGAGATAGTACTCTTGAAGCCATGGAATACCTCTACCACCTTTTTCCTCCCAAGGCATGACTGCGGTAGTTGCATGTAACACCTCAAAGTCTCAGAACTCGGGGAGCTACTGGTTAGGACCTCACAATGGGTCCCGACCTTAGTTTGACAACAATTTTACTAGGATCTAACAACAAGGCACAAAAGTATTAAAACATTTGAAAACTTTAAACAATATATAATGAAGAATATGTATCAGCCTTATAAAGCAAAGGTACTAAAACGACACATATGAAGTACATAAGACAACCTCGTCCCCAACTAAATGAGTACGTGGACCCGGTTGACCATTCCCTCCGGATCTCTCTACAACTGTCTTAACCTGCAAGACATCTACAAGGCGGTATAAAACCGTTAGTTAACATTCTATGCATAAGTATAAAGGTAAAAGCACAAACACACAACATACACAATCAACATGCAACACTTAATCCTTTTATTATCTTTTAATTAGGTGATATGTCATTACTAATGATACTTATTTTGTGACACGAGGGATTCCCAAACCTCGCCCCTTTCCCCGTTTACCAACGAGGAATGTTACTAATGCATCTGACCGTCTACCTGACTGGGCTGGTCGCAGGGAACCTCCTAGACTCTCGTAAGAGCTAGGCAGATGATGTGACGACCCGTTATCATACACTTGGGTCAATTACATACTATAATAAAGTCGGCCTAATCCGGTTTCGTTGTTTATCATAACTAACAAACACCACTCATACACATTATACTAATACAAGAAGCCAACTAAGTAAGTCCGTGGACTTACCTAAACCAAGTCAAGTATCGTCAACCAAAGCACTCGATCCCGTTGAGTAATATCTCAACCACCTGATCATAACATAAAACTCATATCAATATACTATCCGACCTCTAGAAGTCGCAACTTCTAAGTCAACAATGGAAAACCAAGAAACCGCAATAAACCAACTCTTTTCTAGGAAAAGACGGTTCTACCCCTATGATCCGGAAAACTTTAAAGAGTCTAGAAATACTCTAAAACTTCCACTAAACCTCAAAGACAAAAAGACTCCCTCTAAAAAGAAAGTTCTATTAAGTTTGGAAGATTCCCAACTTTCAAAAGACTTAAACCCAAAAGTCTACCAAAAAATTCGCTCTACTTTGGAACATCACCAAACTAAATCCGACCGTTGGATTGATCCTAAATTTTAATACATCAAATTACATATATTCACCTACAACATATCAAACATTCAGCGGTGGATGATCAATCTAAGGTATCGAAATCCATTCCCAAAGTCAACAACTTATAACATAATTTCTGGAAATTTACAGAATTTGCAATAGGTCTCCATTTCGATTCATACAGTCAACAAGATACTAAAACTATACTACACCTACACGTCTACTGTTCGAAACCCCTTGGCAACAGATCCCTATTTTTAGCTAAGCCCAACTGCTTTTGGTTCGATTCCTAAGATGGTCAGGTATCCCTACAACAGCAACCCTAAACTTTCATCACCAACACTTACCAGCTGCGAGGAGGATAGATCCATGTTTGTTACGAGGAAGACTCCAGGCAAGGCTGTCGTCGACCTAGGAGAGGAAGACGGTAAAGACTGTTGCTGATCTCGGACGATGTTTAAAATCGATGAAGAGGGAGGCTAAGTTTACGATCCGGTCGCCGTCGATATAGCGTAACTGCACTCAAGGACGAGGAAGGGTACGGTTTACACATGTGGTTCGATGGTCCGGTACAGGGAGGGAAAGAGAATAAAAGGCATGACTTACCTTAATGAAGAAGGTGCTTCATCGTTGTCGATGGAGCGCTACCTATCCACTTCCGAGGATCACACTTCTCAGCGTTTGGTTTGCTAGTGATGTGCTGTGATGGTTGTTTGCAACTTCTGGACTAGAAGAAACAGGGAGGTAGCAAGAATAGAGGACGGCTAAGACTTTCCAAGCAGATCGTGGTGGTTAAGCGAATATAAACGGCCGGCGAGAAGCTCGTGCTTGTGTTGAAGCAGAAACAAGATATGGACCATTGTTTGATATGCTGAGGTGAAGCTATCTTTTAGTCTGTAGAAGAAATAAATGGAAATGGGCCATGAACCCATTTGTTTGAAGAATAAGGAATGATGCCCTCTAATGGCGCCATCACTAAGGGAGGAGAAGAATTAGGCCTGGCTGAAAGAAGACAAGGCTTTCGCCCGTCAGTTTTGTGAAGGAAAGGAGGAAATTGGGCCCATCCGGCTGGTTGTAGAATTAAAAAGGCGTGACCTTAGATCCCGAAACGTTTGATTTGCTACGATAATTGCAACTCGACTTGAAATTCCGAAATTTATAAAAATTTCGGGTATTACAGTGCACCACGGTGGCGAGGAAAGATAAGACATCTAGTCATGAGCCCATTGAGACCCAAAGGTCTCGTAGCTATCATAGTGCAAGCGGAATAGTCAATGCCCAGCTGGTTGGCAATGTGAGTCACCATACCTCCATATCCTATATTCCCTGCCGATTTGTTCTTCACCTTACTAAGGGTGGAGGCAAGCAAAGTGGCACAATCCGCGGGATTACCGGTAAGCATGCAATAGAGGAGGAAGAGCTCATCGGCTTTGATCTTTTGGGGTGTTTTGGTCCAAGGGAAAAGGCATTCCGATAGGATCCTATGAGCTATCTTTATGGCTAAGTGGTAGATGAGCTTGGCATTAGAATCGGCCGGTTGCCAACGGTCCTCGGAAGCATATATCATGGCTATCTCTCTCCAAAAGTCTTTAGCATTCACTCCCCTAGGAAACCTTCCATTGAAACTCTCATGAAACCCAAAGAAGGTTCCAAACTGCACTATGGAGAACTCGTAGTTACGCTCCATCAACCTAAATGACACCGTTCGGCTAACGGTGCTATGCTCGAAGGAAGTTATAAACTCTCTTATGATCTCTTCATAAGCATCTTCCCTAATGGTGGAGAATATGATCAATTCAGCTCTATCTAATAGCCAAGTCAAGTCATTCACAACTTTCAGCTCTTCAAGCTCCTTTAAAGCAATGTATCTAGGTCTTATCACAACTCTCTTGGAAATCTTATCCATGGCCCTTTCATAATCCTCATGGATTGTAGGGATTCAAGGGGATGGTGGTGTTCGCCACTTAGCGTGCGTGCAAATAAGTCTTAAATTTATAAAACTAGAAATCAAGCAAGCGAACCAGCAGTGTACGGATCGACGTAGTTAAGCAAGAATTCCAGAGTATCGAACATAGGGATTTGGGGGGTTCAATCCAGTTATAAATCGTCAAGAAAGTATATGTATGAAGCTTTGTAAATATTGGGAAAACAGCAACCCTAAAGATCCAGGTATCTAATTGTGGCAATTGATTCAAGATATACTAAAGAACTAATGACAGAGTTAAGAGTTGCAAAGGTATGCTAAGGTAAAGCAATGTACGATGAAGTTCCAAGGCTTTATATGACTTATCTAAGGACACTCTCTATAAAGGTTGTTGAGGCTTCAGTATAGAAATGATCTAAAGACAAGAATTAATACCAAATACCCAAACTTGTAATCCAAGGATCAAGACTAACTAAACCGATCAGGGTTGTGACACTCGAAATCGAAGTAGAGGTTGTTGAGGCTTCACTACTGCCTAGAAAAGACAAGTCAAGACTAGATTAAAGATAATCTTTAACCTTGGATCAAAGTAAAAGCAAAGTTCGTAAACTAGGGTAAATTACGGGTGGATCTTGAGTTCCACGGCCGTGGAACCTCAAGAACAGGCCGTGATTCTGGCTCGTCGGCGAAATCTCTCTAACTCTCAGGGTCCAATCTATTTACGATCGATCTATCATCATCTAAGCCACAACTATCAACCCTTCACCTTAGAATTGCTAAAGGGTTTTAGCCAACAACAGTCATTATGATATCAAATTCAAGATTAAGAAAAATGAAAGATGAAAACATTTGAAAACCTTCAATAAACTTCAAATCAATCTCAAATCCACAAACAAAGGTAATGATGTATATCAGATTTAGAATAACACAAACCAATCACAATCCTTGATAAGAACGAAGAGCGGGATGTCAATCCGTCTTCTAATCAAACCTAAGGACAAAGCGCAACTTCCAAACCTTCAAGCCTTTGCAAATCTCCATTGCACAATGGCAATCTCCGCACGTCCAACTGGAACCCTAGGAACGTGCAAGAAAGCGTAAGCGAAGGTGCCAAAATCTCCCTCCTTCAGTCGTTTTATAGGGAAAGATAGAATAAGTGTCCGGTCCATGTGTGTAGACAATGTGTCTATATTTTATTCGTCAAAAGATTGCCTAAATCACGGTTTTATGGAATTCCACGCCCGTGGTTTAGAGCGTGGAATTGGATTACGGTTCTTCACAACTTCCACGACCGTACTTTATACCGTGAAACTCTCTGGAATGCTCCACGCTCATGTTGCCAAGTTCCACGGCCGGGGTTTAGAGCGTGGACTTCATTACGGCCGTATTTTAGAGCGTGGAAGCATAGGTTGCTCGTAATCCCCTTTGTTTCGTGTCATTCCTCATCCTAGCATCTTCATTGGCTTCTTTGTGGTGTCCTCAATCCTTGGATATGATCAATCCATCTCCATCCTCTCATAATCCGTTCGGTTTTAGCTCTTATTCACCTACAATCAACACAAAGCTTATGTAGACCTCTATATCGACAATATAGACAAACTAGCTCACAATTGCTTCAATGTTTTATCAATGAACACTATAATGGATGAAATACATCTTGAAAACGTGCCTAAAATATCACAATATTTTATGCTAACAAAATACCCCATACTTGCCACTTGATTGTCCCCAAGCAAGGTCTTTCAAAAGCTGTAAAACTCAAGTTAGGATGAAATATGGATGCATTCTCAAAAACAAAACGTACTTTAAGTAAATGTGCTTCTAGTCGATAGACCATTCTCAAACCTTGCTTCATTCGTTCATAAGACTCTCATATACATAACCAAAGAATAAAGAGTAAAGAAAACTCATGAATTGATCAAACTTCCATGTAAGCAACATAACCTTCAAACATTATCAAAATCAATCATAAGAAACTTCAATTTAGATCACCAAGTCATATAACATCCTCTTGATCTTAAGGACTTTCAAGTAAGGTCTAGAATGCGGAAAGGGAGAGGAGATTATAAGGAATGTGGTGCATGAATCCGGGAAAGTGGATAACTAACTCTTTTCTTTTTCTCTTGAGGTTTTGCAACACTTTCAACTTAGAGCTTTGCTCTCTTCTTTTGTACATAATTTTTCGACTTTACTTTTGGAGTTATGGATAGAGGTGCACAAAAACCGAAACCTAGGAATATCGCTCAATCCGACTTTGGCAAGACACAAACACCCGGCTATGTGAATGGTGCCGAGTTACTCATCGTCATGATTGACTTCCCCAAACCTATAAGTTCTTTCTATTCTCTGAATGCAAAAATTTTGCTTTCATGGCCCTCCCACATCAAACATGCCAAATATCAACTCCTCCAAATTCCCGGATAGGTAAAGGAGGACATTATTTCATTGAGGGGCTGAATGATCAAAGAAAGAAGAAAGAAAATCGAATTGCCTTAATCATTTCAACAAGAAGTATAAGAACTTATCATGTGATTTCAACCTTGATTTCTCAATATGATTTAGGTAACATTCTTCACATTTTGAGACTTGCAAAAGAGGAATAATTAACTCATTCAATTTCTTTTCAATTCACTATTTGTTTAAGCATGCGATTGTCATCAAAACTCAATTCAAAAGTAGTGATTATCATAGAAATCATCTCAATCCTTAGAAGCACAAAATTTTCAAAATTTTTCGATTTTTATGGGTTTTTCAAAAGCTTTTTAATGCAATGCGATAATGAAACGTGTAACAATGGAATGAAACATGCAAGGTGTTCTCAATCAAAGCAAGCAAAGTGAGTAGAGTTATTACAAACGAATAGTCACACCCCACCCCATACTTGAGACAAACATTGTCCCTAATGTTCGAAAAGAAAATAAAGAAAAGAAAGAAAGAAAAAGAACTCACAAGACGGTGGTGGAGTGGCTAAAGTGGTAGATCATCATCATCCTCACTGGGGTGCCGGTGGTGGTGGAAACGGGAAGAAGCCAGGATCATAGTTCCGCCCAAACTGCTGGCGGTAAATGTCTCTCATCATCTGGTCATGCGCATCGGCTCGTGCATCCCTAGCATCCGCGCGGATCTCCAAGGCTCCGACCCTACTGGAAAGATCGGTGGCCCAATCCGGCAGCTACTCGTACCATCCCGGCGGCTGGCTATACCACACTGGTGCATCTGACGGTGCTGGTGCGGGTGGTGGGTGGGAATGCCAAGCTGGTGGAGCTCCCATCCAATCCGGCTGAGTGTTGTACCACTGAGGAGGGGTCGCCATCCATGTCGGCCTCTCACTCACGCTGGCGCGGTGAGAGGAAGAACTAGAAGCTCTAGCGGGGCGGGGAGAGTTTCTAGGGAAGTCGGGAACTGCATCCGGCTGATCCTGGAAGGGACCATAATCGTGCTCCTCACCTCCTCCCTCAAACTCATCATCTCCTCTCATCTCCTTCTCCTCTACAACGGGTGGCTCAAGGGGAACGTAAGGGGGTGCTACTAGTCTATTCGCATGCATAGTAGCAAATGTCTCCTTCCAATTATGGCGTCCAACCATAATGGAATACTCGGGAAGCCATGTAACCCCTCTACCTCCTCTACCCTCCCAAGGCATGGCAACGGTAGGTGGACCTCTTTGTCTAGAAAAGATAATGCCTCTAGTCATGAGGTTCTGGAGTCCTAGAGGTCTAGCAGCTATCCTGGTGCATGCGGAGAAGTCGATACCAAGTTGCCTAGCCAGGTGGGTGACCATCCCACCGTATCCAATATTGCCGGCCCTCTTATTCTTTAGCTTACTCATAGTAGAAGCTAAGAGGGTGGCACAGTCAGCCGGCCAACCATGCAACATACAATAAAGCAAAAACAGCTCGTTAGTCTTGATTTTCTGAGGAGTCTCCGTCCTAGAGAAGAGACACTCAGAAAGCACTCGGTGGGAAATCTTCAAGGCTAAGTGATAAATCAACTTAGCCTTGGTATAAGCTGGTTGCCAGCGGTCCTCGCTGGTGTATACCATAGCGGTGTCCTTCCAAAAATCTTTGGCGTACACGCCACTAGGGAATCGACCGTTGAAGGTCTCTTGGAATCCAAAGAAGGCTCCAAACTCCCGAATCGAGAACTCATAGTTTCTCTCCATCAGCCGGAAAGAAACAGTCCTATCAACATGACTATGCTCAAATGAGATCACAAACTCTCTAGTGATCTCCTCATATGCATCTTCCCGAATAACGGAGAAGATGATCAATCCTGCTCTATCCAACAGCCAAGTAAGGTCACCTACCACATTCAGTGGCTCTAGCTCCTCAAGCAAGAAATAACGAGGTCCTATAACCGCTCTCTTCTCGATCCTCTCTACGCCATCGAGGTAATCCTCATAGATTGTAGGAATTCTAGGAGGTGGGGGTGATGGTGGTGGTGTTGGCTCACTAGGGGGTGCTTGAGAGGAGGAGGAAGCATTGCCTTTCCTCTTCTTTGTCCTATTTGACATTCTCCTAACAAGGTCCATGTTTCTGTTCTAAACCACAGTCTGTTCTTCAGAAACCACGGCCGTGGAATGTCCAAAGACCGTGATTCGGTTCGAAATTTCTCAAAACTCAACAGATTCACACCCAATTCAACAGATGGCAGCCCTAGACTAATTTCAATCCAATTCCAATCAGTTCTCCTAAAAATTCTTGCAAAAACTGAGGCAAATCGACAAAGTGAGAGACGAGATAAAAAACCTAGGTTTTCGTATTTTAAAATCCGAATTTTGTCTTCTCCGGTGATTTGCCGCTCGAATCGTTGCTTGGACCTTGTAGGTGATTGAATTTGCTTAACTTTTGGTCAAAGAATCGTTCGAAACGATTAACGGACGGGAATTTGAGAGAGGGGGACGGTTTCGGCGATTTTGGGGCGTGGAATGTGGGGATTTTGGTTGTGTTTGTGAAGAAACGTGGTTTTTATAGTGGCCGTAAATTTTTTCGAAAATTACGGTCACTTGGGGTTTTCCACGGCGGTAGAAATGTACGGAACCGTGGTTTTGGTGATTTTTCTCAGGCTTCTGCAAATTACGGTCACTGTAGCTGTCACGGCCGTGGTTTTGGCCGTGGAACTCTCCTTAATGTGCTAAAGTCCAAGTTTTGTCAATTTTATTCAAACCTTTCCTTCTCCCTTTCTCTTCCACTGATCCTACATCCAAAAACACGAACATACCGAAAGGTATCGAAGGAAAAACGAAACAAAAACGTCTAAACTAATCTAATCTATGAATCAGAAACAAAAACATAAGTGCAATACTTTGGGTTGCCTCCCAAGAAGCGCTTGTTTAAGGTCCGTAGCTAGACCATATTCGCACTTATTCGAGTACGGTGGGCGCGAACTCTTCAGCTTAGAGTTCCGGTGAATACTTCTTGAGTCGTTGACCGTTCACCTTAAAGCTTCCGGCCTTTTCACCCCATACTTCAACTGCACCATGGGGAAAAACACGTTTGATTAGATAAGGTCCAGTCCAACGAGATTTAAGCTTACCTGGAATGAGACGAAGCCTTGAATTGAAGAGGAGAACTTGATCTCCTTCTTTGAGGTCCTTTGGGATGATATGCTTATCATGCCAACGTTTCGCTCTTTCTTTCTAGATCTTGGCGTTTTCGTAGGCGTTCAAGCGAAGTTCTTCAAGCTCGTTAAGGTCCAAGAGACGCTTTTCTCCCGCCTCCTTCATGCTGAAGTTCAACCACTTTATTGCCCAATACGCCTTATGCTCCAATTCTACCGGCAAGTGATAAGACTTCCCATACACAAGGTTGTATGGTGTTGTTCCGATGGGGGTCTTATATGCAGTCCGGTAGGCCCATAATGCGTCATCTAGCTTCAAAGACCAATCCTTCCTTGTCCTTGAATCCGTCTTCTCTAGGATCCATTTAATCTCCCAGTTTGAGATCTCCACTTGTCCACTAGTTTGTGGATGATAAGGGGTGGCGATCTTGTGAGTCACCCCATACTTAGCTAAAAGAGCTTCGAAACGTTGGGCAATGAAGTGAGAACCTCCATCACTAATGATAGTCCGTGGTGTCCCAAATCGTGGGAAGATGGTCTTGTTAAAGAACTTAGCCACCACCATGGCATCATTGGTGGGAGAGGCAATTGCTTCAACCCTTCTCGAAACATAATCCACCGCTAAAAGTATGTATTGGTTTCCACAAGATGATGGGAAAGGTCCCATGAAGTCTACTCCCCAAACATCAAAGATCTTCACCTCTTGGATGTTGTTAAGAGGCATCTCGTTCCTCCTAGATATGTTCCCTGTTCTTTGACAAGCATCGCAGCAGGAAACAAAGGTTTGCACATCTTTAAACAAAGTAAGCCAAAAGAATCCAGATTGCAATACCTTAGCGCTAGTCTTGTTCGAACTAGCGTGTCCTCCACAAGGTAGTGAATGACAATGACGGATGACACTTTGCATCTCATCTTCTGGTACACATCGCCGAATGATGTCGTCCGGACCTCTCTTAAAGAGGAGAGGTTCGTTCCAAAAGTATTCCCGAACATCCTTCAAGAACTTCTTTCTTTGTGCGTAGGATAATCCGGGTGGTAATTCCTAGCAAACCAAATAGTTAACAAAATCAGCAAACCATGGTTCGTTACCTTTGGTGATCACGTCGATGCACTCCTCTATGATGTGTAAATGCTCGTCCGGAAAGGAGTCATCTATAGGTAGATGGTCGTCTTCTAGATGTGGAAGACAACTCAAATGATCCGCAACAGAATTTTCTGAACCCTTCTTGTCACGGATCTCTAGATCGAATTCTTGTAGGAGAAGAATCCATCTAATCAGCCTTGGTTTCGCATCCTTCTTCGCAAGCAAATACCGGATCGCAACATGATCCGTGTACACAATCACCTTAGCACCTACAAGATAAGAGCGAAACTTTTCAAATGCATATACAATTGCTAAAAATTCCTTTTCGGTAGTGGCGTAGTTGAGCTGCGCTTCAACTAGCGTCTTGCTAGCATAGTAGATAGCATGGGTTCGTCCTTCCTTTCTTTGCCCAAGCACAGACCCTATGGCTACGTCACTTGCGTCACACATAACCTCAAAGGGAAGATTCCAATCCGGAGGTTGGATAATCGGGGCTGAGATTAGAGCTCCCCGAATCATATTAAACGCATCTAAGCATTCCTGCGAGAAATCAAAAACTGCATCCTTCATTAATAAATTAGTGAGCAGTTTTGATATCTTGGAAAAATCCTTTATGAAACGCCTATAGAATCCAGCATGTCCTAGAATACTTCTTATCCCTTTCACCGAAGTTGGGGGAGGAAGCTTTTCTATTGTCTCTATCTTAGCTTTATCCACCTCAATCCCTCTACTATAGACTAAGTTTCCTAATACAATGCCTTCTTATACCATAAATTGACACTTCTCCCAATTAAGAACTAGGTTAGTGTCTTCACACCTTTGTAATACAAGAGCAAGGTTAGAAAGACAATTATCAATAGAAGAGCCATAAAAGGAGAAATCATCCATAAAGACCTCCATGATCTCCTCTATGTACTCCGAAAAGATAGCTATCATGCATCTTTGAAAGATGGATGGGGCGTTGCAATGCCCAAACGGCATCCTCCTATACGCAAACGTTCCCCACGGACACGTGAATGTGGTCTTCTCTTGATCGTCCGGATGTATCGGGATCTAAAAGACACCACTATAACCATCAAGATAGCAAAAGTGTGAGTGTTGTGCTAACCTCTCAAGCATTTGATCGATGAAGGGTAGTGGGAAGTGATCCTTCCTCGTTGCGTTGTTTAGCTTCCGGTAATCTATGCACATCCTCCATCCAGTTACGTTTCGTGTGGGTAAGAGTTCATTGTTTTTATTGGTGATGACCGTCATTCCTCTCTTCTTTGGAACCACCTGTACGGGACTCACCCACTTGCTATCGGAGATAGGTAGATGATAGCTGCATCAAGTAGTTTAAGAATTTCCTTCTTGACAACCTCCTTCATGGTCGGATTTAACCGCCTTTGAGGTTGTTGTGAAGTTCTAAAGTCTTCTTCCATTAGGATCTTATGCATGCATAGTGAAGGTTTGTTTCCTACTAGATCCTCTATAGTATACCCTAAGGCTTTCCTATGTTTCTTAAGAACAACCATGAGCTTACTATGTTCATCAATACTCAAATTGGAACTAACAATTACCGGAAAGGTAGAATTAGGTCCTAGAAATGCGTACCTTAGATGTGTAGGAAGTGGCTTCAATTCCATCACTATAGGAGTCTCTAATGTCTCTTGAGGAGTATCCGATGCTTCCTTAGAAGTGTCTAAGGATGTAGAAAGTGCTGGAGAAGAGTCAAGAGAAGTGGTGGAGAGGATACAATCTCCTTCAGATTCACCAAAAATTACGGCTCCCCTGTTCCCTCGACGGCCGTGGTTTTGGGCGTGGAAGTCAATTACGGTGCCTCTGTTTGTTCCACGGCCGTGGTTTTGGCCGTTTAACTTACTGGAGTCCTCTGAATAGCTAATTACGGTCATATTGGTAGGTTCCACGGCCGTGGAGTAGCACGACTGGTGATAGCATGAATTATAGTCTATATTTTGGGGTTTGTTTAGACGTTTTATCTTTCATAATCTGCATGTTTGTATGTACATTATGTGATTTTACTACCATTTCATCTACCCTTGCGAGAATCGAGGTCTACACCTAGTTTCGTTGTAATTGCAGGTAATATGGTACGTTTTGCATTGAAAAGGAGCAAAAGGAGTCAAGAGTCATTTGGAGCTACATTGAGGAGCAAAAAGGAATCCTTCAGGAAGCATAGCCATGGATTAAAGATTTACTTTGGACCAGTTTTGAGAGATTCTACACTCAGTTATGAATCACCTCGGTTGCCCAGAGATTCATCTCGACCGAGGCGATCCAGAGACGCCGACTCGACCGAGGCGAACACCTAGGACGCGGCGAGAATATTTTATTCTTGGCTGAGATCTTTTAAAATTGGAAAGTGATCTTATATTTTTGGGCTGAGTTTCTAGAAGGAAGGAGATATGCAGAATCATATATTTTACCTATATTTATGGGATAATATCTTCTTAAGATTTATTATCTTTGGAGGTTTATTTTTCCTATAAAAAGGATTGGATTTTCCACAAATCCGATCATGCTTAGAGGCTGCATACACCACATACAGGCACGCTATATCGTCGATCAGGGTTTACAAGCGCAGCAGCCGCATCCTACTCCAATTTGGGAGAGATTTGAAGAACCTTTTTGAAGGTTGAAGGAAGATTGAAGACTATAGCTTTATAGCTTTTTGAAGGGTTTTGTAAGATTGTCTTCAATTCCTTTCCTTGATTGTCTTGTCTTATTGGATCATTATCCAAGGAACGATTTTTGTGTGATATTTGATTCAGTTATTGAAGTGTTTTCATTAAATTCTTCTTTGTTCAAATATTCACCTTCTTCCCATATATTTAATACTTTCATTATGATGATGAGTGGCTAATTTCCTTGTGTGATTCTAGGGTGATTGGCTGAAGGTTGTGGGAAAAACAATGATAGAATGATCTTAATCACAGTAGGACCCTGAAAGTTCGAGTCTTTAACCTTAACCCTAAGCATCTCGTTCAGTCGATGAACATCTCGGCAGGGGTGGAAACTGGCTGACCGAGGTGGCTTATCCGATCCTTAACTGAGAGTTAATGTGTTAGAGTTTGCCAAATCCTATTCTTATTATACCTTTCTGGTTCAAAGCAAGCTTAGGATGAGACTTACCCGGTAATTCCTTAGTTTGTATACTAACGATCATAAGTGTAGGTAATAAAGGCTTGTCCTTTATTGGGGTTTGAGTGTGCTTCCATCCCATCTTTGTGAGTTAGCCTGAGACTTACCCGGTAAAGGTTGATTCTATTCCCTTAGATTGTGTGTTAGTTTGAGGCAATAGTTCTTTATCTTAATTCCTTGAGACTTACCCGGTAATAGGAGTTACGGTTTGGGATTAGTGTGTAGTGAGACTTACCCGGTGATCTACTCCACTTTAGAAACACCTTCCCCATGCAAAAATCTCAGCTTTGTCCGCTTATCTATAGATCTTGAGTTGGAACCACAACTAGATGCTTTAATCCCTAGAATTGCATGTTTGCTTATTTGACATCTTATTCATCTTTGATTGTATACTTGCTCTTGTGGTTAGCATTAACACTAGCATACCGTATTGGACTTTGTTTCACTAAGTCCCTGTGATCGACCCCTGGAATTTTCTTGCTTTTACTACGATTGACCCGTACACTGCGGGTTCGCATCCTTGTTTTAAGCTTAAGTCTAGGGTTATAAATTTAAAGCTTGCACACACCGTTTGGAGCGAACAAGTTTTTGGCGCCGTTGCCGGGGACTTGGTCTAGACCGAGCCGGTACGGTTTGCTCTTGGGGCATTTGCCCCGTGTTGTCTTACCACTCTACTTGAGTGACTTTTGCAGGTTCTTTCTTAGGTATATGCGAAGAACCCGCACTGGAAAGGAAATCGTTCCTTACGACCCCGAACCGGAAAAGACATACAAACGACGCTTAAGAGAAGCGAAGATGGCCCAACAAGACGATCACGATCTTTTGGCCCAATTGAGAGAGACGCAGGAGCAGCTACGTCTCAGTAAAGAAGAACTAAGGCAGGAAAAAGAAGAGAATCAGGCCAGGAATGCAGCAATCGAAGCTGAGATTGCAGCAATTCGGAACCAGATTCAACCTCGACCGATGCAGGATCCAGTAATTGATCCTCGACCGAGGCAAGTCCCAGTTCCTGACGCCCCGGCCGATGTGCATCCACTTCGGATGCCAGTCCGAGATGTTCTTCTTGCAGGAATTCCACAAACCCTAGGTCAAAGGATGGACCCTAATCAACAGCTGAGGCGTCCAGGAGTGAACCTAGGAGATCCAGCGGACCATGACTACGAACTTCGACCACAAGTTCTAGCGATGATTCGCCAATGTCAATTCGGAGGGCTAGAGAAGGAGTCGCCGCATCAACATCTTCAAAACTACGAGATCTTGATGGAGACCTTGCGACCTCCCAGAATTGAAAATAACAACTACAAGCTAAGACCTTTCTACTTTTCTCTTAAAGATAGAGCTCTTACTTGGTATCAATCTCTTCCTGCAGGAAAGATCAGCACATGGGAAGAGATGACTACGGAATTCTTGACCAAATTCTTTCCCCCCTCAAAGACTGCTGAAATGAGAGGGAAGATCAATGCTTTCATCATGAAGGACAAGGAGAGTTTGCCAAATCCTATTCTTATTATACCTTTCTGGTTCAAAGCAAGCTTAGGATGAGACTTACCCGGTAATTCCTTAGTTTGTATACCAACGATCATAAGTGTAGGTAATAAAGGTTTGTCCTTTATTGGGGTTTGAGTGTGCTTCCATCCCATCTTTGTGAGTTAGCCTGAGACTTACCCGGTAAAGGTTGATTCTATTCCCTTAGATGGTATGTTAGTTTGAGGTTATAGTTCTTTATCTTAATTCCTTGAGACTTACCCGGTAATAGGAGTTACGGTTTGGGATTAGTGTGTAGTGAGACTTACCCGGTGATCTACTCCACTTTAGAAACACCTTCCCCATGCAAAAATCTCAGCTTTGTCCGCTTACCTATAGATCTTGAGTTGGAACCACAACTAGATGCTTTAATCCCTAGAATTGCATGTTTGCTTATTTGACATCTTATTCATCTTTGATTGTATTACTGCTCTTGTGGTTAGCATCAACACTAGCATACCGTATTGGACTTTGTTTCACTAAGTCCCTGTGATCGACCCCTGGAATTTTCTTGCTTTTACTACGATTGACCCGTACACTGCGGGTTCGCATCCTTGTTTTAAGCTTAAGTCTAGGGTTATAAATTTAAAGCTTGCACACACCGTTTGGAGCGAACAAGTTTTTGGCGCCGTTGCCGGGGACTTGGTCTAGACCGAGCCGGTACGGTTTGCTCTTGGGGCATTTGCCCCGTGTTGTCTTACCACTCTACTTGAGTGACTTTTGCAGGTTCTTTCTTAGGTATATGCGAAGAACCCGCACTGGAAAGGAAATCGTTCCTTACGATCCCGAACCGGAAAAGACATACAAACGACGCTTAAGAGAAGCGAAGATGGCCCAACAAGACGATCACGATCTTTTGGCCCAATTGAGAGAGACGCAGGAGCAGCTACGTCTCAGTAAAGAAGAACTAAGGCAGGAAAAAGAAGAGAATCAGGCCAGGAATGCAGCAATCGAAGCTGAGATTGCAGCAATTCGGAACCAGATTCAACCTCGACCGATGCAGGATCCAGTAATTGATCCTCGACCGAGGCAAGTCCCAGTTCCTGACGCCCCGGCCGATGTGCATCCACTTCGGATGCCAGTCCGAGATGTTCTTCTTGCAGGAATTCCACAAACCCTAGGTCAAAGGATGGACCCTAATCAACAGCTGAGGCGTCCAGGAGTGAACCTAGGAGATCCAGCGGACCATGACTACGAACTTCGACCACAAGTTCTAGCGATGATTCGCCAATGTCAATTCGGAGGGCTAGAGAAGGAGTCGCCGCATCAACATCTTCAAAACTACGAGATCTTGATGGAGACCTTGCGACCTCCCAGAATTGAAAATAACAACTACAAGCTAAGACCTTTCTACTTTTCACTTAAAGATAGAGCTCTTACTTGGTATCAATCTCTTCCTGCAGGAAAGATCAGCACATGGGAAGAGATGACTACGGAATTCTTGACCAAATTCTTTCCCCCCTCAAAGACTGCTGAAATGAGAGGGAAGATCAATGCTTTCATCATGAAGGACAAGGAGAGTTTGTCCAAATCATGGGAGCGGTTCAAGGATATCCTTTTGGATTGCCCACATCATGGGATTCCAAAGATCGAGTTGTTGGAGATCTACTTCAAAGGGCTGGACGGAAACACCCAGTTTAATCTCCAACTACTCTCCGCCGGCACATTTATGGATATGGCAGTTGACGAGGCTTGGGATTTCATTGAGAAGCAAGCCTTGCACATGGAGAAGTACACCCACCAAGGAGCTGAAGGTGGAGTTAAAAGAGTCAACTTTCAAGAGACTCAAACCAACAACAACCAATTCACGTCCTTGAAGAACGACGTGAAGCAATTGAAGGAGCTATTGATGGCTCAAACTAAGCAGGAAGAGCAAGGGCAAAGGAACAACAACAACTACAACAAGAACGGGTACCGTAACAACAACAACGGACCCCGAAACAACAACTACAACAACAATA
>BSUD01000007.1:68280194-68363951 GCA_033239045.1 Fagopyrum esculentum
TTATAAAGATCATGAAGGAGAAGATGCCACCTAAGTTGAGAGATCCCGGCTCATTTTGCATTCCCATTCAAGTTGGGGATGTCACTTGTGAAGCCCTATGTGATCTAGGAGCCAGCGTGAGCATCATTCCGCTGGAGCTATGCATTAAGATCGGTCTTGGAGAGCCCAAGCCGGTCAAGATTCGACTTTACATGGCAGATCGCTCCATCACCCATCCCGTGGGCATTTTGGAAGACGTTCCGGTCAAGTTAGGTAACTTCTATCTACCCATAGATTTTGTCGTACTTGACATTCCCGCAGATTATCCTGTTCCTATCATTCTCGGGAGGCCATTTCTAGCAACTTCGGGTTGCAATGTGGATTGCAAGAACGCCAAGTTGAAATTCAACGTTGGTGGCGATGAGGTGGAGTTCGCACTACTTGCAGCCATGAAGGGGGAGCAACTAACTGATGATATCTTCAACATCCACGATGAAGAGGAATCAAGAGAATTGGTGAGCTCTATCCTTATTAATGATCCACTCGAAAGAGTTATTAGCTTCAGTTTAATGGAGGAAGGTATAGATGCTTCTTGTGATGCAGATATACGGAGCCTGAAGGCACTGGAAGAAGATCCAGGAGCCATGACTGAGAAGCTGATCCAGGGAACGAAGATTTCCAGCCTCGGATCCAGTAGCAGTACCTCGACCGAGGCACTTTCTGGACTGAGCGAGGCGTCTGAAGAACACCTCGGTCAACGCCTTTGCGCCTTGACCGAGGTCGACAGAGAGACGATTCAAACTGAGACTGCACATAGTCCAGTTTCTGACACCACTCCACTGGAAAGAGGAAGCACAGATCCCTCCCAGAAAGCACCCCCAGTTGTGGAGCTTAAACAACTCCCTAGTCACTTGAGGTATATCTTTCTTGGGCCGGATTCTACTTATCCCGTTATTGCTAGTGCTTCCCTCTCCAATTCTGAATTATCTAAGCTAATGCATGTCCTGAGAAAGCATCGGAAAGCCATAGGCTACACCACGGACGATCTTATTGGCATTAACCCTTCTTTCTGCATGCATAGAATTCTAATGGAAGATAATCATAAGACTTCACGGGAACCTCAAAGACGGTTAAATCCGATCATGAAAGAGGTTGTGAAGAAGGAAGTTCTTAAGTTGTTGGATGCAGGTATTATTTATCCTATCTCGGACAGCAAGTGGGTTAGCCCGGTGCATGTCGTCCCGAAGAAAGGAGGGATGACCGTTGTGACGAATAAGAACAACGAGTTGATCCCAACAAGGACCGTTACGGGCTGGAGAGTTTGCATCGACTATAGGAAGCTGAACACGGCTACTAGGAAAGATCATTTTCCGCTTCCCTTCATTGATCAAATGCTCGAACGGTTGGCCCAGCATTCACACTTTTGCTACTTGGACGGCTATAGTGGATTCTTCCAGATTCCTATCCATCCGGATGATCAGGAGAAGACCACTTTCACATGTCCTTGGGGGACGTTTGCCTATCGGAGGATGCCATTCGGGTTGTGCAATGCACCAGCTACCTTCCAGCGATGCATGATGGCCATCTTCTCCGAGTACATAGAGGAGATCATGGAGGTATTTATGGATGATTTTTCTGTATATGGTTCCTCTTTTGATGATTGCCTATCTAACCTTTCTCTAGTGCTTAAAAGATGTGAAGACACTAACCTTGTTTTGAATTGGGAGAAGTGTCATTTTATGGTTAATGAAGGCATTGTGCTAGGACACCTCGTTTCTAATCGAGGTATTGAGGTCGATCGAGCTAAGATCGAGACTATTGAGAAGCTCCCTCCTCCTTGTTCTGTTAAAGGTGTGAGGAGTTTTCTCGGGCATGCAGGTTTCTACAGGAGATTCATCAAGGACTTCTCCAAGATTTCTAAACCTCTAACTAACCTCTTGAATAAAGATGTTGTTTTTGAGTTTTCGCAGGAGTGTCTTGATGCTTTTTACAGGATTAAGGAAGCGTTGGTCTCCGCTCCCATTATCCAACCTCCTGATTGGACCTTGCCCTTTGAGGTCATGTGTGACGCTAGCGATGTAGCCGTAGGAGCGGTGCTTGGGCAAAAGAAGGATGGACGGACCACCGCCATTTACTATGCTAGCAAGACGCTAGATGTAGCACAACGCAACTACGCTACCACTGAGAAGGAGTTATTGGCGGTTGTATATGCTTTCGAGAAGTTTCGTTCCTATCTAGTAGGGGCGAAAGTCATTGTCTACACCGACCATGCAGCCATTCGTTACTTGTTGGCTAAGAAGGATGCAAAGCCGCGCCTTATTCGATGGATTCTCTTGCTCCAAGAGTTTGACCTAGAGATCCGCGATAAGAAGGGATCCGAGAATTCAGTTGCGGACCACCTCAGCCGGCTACCGGAATCCTCCCGCGAGACGGATAGCCCACCCATAGACGATTCATTCCCCGACGAGCACTTGCACGTTCTGGAGCGTTTGATGGACTTACTTACTTCACCCCACGATGGAGGTGAAGTATGGGGTGAGGGAACCTCCTACCTCCTTTGAGACGCACTATGGTCCAGCTAGCGACCTTAAATCAAGCGCTTCTTGGGAGGCAACCCAAGGTATTGCTTTCTTTCCCGTTTTCTAGTCTAGTTTAGATAGTTTTTGTTTTTGCTTTGCTTTGCTTTGCTTTGTTTTTGGCGTTCTGGACAGATAACAGGAAGGAGCACTCCAGGAAAGGGAGAAGTTCGAGATTCTGAGAAGAAAGAGGCACCTCGGTCACTGTCAGAACACCTCGACCGAGTTGATTCTTGAAGCAACCGAGGCGACTAGGGTTTCTGCAGAACCGCCTCGGTCCGTACCACCTCGGTCCAGTCGAGACCATCTCGACCGAGGTGACAGCAGATCTCGCGACGGTATAAAAAGGAAAAATTACTTTTCACTTTTTATTTTTACGCATTTCGACCGCGGCGACAGAGGCACCTCGCTCTCCCTCGTTTCTCACTCTTTTTCGACGATTTCTGCTTCAAAACCGCAATTGAGGAGTAGAAGAGTCGATTGCAACTACAGATCTGCAAGAACATTGAGTGTTTCGACCGAAACGAAGCGAAAAAGGTTCGAAAACCCTAACTCGACTCGTTTACTGCTTATTGGGCTTTGGTTGCCCTTGATTTTGCTGAGGAAATCTATAAGTACCCCTTAGGAAGCATTTGTAGTGATTTTTGGGGGAAAAGAACTGAAATTCTGAGAATTGAAATCGCGACTGCTACGCCTCGGTCCGGTCGAACTGCATCTCGACCGAGGTGATTTCTGAGGCTTGTCAGTCAACCGAGGTGGTCTGACAGTGAGTTTGTGAAGATGAGTTCCGATCGCCGTTTAGCCCTGAGAGATAGATCTTCACCCTCCCCTTCCCCTTCTTCTTCCCGTCCCTACCGCCCGGTCATCCACGAGAGATGTCGGGTAGATTACGAGAGGATAGCGGGCCGTCCGGTTATCGCACCGCGATTTCTGGAGGTATCCGCTTTTGACTGCCTAGGGTTAGAGGCTGACCTTAGGAGGATGATAGCTACAGTCGGGCTGGATCAGTTTTCTGAGATCCGAGCCCCAGCCTACATAGAGCCGACACTAGAGTTCGTCAGCTCCTTCTCCTACCTACCCACAGAGGGATCTGTGAAGTACCGGCTGATGAGCCGGAACTTCATAGTTCCATTAGAGATATTCAGAGAGATTTTCAGCTTTCCTACCCCTACAGCTGTAGACTTCCCCTCCCGATCCGTAGCTAGGGAGTTTTGGGGACAGATAGCCCACATCACCACTCACGCAGACAGATGGCGCCCTGGAGATTCCAGGGAGAAGGTCATCTTCCACCCAGCTTTCAGACTCGCCCACCGGATATTCAGCGAGATGCTTCTGGCGCGTACTGAGACGCCCCAGAAGATCAGACAGGGGGAGCTATTTTCGCTGTACTGCATGGTCACGGGAGGATACCCGGACTTTGGCTTGCTCCTGGCAGAGGATCTGCACAGGATCAAGGCCAAAGGGAAGGGTGATATTTGCTGTGGAGGTCTAGTCACCCACATCGCCTCCTACCACGGGATGGATCTCAGTATCTGCACATTGGCGGCGGCTCCGAAGCCGCTGGGTCTGCAGGAGATGATCACGAGGCGGATTCTTGTTCCTCGTGGGTTGACTACTCCGTATGTTGCCATGCCTTGGGAGCGGACAGCGCCTCAGGGCATCAGATGGTCTGCACAGTTTTCGGTCTTCGACCCACATTTTTGGTAGACAGCATGGGCCCCGCTGATGGAGGACTACAGAGAGGGAGCAGCTGCAGCTGCTGAGGAGGCTGAGGAGGCTGATGAGGAGGATGATGACGAGACAGTTGATGAGAGAGGAGGCGGCGTCCCGATGGACACAGGGACAGATACAGCTGGGACGAGCGCGCCTCCCATTATTGATTTGGATGAGGATGAGGAGGATACTGAGCCTGCACCTGCTGCACCTCCCGTTAGATCTACTAGACGTCGGACACGCCGTCATAGAGATGCAGAGGCTCATCGTCGGATCGACGATTTGACAGAGCAGATGATAGACTCATATGCTGCCCTTACAGTAGACATGCATGAGAGGTTTGCCGCCCAGCACCGACACCTTGACAGCTGGACTCAGCAGATGTTGGAGGGGCAGCACTATCAGCGTAGGATGATGGAGATACAGTTCCAGCAGACTATGGGCTATCCATTCGATCCGACCCAGTATCCTTATGTACCACCACCACCACCACCGGATCAGGACTTCTGAGGAGCTGCAGGATTTTATTTATTTTATTTTTATGCAGTTCGGCTCTTTATCCGGTGAGTCCTCCTTTCTTTCAGACTTTATTTACACCCACTGGGACAGTGTGTCTCAAGTATGGGGTAGTTGATGTATTATCTGACTTATTTGATATATGATGTATCGGATATTTTCATATTTATGCTTCATTCTGCATTTATATGTTTATCTGAGATTACATGCATACTTACAGGTTATTTGATTGAGAAAAACGTCGAAACCGAAAAAAAAATGGTTTTAAAAAAAATTTTGACCTCGACCGGGACAGTTCTGGCAAAACGAGGTGTTTCACCTCGGTTGAACCAAGAACATCTCGACCGAGGTGGGTTAACTGAGAGTTTTCGAAAACGATTTTTGTGTTACTTATCTGGATATGATCTCGGTGAAGATTTTGTTTACCGACTGGATTTAAATTCTTTATATGTTTGAAATGTTTTATGATATGTTTAAGTTGCTAAATGCTTTGTTTGAAATTATTGGCATGTTTAATACTTTATTTTTATCCAAATTATGTTGAATTTGAAGGTTGACACCGCAGCATAAGTTCTCTCACGTTCTTCTTGGAAAGACCAAGGCAATTCATTCTTCTTCTTCTTCTTCTTCTTGATCATGCTTAGCCCCTCATATACATATTGCCTCCCTTTACCTATCCGGGAATTTGGAAGCAAGCGAAGTGGTGAAAGCAAGTCAAAAGTTGAGAAGTGGCTGAAAGTGAAAGTGTTAGAAAGCAATAATAGGTTTGGGGAAGTCAATCATGAAGATGAGTAACTCGGCACCATTCACATAGCCGGGTGTTTGTGTCTTGCCAAAGTCGGATTGAGCGATATTCCTAACGGGTCATGGTATGTGCATCAAGGGTTTGACGCATCTCAAAGAAATTGATGATTGCGGATTTCCTAGGCTTCGGTTATTGTGCACCTCTGTCCATGCATCCCAAAAAGTAAAGTAAAAAAGAAAAAAGTGTGAAATAAGCAAAGCTTATTGGTGGAAGATGTTGCAAGTCAAAGTGAAAGTGAAGTTCATCCTTTTCCCGGATTCTAGCACCACATTACCTTACATGCATCCCTACCCTACACGTTTCTTGACCTTTCTTTTGGGAAGCCCTTGAGACCTTGAGCTTGTTGATTGACTTAGCGGTTTAAATCGGATTATACATGATTAATTTTGATAATTATGATTTATTATGCATTCTATGATTTTATGCAAAGATGAACAACTTTCCTATATTTATAAAATGTTTTGATCATATTGAGTTTTTAATTTCCAGGAAGTACTCTCTTAGAGTGATCTATGATAGTTGCACACCATAAAAATATTTTTGAAGGACTTCTCATTGATTTTCTTGACTTATAATCCATTCTATCTTAATTTCTATATGAGGAACTTGCTTAGGGACAAGCAAGGGCTAAGTATGGGGTATTTTGATAGCATGAATTATAGTCTATATTTTGGGGTTTGTTTAGACGTTTTATCTTTCATAATCTGCATGTTTGTATGTACATTATGTGATTTTACTACCATTTCATCTACCCTTGCGAGAATCGAGGTCTACACCTAGTTTCGTTGTAATTGCAGGTAATATGGTACGTTTTGCATTGAAAAGGAGCAAAAGGAGTCAAGAGTCATTTGGAGCTACATTGAGGAGCAAAAAGGAATCCTTCAGGAAGCATAGCCATGGATTAAAGATTTACTTTGGACCAGTTTTGAGAGATTCTACACTCAGTTATGATCACCTCGGTTGCCCAGAGATTCATCTCGACCGAGGCGATCCAGAGACACCGACTCGACCGAGGCGAACACCTAGGACGCGGCGAGAATATTTTATTCTTGGCTGAGATCTTTTAAAATTGGAAAGTGATCTTATATTTTTGGGCTGAGCTTCTAGAAGGAAGGAGATATGCAGAATCATATATTTTTCCTATATTTATGGGATAATATCTTCTTAAGATTGATTATCTTTGAAGGTTTATTTTTCCTATAAAAAGGGTTGATTTTCTACAATTTGAGGAGGCTGCATACACCGCATACGATCTCGATTACAGCGAAGAATACGCAGCAGCCGCATCATACTCCAATTTGGGAGATTCGAAGAACCTTTTTGAAGGTTGAAGGAAGATTGAAGACTATAGCTTTATAGCTTTTTGAAGGGTTTTGTAAGATTGTCTTCAATTCTTTTCCTTGTTGTCTTGTCTTGTTGGATTATTATCCAAGGAACGATTTTTGTGTGATATTTGATTCAGTTATTGAAGTGTTTTCATTAAATTCTTCTTTGTTCAAATATTCACCTTCTTCCCATATATTTAATACTTTCATTATGATGATGAGTGGCTAATTTCCTTGTGTGATTCTAGGGTGATTGGCTGAAGGTTGTGGGAAAAACAATGATAGAGTGATCTTAATCACAGTAGGATCCTGAAAGTTCGAGTCTTTAACCTTAACCCTAAGCATCTCGTTCAGTCGATGAACATCTCGGCCGGGGTGGAAACTGGCTGACCGAGGTGGCTTATCCGATCCTTAACTGAGAGTTAATGTGTTAGAGTTTGCCAAATCCTATTCTTATTATACCTTTCTGGTTCAAAGCAAGCTTAGGATGAGACTTACCCGGTAATTCCTTAGTTTGTATACCAACGATCATAAGTGTAGGTAATAAAGGCTTGTCCTTTATTGGGGTTTGAGTGTGCTTCCATCCCATCTTTGTGAGTTAGCCTGAGACTTACCCGGTAAAGGTTGATTCTATTCCCTTAGATGGTGTGTTAGTTTGAGGCAATAGTTCTTTATCTTAATTCCTTGAGACTTACCCGGTAATAGGAGTTACGGTTTGGGATTAGTGTGTAGTGAGACTTACCCGGTGATCTACTCCACTTTAGAAACACCTTCCCCACGCAAAAATCTCAGCTTTGTCCGCTTATCTATAGATCTTGAGTTGGAACCACAACTAGATGCTTTAATCCCTAGAATTGCATGTTTGCTTATTTGACATCTTATTCATCTTTGATTGTATATTTGCTCTTGTGGTTAGCATTAACACCAGCAAACCGTATTGGACTTTGTTTCACTAAGTCCCTGTGATCGACCCCTGGAATTTTCTTGCTTTTACTACGATTGACCCGTACACTGCGGGTTCGCATCCTTGTTTTAAGCTTAAGTCTAGGGTTATAAATTTAAAGCTTGCACACACCGTTTGGAGCGAACAGTTGACCAGAGGTTCACCTCGACCGAGGCGATCCAAAGACGCCGACTCGACCGAGGCGAATACCTAGGACGCGGCGAGAATATTTTATTCTTGGCTGAGATCTTTTAAAATTGGAAAGTGATCTTATATTTTTGGGCTGAGCTTCTAGAAGGAAGGAGATATGCAGAATCATATATTTTACCTATATTTATGGGATAATATCTTCTTAAGATTTATTATCTTTGGAGGTTTATTTTTCCTATAAAAAGGGTTGGAATTTCACAATTCCAACATCACGCTATACCGCCGATCAGGGTTTACAAGCGCAGCAGCCGCATCCTACTCCAATTTGGGAGAGATTTGAAGAACCTTTTTGAAGGTTGAAGGAAGATTTGAAGACTATAGCTTTATAGCTTTTTGGAGGGTTTTGTAAGATTGTCTTCGATTCCTTTCCTTGTTGTCTTGTCTTGTTGGATTATTATCCAAGGAACGATCTTGTGTGATATTTGATTCAGTTATTGAAGTGTTTTCATTAAATTCTTCTTTGTTCAAATATTCACCTTCTTCCCATATATTTAATACTTTCATCATGATGATGAGTGGCTAATTTCCTTGTGTGATTCTAGGGTGATTGGCTGAAGGTTGTGGGAAAAACAATGATAGAATGATCTTAATCACAGTAGGATCCTGAAAGTTCGAGTCTTTACCTTAACCCTAAGCATCTCGTTCAGTCGATGAACATCTCGGCCGGGGTGGAATTCTTCTGACCGAGGTGACTTATCCGACCCTAAACTGAGAGTTAAGTGTTAGAGTTTGCCAAATCCTATTCTTATTACACCTTTCTGGTTCAAAGCAAGCCTAGGATGAGACTTACCCGGTAATTCCTTAGTTTGTATACTAACGATCATAAGTGTAGGTAATAAAGGCTTGTCCTTTATTGGGGTTTGAGTGTGCTTCCATCCCATCTTTGTGAGTTAGCCTGAGACTTACCCGGTAAAGGTTGATTCTATTCCCTTAGATGGTGTGTTAGTTTGAGGTTATAGTTCTTTATCTTAATTCCTTGAGACTTACCCGGTAATAGGAGTTATGGTTTAGGATTAGTGAGTAGTGAGACTTACCCGGTGATCTACTCCACTTTAGAAATACCTTCCCCACGCAAAAATCTCAGCTTTGTCCGCTTATCTATAGATCTTGAGTTGGAACCACAACTAGATGCTTTAATCCCTAGAATTGCATTTTGCTTTATTTGACATCTTATTCATCTTTGATTGTGTTAATTGCTCTTGTGGTTAGTATTGACATAGCATACCGTGTTGACTTTGTTTCACCGAGTCCCTGTGATCGACCCCTGGAATTTTCTTGCTTTTACTACGATTGACCCGTACACTGCGGGTTCGCATCCTTGTTTTAAGCTTAAGTCTAGGGTTATAAATTTAAAGCTTGCACACACCGTTTGGAGCGAACAAGTTTTTGTATTTGTGTATTATTTGACTTATGATGTATCGGATATTTTCATATTTATGCTTCATTCTGCATTTATATGTTTATCTGAGATTACATGCATACTTACAGGTTATTTGATTGAGAAAAACGTCGAAACCGAAAAAAAAATGGTTTTAAAAAAAATTTTTGACCTCGACCGGGACAGTTCTGGCAAAACGAGGTGTTTCACCTCGGTTGAACCAAGAACACCTCGACCGAGGTGGGCGTAACAGAAAATTTTCGAAAACGATTTTTGTGTTACTTATCTGGATATGATCTCAGTGAAGATTTTGTTTACCGACTGGATTTAAATTCTTTATATGTTTGAAATGTTTTATGATATGTTTAAGTTGCTAAATGCTTTGTTTGAAATTATTGGCATGTTTAATACTTTATTTTTATCCAAATTATGTTGAATTTGAAGGTTGACACCGCAGCATAAGTTCTCTCACGTTCTTCTTGGAAAGACCAAGGCAATTCATTCTTCTTCTTCTTCTTCTTCTTGATCATGCTTAGCCCCTCATATACATATTGCCTCCCTTTACCTATCCGGGAATTTGGAAGCAAGCGAAGTGGTGAAAGCAAGTCAAAAGTTGAGAAGTGGCTGAAAGTGAAAGTGTTAGAAAGCAATAATAGGTTTGGGGAAGTCAATCATGAAGATGAGTAACTCGGCACCATTCACATAGCCGGGTGTTTGTGTCTTGCCAAAGTCGGATTGAGCGATATTCCTAACGGGTCATGGTATGTGCATCAAGGGTTTGACGCATCTCAAGAAATTGATGATTGCGGATTTCCTAGGCTTCGGTTATTGTGCACCTCTATCCATGCATCCCAAAAAGTAAAGTAAAAGAGAAAAAAGTGTGAAATAAGCAAAGCTTATTGGTGGAAGATGTTGCAAGTCAAAGTGAAAGTGAAGTTCATCCTTTTCCCGGATTCTAGCACCACATTACCTTACATGCATCCCTACCCTACACGTTTCTTGACCTTTCTTTTGGGAAGCCCTTGAGACCTTGAGCTTGTTGATTGACTTAGCGGTTTAAATCGGATTATACATGATTAATTTTGATAATTATGATTTATTATGCATTCTATGATTTTATGCAAAGATGAACAACTTTCCTATATTTATAAAATGTTTTGATCATATTGAGTTTTTAATTTCCAGGAAGTACTCTCTTAGAGTGATCTATGATAGTTGCACACCATAAAAATATTTTTGAAGGACTTCTCATTGATTTTCTTGACTTATAATCCATTCTATCTTAATTTCTATATGAGGAACTTGCTTAGGGACAAGCAAGGGCTAAGTATGGGGTATTTTGATAGCATGAATTATAGTCTATATTTTGGGGTTTGTTTAGACGTTTTATCTTTCATAATCTGCATGTTTGTATGTACATTATGTGATTTTACTACCATTTCATCTACCCTTGCGAGAATCGAGGTCTACACCTAGTTTCGTTGTAATTGCAGGTAATATGGTACGTTTTGCATTGAAAAGGAGCAAAAGGAGTCAAGAGTCATTTGGAGCTACATTGAGGAGCAAAAAGGAATCCTTCAGGAAGCATAGCCATGGATTAAAGATTTACTTTGGACCAGTTTTGAGAGATTCTACACTCAGTTATGAATCACCTCGGTTGCCCAGAGATTCATCTCGACCGAGGCGATCCAGAGACGCCGACTCGACCGAGGCGAACACCTAGGACGCGGCGAGAATATTTTATTCTTGGCTGAGATCTTTTAAAATTGGAAAGTGATCTTATATTTTTGGGCTGAGTTTCTAGAAGGAAGGAGATATGCAGAATCATATATTTTACCTATATTTATGGGATAATATCTTCTTAAGATTTATTATCTTTGGAGGTTTATTTTTCCTATAAAAAGGATTGGATTTTCCACAAATCCAACATCCGCTTACAGTTAGAACATCCCGCATACGACGCAGCACACCCGCTATCAGCGCAGCAGCCGCATCCTACTCCAATTTGGGAGAGATTTGAAGAACCTTTTTGAAGGTTGAAGGAAGATTGAAGACTATAGCTTTATAGCTTTTTGAAGGGTTTTGTAAGATTGTCTTCAATTCCTTTCCTTGATTGTCTTGTCTTATTGGATCATTATCCAAGGAACGATTTTTGTGTGATATTTGATTCAGTTATTGAAGTGTTTTCATTAAATTCTTCTTTGTTCAAATATTCACCTTCTTCCCATATATTTAATACTTTCATTATGATGATGAGTGGCTAATTTCCTTGTGTGATTCTAGGGTGATTGGCTGAAGGTTGTGGGAAAAACAATGATAGAATGATCTTAATCACAGTAGGACCCTGAAAGTTCGAGTCTTTAACCTTAACCCTAAGCATCTCGTTCAGTCGATGAACATCTCGGCCGGGGTGGAAACTGGCTGACCGAGGTGGCTTATCCGATCCTTAACTGAGAGTTAATGTGTTAGAGTTTGCCAAATCCTATTCTTATTATACCTTTCTGGTTCAAAGCAAGCTTAGGATGAGACTTACCCGGTAATTCCTTAGTTTGTATACTAACGATCATAAGTGTAGGTAATAAAGGCTTGTCCTTTATTGGGGTTTGAGTGTGCTTCCATCCCATCTTTGTGAGTTAGCCTGAGACTTACCCGGTAAAGGTTGATTCTATTCCCTTAGATGGTGTGTTAGTTTGAGGCAATAGTTCTTTATCTTAATTCCTTGAGACTTACCCGGTAATAGGAGTTACGGTTTGGGATTAGTGTGTAGTGAGACTTACCCGGTGATCTACTCCACTTTAGAAACACCTTCCCCATGCAAAAATCTCAGCTTTGTCCGCTTATCTATAGATCTTGAGTTGGAACCACAACTAGATGCTTTAATCCCTAGAATTGCATGTTTGCTTATTTGACATCTTATTCATCTTTGATTGTATACTTGCTCTTGTGGTTAGCATTAACACTAGCATACCGTATTGGACTTTGTTTCACTAAGTCCCTGTGATCGACCCCTGGAATTTTCTTGCTTTTACTACGATTGACCCGTACACTGCGGGTTCGCATCCTTGTTTTAAGCTTAAGTCTAGGGTTATAAATTTAAAGCTTGCACACACCGTTTGGAGCGAACAACTGGCCGTGATTTCGTACGTTTTCTGACCCATCATAGAGTTTCTGAAATTCTTCTTCATACACTTCTTTTTGCTTCTCTAAGGCTTCAATTTCTTCATTGCATTTCTCTTCTTCCCCTATATCTATAATGCTCATAGAAATAACTTTCTGTAAGGGATCTTTGAAGAGAATCGAACTTACCTCCTCTCTAGATAGCTCTTCGTCATGGATGTTGAATATATCCTCATCGAAAACTGGTTCCTTCACCAAAGTGGAGAGAACGAATTCTACCTTTTCTTCTCCTATGTCGAAGGCGAGTCTAGCATTCTTGCAATCAATTATACAGCCGGATGTTGCAAGAAACGGTATTCCGAGTATGATCGGGACCGGACTATCTACAGGAATGTCAAGCACAACAAAGTCTATAGGAACATAGAACTTACCAAGCTTGACCGGGACGTCTTCAACTATACCGACGGGATGAGTTATGGATCGATCCGCCATGTACAACGTCATTTTTACCGGCTTAGGTTTGCTTAAACCGATCTTCCTACATAAGGCAAGCGGAATGATGCTCACGCTTGCTCCTAAATCACATAATGCATCATATGTGACATCTCTCACTCCTATGGGAATACAAAATGACCCCGGATCCTTCAGCTTTGGGGGCATCTTCTCCTTCATTGTCTTGATGAGATCCGATGAATCCGAACTCATCTTGACCTGTCCAAAATCCTCTAATTTTCTTTTCTTAGAGAGGATCTCCTTTAGGAACATTCCATAAGCTGGCATACCTACAATTGCATCAATGAAAGGTATATTAATATGTAGTTTGCTCATGAGTTCAATAAACTTACCGAATTGCTTGTCTAGACGCGCTCTTGCTCTAGATTGCAGAAACGGTAGGGGAGGTTTGAAAGCTGGAGGAGGAACGTAGACATCTTCCTTCTCCTTTCCCTTTTCTTTCTCCTTTTCGGCGGGGACTTCTAGTTGTGATTGCCATCACCCTTCCCTTTGGGTTATCCTCCGTCTTTCTTGGAAGTTTTCCTTGATTCCTAGGAACTTCTTCAGCTTGACTAAACATTTGGTTTTCTAAAACCTTTTGGGCTTTATCAACCTTAGTAATGTGATTATCGACCTTGATGATGCGAGTTTTCAATCCTTGAAGCTTTCCCAAGATTGTTTCCAACATGGGATCGGACTTTTCTTTCCCCGAAGTGCTTCCGCTATTAGATGCTTGTTCTTGGCTTTTCAAGGGAATGGAAGAAGAAGAAGGTGGAGTTAGTGAATTTCCTGAATTGGAATAAGAATTACCGGAATTGTGTTGTTGGTTGGACCGCCAATTGTTGTTGTTTGAACCCCTATTGTTGTTCCAACCGTTATTCCGGTTGTTGTTGTTGTTGTTCCAATTATTCCGGTTGTTGTTCCGGTTGTTGCGATTTGTATTCTCATTCCCATTGTGGTTATTGTTGTTTCCCAAATAACCCACATCTTGTCCCTTTTGCTTTGGGAAGTTTGTTTTAATGGCTTCCTTCAACTCTTTAACCTCGGTATTGAGAGAAAAGATTTGAGTTTGAGCGGCTTGTGATAGTTTTGCTCCTTGCTCCATTTGATTTGCTTCTACTTTCCGGTGAGAATAATTTTCTATTACTCGGGCTTGCTTCTCAAAGAACTCCCAAGCGTCATCTTCCCTCATGTCCATGAATGTACCACATGAAAGGGATTGGAGCTTGAATTATGTTTCCACATCCAGCCCCTTATAGTATATCTCCAATAAACCCAACTTTGAAATGCCATGGTGTGGGTAATCCAATAATAAGTCCGGAAATCTTTCCCAAGATTGAAACAAACTTTCGTTAGATCTCATAGAAAACGCATTAATCTTACCTCTCAACTCCGCCGTCTTGGATGGCGGAAAGGATTTGGTGAGGAATTCCGCGGAAAGATCCTCCCATGTGTTAAGTCTCCCATTTGGAAGAGCTTGATACCAAGATAAAGCTTTCCCTTTCAAAGAGAAGAAGAATGGCTTGATCTTGTAGTTGTTGGTTGTTGCATTCTTTGGCTTCATTGTCTCCATCATGACCTCAAAATTTTGTAAATGTTGATGTGGAGATTCAGCACTTGTTCCTCCAAACTGATTTTAGCGAACGATAATGATAACTTGTGGGTTGAAGCTAAACCCTTGCATATCATCAACATCAAAGTTCACACCTAGGCGGCGTGGTTGATCAATGGGATCCATCCTTTGGCCAAGAGTCCTCGGCTCTCCATCTACACGAGCAACTCTCGCATTCTTAGCTAGAGCACGACGATTGGCGGCTGCTTGTGGAGCAAATGGGTTCGTATTGATCGTCGGTTCAATGTCTTCTAGTGGTGGCATGGAAGAGTCGTTATCCTCATCGGATGAATGGGCTCTAATTGATCTTGACGATTTCCTGCTCTTCTTCTTCTTAAGATCGCTTAATTCCACCCTCATTTGAAATATCATATCCGTAAGATCGTCAAATTTCGATTGATGACGCTCCGATTCCTCCTTGCGAGTCCTCTCGCTCCATCTAAGTTGAGCTTCGGATTCCGCTAACTCCGTTTGGTAATCTCGTTCTCTTTCTTCAGCCATCTTTCTTTCCTTGAGCTTCTTCCTCAAAGTCTTCTCAAGTTCTTGATCAAGAGGTAAAAGGTCCGTGTTGTTCCTAGACCTGCGCATAAACATAAAGTAACCTGCAAATATCACTCACAAGAGATATCAAATAACAAGAGCTAAGCTCCCAAGCTTGACAACCGGCAACCGAATTCGGCCTAGACCAAATCCCCGGCAACGGCGCCAAAAACTTGTTCGCCACTTAGCGTGCATGCAAATAAGTCTTAAGTTTATAAAACTAGAAATCAAGCAAGCGAACCCGCAGTGTACGGATCGACGTAGTTAAGCAAGAATTCCAGAGTATCGAACACAGGGATTTGGGGGGCTAAATCCAGTTATAAATCGTCAAGCAAGTAAATGTATGAAGCTTTGCAAATATTGGGAAAACAGCAACATTAAAAATTAAGGTATCTAATTGTGGCAATTGATTCAAGATATACAAAAGAACTAAGGACAGAGTTAAGAGTTGCAAAGGTATGCTAAGGTAAAGTAATGTACGGTGAAGTTCCAAGGCTTTATATGACTTATCTAAGAACACTCTCTATAAAGGTTGTTGAGGCTTCAGTATAGAAAGGATCTAAAGACAAGAATTAATATGAAATACCCAAACTTGTAATCCAAGGATCAAGACTAACTAAACCGATCAAGGTTGTGACACTCGAAATCGAAGTAGAGGTTGTTGAGGCTTCACTACTACCTAGAAAAGACAAGTCAAGACTAGATTAAAGCTAATCTTTAACCTTGGATCAAAGTAAAAGCAAAGTTCGTAAACTAGGGTAAATTACAGGTGGATCCTGAGTTCCACGGCCGTGGAACCTCAAGAACAGGCCGTGATTCTGGCTCGTCGGCGAAATCTCTCTAACTCTCAGGGTCCAATCTGTTTACGATCGATCTATCATATCTAAGCCACAACTATCAACCTTCACCTTAGAATTGCTAAAGGGTTTTAGCCAACAACAATCATAATGATATCAAATTCAAGATTAAGAAAAATGAAAGATGAAAACCTTCAATAAACTTCAAATCAATCTCAAATCCACAAACAAAGGTAATGATGTATATCAGATTTAGAATAACACAAACCAATCACAATCCTTGATAAGAACAAAGAGCGGGATGTCAATCCGTCTTCTAATCAAACCTAAGGACAAAGCGCAACTTCCAAACTTTCAAGCCTTTGCAAATCTCCGTTACAAAATGGCAATCTCCGCACGTCCAACTGGAACCCTAGGAACGTGCAAGCAAGCATAAGCGAAGGTTCCGAAATCTACCTCCTTCAGTCCTTTTATAAGGAAAGATAGAATAAGTGTCCGGCCCATGGGTGTAGACAATGTGTCTATATTTTATTCGTCAAAAGATTGCCTAAATCACGGTTTTATGGAATTCCACGCCCTTGGTTTAGAGCGTGGAATTGGATTACGGTTCTTCACAACTTCCACGACCATACTTTATATCGTGTAACTCTCTGGAATGCTCCACGCTCATGTTGCCAAGTTCCATGGCCGTGGTTTAGAGCGTGGACTTCATTACGGCCGTATTTTAGAGCGTGGAAGCATAGGTTGCTCGTAATCCCCTTTGTTTCGTGTCATTCCTCATCCTAGCATCTTCATTGGCTTCTTTGTGGTGTCCTCAATCCTTGGATATGCTCAATCCATCTCCATCCTCTCATAATCCGTTCGGTTTTAGCTCTTATTCGCCTACAATCAACACAAAGCTTATGTAGACCTCTATATCGACAATATAGACAAACTAGCTCACAATTGCTTCAATGCTTTATCAATGAACACTATAATTGATGAAATACATCTAGAAAACGTGCCTAAAATATCACAATATTTCATGCTAACAGGTGGTGATGGTGGTTCACTAGGAGGTGGTTTGGAAGAAGAGGAAGAACCATCACCCATTTGCTTCTTGTTTTTACTAGACTTCCTCCTAAACATTTTCACTCAACAAAAAAAACCCCGGTCTGTTCTTGGCAAAACCACGGCCGTGGAACTTTACGGACCCGTGGAATTCTCTGAAATTCCTCGAAAACTCAATATATTCACAGCAAACTCAGCAATCACATTCCTAAACTACTTCTAATTCCAATTTCGTCCAGTTCTCTTAGAGATTTGCAAGAAAAACGAACCAAATCGACCAAGAAGAGAAAGAGAGAACCTAGGGTTTGGATTTGAAAAAATCCAAAATTCTTCCAAATGTTGATTGTTTGCTGAGTTTATTGACGGGATCTTGTAGAGGATTCGATTTGCTCCACTTTTGGTTGAAGAATCGTTCGAATCGGTCTCCGGATAAGGAGTCACGAGAAGGGGAGACTTTCGGCTATTTGGGGCGTGGTTTTGTGGAAGAAGAGTGTTTGTTTGTGAAGGAGAGGGAGATCATGGCCGGTCGGGGTGTTCCACGGCCGTGGTTTTGTACGGGCACCCGTGGAACTCTCTAATTTGTGCCAAAAACTAGGGAAATCATGGCCGGTCAGGGTGTTCCACGGCCGTGGTTTTGTACGGACACCGTGGAACTCTCTGATCTATGTCAAAAATCCAAGTTTCGTCATTCTTTCCGACTTTTCCTCCCTTATCTTGCTCATTCCTTATTCTTGACATCCAAAAACACAACATACCGGAAGGTATCGAGGGGAAAACAAACAAGAACGACATCTAATCTAAACTACCTAAGAAAGAAAGAAAGAAAACAAAAACGATAATGCAATACCTTGGGTTGCCTCCCAAGAAGCACTTTGTTTTGGGTCCGCAGCTAGTCCATTCCTATGTTCAAATGAAGACAATTGGAGCGATTTCCTCAGCTTGGAGCTCCGGTGAGTACTTCTTAAGTCGTTGACCATTCACCTTGAAACTTCCACACCTCTCACCCCATACTTCAACTACGCCATGGGGAAAAACACGTTTAATCACATAAGGTCCATACCAAGAAGATTTAAGCTTACTTGGAAAGAGTCGAAGTCGAGAATTGAAGAGGAGAACTTGATCTCCTTCTTTAAAGTCTTTTGGAATGATATGCTTATCATGGCAACGCTACGCCTTTTCCTTATAAATCTTGTCATTTTTATAGGCGTTCAAGCGGAGTTCTTCTAGCTTGTTAAGGTCTAAGAGGCGCTTCTCCCCCTCTTCTTTCATGCTGAAGTTCAACCACTTCACAGCCCAATACGCCTTGTGTTCCAGTTCTACCGCGAGATGACAAGACTTCCCATACACAAGGTTGTATGTGATGTAAGACCATCACATGGAAGATATCAAGGGCCCATTACTAGGGCAAGAGCTAAGGAGATCCAAGAAGTTATGTCAAGGGAAGTGCTATTGCTTGGCACCATGCGTGAATCATTTAACTTCCATACATCATGTGTTAATCTATTGGTGAATGCAGGAGAAAGCAAGCAAAGGGAAAGGACTATGTAGACGTTGGAACAACAAGAGCTTGATCATATAGCCACGCCAGCCAATAAGTCAAGCAAACAAGACAAGGACAAGGTTGGGAAGATAGAGCAAGCAAGCATAGGAAATGGAACAACAAGCACGATGCCATCAAGTCCGGAGTGGCTAGCAAGCTCCACGTTGCTCACTTCCCAGGCGGCCCAAGAGAGTAACCAGCTCCCTCAGTCGGACCATCCATTTGGGCTCTAAAAAACGTCCAAAACCACTCATGGATCCGTTTTGAATAAGTCAACCTATTTTGATGCTGTTAGTTTGTTTGTTAAGTTGTTAGCTACATTTGTGGAAGCTCTCTTGTTACCACATTCCACCAATGTTTTAGTTTTCTTTTCTTTATTTTTGTCTAGATAAAAGAGTCTATATATAGCCTCTTTAGCTGTTGAGTAGGGTACGTTTTATTGGCTAAGAATTTCATATTGTAATCATTCACAAAATCAATCAAAGAACAAGAGAGTTTTTGGTTGGCATTGTCGTTGTTTGCTTGGCTGAGCTTGTTCGTGTCAACTGCCTTCGGATTGGTGCTTCGAGCCTTCACGAGTCCCTCTTTGTGCTAGTCCAACCGGAGCTAGTGTAAAGTTGTATTGGAGACGGGTCTAGGGCATTCATGAAGCGGGGTCTTGGCTCTCCAGCCTTGGTTCCTTTCGTTGACTCTCTTTGGTTCTTCTCAACATCCTACTGCATCCATTCCATCTCCACGTTTCATTCCGCATCTGGATTCGCTTCATTCAGCCGGATTCGGATCATTGTACCTAGATCGACTAATCCACGGACTAATACCGTATCAGTATGGTGTTGTGCCGATGGGAGTCTTGTATGTTGTCCTATACGCCCATAATGCGTCATCTAGCTTTAAAGATCAATCCTTCCTTGTTTTTGACACCGTCTTCTCAAGGATGCCTTTGATCTCTCTATTTGAAATCTCCACTTGTCCACTTGTTTGCGGATGGTAGGGAGTGACGATCTTGTGAGTCACCCCATACTTAGCTAGTAGAGTTTCGAATCGTCGGGCTATGAAGTGTGAACCTCCATCACTAATGATGGTACGTGGTGTCCCAAACCTTGGGAAAATAGTTCTATTAAAGAACTTGACAACCACCATAACATCCATTGTTGGAGAGGCAATAGCTTCAATCCATCTCGAAACATAATCTACAACGAGAACTATGTATTGGTTTCCGCAAGATGATGGGAATGGTCCCACAAGATGATGGGAATGGACCATTCCCATCATCTTGGGAATGGTCCCAAGATGATGGGAATGGTCCCAAACGTCAAAGATTTCCACCTCTTGAATGTTATTGAGAGGCATCTCGTTTCTCCTAGAGATATTTCTTGTTCTTTGACAAGCATCGCAAAAAGAAATGAAGGTTTGCACATCCTTAAATAAAGTATGCCAAAAGAATCCGGATTGCAATACCTTAGCGCTAGTTTCATGGGAACTAGCGTGTCCTCCACAAGGAAGTGAATGACAATGACGAATGAAACTTTGCATTTCGTCTTCTAGCACACATCTTCTTATGATGCCGTCAGGACCTCTCTTGAAGAGTAGAGGTTCATTCCAATTGTATTGGCGGACATCCCTAAAGAACTTCTTTCTTTGTGCATAGGATAGTCCGGGAGGTATTTCCTTGAAAACCAAGTAATTTACAAAATCAGCAAACCGAGGTTCGTTACCTCTAGCAATCTTGTCGATACACTCTTCCATGATGTGTAAGTACTCATCCGGGAAGGAGTCATCGATGGGTAGATCGTCGCCGTCGGTGTGTGGTAGACGACTTAGGTGATCCGCGACAGAACTTTCGGAACCTTTCTTGCCCCGAATCTCTAGATCAAATGCTTGAAGAAGAAGAATCCATCTAATCAGCCTGGGCTTTCCATCCTTCTTGGCGAGCAAATACCGTATTGTTGAGTGGTCCGTGTATACAATCACCTTTGCTCCTACAAGATAAGAACGAAACTTTTGAAAAGCATATACAACGGCTAAAAATTCTTTTTCAATTGTTGCGTAGTTGAGCTGCGCTTCGTCTAGCGTCTTGCTAGCATAGTAGATGGCATGAGTGTGGCCTTCCTTCTTTTGTCCAAGCACCACTCCAACAACTACGTCACTTGCATCACACATAACCTCGAATGGAAGATTCCAATCCGGAGGTTGGATTGTCGGGGTTGAGATGAGAGCTTCTCTAATCTCATAGAAGGCATCTAAACATTCCTGCGAAAAATTTAAAACAACATCCTTCATCAATAGATTAGTTAGTGGTTTCGAAATTTTCGAGAAGTCTTTGATGAATCTCCTATAAAACCCTGCATGTCCTAGGAAACTTCTTATCCCCATCACCGAAGATGGAGGAGGAAGCTTCTCTATCGTCTCTATCTTGGCCTTGTCAACTTCGATCCCTCTATTAGAGATCAAATGTCCTAGCACAATGCCTTCCTTAACCTTGAATTGACACTTCTCCCAATTTAGAACAAGGTTAGTATCTTCATATATTTACAAATCAAGAGAAAGGTTAGCAAGACAATTGTTAAATGAGGAACCATAAACTGAAAAATCGTCCATAAAAACCTCCATGATTTCCTCAATATACTCCGAGAAGATGGGTATCATACACCTATGAAAGGTGCTTTGGAGCGTTGCAAAGTCCGAATGGCATCCTCCTATAAGAAAATGTACCCCATGGCAGGTGAATGTGGTCTTCTCTTGATCTTCCGGATGAATCAAAATCTGAAAGAAACCACTATAACCGTCAAGGTAACAAAAGTAGGAGTGTTGTGTTAACCTTTCAAGCATTTGATCTATGAATGGTAGCGGGAAGTGATCCTTCCTAGTTGCATTGTCCAGCTTGCGGTTGTCAATGCACATCCTCCACCCCGTCACGGTTCTCGTTGGAATGAGCTCGTTGTTCTTGTTGGTCACAACGGTCATTCCTCCCTTCTTAGGAACGACTTGAATGAGGCTCACCTACTTGCTATCGGAGATAGGATAGATGATACCTACGTCAAGTAACTTAAGGACTTCCTTTTTCATGATCTCTTTCATTACCGGGTTTAACCGTCTTTGAGGTTGTCGTGAAGGCTTGTAATCCTCCTCCATTTGAATCTTGTGCATACATAAAGATGGTTTAATTCCTACAAGATCCTCTACGGTATAGCCTCAAGCTTTCCTATGTTTCCTCAAAACATCCATAAGTTTCTCATGTTCATCTTCCTTTAAATTGGAACTAACAATAACGGGAAAGGTAAAATTAGTTCCAAGAAAAGCATACCGAAGATGTGTGGGAAGCAGCTTCAATTCCAAAGCTATTGATGCCTTTGATGTGTCTTGAGGTGTGCTCGATGTTTCCTTAGAAGTATCTAAGGATGTGGGAGTAGTGGAAGAAGACTCAAGAGTGGTTGTAGGAAAGACGGAATTGTTCTATGAATTATCCAAAACCACGGCACACTTGTTACTTCCACATTCGTGGTTTAGGGCGTGGAAGTCTCTGATGTTCTCGAATTAACACTCTACGGGTTGAATTTGTGGAACCACGGCCGTGGAATAGCACGATTGGCCGTGGTTTCTTCTGTTTTCCGAGCCATCATAGAATTTCTCGAACTCTTCATCTTGTACCTCTTTGAGCTCCTCCAAAGCGTCAATCTCAGCATTGCAATCCTCTTCTTCTCCCTTTTCCAAGATGCTCATGGTTATAACCTTTTTGCAATGGATCTTTGAATAAGATCGAACTTACTTCCTCTCTAGACGCCTCTTCGTCATAGATGTTGAACATATCCTCCCCAAGTGCAGGTTCTTTCACCAGGGTTGAGAGAACAATTTCAACCTTCTCTTCTCCTATATCGAATGCTAGTCTAACGTTTTTGCAATCCACCATACAACCGGAGGTTGCAAGAAATGGTCTCCCGAGTATGATCGGGACCGGACAATCTCCAGGAATGTCAAACATAACAAAATCTATAGGAATATAGAACTTACAAAGCTTGACTGGGACGTCTTCAATGATGCCTACGGGTCGAGTTATGGATCGATCCGCCGTGTACAACGTCATCTTCACCGGTTTAGGTTCACCTAAACCGACCTTCCTAGACTAAGCAAGCGGGATGATGCTTACGCTTGCTCCTAAGTCACAAAAAGCATCATATGTGACTTCTCCAACTCCTATTGGAATACGAAATGACCCGGATCTCTCAGCTTTTGGGGCATCTTTTCCGTCATTGTTTTGATGAGCTCCGAAGATTCCGAACTCATCTTGATTTCTCCAAAGTCTTCCAGCTTCCTCTTGTTAGAGAGGATCTCTTTCAAAAACTTCCTGTAAGCGGGGATACCTACAATTGCATCAATAAAAGTTATGTTAATATGCAGTTTGCTCATTAGATCAATGAACTTACCGAATTGCTTGTCTAGACGCGCTCTTGCTCTAGATTGCAGGAACGGTAGAGGAGGTTTGTAAGCTAGAGGAGGAACATAAACATCTTCCGTCTCCTTCTCCTTATCTTTTCCTTTCTCAGCGGGGACTTCTACAAACTTGGATTGTGGATCGGTGGTTGTTACACCACTCCTAGTAGTAATCGCCATCACCCTTCCTTTCGGGTTTGGGTTTCCGGGAAGTTTCCCTTGATCTCTAGAAACTTCTCCGGCCTTGCTGAACACTTGGGTTTCTAATGCTTTTTGTGCCTTATCAACCGAAGTGATGTGATTCTCTAATCCTTGGAGCTTTCCTAAAATTGTCTCCATCATAGCATCATGTTTATCCTTCTCCGGCTTGCCCGAGCCATTCGATGTTTGATCCTGGCTTTTCAAAGGAGTAGAAGAAGAAGATGGAGGTGTTAGTGAATTTCCATTTTGTGAATATGGTTTGATCTCCAATTGTTGTTGTTGGAAATCCTATTGTTGTTGTTCCAGTTCTTGTTCCGGTTATTGTTCCGGTAGTCGTTCCTATTCCCTTGGTTGTTATCCCTCCCTAGATAACCAACATCTTGCTCCTTTGTCTTTTGAAGGCCAGATCTTATGATTTCCTTCAACTCCTTGATCCCGGTGTTGAGGGAAAATGTTTGAGTTTGTGCAGCTTGAGTCAGTTTCGCTCCTGGATCTCCTTGGTTCCGGTTATTTGGATCTACTTTCCGGTCGGAATACTTCTCAATCACTTGGGCTTGCTTCTCAATGAAGTCCCAAGCGTCATCTTCTCTAATGCCCATAAATGTACCACAAAAGATTGGAGTTTGAATTGTGTCTCTATATCCAATCCCTTGTAGTAGATTTCCAATAATTCCAGCTTTGAAATGCCATGGTGTGTGCAATCCAATAGAAGATCATGAAACCTTTCCCAAGATTGAAACAAACTTTCGTTAGGTTTCATAGAAAAAGCATTAATCTTACCTCTCAACTCTGCCGTCTTTGAGGGCGGAAAAAACTTGGTGAGGAACTCCGAAGATAAATCCTCTCATGTGTTAAGTCTTCCAGCAGGAAGTGCTTGATACCAAGACAAAGCCTTGTCCTTCAAAGAGAAGAAGAAAGGTTTTATCTTGTAGTTGTTGTTGAGAGCCCTCTTCGGCTTCAAGGTCTCCATAAGAATCTCGAAATTCTGTAAGTGTTGGTGTGGAGATTCAGCACTCGTTCCACCAAACTGACTTTGGCGAACCATGGTAATAACTTCCGGGCTAAACCCGAAATCCTGGACGTCTTCACCTCCGAAATTCACAACTAAACGGCGTGGTTGCTGAATTGGATCCATCCTTTGTCCAAGGGTTCGTGGTTCATCCCCGCCATCAGCGACTCTCACATCTCTAGTGGGAACGCGAGGATCAACATGTGGTCTAGGATTATCACGAATTGGATGGATTATTGGTGCAATATCCTCTAGGTCCGGCATGTCATCATCGTCGGATGATTCAGCAATGGATTCCTTGGCTATCTTCTTCTTTTTCTTAACATCATTCCTCTCTAGTTTCATGTCTAGAATCATTGCTCGAAGCTCATCTATTTGAATCTGATTTCTTTCCTTTTCCTCCAAGCGAGCCTTCTTGCTCAAAAGGAGTTGAGTTCAAGCTTCAACCAACTCCTCTTGGATGTTCCTCTCATTATTTTCAGCCATCTTTTTCTCTTTCAACTTTCTTCTCAAAGTTTTCTCAAGTTCGGGATCAAAAGGAACTAGATCTTTTGTGGATCTAGTCTTTCGCATATACCTAAATAATCTGCAAAAATCATGCAAGAAGACTAATCAAATCACAAGAGCAAAAGCTCCCAAGCTCGACAACCGAGAGCCGAATTTGGTCTAAACCAAATCCCCGGCAACGACGCCAAAAACTTGTTCGCCTCAAAGTGTGCGTGCAAATAAGTTTTAAATTTATAAAACTAAAACCAAAGCAAGCGAACCCGCAGTGTACGGATCGGCGTAGTAAAGCAAGAACTCCAGAGTATCGAACTCAAGGATTTGGGGGATCAAATTCAGTTCACAAATTATCGAGCAAGTAAAGTATAGAAGCTTTGCAAATATTGGGAAAACAACAATCCTAAAGATCCAAGTATCCAATTGTGGCAATCGATTCAAGATATTTTAAAGACATAAGGACAGAGTCGAGATTGCAAAGGTATAACTAATGTAAGGTTATGTACGGTGAAGTTCCAAAACCCTATATATCTCACCCAAGGACACTATCTATAAAGGTTGTTGAGGTTGCAGTATAGAAAGGGTCAAAGGATAAGAATTACTCTCAAATACTCATGCCCACACCCAAGGAAATCAAAGAAACCAAAACGGTTAAGGTTGTGACACTCGAAACAAAGTAGAGGATGTTGAGTCTCACTACTACCTAGAAAAGGCAAGCCAAGGCTAGGTTAAAGCAAATCTTTAACTTTGGATTAAAGCAAAAACAAGGGACGTACAACAGAGGAAACCACGACTAGATCTTGAAGAACCAATCTTTTTACGATCGATCTATCATTATCTAAGCCACAACTATCAACCTTTCACCTTAGAATTACTAAAGGGTTTTAGCCAATAACCATCATCATTGAATTAAATATCAAATATAAAAGAGAAAAAGGTAAAATCTTCGAAAACTCAATAACAATCGAAATCAATCTCAAATCCGAACAACCAAAGTATGTGTTCAATGAATGTGGAATAAGGAATGGAAATCCTCACAACAATCTTAAGAAACAATGAAGAACGGGATGTCAATCCGTCTCCAAATGTAAACCCTAAGATATTCTCGAAGTACACAATCTTCAAATCGCGTCCTTCTCGGAATCTTCCCAAGCAACGATCCGAAATCTCTCTCTTCGGATGTAAACAACCGTCAATGCAAAACCCTATGCGAGCGTATGCGAGGTCTAAGCGAAGGTCTCGTTTTCTCCATCCTTCAGCCCTCTTATAGGGAAAATAGGGTTACGAGAAAGCCCAATAACCGTCGCTGACGTGGCGATATGACACGCCATAACGTCATGGAAATCACGGTCATGTTTAGGGCGTGGAATCCTCTGATGTTCTCCAAAATAACTTTCTACGAAATCAATGCATAACCACGGTCGTGGAACACAAAAGCCTTTGTGAAAGCCTTTGTTTCGTAACATTCTCTAATCATGCTCCTTCCTTAGCTTCTCCAAAGCATCTAGCATGATCAAATACTCATATCCCTCCGCATTAAGCTCTAATTTAAGTCTTTATTCACCTATAAATATAACAAAGACTCTGTAGATCTCTATATCGACAAAATAGGTGAATGTGCTCATAAATGCTTCAAACTAATATCCATGTACATATCTAAGATGGAAAAACAATCAAAACAAGTGCCTAAAATATACTCATATTTCATGCTATCAAGTAGGAACCGAGGCGAGATCATGCAGTGACTCTCGTGTCACAAACTAAAGTTGAATTAGAATGGGATATGACTTAATAATTAAAAAAGATAATGAACCGGGCTTGTGTGTTTTCGAGCATGTTGGGTGTATATGTATATTTGTGTGTGTGTGCCATCACCTTGATTATTGTTCGCTCCAAAAGGTGTGTGCAAGCTTTAATATTTATACCAAGAATTATTGCAAATAAGCGAACCCACAGTGTACGGATCGATTGTAATAAAAGCAAGAGTTCCAGGGTCGAACACAAGGATTATGGTGAAACAAAGAACAGTAATTTAGGTTGTCAATTAAAAACAGGCAACAAAGCAAAGATATCAAAGATGATGTAATAACGTCGTAAAGAAAATGCGGATACTAGAGGTTAAAGCATCTAGTTGTGGTTCCGACTCAAGATCTCAAAAGATAACGTGGACAAAGCTGAGGTTTGCAAAGTGAAGGTGTTTCTAAGGTGGGAATAGATCACCGGGTAAGTCTCACTACTCACTATCCCAAACCAAAGATCCTCTCACCGGTTAAGTCTCAAGGTACTAAGGAAAGGAACTATAATCTCAAACCAGCACACCACCCAAGGGGACAGAATCAACCTTTACCCGGTAAGTCTCAAGCTTACTCTCAAAGATGGGTTGAAGGCACACTCAAACCCCAATAAAGGATAAACCTTTTTTACCTACACTCATGATCTTGGGTATACAAACAAAGGAATCACCGGGTAAGTCTCATCTTAGGCCTGCGTTGAACCAGGAAAGGTATAATAAGGATAGGATTTGACAAACTGAAACTTCAACTCAGATAAGGATCAGGAAAGGGCTCGCCTCGCTCAGTTCATGTACCATCTCGGTCGAGATGTTCCATGACTAACCGAAGTGTTCGTCGGTTAAGGTAGAGGCTCGAGCTTTCAGGGTCTACTGGGGTAAAGGCTCATTCTTTCATCGTCTTCCCCACAACTTTCAGCAAATCACTCTAGAATTGCATAAAGAACTTAGCCAACAATCATCATAATAACAATAATCAAATATATAAGAAAGGAATCAATGTTCAAACAAGAAAAACTTAACACAAAGGTCTCAATAACTCAATCAAACAATCAAACAACGTTCCATAATCACAAACATAAAAGACAACACATCAAACCAAACTAAGAAAATCTTACAACTTTCTTCAACTTCCTTCAAAGTTAACTTCCTTGGATTCTTCAACCTTCCAAACTTCCTTCAACTTTATGATATGGAGAACTGCTGCTCCGAGATAATTAATCTCTAGAAAATCCATCTCTTTATATAGGACAATCACCTTTCTAAGATAAAATATCCTTAATTATCTCAAAGCAGTTCTCCAGATCAAATAGATCAATGAAAAACATTTCAACACCTTTTGGTGGTGCGCTCCATTCATAGATCATCCTAAGAGAATGCTTCATGGCAAATAAAAAAGACATGATCAAAACATTTTATAAATATAAGAAAGTTGTTTCATCTTTTGCATAAAATCATATAATGCATAATAAATCATATTTATCGAAATCAATCATTTATAATCCAGTTTAAACCACCAAGTCAATCATCATACTCGAGGTCTCAAGGGCTTCCAAAAGAGGTCAAGAAACGTGTCAGGGTGGGATGTATATAGGGTAATGTGGTGCTAGAATCCGGGAATAGGATCTTACTTCACTTTCTTTGAATCGCAACATCTTCCACCAATAAGCTTTGCTTATTTTCACATTATTTTACTTTTTGGGAACATGGACAGAGGTGCACAATAACCGAAACCTACGAGATCAACAATCATCAATATCTCGAGATGCCTCAAACCCTTGATGCACATACCATGACCCGTTAGGACTATCGATCAATCCGACTTTGGCAAGACACAAACACCCAGATACGTGAATGGTGTTGAGTTACTCATCATCAAGATCAACATCCCTAAACCTAATTTGTTTCTTTCTAACACTTTCAGTCAAGATCTCAACTTCACTTCACACGCTTTTCGTCATCTACATCCAAATGCCCAGATAGGTAAAGGGAGGCAAATATGTATATGAGGGGCTAAAGCATGATCTAGAAGAAGAAGAAGGGAATGAAGTGCCTTAGTCATCCTAGGAAGAATGTGAGAGAACTCATAATGTGGTGTTAACCTTGAAATCCAACATGATTTTAATAAAAACAAAGTATTAAACATGCTAGAATTTCAAACAAAGCATTTAACAACTTAAACATATCATAAAACCTTTCGAGCATATAAATATTTCAAAACCAATCTTTAGACAAATATCTTCATCGAGGTCATATCTAGAACATAAGCACAAAACGTTTTGAAAATCTTTCAGTTAAACACCCATCTCGGTCGAGGTGTTCTGACGGTGTACGAGGTGTTCAACCGAGATGTGCCTCGGTTTTCACGACCTCGTTTGGTCAAGAACTTCTCGGTCGAACTAAAATTAATTTTTTTCAACCTGTTTTTTGACGTTTTTCTCAAATAAAAACCTGTATGTATGCATGCGATGACAGATAAGCACATAGAACATAAAAATGATACTATCCATAAAAGTCATACAAGCCATAGTCAAATAAGTCACATAATACATCAATACCCCATACTTGGGACACATTGTCCCAATGGGTCAAATATAAGTCTAAAGGATCAAAGTACTCACCGGACAGTGCATAATAAAGATAGAAAATAAATCAATGAAGCTCTCAGTCCTCGTCAGCTAGCGGTGGTGGTGGTGGAATGTAGGGATGTTGGGAAGGATCGAATGGATAGCCCATCATCTGCTGGAACTATATCTCCTGCATCCGATGTTGGTAATGCTGGCTCTCCTCCATCTAGTACTACCATCCCTCCATGGATCTGCGATAATCATCGAAGCGTTGGGAGATATCAACTTTCATGGCCGCGTAAGAGTCTGTCATCAGCTTTGTAAGCTCATCGATCTGCCGATGTGCCTCCGGATCGCTACGGCGGAGGGATCGGCTCTGAGGTGGCGGTAGTGGTGCTTCTCTCTCGTCCTCCATGGCCTCGTCGTCAAGGTCAACGGTAGGAATATTGGGCATGCCGGTATCAGTACCGGTGTCCAAGCACCTCCTACATACTCATCATCATCCTCCTCCTCAGCTGCCTCTCTAGCAGCAACATCCTACATGTACGGAAACCATGCAGCCGACCAGTATTGGCGATCATAGACGGAGAACTGGGATGACCAAAGAATACCTTGAGGAGACTTCATTTCCCATAGCATGGCAACATAGGGTGTGCCAAGGACACGGGGAACGAGAATGCGGTGTGTGATCATCTCTGGCAATCCCAGCGGCTTCGGATCCACAACTAGTGTACATCCAAACAAGTCTAGTCCCATTGAAGTGGCGATGTGGATCACCAGCCCACCACAACAAATGTCGCCCTTCAACTTCTCCTTGATCTTGTGCAAATCATCTACCAGCATGGCAGCAAAATCTGGTACGCCTCTTGTGACCATACAAAACAAACTCGAAAGCTCCCCCTGTCTAATCTTCTCGTGCGTCTCAGTACGCGCCAAAAGTGTCTCGCTGAAAATCCGGTGGGCTAAGCGGAAGGCAAGGTGAAAGATGATCCGCTTCCGGGAATCCCCAGGCTGCCATCTGTCACGATGATTTGTAACATGGGCTATCTCTCCCCAGAAACTCCGAGTCACCGCTCGAGAAGGAAAATCTGTAACAGTAGGTGTCGGAAAACCAAAGATATCCACAAACTGATCCAAAGGAACTGCGTGGTTCCTGTTCATTAACCTATACTTGATCCCTCGATGCTCCGACACGTAGGTAAGTGAACTAAGGAACTCCAAGGTCAGCTCCAGGTAAGCCGGCTGGCCATGAAATCATCCAGGCCGGCCATAGAAATCATCTTCTTCAAGTCCTCCACCACGTGGAGGCACTGGAAGTCATCAACATGTAGGAATCATGGGGCAATTCATAGCATGAAATATGACCATATTTTAGGCACTTGTTTTGGTTGTTTTTCCCCTTTTTTTTGTGTACATGGGTATGAGTTTGAAGCATTAATGAGCACATTCACCTATTTTGTCGATATAGAGATCTACACAAGCTTTGTTGTGTTTTTAGGTGAATAGAGGCTTGGATAGGAGCATATATGAGTGAGTAAGAGTATTTGATCAAGCTAGGCATCAAGATAATGTATTGGAGAAGCTAAGGAAGGAGCATGATTAGAGAGCTTTACGAAACAAAGGCTTTTGCAAAGGAATAGAAGTTCCCACGGCCAACCATAGAGAACCACGACCGTGGTTTAGGCATTGAGGGCGTGGAAAGCAAGGTCGAGAGCAACAGAAAGGTTCCATGACCTATTCCACGGGCATGGAAATTTGTACTAGACCGTGGTTTCTATGACGGTTGTCACGTGTCATATTTGCCACGTCAGAAGCAGTCATTGGGCTTTCGTAACCCTATTTTTCCATATAAGAAGGCTGAGGCAAGGAGAAAAAAAGGGACTAACATTTAGGGCATTTATGTAGCATTGCTTGGGAAGATCATACTGCGTACAGGGAAGATTCGGAGAAGGGCGCATTTTGAGGTTGCGTACTTGAGAAAGATCTTAGGGTTTCGATAGAAGGCGGATTGACATCCCGTTCTTCTTTGTTCCTTGAGTATTGTGAGAGATTCTTATTCTATTCCCTATACATTGAACACATTATTGGTTTTATTGAGATTAATTCCGGTGTTTTTCATTAATGTTTCAAAGTTCTATCTTTTATTCCTTTCTTATTAGATTGTTGATTTTACAATGATGATTGTTGGTTAAAACTTTTTAGCGATTCTAAGGTGAAGGGTTGATAGTTGTGGCATTAATAATGATATATTGAACCAAAACAGATTCAACCTTGAGAGTTGCGAGAAACTTCGTCATCGACCTTTTCCACGGTCTGTTCTTTAGTTCCACGGCCGTGGTTCCTCAAGATCCAACCGTGATTTCCTCTGTCGTATGACCTTTGCTTTTGTTTTGATCCAATGTTAAAGATATGCTTTAACCTAGCCTTGGTATACCTTTCCTAGGTAGTAGTGAGACTCAACATCCTCTATTTCGGTTTCGAGTGTCACAACCTTAACCGTTTTGGCTTATCTTAGATTCCCTTGGGTTTGGGAATGGGTAATTGAGAGTAATTTTTATCCTTCGATCCTTTCTATACTGCAACCTCAACAACCTTTATAGAGAGAGCCTTTGGGTGAGACATATAGGTTTGAAACTTCACCGTACATAACCTTACATTAGATATGCCTTTGCAATCCCGACTCCGTCCTTATATCCTTAGAATATCTTTAATCAATTGCCACAATTGGATACCCAGATCTTTAGGATCGTTATTTTCCTTATCATCTTATAAAAGCTTTTACTTGCCTGACTATCTTTATAAACTGAATTTGTTCCCCCCAAATCCATGAGTTCGATACTTTGGAATTCTTGTTTTACTACGCCGATCCGTACACTGCGGGTTTGCTTGCTTTGATTTCAGTTTTATAAATTTAAAGCTTATTTGCACGCACACTTTCGAGCTAACAAGTTTTTGGCACCGTTGCCAGGGATTTGGTCTAGGCCAAATTCGGTCTTCGGTTGTCGGGCTTGGGAACTTTTGCTCTTATGAATTGATCTATCTACTTGAGTGATTTTTGCTGAAATATTTTAGGTATATGCAAAGGTCTAGATCCACCAAAGACCTCGTTCCTTTTGATCCCGAATTAGAGAAAACTTTTAAGAGAATGTTAAGAGAGAAAAAGATGGCTGAAAATAATGAGAAGAACATCCAAGAGGAGTTGGAAGAAACTCAAGCTCAACTCAAATTGAGTGAGAAAGCTCGTTTGGAAGAAAAAGAGCGAAATCAGTTTCAAATAGATGAGCTTAGGGCGATAATTTTGGATATGAACCTTGAGAGAAACAACGCCAAGAAAAAGAAAGCTAAAGCATCTAAAGCTGAATCATCCGATGATGATGATTTGCCGGAGCTAGAGGACATACCACCAATTAATCATCGGGCTTATGTTGATCCTCGCGTTCATGCTAGGGACGATAGATACGCTAATTTCGTGGCTGAACTACGAACTCTTTGGCAACGAATGGACCCAATTCAGCAACAACACCGTTTAGGTGTGAATCTTGGAGAACAAGATGATCATGACGTTGGACTTCGCCCACAAGTCATTACTATGCTCCGTCAAAGTCAGTTTGGCGGAACAGAAGCCGAATCTCCACATCAACATATGATAAACTATGAGATTCTTATGGAGAATTTGAAGCCTCGAAGGACTATCAACAATAGCTATAAGCTAAAAACGTTTTTTTTCTCTTTGAAGGACAAGGCATTGGCTTGGTATCAAGCACTTCCACCTGGAAAACTCAGCACATGGGACTTTAACTTCGGAGTTTATCACCAAGTTCTTTCCGTCATCCAAAACTGCGGAATTGAGAGGTAAGATAAATGCTTTTTCTATGAAACCTAACGAAAGATTGTTTAAATCTTGGGAAAGGTATCAAGATCTCCTATTGGATTGCCCATACCATGGCATCTCAAAGCTGGAATTATGGGAGGTCTACTACAAGGGACTAGATGCAACAACACAATTCAATCTTCAATCCCTTTCATGTGTAACTTTCATGGATATGAGAGAGGATGATGCTTGGGACTTCATTGAGAAGCAAGCTAAAGTGATTGATAAGTATTCCCATAGGAAAGCTGATGATGGGAATCGAAACTCCGGAGAGTTGGGAGAGAAATTAAATTCAGCAGCTGAAGCTCAAATTTTCTCCCTCGACAATGAAATCAAGGAGTTGAGGGAAGTCATAAAATCCAGCCTTCAAAAGACAAAAGAGCAAGATGTTGGCTACTTAGGAAGGGAGAACAACAATCAAGGAAATAGGACCAATAATTGGAACAACAACAACAGGAACGCCAACAACAATTGGAGATCCAACCAACAAAATTCCGGTAATCCCTATTCACATGTTGAAAATTCACTAACACCTCCTTCTTCTTCTACCCCATTGAAAAGTCAGGGGCAAACGTCAAATAGTTCAAGCAAACCGGAGAAGGATAAACCCGATCCTATGCTGGAAACGATCTTGGGAAAGCTACAAGGATTGGAGAATTGCATTACCGCAGTTGATAAAGCACAAAAAGCTTTAGAGAACCAATTATTCAGCAAGGCTGGAGAAGTTCCAAGAGATCAAGGAAAACTTCCTGGAAATATGGAAGATAATCCTAAAGGAAGGGTGATGACAATTACTACGAGAAGTGGTGCAACAACCACCGATCAACAACCCAAATTCGTTGAAGTTCCCAAATAGAAAGAGAAAGAGAAAGATAAGGGAAAGGATAAGGAAGATGTCTACGTTCCTACCATTCCCGAAATCTAGGGCAAGAGCGCGTCTAGAAAAGCAGATGGGTAAGTTTATTTACCTTATGAGCAAACTACATATTAACATACCTTCCTCTCTAACAAGAGGAAGATAGAAGACTTTAAAGAAGTCAAGATGAGTTCGGAATCTTAGGAACTCATCAAAATGATGACAGAAAAGATGCTCCCAAAGCTGAGAGATCCGGGGTCATTTTGCATACCAATAGGAATTGGAGAAGTCACATAAGATGCACTTTGTGACTTGGGAGCAAGTGTGAGCATCATTCCACTTGCCTTGTGCAGGAAAGTCGTTTTAGGTGAACCAAAACCGGTGAAAATGATGTTGTATATGGCGGATCGATCCATTACTCGACCCGTAGGAATCATTGACGACGTCCCAGTTAAGCTCGGTAGATTCTATATCCCTATAGACTTTGTTCTGCTTGATATTCCTGCAGATTGTCCGGTCCCGATTATACTCGGGAGACCTTTTCTTGCAACTTCCGGTTGTATGGTCAATTGCAAGAATGCGAGATTGACCTTCGATATTGGAGAAGAGAAGGTTGAGTTTTTCCTCTCGACTTTAACAAAAGAACCAGCACTTGAAGAGGACATGTTCAACATCTATGACGAAGAGATGTCTAGGGAGGAAGTAAGTTCGATCTTATTCAAATATCCGTTGGAAAAGGTCATAACCATGAGCGTCATGGAAAGAGGAGAAGAAGGGGAGTGTAATGTTGTAGTTGATGCTTTGGAAGAGCTAAAAGAGGTGCAAGTTGAAAAATTCGAAAAATTTTATGATGGCTCCGAAAATGTCAAAAATCACGGTCAGTCGTGCTATTCCACGGGCGTGGTTTCACCTATTCTACCCGTGGAAAGTTATGTCGAGAGCAAAGATTTAATTCAACCCATCTTCCACGGCCTCCAAGACACTTTCCACGGCCATGGAAGTAATAGTGGCACCGTGGTTTTGGAAAATGCTGAAGACAACTCCGTTCTTTCTACAAACATCCATGATTCTTCCTCCAATACTCCCACACCCTTGGAGACTTCAAAGGAGACATCGGCCAACCCTCAAGACACTCCCAAGGCATCAACAACCTTGGAATTGAAGCCGCTTCCCACATATCTTAGGCATGCATTTCTTGGAACTAATTTTGCGTTTCCCATTATTGTTAGTTCCGATTTTAGTGAAGATGAATATGAAAAGCTCATGATTATTTTGAGGAAACATAGGAAAGCTCTAGGTTACACCATAGAAGATCTTGTAGGAATCAAACCATCTTTATGTATGCACAAGATTTTAATGGAAGATGATTATAATCCTTCACGCCAACCTCAAAGACGGTTAAATCCGATCATGAAAGAGGTCGTGAAGAAGGAGATCCTTAAATTGCTTGATGCAGGTATCATTTACCCTATCTCCGATAGCAAGTGGGTGAGCCCCGTTCAACTTGTCCCGAAGAAGGGAGGAATGACCGTTGTAGCTAACAAAAACAACGAACTCATTCCAACAACAACCATGACAGGATGGAGGATGTGCATTGACTATCGCAAGCTCAACAATGCGACGAGGAAGGATCACTTCCCGCTACCATTCATTGTTCAAATGCTTGAAAGTTAGCACAACACTCTTACTTTTGCTATCTTGACGGTTATAGTGGTTTCTTTCAGATCTCGATCCATCTGGACGATCAAGAGAAGAGCAAATTCACGTGCCCATGGGGTACGTTTGTTTATAGGAGGATGCCATTCGGACTTTGCAACGCTCCAACCACCTTTCAAAGGTGTATGATGGCCATCTTCTCGGAATACATTGAGGTAATCATGGAGGTTTTTATGGATGAATTTTCTCTTTATGGTTCCTCATTCGATAATTGTCTTGCTAACCTCGATCTTGTTTTGCAAAGGTGTGAAGACACGAACCTAGTTCTAAACTGGGAAAAGTGTCACATTATGGTCAAGGAAGGCATAGTTTTAGGACACTTGATCTCTAATAGAGGGATTGAGGTTGATAAGGCTAAGATTGAAACAATAGAGATGCTTCCTCCATCTTTGGTGAAGGGGATTAGAAGTTTTCTAGGACACGCTGGATTTTATAGAAGATTCATAAAATACTTCTCGAAAACCTGTCCGAGATATTCTTTATGCTGGAGTTCCACAAACCCTAGGACATAGGATGGACCCTAATTAGCAAATGAGGCGTCGAGGAGTCAACCTAGGTGATCAAGCTGAGCATGATTACGAACTTCGACCGCAAGTTTTATCTATGATCCGACAATATCAATTTGGAGGTTTAGAGAGGGAGTCTCCGCATCAGCAATTGCAAAACTATGAGATTATGATGGAGACCTTGAGACCTTCAAGGCTGGAAAATAACAACTACAAGTTGAGGCCTTTCTATTTTTCTTTGAAAGACCAGGCGCTTGCTTGGTATCAATCTGTTCCACCTAGAAAGATAAACAATTGGGAAGAGATGACGACGAAGTTTCTAACTAAATTCTTTCCTCCCTCTAAGACCGCTGAAATGAGAGGGAAGATCAATGCATTCATCATGAAGGACAAGGAGAGTTTGTCCAAGTCATGGGAGAGATTCAAAGATGTTCTATTGGATTGCCCAAATCATGGGATTCAAAAGATAGAGTTACTGGAGATATACTTCAAGGGATTGGATGGAGCTACTCAATTCAAATGGAGCTCAACTCACCTCGCTTAGCAATGATGTGAAGCAATTGAAGGAGCTTTTAGTAGCTCAAACGAAGAAGGAGCAAGATGGAGGATATCAAGGAAGAAACAACTATCAAGGGTCACAGAACAACAATTACAACAATAATAGAAACTCCAACAACAACAATTGGAGATCTAATCAACAAAATCTGGGTAACCCTTATTCTCATGCTGAAAATGCTCTTACCCCCCCCCCCCCTTCTTCTACTCCATTGAGAATCCAAGAGCCTGGATCGAGTTCGTCCCAGACAGAAAAGAAGGATGCAGTGTTGGAGGCAATTTTGATCAAGCTCAATGCTATGGAGACGTCGATGACTTGATTTTCGAAGGCACAAAAAGCCTTAGAGCAACAATTTTTAATAAGGCGAATGAAGCGCCAAGAGATCCAAGGAAGCTCCCAGCAAGGACAGAGAGCAATCCTAAATGACAGATTATGGCAATAACGACGAGAAGTGGACTAAAAACTGCAGATCCCGTACCTCGGTCGGTGCTAGTGCAGACGAAGAACAACTCGGTCGAGGATCAGACGAGGAACATTTCGGCCAAGGTGCCAACCGAGGTGGAGCCCCAAAAAGCGAAGGACAAATCTGAAGTTTATGTTCCACCTCCTGCTTATAAATAAACTACATATTAACATCCCTTTCCTTGATGCTATTCTAGGGATGCCCGACTATGGGAAGTTCTTGAAAGAGATTATATCAAGGAAGAGGAAGTTGGAAGACTTTGGAGAAGTAAGGATGACATCTAAGTCCTTGGAGCTCATTCAAATTATGAAGGAGAAGATGCCACCCAAATTGAGAGATCCCGGTTCATTTTGCATTCCCATTCAAGTTGGGGATGTAAATTATGAGGTGTTGTGTGATCTAGGAGCCAGCGTGAGTATCATTCCACTGGAGCTATGTGAAAAGATCGGACTTGGAGAGCCCAAGCCGGTGAAGATAAGGCTATATATTACGGATCGCTCCATCACCCATCTCGTGGGCATCTTGGAAGACGTTCCCGTCAAGTTAGGTAACTTCTATTTACCTATAGACTTTGTTGTACTTGCGATTCCCGCAGATTATCCTGTTCCTATCATTCTCGGGAGACCATTTCTAACAACTTCGGGTTGCAATGTGGATTGTAGGAACGCCAAGTTGAAATTCAACATTGGTGGAGATCAAGTGGAGTTTGCATTGCTTGCTGCAATAAAATGAGAGCCGGTGGAGGATGATATCTTCAACTTCTATGATGAAGAAGAATCAAAAGAATTGGTGAGCTCTATCCTTATTAATGACCCTCTTGAAAGAGTTCTTAGTTTTAGTTTAATGGAGGAAGGTATAGATGTTTCTTGTGATGCAGATATACGGAGCTTAAAAGCACTAAAAGCAGATCTAGGAGCTAAGATTGAGAGACTAATTCAGGGGAAGAAGAGCAATTTAGGTTTCGGCCCCAGTTCCAGTACCTCGATCGAGGCACTTTCTGGACCAAGCGAGGTTTTCTTATCTGAAGAACGTCTCGGTCACCCACCTCGGACGCCGACTGAGACAGCAAGCGAGATGATTTCAACTGAGACTTCTAAAAGTCCAGTCCTTCGATCTAAGTCTACTCCACTGGAAGGAGGAAGCACATATCCCCCTCAGAAAGCACCCCCAGTTGTGGAGTTTAAACCACTTCCTAGTCACTTGAGGTATGCTTTCCTTGGTCCGGATTCTACTTATCCCGTTATCGTTAGTACTTCCCTTTTTGAAACTGAATTATCTAAACTGATGCATGTCCTAAGGAAACATCGAAAGACTTTTGTTTATACTATTGATGATTTGTTGGTATTAAGACATCTTTTTGTATGCATAAGATACCAATGGAGGACGATCATAAGACTTCACGGGAACCTCAAAGACAGTTAAATCCGATCATGAAAGAGATCGTGAAAAAGGAAATTCTTAAGTTGTTGGATGCAGGTATCATATTTCCCATATCGGATAGCAAGTGTGTGAGCCAAGTGCATGTAGTTCCGAAGAAAGGAGGGATGACCGTTGTGACGAATAAGAACAACGAGTTGATTCCAACTAGGACCGTTACGGGCTGGATGATGTGCATCGATTACAAGAAGCTAAACGTGGCCACTCGGAAGGACCATTTTCCACTTCCCTTCATTGACCAAATGCTTGAACGGTTAGCTCAGCTTTCCCATTTTTGCTATCTAGATGGTTATGGTGGCTTCTTTCAGATTCCTATCCATCCGGATGATCAAGAGAAGACCAATTTCACTTGTCCATGGAGGACGTTCGCTTGTAGGAGGATGCCATTCGGATTATGTAACGCACCTGCTACCTTCCAGTGTTGTATGATGGCTATATTTTCCGAGTATATTTAGGAGATCATGGAGGTATTCATGGATGACTTGTCGGTCTATGGTTCCTCTTTTGATAATTGTTTGACTAACCATTCTCTAGTGCTGCAACGTTGTGAAGACACTAATCTTGTTTTGAATTAGGAGAAGTGTCACTTTATGGTTAGTGAAGGAATTGTGCTAGGAAACCTCTTTTCCAACCGAGGTATTGAGGTCGATCGAGCTAAGATCGAGACTATTGAGAAACTTCCTCCTCCTCTTTCTGTAAAGGGTGTGCGGAGTTTTCTCCGGCATGCAGGTTTCTACAGGAGGTTCATCAAGGATTTCTCGAAGATTTCTAAACCACTCACTAATCTCTTGAATAAGGATGTTGTTTTTGAGTTATCGCAGGAATGCCTTGATGCGTTTTACAAGATAAAGAAAGCATTGATGACCGCTCCTATCATTCAACCTCCCGACTGGACTTTGCCCTTTGAGATCATGTGTGATGCGAGTGTTGTGGCCGTAGGAGCGGTACTTGAACAAGAAAAGGATGGTCGGACCAACGTCATTTACTATGCTAGCAAGACGCTAGATGAAGCTAAACTAAACTACACCACCACCGAAAAGGAGCTCTTGGAAGTTGTATATGCTTTTGAGAAGTTTTTCTCTTACTTAGTGGGAGCGAAAGTTATTGTTTACACTGACCATGCAGCTATTCGTTACTTGCTTGCTAAGAAGGATGCGAAGCCGCGTCTTATTCGTTGGATTATCTTGCTTTAAGAGTTTGACCTACAAATTCGCAATAAGAAGGGGTCTGAGAATTCTGTTGCGGATCACCTCAGCCGGCTACCTCCATCCTCGCTCGAGAAGGATGACCTACCCATAGATGATTCATTCCCCGATGAGCACTTGCATTTGCTGGAACGTTTGATAGACTTCTTTAACTCACCCCATGATGAAGGTGAAGTATGGGGTGAGGACACCTTCCAGCATGTTTAGGGATGACGTACGGTCCAGCTAGCGACCATAAATCAAGCGCTTCTTGGGAGGCAACCCAAGGTATTGCTTTCTTTTCCCTTTTTCTAGCTTAATTTTAGATAGTTTGCTTTGCTTTGCTTTTGGCGTCCTCTATATAGAAACCAGGTACTTTCTGAGAAAGGATTACAGCTCAGGAGCTACACTAGAAGGACAGAAGTTCGAGAAATTGAGAAGACGAAGTTTGATTGAGACACATCTCGGTTGTTGTCACAACACCTCGACTGAGATGTTCTTGAGGCAACCGAGGGGACTAGGTCTGACATCCAGTCAGACACCTCGGTCCGGTCGGGACCACCTCGACCGAGGTGAAATCAAATTCAGCGAGGGGTAAAAAAGGCGAAGCAGATTTCTGGCTCCTCACTTTTCCCTCTCAACTTCAGCCTCGACCGTGGCGGAGATTTCCCCTCGTTTCTTGCTCGTTTTCCACAATTTTTGGTTCGATTTCACCAAGAGAAGCAAGAGGATCGGATTACAAGCACCAAACTACGGGAAAAACGCTCCGAATCTGCGTAATCTGGGTAAATTGTTCAAAAACCCTAACTTCTCTCCTTTTACTGATTTAGGACAGATCTGGCTCTGGTTACTCATCTGATCGGATTTCAAGTACCCCATAAGAAGCAATTGGTAGTGATTTGGGGGAAAATAACTTGAAAATGAGAGAGTTGAAATCGAACAGCCGGTCGTCTCGGTCCAGTCGTGTTGTGTCTCACCGAGGTGGTTGTCAAAGCAACCGAGGTGTTCATTCTGTCAACAGTCATGAGTAATAGATCCGATCGCCAACTTGTTCTGAGAGATAGGCCCAGTGGTTCTTCCCCTTCCTTTCCATCTCATCCGTCTCTACCGGTGATCCCATAGTTGCCCCGTGATTTTTAGATATTGCTGCCTTCGAGTGCCTCCACATGGCGGAGGACTAGAGGAAGATGATTTCGATGGTAGGGCAGGAGGAGTTTATGGAGATCCGAGCTCCAGCCTCCTTAAAGCCGACTATAGAGTTTGTGAGTTCTGTCACTCACATGCCTTAGAGGAACAACATCAAGTACCAGTTGCTGAACCGGAACAACATAGTACCGATGGATTAGTTTAGAGAGGATTTTGGCTTCCCGACTCCCACCGTTACCGACTTTCCTTCCCGAGCTGTAGCTCGAGACTTCTGTGGCGAGATAGCCCATGTGGTGGAGCATAGTGACAGGTGGAGAATTGGAGATTCCAAAGAGTGTATCATTTTTCACTTAGCCTTTCGTCTTGCTCACCGTATATTCAGCGAGACTTTTTTGGCGCGTACTGAGACGCCCAGAAGGTCCGACAAGGGGAGCTGTTGAGCATGTTCTGTATGGTTACAAGTGGAGTCCTTGACTTTGGAGGGATATTGGATGAGGACTTGCATAAGATCAAGGGCAAGTCCAAGGGAGATATCTGTTATGGAGGGTTGATGACCCATATTGCTACTACCATGGGTCTGGATCTGAGTGCATGTACATTGGTTGCGGCTGCGAAGCCGCTTCTTCTTCAGGAGATGATCACGAGGCGTATTCTAGTCCCTCACGGTCTTAGTACGCCATATGTAGCTATGCCTTGGGAGACGATGGCTCCCTAGGGCATTCTCTAGTGAGCTCAATTTTCAGTCTTCGACCGTCAGTATTGGTCGTCTACATGGTTTCCTAACATGAAGGATGCAAGAGATGCTGCACCTGCAGATGATGAGGAGGAGTATTATGATGGTGGAGCTGCTATGGAGACCGGTACTTATACCGCAGGTTCTAGTGTGCTAGTTGTCGACCTAGACGATGAGGCGATAGAGGAGGAGACATCAGCACCACCATGACCAGCTCGGCGCAGAGTTCGCAAGCACCGAGATCCCGAGGCTCACCGACGGATCGACAACCTGACTGATCAAATGATCGACTCCTGTGCTGCTATGACAGTGGATATGTCCAAGCGTCTTGCTGATGAGCGCCGACACACTGACGGTTGGATGCATCAAATTAGAGAGAGCCAACATTACTAGTAGCGGATGATGGAGATTCAGTTCCAGCAGATGATGGGGTATCCATTTGATCCATCCCAGCACCACTACATCCCATATGTTCCACATCCATCACCACCGCCACCAGTTGACGAGGATTAGAGCTGCAGGGATTTTCTTTATTTATTTATTATGCGGTTCAGCTAGGTCCGGTGAGTTTCCTGATTACCTTCGACTTTTATTTGACCCATTGGGACAATGTGTCCCAAGTATGAGTTATTTGGATGTACGATTGGATATTTATGTGTGTATGCTTGTATGACTCCCGGATATTTATGATCTTATTCTATCACTTGGTTTTATGCGTTTATCTGCCATTACATGCATACATACATGTTTTGGTTTGAGAAAAACTGGTTCGAAAAACGTCAAAAATTGGTTTGAAAAACGTCGAAAACTCTTTGATGCTTTTGAAAAATTTCGTTCTTATCTTGTAGGAGCGAACGTCAAATAGTTCAAGCAAACCGGAGAAGGATAAACCCGACCCTATGTTGGAAACAATCTTGGAAAAGCTACAAGGAATGGAGAATTTCATTACCTCGGTTGATAAAGCACAAAAAGCTTTAGAGAACTAATTAATCAGCAAGGCTGAAAAAGTTCCAAGAGATCAAGGAAAACTTCCTGGAAAGACGGAACATAATCCTAAAGGAAGGGTGATGGCAATTACTACGAGAAGTGGTGCAACAACCACCGATCCACAACCCAAGTTTGTTGAAGTTCCCAAAGAGAAAGAGAAAGAGAAAGATAAGGGAAAGTATAAGGAAGATGTCTGCGTTCCTACCATTCCCGCAATCTAGAGCAAGAGCGCGTCTAGACAAGCATTTCGGTAAGTTTATTTACGTTATGAACAAACTGCATATTAACATACCTTCCTCTCTAACAAGAGGAAGCTAGAAGACTTTGGAGAAGTCAAGATGAGTTCGGAATCTTCGGAGTTCATCAAAACGATGACAGAAAAGATGCCCCCAAAGTTGAGAGATCCGGGGTCATTTTGCATACCAATAGGAATTGGAGAGGTCACATATGATGCACTTTGTGACTTGGGAGCAAGTGTGAGCATCATTCCACTTGCCTTGTGTAGGAAAGTCGGTTTAGGCGAACCAAAACCAGTGAAAATGACGTTGTATATGGCGGATCGATCCATTACTCGACCCGTAGGAATCATTGACGACGTCCCGGTTAAGCTCGGTAGATTCTATATCCCTATAGACTTTGTTGTGCTTGATATTACTGCAGATTGTCCGGTCCCGATTATACTCAGGGGGCCTTTTCTTGCAACTTCCGGTTGTATGGTCGATTTCAAGAATGCGAGTTTGGCCTTCGATATTGGAGAAGAGAAGGTTGAGTTTTTCCTCTCGACTTTAACAAAAGAACCAACACTTGAATAGGACATGTTCAACATATATGACGAAGAGATTTCTAGGGAGGAAGTAAGTTCGATCTTATTAAAAGATCCGTTGCAAAAGGTCATAACCATGACCATCATGGAAAGAGGAAAAGAAGAGGAGTGTAATGTGGTGGTTGATCCTTTGGAAGAGCTAAAAGAGGTGCAAGTTGAAATTTTCGAAAACTTTTATGATGGCTCCGAAAATGTCAAAAATCAGGGTCAGTAGTGCTATTCCACGGGTATTCCACCCGTGGAAAGTTATGTCGAGAGCAAAGATTTAATTCAACCCATCTTCCACGGCCTCCAAGACACTTTCCACGGCCGTGGAAGTAACAGTGGCACCGTGGTTTTGGAAAATGCTGAAGATAACTCCGTTCTTTATACAAACATCCATGACTCTTCCTCCAACACTCCCACACCCGTGGAGACTTCAAAGGAGACATCAGCCAACCCTCAAGACACTCCCAAGGCATCAACAACCTTGGAATTGAAGCCGCTTCCCACACATCTTAGGTATGCATTTCTTGGAACTAATTTTGAATTTCCCGTTATTGTTAGTTACGATTTGATTGAAGATAAACATGAAAAGCTCATGATTATTTTGAGGAAACATAGGAAAGCTCTAGGTTAAACCATAGAAGATCTTGTAGGAATCAAACCATCTTTATGTATGCAAAAGATTTTAATGGAAGAGGATTATAATCCTTCACGCCAACCTCAAAGACGGTTAAATCCGATCATGAAAGAGGTCGTGAAGAAGGAGATCCTTAAATTGCTTGATGCAGGTATCATTTACCCTATCTCCGATAGCAAGTGGGTGAGCCCCGTTCAACTTGTCCCGAAGAAGGGAGGAATGACCGTTGTAGCTAACAAAAACAACGAACTCATTCCAACAAGAACCGTGACAAGATGGAGGATGTGCATTGACTATCGCAAGCTCAACAATGCGACGAGGAAGGATCACTTCCCGCTGCCGTTCATTGATCAAATGCTTGAAAGGTTAGCACAACACTCTTATTTTTGCTGTATTGACGGTTATAGTGGTTTCTTTCAGATCTCGATCAATTCGGACGATCAAGAAAAGAGCACATTCACGTGCCCATGGGGTACGTTTGCTTATAGGAGGATTCCATTCAGACATTGCAACGCTCCAACCACCTTTCAAAGGTGTATGATGGCCATCTTCTCGGAATACATTGAGGAAATCATGGAGGTTTTTAGGGATGACTTTTCTATTTATGGTTCCTCATTCGATAATTGTCTTGCTAACCTCGATCTTGTTTTGCAAAGGTGTGAAGACACGAACCTAGTTCAAAACATGGAAAAGTGTCACTTTATGGTTAAAGAAGGCATAGTTTTAGGACACTTGATCTCTAATAGAGGGATTGAGGTTGATAAGGCGAAGATTGAAACAATAGAGAAGCTTCCTCCATCTTTGGTAAAGGGGATTAGAAGTTTCTAGGACACGCTGGATTTTATAGAATATTCATAAAAGACTTCTCGAAAATTTCTAAACCGCTAATTAATATTTTGATGAAAGATGCTGTTTTTGAATTTTTCAAATAATGTTTGGATTCTTTCTACAGGATTCGGGAAGCTCTAATCTCTGCCCCAATTATTCAACCTCCGGATTGGAATCTTCCCTTTGAGATCATGTCTGATGCAAGCGACGTAGCTGTAGGAGCGGTGCTTGGACAAAAGAAGGATGGATGCACTCATGCCATCTACTATGCTAGCAAGAAGCTAGATGAAGCACAACTCAATTATGCTACAACGGAAAAAGAATTTCTTGCTGTCGTTGATACTTTTGAAAAATTTCGTTCTTATCTTGTAGGAGCGAAGGTGATAGTATACACGGATCATTGAAAAATTCGGTATTTGCTTGCCATGAAAGATGCAAAACCAAGGTTGATTTGGTGGATTCTCCTCCTTCAAGAGTTTGATCTTGAGATCCGTGACAAGAAGGGATCCGAAAATTCTGTTATGGATCATTTGAGTCGTCTACCACATGTTACTAGTGACGACTTGCCTATCGATAACTCTTTCCCAGACGAACATTTGCATATAATGGAAGCGTGCATCGATCTTATTTCTAGAGGTAACGAACCTTGGTTTGCTGATTTTGTGAATTGTTTGGTATGTTAGGAAATACCTCCCGGATTATCCTATGCACAAAGAAATAAGTATTTTAGGGATGTCCGCCAATACTATTGGAATGAACCTCTACTCTTCAAGAGAGGTCCTGATGGCATCATTAGAAGATGTGTGCCGGAAGACGAGATGCAAAGTTTCATTCGTCATTATCATTCACTTCCTTGTGGAGGACACACTAGTTCTCATAAAACTAGCGCTAAGGTATTGCAATCCGGATTTTTTTGGCCTACTTTATTTGAGGATGTGCAAACCATTGTTGCTTGTTGCGATGCTTGTCAAAGAACGAGAAATATTTTCGGAGGAATGAGATGCCTCTCAACAATATTCAAGAGGTGGAGATCTTTGACATTTGGGGAGTCAACTTCATGGGACCATTCTCATCATCTTGTGGAAACCAATACATACTTCTAGCTGTAGATTATGTTTCAAGATGGGTCGAAGTTGTTGCCTCTCCAACTAACGATGCGATGGTGGTTGTCAAGTTCTTTAATAGAACTATTTTCCCAAGGTTTGGGACCCCACGAACCATCATTAGTAACGGAGTTTCACACTTCATCGCCCGACGACTTGAAGCTCTACTAGCTAAGTATGGGGTGACTCACAAGATCGCCACACCCTACCATCCGGAAACAAGTGGACAAGTGGAGATTTCAAATAGGGAAATAAAAGGAATTCTTGAGAAGACGGTGTCGAAGACGAGGAAAGATTGGTCATTAAAGCTGGATGATGCGTTATGGGCATATAGAACGGCATACAAGACTCCCATTGGCACAACACCATACAATCTTGTGTATGAGAAGTCTTGTCATCTTCCGGTAAAGCTGGAACATAACGCGTATTGGGATGTAAAGTGGTTGAACTTCAGTATGAAGGAAGCGGGCGAGAAGCGCCTCTTGGATCTTAACAAGCGAGAGGAAGTCCGCTTGAATGCCTATGAGAAAGCCAAGATCTACAAAGAAAGAGCGAAGCGTTGCCATGATAAGCATATCATTCCAAAGGATCTCAGAGAAGGAGACCTTGTTCTTCTCTTCAATTCTACACTTTGACTCTTTCCCGGTCAGCTTAAATCTCATTGGACAGGACCTTATGTAATTAAACACGTTTTTCCCATGGTGCAGTTGAAGTATGGGGTGAGAAGTGCGGAAATTTCAAGGTGAATGGTCAACGACTCAAGAAGTATTCACTGGAGCTCCAAACTGAGGAAATCGCTCAGATTGTCCTTTCCTAAACACTAAGGAACGGTCTAGCTACGGACCTAAAACAAAAGCGCTTCTTGGGAGGCAACCCAAGGTATTGCATTCTTACTTTTGTTTTCGTTTTCTTACTTAGATTAGCTTAGTTTAGTTATTTTTGTTTGTTTTTCGTCGATACCTTCCGGTATGTTTGTGTATTTAAATGTTAAGGATAAGAAACGAGCAAAAGAAGTGAAGAAAGCCAAAAGAACGACGAAACTTGGAGTTTGGCAAAGAACAGAGGATTCCACGGGTGTCCATACCATTCTACGGCCGTGGTTTGCCTTTTTGGACCGTGGAAAAGCAGGTCGTAGCTAAAGAAAATAAAAGAACAAAAAACCACGGGTGTCGTACAATTCCACGGCCGTGGAACACCCCGAGACACCGTGGTTTTTAAGATTTTTACGGCCTATATAAGTTCTTCTTCTTCACAATTCTCTCGCAAATCCACTCCTTCCACGCCCAAAACCAAGCCGAATTGCCCCAATCCCGTGATTCTTCATTCGGTGACCGTTTTGAGCGATTCTTCAGCCTATTGTGAAGCAAATAAAATTCTATACAGGATTACAACAACAAATTGCACGAACAATCAGCAATCGGAAGTGCATTTGGATTTTCTCAAATTCAAAACCTAGGTTTTATCTGTATCTTCTCCTTGGTTGATTTCACTCGTTTTTCTTTGGAGAACTAGACGAAATTGGACTTAGAAACAGTTTAGGGTTGTTGCAGTCGTGATTGTTGCTGATTTGCTGAGTTTTTGGGTGAATTCGAACAATTCCACGGGCTGTAGTACAAAACCACGGCCGTGGTTTTCTGAAGAGCAGACCGTGGTTTTTGGAAATTTTTGAGAAAATGTTCGGAACTAGAAAATCAAACAGGAATAAGAAACAAATGGGTGATGGATCCTCTTCCCAACCCCCTCCTATAGTCCCACCAACCCCTAGAGTCCCTAAAATCCATGAGGATTATGTTGGAGCTATAGAGAAAATCCATAAACGAAAGGTGATAGCCACTAGGTACATTGTTATGGAGGAACTCCAGGAGTTGAATGTAATTGAGGATTTGACATGGATGTTGGATAGAGCAGGCTTGATTGTGTTTTCTAGAATTAGGGAAGACACTTACGAAGAGATCACTAGGGAGTTCATCACTTCCTTCGAGCATATCGTCGTTAACCAAACAGTGTTTGGGTTTACCGAGACTTTCAATGGAATGTTTCCCCGATGAGTTAAAGCCAAAGATTTTTGGAAGGAGATAGTTGTGATTGTTGGTCATGAGGACCATTGGCAACTGGCCGATTCAAAGGCCAAGCTCATTTACCACCTAGCCATTAACATAGCTCATAGGACCCTCTCCGAATGCTTATTTCCGAAGACCGAGACCCCACAGAAGATGAAAGCTGATGAGCTTTTTATTTTGTATTGTATGATTTCCGGCTACTCTCCGGAGTGTGCTACCGTGCTCGCCTCCACTCTAAGCAAAGTAAAGAACAAATCAGCGGGTAATATTGGCTATGGAAGTATGGTAACATACATTGCAAAAGAGATAGGGATTGACTATTCAGCTTGTGAAAGGGCAGAGGCTGCGAGACCTTTAGGATTAAATGGTCTCATGACTAGAGGGTTCTTGAGTCCTCGCCATCGAGGTCCACCTACCGCAACTATGCCTTGGGAAGACAAAGGTGGTAGAGGAATTCCATGGATCCTGGAGTATTCTCTTAGAGTTAGCCGGCAGAACTGGAAGGAAACTTTTTTCCTTTGCATACGAACAGGCTGATAGCTACTCCCTACGTTTCCGATGAGGTTCCCGTTGCAGCTGAAGATGATGAGGATATGGGAGGAGATGAGTTCCCGGATGTAGGACGTGGTGAGCCAGACATTGGAGCATTCCCAAAGCAGCCAACATAGTTTCACGAGCCACCTAGGAGGTCCACTTATCAGTAGCGGCCTTCCGCTTCTTCTTCATCCCGCCGAGCTAGTGTGAGCGAGCGTCCTACATGGATGGCGAGTCCACCAGATTGGTACGGACAGCAGCCGGCTTGGATGGTGCTCCCCCAGCTTGGACACAGCAGCCGCCGGAGTGGATGCAGCAGCCTCCTGCTTGGATGACACAACAACCAGGATAGGTGACCGATCTTACTAGAAGGATGGACGACTTAGACACTCGCATCAATGAACATGATGAAGAGCGCAAGGAGAATGCGAGGATCCTCCGAGATGTCTACCGCCAACAGTTTGGGCGTTCATTCAACCCTAACTTCTACCCTTTTCCTCCACCGCCTTCTATGTGATTGATGAGATGACCGCCCGGTTCGAGCTACTCCACCGCCTTAGTGAGTTTTCTTGTTTTTTTTTCTTTCCTTTATTATTCCTAAACATTGAGGACAATGTGTATGTTAAGTATGGGGCGGGGTGTGTTAGCATGAAATATTGTGATATTTTAGGCACGTTTTCTAGATGTATTTCATCCATATTAGTGTTCATTGATAAAGCATTGAAGCAATTGTGAGCTAGTTTATCTATATTGTTGATATAGAGGTCTACATCAGCTTTGTGTTGATTGTAGGCGAATAAGAGCTAAAACCGAACGAATTAAGAGAAAATGGAGATGGATTGAGCACATCCAAGGATTGAGGACACCGCAAAGAAGCTAAGGAAGATGCTAGGATGAAGAATGGCACAAAACAAAGGGAATTACGAGCAACCTATGCTTCCACGCTCTAAAATACGGCCGTACTGAAGTCCACGCTCTAAACCACGGCCGTGGAACTTGGCAACATGAGCGTGGAGCATTACAGAGAGTTACACGGTATAAAGTACGGCCGTGGAAGTTGTGAAGAACCGTGATGGAATCCACGCACTAAACCACGGGCGTGGAACCCTCTATGACCGTTATTTAGGCAATCTTTTGACGTACTAATTAAAGCCACGATCTTTTACATAATGGGCTGAAGGGTTACTTCTATCCTTCCCTATAAAAGGACTAGAGGAGGGAGAAACCGGGGACCACGCTTAGACCTCGCTTACACCCTCGCATAGAGCATCATCGCTTGGAGCTTCGCTTCCGCACATTGAGGGTATCATTGGACGTACGGAGACAACGTCTTTTGTCCTTAGGTTTGATTTGAAGACGGATTGACATCCCGTTCTTTGTTCTTATCAAGGATTGTGATTTGTTTGTGTTATTCCAAATCTGATATACATCATTACCTTTGTTTGTGGATTTGAGATTGATTTGAAGTTTATTGAAGGTTTCCAAAGGTTTTCATCTTTCATTCTTCTAAATCTTGAATTTGATATCATAATGACTATTGTTGGCTAAAACCCTTTAGCAATTCTAAGGTGAAGGGTTGATAGTTGTGGCTTAGATGGTGATAGATCGATCGTAAACAGATTGGACCCTGAGAGTTAGAGAGAATTCGCCGACGAGCCAGAATCACGGTGTGTTCTTGAGTTCCACGGCTGTGGAATCTCAAGATCCACCCGTAATTTTCCTTAGTTTACGAACCTTTCTTTTACTTTAATCCAAAGTTAAAGATTTGCTTTAACTTAGTCTTGGCTTGCCTTTTCTAGGTAGTAGTGAAGCCTCAACAACCTCTACTTCGATTTCGAGTGTCAGAACCTTAATCGGTTTAGTTAGTCTTGATCCTTGGATTACAAGTTTGGGTATTTGATATTAATTCTTGTCTTTAGATCCTTTTTATACTGAAGCCTCAACAACCTTTATAGAGAGTATTTCTAGATAAGTCTTATAAAGTCTTGGAACTTCACCGTACATTGCTTTGCATTAGCATACCTTTGCAACTCTTAACTCTGTCCTTAGTTCTTTAGTATATTTAGAATCGATTGCCACGACTGCATTCGTGGATCTTTAGGGTTGTTGTTTTCCCAATATTTACAAAGTTCATACATTTACTTGCTTGACGATTATTAACTGGATTTAACCCCCCAAATCCATGTGTTCCATACTCTGGAATTCTTGCTTAACTACGTCGATCCGTACACTACGGGTTCGCTTGCTTTTATTCTAGTTTTATAAATTTAAAGCTTGATTGCACGCACGCTAAGTGGCGAACAAGTTTTTGGCGCCGTTGCCGGGGATTTGGTCTAGGCCGAATTCGGTTATCGGTTGTCAAGCTTGGGAATTCTTCCCTTGTAATTTGATATCTCTTTCGAGTGTATGCGCAGGTCTAGGAACAACGAAGACCTCTTACCTCTCGATGAAGAGCTTGAGAGGACTTTGAGGAGAATGCTCAAGGAAAGAAAGATGACAAGAGAAAGAGAACGTGATTACCAAACGGAGTTGGCGGAATCCGAAGCTCAACTTCGATGGAGCGAGAAAACTCGCAAGGAAGAATCGGAACGTCATCAAACGAAGGTTGATGATCTAACGGACATGATGTTTCAAATGAGGCTGGAAATAAACGACCTCGAGAAGAAAAAGAGAATAAGGAGACCGGGAAGATCGGTTAGAACCAACTCATCCAATGAGGATAGCGACTCTTCCATGCCACCACTAGAGGACATTGATCCAACGATCGATGTGAACCCGTTCGTTCCACGAGCGGCCGCCAATCGTCGTGCCCCAGCTGGAGGTGCGAGAGTCGATCGTATAAATGAGGAGCCAAGAACTCTTGGCCAAAGGATGGATCCAACGCAGCAACCACGCCGTTTGGGTGTGAACTTTGATGTTGATGATGCACAAGGGTTTAGCTTCAACCCGCAAGTTATTACCATTGTCCGCCAAAATCAATTTGGGGGAACAAGCGCTGAATCTCCACATCAACATCTACAAAATTTTGAGGTCATGATGGAGACAATGAAGCCAAAGAATGCAACTACCAACAGCTATAAACTCAAGCTTTTCTTTTTCTCCTTGAAAGGGAAAGCATTGTCTTGGTATCAAGCTCTTCCAAGTGGGAAACTCGAAACATGGGAGGATCTTTCTTCGGAATTCATCCCTAAGTTCTTTCCGCCATCCAAGTTGGCGGAGTTGAGAGGTAAGATTAATGCATTTTCCATGAGATCTAACAAAAGTTTGTTTCAATCTTGGGAAAGATTTCAGGATTTGCTATTGGATTGCCCACATCATGGCATATCCAAATTGGCGCTATTGGAGATATACTATAAGGGGCTGGATGTGGAGACACAATTCAAGCTCCAATCCCTTTCATGTGGTACATTCATGGACATGAGGGAAGATGACGCTTGGGACTTCATTGAGAAGGAAGCGCGAGTCATTGAGAAGTATTCTCACCGGAAAGTAGAGGTGAATCAAGTGGAGCAAGGAGCAAAGCTATCACAAGCAGCTCAAACTCCAATCTTTTCTCTCAATACGGAGATTTTAGAATTGAAGGAAGCCATCAAAATAAACTTTCCAAAGCAAAAGGAACAAGATGTAGGTTATTTGGGAAACAACAATAACCACAACGGGAATGAGAATAGAAATCGCAACAGCCGGAACAACAACCGGAATAATTGGAACAACAACATCAACAACCGGAACAACAATTGGAACAACAATAGGGGTTCAAACAACAACAATTGGCATCCCAACCAACAAAATTCCGGTAATTCTTATTCCAATTCAGGAAATTCACTAACTCCACCTTCCTTTTCTTCCACTCCTTTGAAAAGCAAGGGGCAAACATCTAATGGTCGAAGTACTTCGGGGAAAGAGAAGCCCGATCCCATGTTGGAAACCATTTTGGGCAAGCTTCAAGGATTGGAGAGTCACATAATCAAGGTTGATGATCACATAACTAAGGTTGATAAAGCCCAAAAGGTTTTAGAGAACCAAATGATTAGCCATGCGGAGGAAGTTCCTAGGAATCAAGGAAAACTTCCAGGAAAGATGGAGGATAACCCAAAGGGAAGGGTGATGGCAATCACAACTAGGAGCGGAGTAACAACTACCGACCCGCAGCCTAAGTTTGTAGAAGTTCCAGCCGAAAAGGAGAAAGAAAAGGGGAAGGATAAGGAAGATGTCTATGTTCCTCCTCCAGCTTTCAAACCCCCCTTACCATTCCCGCAATCTAGAGCAAGAGCGCGTCTAGACAAGCAATTCGGTAAGTTTATTGAACTCATGAGCAAACTACATATTAATATAACTTTCCTTGATGCAATTGTAGGTATGCCAGCTTATGGAAAGTTCCTAAAGGAGATCCTCTCTAACAAAAGAAAATTAGAGGATTTTGGAGAGGTCAAGATTATTTCGGATTCATCGGATCTCATCAAGACAATGAAGGAGAAGATGCCCCCAAAGTTGAAGGATCCGGGGTCATTTTGAATTCCCATAGGAGTGGGAGATGTCACATATGATGCATTATGTGATTTATGAGCAAGCGTGAGCATCATTCCGCTTGCCTTATGCAGGAAGATCGGTTTAGGCGAACCTAAACCGGTAAATATGACGTTATACATGGCGGATAGATCCATAACTCGTCCTATCGGTATAGTTGAAGACGTCCTGGTCAAGCTTGGTAAGTTCTATGTTCCTATAGACTTTGTTGTGCTTGACATTCCTGCAGATAGTCCGGTCCCGATCATACTCGGAAGACCATTTCTTGCAACATCCGGTTGCATTGTTGATTGTAAGAATGCTAGACTCGCCTTCGACATAGGAGAAGAAAAGGTAGAGTTCGTTCTCTCTACTTTGGTAAAAGAGCTAGTTTTCGATGAGGATATATTCAACATTCATGACGAAGAGCTATCTAGAGAAGAGGTAAGTTCGATTCTCTTCAAAGACCCCTTACAAAAAGTTATTTCTATGAGCATTATGGATGTAGGGGATGAAGAAGAATGTAATGAGGAAGTAGAAGCTTTAGAAAAGCAAAAAGAAGTGTATGAAGAAGAATATGAGAAACTCTACGATAGGTCAGAAAACGTTAGAAATCACGGCCAGTAGTACTATTCCACGGCCGTGGAATCTACCAACATGACCGTAATTTGCTATTCAGAGGACTCTAGTAAGTTACACGGCCAACACCACGGCCGTGGAACAAATAGAGGTCCCGTAATTGACTTCCACGCCCAAAACTACGGCCGTGGAGGGAACAGAGTAGCCGTAATTTTGGGTGAATCTGAAGGAGATTGTATCCTCTCCACCACTTCTCTTGATTCTTCTTCAGCACCTTCTACATTCTTAGAAACTTCTAAGGAAACATCAGATACTCCTCAAGAGACATTAGAGAATCCGATAGTGATGGAATTGAAGCCACTTCCTACACATCTAAGGTACGCATTTCTAGGACCTAATTCTACCTTTCCGGTAATTGTTAGTTCCGATTTGAGTATTGATGAACATAGTAAACTCATGGTTGTTCTTAAGAAACATAGGAAAGCCCTAGGGTATACTATAGAGGATCTAGTAGGAATCAAAACTTCACTATGCATGCATAAGATCCTAATGAAAGAAGACTTTAGAACTTCGCGACAACCTCAAAGGCGGTTAAATCCGACCATGAAGGAGGTTGTCAAGAAGGAAATTCTTAAACTACTTGATGCAGGTATCATCTACCCTATCTCCGATAGCAAGTGGGTGAGTCCCGTACAGGTTGTTCGGGAAGAAGGGAGGAATGACAGTCATCACCAATAAAAATAACGAACTCATTCCTACAAGAACCGTGATGGGATGGAGGATGTGCATAGACTACCGCAAGCTAAACAACGCAACGAGGAAGGATCACTTCCCACTACCCTTCATCGACCAAATGCTTGAGAGGTTAGCACAACACTCACATTTCTGTTATCTTGACGGTTATAGTGGTTTCTTTCAGATCCCGATACACCAGGATGATCAAGAGAAGACCATGTTCACGTGCCCGTGGGGTACGTTTGCCAATAGGAGGATGCCGTTCGGGCTTTGCAACGCCCCAACCACCTTTCAAAGGTGCATGATGGCCATCTTCTCGGAATATATAGAGGAAATCATGGAGGTTTTTATGGATGACTTCTCCGTTTATGGTTCCTCTTTTGACAATTGTCTTTCTAACCTTTCTCTTCTGTTACAAAGGTGTGAAGACACTAACCTAGTTCTTAATTGGGAGAAGTGTCAATTTATGGTGAAAGAGGGCATTGTATTAGGACACTTAATCTCTAGTAGAAGGATTGAGGTGGATAAAGCTAAGATAGAGACAATAGAAAAGCTTCCTCCCCCAACTTCCGTGAACGGGATAAGAAGTTTTCTAGGACATGCTGGATTTTATAGGCGTTTCATAAAGGATTTTTCCAAGATATCAAAACCGCTCACTAATTTATTAATGAAGGATGCAGTTTTTGATTTCTCGCAGGAATGCTTAGATGCGTTTAATATGATTCGGGAAGCTCTAATCTCAGCCCCAATTATCCAACCTCCGGATTGGAATCTCCCCTTTGAGGTTATGTGTGACGCAAGTGACGTAGCTATAGGAGCTGTCCTTGGGCAAAAGAAGGAAGGACGAACCCACCTTATCTACTATGCTAGCAAGACGCTAGATGAAGCGCAGCTCAACTACGCCACTACCGAAAAAGAATTTTTAGCAATTGTATATGCATTTGAAAAGTTTCGCTCTTATCTTGTAGGTGCTAAGGTGATTGTGTACACGGATCATGCTGCGATCCGGTATTTGCTTGCGAAGTGGGATGCAAAACCAAGGCTGATTAGATGGATTCTTCTCCTACAAGAATTCGATCTAGAGATCCGTGACAAGAAGGGTTCGGAAAATTCTGTTGCGGATTATTTGAGTCGTCTACCACATCTAGAAGACGACCATCTACCTATAGATGACTCCTTTCCGGATGAGCATTTACACATCATAGAGGAGTGCATCGACGTGATCACCAAAGGTAACGAACCATGGTTTGCTGATTTTGTTAATTATTTGGTTTGCCAGGAATTACTGCCCGGATTATCCTACGCACAAAGAAAGAAGTTCTTTAAGGATGTTCGGGAATACTTTTGGAACGAACCTCTCCTCTTTAAGAGAGGTCCGGACGGCATCATTCGGCGATGTGTACCGGAAGATGAGATGCAAAGTGTCATCCGTCATTGTCATTCACTACCTTGTAAAGGACACGCTAGTTCGAACAAGACTAGCGCTAAGGTATTGCAATCTGGATTCTTTTGGCCTACTTTGTTTAAAGATGTGCAAACCTTTGTTTCCTGCTGCGATGCTTGTCAAAGAACAGGGAATATATCTAGGAGGAACGAGATGCCTCTTAACAACATCCAAGAGGTGGAGATATTTGACGTTTGGGGAGTAGACTTCATGGGACCTTTCCCATCATCTTGTGGAAACCAATACATACTTTTAGCGGTAGATTATGGTTCAAGATGGGTTGAAGCAATTGCCTCTCCCACCAATGATGCCATGGTAGTGGTTAAGTTTTTTAACAAGACCATCTTCCCACGATTTGGGACGCCACGGACTATCATTAGTGATGGAGGTTCTCACTTCATTGCCCGACTTTTCGAAGCTCTTTTAGCTAAGTATGGGGTGACTCACAAGATCGCCACCTCTTATCATCCACAAACTAGTGGACAAGTGGAGATCTCAAACCGGGAGATTAAAGGGATCCTAGAGAAGACGGTTTCAAGGACAAGGAAGGATTGGTCTTTGAAGCTAGATGATGCGTTATGGGCATACCGGACTACATAAAAGACTCCAATCGGAACAACACCATACAACCTTGTGTATGGGAAGTCTTGTCACTTGCCGGTAGAGTTAGAGCACAAGGCGTATTGGGCAATAAAGTGGTTGAACTTCAGCATGAAGGAAGCGGGAGAGAAGCGTCTCTTGGACCTCAATGAGCTTGAAGAACTTTGCTTAAACACCTACGAAAACGCCAAGATCTATAAAGAAAGAGCGAAGCATTGGCATGATAAGCATATCATCCCAAAGGACCTCAAAGAGGGAGATCAAGTTCTCCTCTTCAATTCAAGGCTTCGTCTCTTTCCAGGTAAGTTTAAATCTCGTTGGACTGGACCTTATCTAATAAAAAATGTCTTTCCCCATGGTGCAATTGAAGTATGGGGTGAAAAGGGCGGAAGCTTTAAGGTGTACGGTCAACGACTCAAGAAGTATACACCGGAACTCCAAGCTGAAGAGTTCGCGCCCACCGCACTCGAATAAGTGCGAATATGGTCTAGCTACGGACCTTAAACAAGCGCTTCTTGGGAGGCAACCCAAGGTATTGCACTTACGTTTTTGTTTTTGATTCATAGATTAGAATAGTATAGACGTTTTTATTTTGTTTTGCCTTCGATGCCTTCCGGTATGTTCGTGTTTTTGGATGTAGGATCAGTGGAAGAAAAAGGGAGAAAGAAAGTTTTCAAGAAAATTGACGGAACTTGGACTTTGGCACATTACAGAGAGTTCCACGGCCAAAACCACGGCCGTGACATCTACAGTGACCGTAATTTGCAAAAGCCTGAGAAAAATCACCAAAACCACGGTTCCGTATATTTCCACGGCCGTAAAAAACCCCGAGTGACCGTAATTTTCGAAAAAATTTACGGCCACTATAAATACCACGTTTCTTCACAAACACAATCAAAAACCCAATTCCACGCCCCTATTTCGCCGAAATCTTCCCCCACTCTCAAATTCTCATTCGTTAATCATTTCGAACGATTCTTTGGCCAAAACCGAAGCAAATCCAATCAGCTACAAGATCCAAGCAACAATTCGAGCGGCAAATCACCGGAGAAGGCAAAATTCGGATTTTAAAATCCGAAAACCTAGGTTTTTCACCTCTTCCCTTACTTTGTCGATTTGCCTCAATTTTTGCAAGAAGTATTAGGAGAACTGGTTGAAATTGGATTGCAATTAGTCTAGGGCTGCTTGTTGTTGAATTTGGTGAAAATCTGCTGAGTTTTGAGAATTTGCGTACGGAATCACGGTCTTTGGACATTCCACGCCGTGGTTTCTGAAGAACAGACCGTGGTTTAGAACAGAAACATGGATCTCGTTAGGAGAATGTCCAATAGAAGAAAGAAGAGGAAAGGCAATGCTTCCTCCTCCCCTCAACCACACCCTAGAGAGCCAACACCACCACCATCACCCCCACATCCTAGAATCTCTACGATCCATGAGGATTACCTTGATGCCTTAGATAGGATCAAGAAGCGAGCGGTCATAGGACCTAGGTATTTGTTGCTTGAGGAGCTAGAGCCACTAAACGTGGTTAACGATCTTACTTGGTTGTTGGATAGAGCAGGGCTGATCATCTTCTCCGCTATTCAAGAAGATGCATATGAGGAGATCACTAGGGAGTTTGTGACCTCCTTCGAGCATAGTCATGTAGACAGTATAGTATCATTCAGGTTGATGGAGGAGAACTACGAGTTCTCGATTGTTGAGTTTGGGATCTTCTTTGGGTTCCATCAGACCTTCAATGGTCGCTTCCCCAGTGGCGTGTACGCCAAGGATTTTTGGGAAGACATAGCTATGGTATACGCCAGCGAGGACCGTTGGCAACCAGTTGATACCAAGGCTAAGTTGATTTATCACTTAGCCTTGAAGATCGCTCACAGGGTGCTTTCTGAGTGTCTCTTTCCTAGGACGGAGACGCCTCAGAAGATCAAGACAAATGAGTTGTTTTTGTTGTATTGCATGTTGAACGGAAGGCAGGCTGACTGTGCCACCCTCTTAGCTTCTACCATGAGTAAGCTAAAGAACAAGAGGGCTGGCAATATAGGATATGGTGGGATGGTTACCCACATTGCTAGGCAGCTGGGGATCGACTTTTCTGCATGCACTAGGATAGCTGCTAGACCCCTAGGACTTTAGAGCCTCATGACTAGAGGCATTATCTTTCCTAGACATAGAGGTCCACCTACAGCTGCCATGCCTTGGGAGGACAGAGGAGGTAGAGGAGTAGCATGGATCCTAGAGTATTCCATTATAGCCGGACGCCGTAACTAGAAGGAGACGTTCGCTGCCATGCTTGCAAACAAACTAGTAGCCCCTCCCTACGTTCCACCACCACCGGTTGTAGATGAGGAGGAGATGAAAGGGGATGACGAGTTTGAGGGAGGAGGAGATGAGCATGATTTTGGTACCTTTCCGGATCAGCCGGACGTAGTTCCTGACCTTCCTAGACACTCTCCCCGCCCCGCTAGAGCTTCTGGTTCCTCCTCTCACTATGCTAGTGTGAGCTAGAGACCTACATGGATTGTAGATCCTCCTACATGGTATAGCACTCAGCCGGAGTGGATGGGAGCTCCACCAACTTGGCATGCCCAGCCACCACCTGCACCAGCACCGTCAGACACACCAGCATGGTATAGCCAGCCGCCCGGATGGTATGAGCAGCTGCCGGAGTAGGCCACCGATCTTTCCAGTAGGGTCGGAGCATTGGAGATCCGTGCAGATGCTAGGGATGCACGAGCCGACGCACATGACCGCATGATGACAAATATTTACCGCCAACAGTTTGGGCGGAACTATGATCCCGGCTTCTTCCCATTCCCACCACCACCGGCACCTCAATGATGACCTTGGACGATCTACCACTTTAGCCGCTCCACCACCGTCTTGTGAGTTCTTTTTCTTTCTTTCTTTTCTTTATTTTTCTTTTTGAACATTAGGGACAATGTTTGTCTCAAGTATGGGGTGGGGTGTGACTATTCGTTTGTAATAACTCTACTCACTTTTCTTGCTTTGATTGACAACACCTTGCATGTTTCATTCCATTATTACACGTTTCATTATCGCATTGCATTAAAAAGCTTTTGAAAAACCCATAAAAATCGATAATTTTTGAAAGTTTTGTGCTTCTAAGGATAGAGATGACTTCTATGATAATCACTACTTGTGAATTGAGTTTTGATGACAATCGCATGCATAAACAAATAGTAAATTGAAAAGAAATTGAATGAGTTAATTATCCCTCTTTTGCAAGTTTCATAATGTGAAGAATGTTACCTAAATCATATTGAGAAATCAAGGTTGAAATCACATGATAAGTTCTTATACTTCTTGTTGAAATGATTAAGGCAATTCGATTTTCTTTCTTCTTTCTTTGATCATTTAGCCCCTCAATGAAATAATGGCCTCCTTTATCTATCCGGGAATTTGGAGGAGTTGATATTTTTCAAGTTTGATGTGGGAGGGCCATGAAAGCAAAATTTTGCATTCAAAGAATAGAAAAAACTTATAGGTTTGGGGAAGTCAATCATGACGATGAGTAACTCGGCACCATTCACATAGCCGGGTGTTTGTGTCTTGCCAAAGTCGGATTGAGCGATATTCCTAGCGGATTATGGTATGTGCATCAAGGGTTTGAGGCATCTCGCAAAAATGAGAACCGCCAATCTCCTAGACTTCGGTTTTTGTGCACCTCTGTCCATAACTCCAAAAGTTAAGTCGAAAAATAATGTGAAAAGAAGAGAGCAAAGCTCTAAGTTGAAAGTGTTGCAAAACCGCAAGAGAAAAAGAAAAGAGTTGGTTATCCACTTTCCCGGATTCATGCACCACATTCCTTATAATTTCCTCTCCCCTTCCGCATTCTAGACCTTACTTGAAAGTCCTTAAGATCAAGAGAATGCTATATGACTTGGTGATCTAAATTGAAGTTTCTTATGATTGATTTTGATAATGTTTGAAGGTTATGATGTTTACATGGAAGTTTGATAAATTCATGAGTTTTCTTTACTCTTTACTCTTTGATTATGTATATGAGAGTCTTATGAACGAATGAAGCAAGATTTGAGAATGATCTATTGACTAGGAAGCACATTCATCTAAAAGAAGTTTTGTTTTTGAGAGTGCATCCATATTTCATCCTAACTTGAGTTTTAAAGCTTTTAAAAGACCTTGCTTGGGGACAAGCAAGTGGCAAGTATGGGGTATTTTGTTAGCATGAAATATTGTGATATTTTAGGCACGTTTTCTAGATGTATTTCATCCATATTAGTGTTCATTGATAAAGCATTGAAGCAATTGTGAGCTAGTTTATCTATATTGTTGATATAGAGGTCTGCATAAGCTTTGTGTTGATTGTAGGCGAATAAGAGCTAAAACCGAACGAATTAAGAGATAATGGAGATGGATTGAGCACATCCAAGGATTGAGGACACCGCAAAGAAGCTAAGGAAGATGCTAGGATGAAGAATGGCACAAAACAAAGGGAATTACGAGCAACCTATGCTTCCACGCTCTAAAATGGGCTGAAGGGTTACTTCTATCTTTCCCTATAAAAGGACTAGAGGAGGGAGAAATTGGGGACCGCACTTAGACCTCACTTACACCCTCGCATAGAGCATCATCGCTTGGAGCTTCGCTTCCGCACATTGAGGGTATCATTGGACGTACGGAGACAACGTCTTTTGTCCTTAGGTTTGATTAGAAGACGGATTGACATCCCGTTCTTCGTTCTTATCAAGGATTGTGATTTGTTTGTGTTATTCCAAATCTGATATACATCATTACCTTTGTTTGTGGATTTGAGATTGATTTGAAGTTTATTGAAGGTTTCCGAAGGTTTTCATCTTTCATTCTTCTAAATCTTGAATTTTATATCATAATGACTATTGTTGGCTAAAACCCTTTAGCAATTCTAAGGTGAAGGGTTGATAGTTGTGGCTTAGATGATGATAGATCGATCGTAAACAGATTGGACCCTGAGAGTTAGAGAGAATTCGCCGACGAGCCAGAATCACGGTGTGTTCTTGAGTTCCACGGCCGTGGAATCTCAAGATCTACCCGTAATTTTCCTTAGTTTACGAACCTTGCTTTTACTTTAATCCAAAGTTAAAGATTTTCTTTAACTTAGTCTTGGCTTGCCTTTTCTAGGTAGAAGTGAAGCCTCAACAACCTCTACTTCAATTTCGAGTGTCACAACCTTAATCGGTTTAGTTAGTCTTCATCCTTGGATTACAAGTTTGGGTATTTGATATTAATTCTTGTTTTTAGATCCTTTCTATACTGAAGCCTCAACAACCTTTATAGAGAGTATTTCTAGATAAGTCATATAAAGTCTTAGAACTTCACCGTACATTGCTTTGCATTAGCATATCTTTGCAACTCTTAACTCTGTCCTTAGTTCTTTAGTATATCTTGAATCGATTGCCACGACTGCATTCCTGGATCTTTACGGTTGTTGTTTTCCTAATATTTACAAAGTTCATACATTTACTTGCTAGACGATTATTAACTGGATTTAACCCCCCAAATCCCTGTGTTCGATACTCTGGAATTCTTGCTTAACTACGTCGATCCGTACACTACGGGTTCGCTTGCTTTTATTCTAGTTTTATAAATTTAAAGCTTGATTGCACGCACGCTAAGTGGCGAACAGTGTGACTCTCGTTTTATGTAATAACTCGATACACTTGCTTCGTTTTATTCCTTTAACACTTGCATCTTTCTTTTATGGTCACACGTTTCTTTATTTCATTGCATTAAAAAGCTTTGAAAAACCAATAAAATTTTGCAAAATTTTTGAAAATTATTGTGCTTCTAGGATTGGAGATGAATTCTATGATGAATCTACTTGCGGATTGAATTCTTGATGACATTTATGTGCTTGATTTGAATTATGAATTGCGAAGAAATTGAGTATGTTGTTTAATCTTTCTTGCAAGTTTGATAATGTGAAAGTTTTATCTAAATTATGTTGAGGAATGAAGGTTAAAATCACATTTTAAGTTCTTACACTTCTTATTGAAATGATTAAGGCACCTCGATTTTTCTTACTTCTTCTTTGTTCATTTAGCCCCTCAATGAAAATTTTGCCTCCTTTACCTATCCGGGAATTAGGAAGAGTTGATTTTGGCATGTTTGATGTGGGAGGGCCATGAAAAAAAATTGTGCATTCAAAGTATAGAAAATAGGTTTGGGGAAGTCAATCATGATGATGAGTAACTCGGCACCATTCACATAGCCGGGTGTTTGTGTCTTGCCAAAGTCAGATTGAGCGATATTCCTAACAGATTATGGTATGTGCATCAAAGGTTTGAGGCATCTCGAAATAGAAAAACATCAATCTCCTAGGCTTCGGTTATTCTGCACCACTGTCCATACTTCTAAAAAGTAAAGTCGAAAATTTTGTGCTGAAAAGGGAGACCAAAGCTCTCAAAACGTGGTTAGTTCAAGGTTGCAAAAAGAAAAGAGTTTCTGTTGTTCCTTTTTCCCGGATTTGTGCACCACGTTCCCTTATTAGTTTCCCACCTATTCACGTTTCTTGACCTTTACTTGAAAGTCCTTAAGATCTATGGAATGTTGTTTGACTTGGTGATCTAAATTGGTGTTTCACATGATTGATTTTGACAATGCTTAAGGTTATGATGTTTGTTTTGATGTTTATGCAATATATGATCTTTCCTTTGTTGGACATGATTTGATTTATGTGAATAGAAGTTCTCAAGGAGACATGAAGCAAGATTTGAGGATGATCTATTGATTAGAAGCACAATACCAAAAAGATTGTTTTTACCTTGTTTTGCATTCATATTTCATCCTACCTTATGTTCTAAGCTTTTGAAAACCTTGCTTGGGGACAAGCAAGAGACAAGTATGGGGTATTTTGATAGCATGAAATATGACCATATTTTAGGCATTTGTTTTGGTTGTTTTTCCCCCTTTTTGTTGTGTACATGGGTATGAGTTTGAAGCATTTATGAGCACATTCACCTATTTTATCGATATAGATATATACACAAGCTTTGTTGTGTTTTTATGTGAATAGAGGCTTGGATTGGAGCATATATGAGTGAGTACGAGTATTTGATCATGCTAGGCATCAAGAAGATGCATTGGAGGTGCTAAGGAAGGAACATGATTAGAGAGCTTTACGAAACAAAGGCTTTTGCAAAGGAATTGGAGTTCCCATGGCCAAACATGGAAAACCACGACCGTGGTTTAGGCATTGAGGGCGTGGAAAACAAGGTCGAGAGAACAAGAAAGGTTCCACAACCCATTCACGGGCGTGGAAATTTGTACAAGACCGTGGTTTCTATGACGATTTCCACGTGTCATATGTGCCACGTCAGCAGCAGTCATTGGGCTTTCGTAACCCTAATTTTCCCTATAAGAAGGCTGAGGCAAGGAGAAAAAAGGGACTCGCGTTTAGGGCATTTAGAAAGCATTGTTTGGGAAGATCATACTGTGTACACGGAAGATTCGGAGAAGGACGCATTTTTAAATTACGTACTTGGAGAAAGATCTTAGGGTTTTGATAGAAGGCGGATTGACATCCCGTTCTTCTTTGTTCCTTGACTATTGTGAGAGATTCTTATTCTATTCCCTATACATTGAACACATTGACAGATTATTGGTTTTATTGAGATTGGCATCTCTAAATAGAAAAACATCAATCTCCTAGGCTTCGGTTATTGTGCACCATTGTCCATACTTCTAAAAAGTAAAGTCGAAAATTTTGTGCTGAAAAGGGAGACCAAAGCTCTCAAAACGTGGTTAGTTCAAGGTTGCAAAAAGAAAAGAGTTTCTGTTGTTCCTTTTTCCCGGATTTGTGCACCACATTCCCTTATAAGTTTCCCACCTATTCACGTTTCTTGACCTTTACTCGAAAGTCCTTATGATCTATGGAATGTTGTTTGACTTGGTTATCTAAATTGGTGTTTCACATGATTGATTTTGACAATGCTTAAGGTTATGATGTTTGTTTTGATGTTTATGCAATATATGATCTTTCCTTTGTTGGACATGATTTGATTTATGTGAATAGAAGTTCTCAAGGAGATATGAAGCAAGATTTGAGGATGATCTATTGATTAGAAGCACAATACCAAAAAGATTGTTTTTACCTTGTTTTGCATTCATATTTCATCCTACCTTATGTTCTAAGCTTTTGAAAACCTTGCTTGGGGACAAGCAAGAGACAAGTATGGGGTATTTTGATAGCATGAAATATGACCATATTTTAGGCATTTGTTTTGGTTGTTTTTCCCCCTTTTTGTTGTGTACATGGGTATGAGTTTGAAGCATTTATGAGCACATTCACCTATTTTGTCGATATAGATATATACACAAGCTTTGTTGTGTTTTTATGTGAATAGAGGCTTGGATTGGAGCATATATGAGTGAGTACGAGTATTTGATCATGCTAGGCATCAAGAAGATGCATTGGAGGTGCTAAGGAAGGAACATGATTAGAGAGCTTTACGAAACAAAGGCTTTTGCAAAGGAATTGGAGTTCCCACGGCCAAACATGGAAAACCACGACCGTGGTTTAGGCATTGAGGGCGCGGAAAACAATGTCGAGAGAACAAGAAAGGTTCCACGACCCATTCCACGGGCGTGGAAATTTGTACAAGACCGTGGTTTCTATGAGGATTTCCACGTGTCATATGTGCCACGTCAGCAGCAGTCGTTGGGCTTTCGTAACCCTATTTATCCCTATAAGAAGGCTGAGGCAAGGAGATAAAAGGGACTCGCGTTTAGGGCATTTAGGAAGCATTGTTTGGGAAGATCATACTGTGTACACGGAAGATTCGGAGAAGGACGCATTTTTAAATTACGTACTTGGAGAAAGATCTTAGGGTTTTGATAGAAGGCGGATTGACATCCCGGTCTTCTTTGTTCCTTGACTATTGTGAGAGATTCTTATTCTATTCGCTATACATTGAACACATTCACAGATTATTGGTTTTATTGAGATTGGCATCTCGAAATATAAAAACATCAATCTCCTAGGCTTCGGTTATTGTGCACCACTGTCCATACTTCTAAAAAGTAAAGTCAAAAATTTTGTGCTGAAAAGGGAGACCAAAGCTCTCAAAACGTGGTTAGTTCAAGGTTGCATAAACAAAAGAGTTTCTGCTGTTCCTTTTTCCCGGATTTGTGCACCACATTCCCTTATAAGTTTCCCACCTATTCACGTTTCTTGACCTTTACTTGAAAGTCCTTAAGATCTATGGAATGTTGTTTGACTTGGTGATCTAAATTGGTGTTTCACATGATTGATTTTGACAATGCTTAAGGTTATGATGTTTATGCAATATATGATCTTTCCTTTGTTAGACATGATTTGATTTATGTGAATAGAAGTTCTCAAGGAGACATGAAGCAAGATTTGAGGATGATCTATTGATTAGAAGCACAATACCAAAAAGATTGTTTTTACCTTGTTTTGCATTCATATTTCATCCTACCTTATGTTCTAAGCTTTTGAAAACCTTGCTTGGGGACAAGCAAGAGACAAGTATGGGGTATTTTGATAGCATGAAATATGACTATATTTTAGGCATTTGTTTTGGTTGTTTTTCCCCCTTTTTGTTGTGTACATGGGTATGAGTTTGAAGCATTTATGAGCACATTCACCTATTTTATCGATATAGATATATACACAAGCTTTGTTGTGTTTTTATGTAAATAGAGGCTTGGATTGGAGCATATATGAGTGAGTACGAGTATTTGATCATGCTAGGCATCAAGAAGATGCATTGGAGGTGCTAAGGAAGGAACATGATTAGAGAGCTTTACGAAACAAAGGCTTTTGCAAAGGAATTGGAGTTCCCACGGCCAAACATGGAAAACCACGACCGTGGTTTAGGCATTGAGGGCGTGGAAAACAAGGTCGAGAGAACAAGAAAGGTTCCACGACCCATTCACGGGCGTGGAAATTTGTACAAGACCGTGGTTTCTATGACGATTTCCACGTGTCATATGTGCCACGTCAGCAGCAGTCATTGGGCTTTCGTAACCCTAATTTTCCCTATAAGAAGGCTGAGGCAAGGAGAAAAAAGGGACTCGCGTTTAGGGCATTTAGAAAGCATTGTTTGGGAAGATCATACTGTGTACACGGAAGATTCGGAGAAGGACGCATTTTGAAATTACGTACCTGGAGAAAGATCTTAGGGTTTTGATAAAAGGCGGATTGACATCCCGTTCTTCTTTGTTCCTTGACTATTGTGAGAGATTCTTATTCTATTCCCTATACATAGAACACATTGACAGATTATTGGTTTTATTGAGATTGGCATCTCTAAATAGAAAAACATCAATCTCCTAGGCTTCGGTTATTGTGCACCACTGTCCATACTTCTAAAAAGTAAAGTAAAAAATTTTGTGCTGAAAAGGGAGACCAAAGCTCTCAAAACGTGGTTAGTTCAAGGTTGCATAAACAAAAGAGTTTCTGCTGTTCCTTTTTCCCGGATTTGTGCACCGCATTCCCTTATAAGTTTCCCACCTATTCACGTTTCTTGACCTTTACTCGAAAGTCCTTATGATCTATGGAATGTTGTTTGACTTGGCGATCTAAATTGGTGTTTCACATGATTGATTTTGACAATGCTTAAGGTTATGATGTTTATGCAATATATGATCTTTCCTTTGTTAGACATGATTTGATTTATGTGAATAGAAGTTCTCAAGGAGACATGAAGCAAGATTTGAGGATGATCTATTGATTAGAAGCACAATACCAAAAAGATTGTTTTTACCTTGTTTTGCATTCATATTTCATCCTACCTTATGTTCTAAGCTTTTGAAAACCTTGCTTGGGGACAAGCAAGAGACAAGTATGGGGTATTTTGATAGCATGAAATATGACCATATTTTAGGCATTTGTTTTGGTTGTTTTTCCCCCTTTTTGTTGTGTACATGGGTATGAGTTTGAAGCATTTATGAGCAGATTCACCTATTTTATCGATATAGATATATACACAAGCTTTGTTGTGTTTTTATGTGAATAGAGGCTTGGATTGGAGCATATATGAGTGAGTACGAGTATTTGATCATGCTAGGCATCAAGAAGATGCATTGGAGGTGCTAAGGAAGGAACATGATTAGAGAGCTTTACGAAACAAAGGCTTTTGCAAAGGAATTGGAGTTCCCACGGCCAAACATGGAAAACCACGACCGTGGTTTAGGCATTGAGGGCGTGGAAAACAAGGTCGAGAGAACAAGAAAGGTTCCACGACCCATTCACGGGCGTGGAAATTTGTACAAGACCGTGGTTTCTATGACGATTTCCACGTGTCATATGTGCCACGTCAGCAGCAGTCATTGGGCTTTCGTAACCCTATTTTTCCCTATAAGAAGGCTGAGGCAAGGAGAAAAAAGGGACTCGCGTTTAGGGCATTTAGAAAGCATTGTTTGGGAAGATCATACTGTGTACACGGAAGATTCGGAGAAGGACGCATTTTGAAATTACGTACTTGGAGAAAGATCTTAGGGTTTTGATAGAAGGCGGATTGACATCCCGTTCTTCTTTGTTCCTTGACTATTGTGAGAGATTCTTATTCTATTCCCTATACATTGAACACATTGACAGATTATTGGTTTTATTGAGATTGGCATCTCTAAATAGAAAAACATCAATCTCCTAGGCTTCGGTTATTGTGCACCACTGTCCATACTTCTAAACAGTAAAGTCGAAAATTTTGTGCTGAAAAGGGAGACCAAAGCTCTCAAAACGTGGTTAGTTCAAGGTTGCAAAAAGAAAAGAGTTTCTGTTGTTCCTTTTTCCCGGATTTGTGCACCACATTCCCTTATAAGTTTCCCACCTATTCACGTTTCTTGACCTTTACTCGAAAGTCCTTATGATCTATGGAATGTTGTTTGACTTGGTGATCTAAATTGGTGTTTCACATGATTGATTTTGACAATGCTTAAGGTTATGATGTTTGTTTTGATGTTTATGCAATATATGATCTTTCCTTTGTTGGACATGATTTGATTTATGTGAATAGAAGTTCTCAAGGAGATATGAAGCAAGATTTGAGGATGATCTATTGATTAGAAGCACAATACCAAAAAGATTGTTTTTACCTTGTTTTGCATTCATATTTCATCCTACCTTATGTTCTAAGCTTTTGAAAACCTTGCTTGGGGACAAGCAAGAGACAAGTATGGGGTATTTTGATAGCATGAAATATGACCATATTTTAGGCATTTGTTTTGGTTGTTTTTCCCCCTTTTTGTTGTGTACATGGGTATGAGTTTGAAGCATTTATGAGCACATTCACCTATTTTATCGATATAGATATATACACAAGCTTTGTTGTGTTTTTATGTGAATAGAGGCTTGGATTGGAGCATATATGAGTGAGTACGAGTATTTGATCATGCTAGGCATCAAGAAGATGCATTGGAGGTGCTAAGGAAGGAACATGATTAGAGAGCTTTACGAAACAAAGGCTTTTGCAAAGGAATTGGAGTTCCCACGGCCAAACATGGAAAACCACGACCGTGGTTTAGGCATTGAGGGCGTGGAAAACAAGGTCGAGAGAACAAGAAAGGTTCCACGACCCATTCACGGGCGTGGAAATTTGTACAAGACCGTGGTTTCTATGACGATTTCCACGTGTCATATGTGCCACGTCAACAGCAGTCATTGGGCTTTCGTAACCCTAATTTTCCCTATAAGAAGGCCGAGGCAAGGAGAAAAAAGGGACTCGCGTTTAGGGCATTTAGAAAGCATTGTTTGGGAAGATCATACTGTGTACACGGAAGATTCGGAGAAGGACGCATTTTGAAATTACGTACTTGGAGAAAGATCTTAGGGTTTTGATAGAAGGCGGATTGACATCCCGTTCTTCTTTGTTCCTTGACTATTGTGAGAGATTCTTATTCTATTCCCTATACATTGAACACATTGACAGATTATTGGTTTTATTGAGATTGGCATCTCTAAATAGAAAAACATCAATCTCCTAGGCTTCGGTTATTGTGCACCACTGTCCATACTTCTAAAAAGTAAAGTCGAAAATTTTGTGCTGAAAAGGGAGACCAAAGCTCTCAAAACGTGGTTAGTTCAAGGTTGCAAAAAGAAAAGAGTTTATGTTGTTCCTTTTTCCCGGATTTGTGCACCACATTCCCTTATAAGTTTCCCACCTATTCACGTTTCTTGACCTTTACTTGAAAGTCCTTAAGATCTATGGAATGTTGTTTGACTTGGTGATCTAAATTGGTGTTTCACATGATTGATTTTGACAATGCTTAAGGTTATGATGTTTATGCAATATATGATCTTTCCTTTGTTAGACATGATTTGATTTATGTGAATAGAAGTTCTCAAGGAGACATGAAGCAAGATTTGAGGATGATCTATTGATTAGAAGCACAATACCAAAAAGATTGTTTTTACCTTGTTTTGCATTCATATTTCATCCTACCTTATGTTCTAAGCTTTTGAAAACCTTGCTTGGGGACAAGCAAGAGACAAGTATGGGGTATTTTGATAGCATGAAATATGACCATATTTTAGGCATTTGTTTTGGTTGTTTTTCCCCCTTTTTGTTGTGTACATGGGTATGAGTTTGAAGCATTTATGAGCACATTCACCTATTTTATCGATATAGATATATACACAAGCTTTGTTGTGTTTTTATGTGAATAGAGGCTTGGATTGGAGCATATATGAGTGAGTACGAGTATTTGATCATGCTAGGCATCAAGAAGATGCATTGGAGGTGCTAAGGAAGGAACATGATTAGAGAGCTTTACGAAACAAAGGCTTTTGCAAAGGAATTTGAGTTCCCACGGCCAAACATGGAAAACCACGACCGTGGTTTAGGCATTGAGGGCGTGGAAAACAAGGTCGAGAGAACAAGAAAGGTTCCACGACCCATTCACGGGCGTGGAAATTTGTACAAGACCGTGGTTTCTATGACGATTTCCACGTGTCATATGTGCCACGTCAGCAGCAGTCATTGGGCTTTCGTAACCCTAATTTTCCCTATAAGAAGGCTGAGGCAAGGAGAAAAAAGGGACTCGCGTTTAGGGCATTTAGAAAGCATTGTTTGGGAAGATCATACTGTGTACACGGAAGATTCGGAGAAGGACGCATTTTGAAATTACGTACTTGGAGAAAGATCTTAGGGTTTTGATAGAAGGCGGATTGACATCCCGTTCTTCTTTGTTCCTTGACTATTGTGAGAGATTCTTATTCTATTCCCTATACATTGAACACATTGACAGATTATTGGTTTTATTGAGATTGGCATCTCTAAATAGAAAAACATCAATCTCCTAGGCTTCGGTTATTGTGCACCACTGTCCATACTTCTAAACAGTAAAGTCGAAAATTTTGTGCTGAAAAGGGAGACCAAAGCTCTCAAAACGTGGTTAGTTCAAGGTTGCAAAAAGAAAAGAGTTTCTGTTGTTCCTTTTTCCCGGATTTGTGCACCACATTCCCTTATAAGTTTCCCACCTATTCACGTTTCTTGACCTTTACTCCAAAGTCCTTATGATCTATGGAATGTTGTTTGACTTGGTGATCTAAATTGGTGTTTCACATGATTGATTTTGACAATGCTTAAGGTTATGATGTTTGTTTTGATGTTTATGCAATATATGATCTTTCTTTTGTTGGACATGATTTGATTTATGTGAATAGAAGTTCTCAAGGAGATATGAAGCAAGATTTGAGGATGATCTATTGATTAGAAGCACAATACCAAAAAGATTGTTTTTACCTTGTTTTGCATTCATATTTCATCCTACCTTATGTTCTAAGCTTTGAAAACCTTGCTTGGGGACAAGCAAGAGACAAGTATGGGGTATTTTGATAGCATGAAATATGACCATATTTTAGGCATTTGTTTTGGTTGTTTTCCCCCCTTTTTGTTGTGTACTTGGGTATGAGTTTGAAGCATTTATGAGCACATTCACCTATTTTGTCGGTATAGATATATACACAAGCTTTGTTGTGTTTTTATGTGAATATAGGCTTGGATTGGAGCATATATGAGTGAGTACGAGTATTTGATCATGCTAGGCATCAAGAAGATGCATTGGAGGTGCTAAGGAAGGAACATGATTAGAGAGCTTTACGAAACAAAGGCTTTTGCAAAGGAATTGGAGTTCCCACGGCCAAACATGGAAAACCACGACCGTGGTTTAGGCATTGAGGGCGTGGAAAACAAGGTCGAGAGAACAAGAAAGGTTCCACGACCCATTCCACGGGCGTGGAAATTTGTACAAGACCGTGGTTTCTATTACGATTTCCACGTGTCATATGTGCCACGTCAACAGCAGTCATTGGGCTTTCGTAACCCTAATTTTCCCTATAAGAAGGCCGAGGCAAGGAGAAAAAAGGGACTCGCGTTTAGGGCATTTAGAAAGCATTGTTTGGGAAGATCATACTGTGTACACGGAAGATTCGGAGAAGGACGCATTTTGAAATTACGTACTTGGAGAAAGATCTTAGGGTTTTGATAGAAGGCGGATTGACATCCCGTTCTTCTTTGTTCCTTGACTATTGTGAGAGATTCTTATTCTATTCCCTATACATTGAACACATTGACAGATTATTGGTTTTATTGAGATTGGCATCTCTAAATAGAAAAACATCAATCTCCTAGGCTTCGGTTATTGTGCACCACTGTCCATACTTCTAAAAAGTAAAGTCGAAAATTTTGTGCTGAAAAGAGAGACCAAAGCTCTCAAAACGTGGTTAGTTCAAGGTTGCAAAAAGAAAAGAGTTTCTGTTGTTCCTTTTTCCCGGATTTGTGCACCGCATTCCCTTATAAGTTTCCCACCTATTCACGTTTCTTGACCTTTACTCGAAAGTCCTTATGATCTATGGAATGTTGTTTGACTTGGTGATCTAAATTGGTGTTTCACATGATTGATTTTGACAATGCTTAAGGTTATGATGTTTGTTTTGATGTTTATGCAATATATGATCTTTCCTTTGTTGGACATGATTTGATTTATGTGAATAGAAGTTCTCAAGGAGATATGAAGCAAGATTTGAGGATGATCTATTGATTAGAAGCACAATACCAAAAAGATTGTTTTTACCTTGTTTTGCATTCATATTTCATCCTACCTTATGTTCTAAGCTTTTGAAAACCTTGCTTGGGGACAAGCAAGAGACAAGTATGGGGTATTTTGATAGCATGAAATATGACCATATTTTAGGCATTTGTTTTGGTTGTTTTTCCCCCTTTTTGTTGTGTATATGGGTATGAGTTTGAAGCATTTATGAGCACATTCACCTATTTTATCGATATAGATATATACACAAGCTTTGTTGTGTTTTTATGTGAATAGAGGCTTGGATTGGAGCATATATGAGTGAGTACGAGTATTTGATCATGCTAGGCATCAAGAAGATGCATTGGAGGTGCTAAGGAAGGAACATGATTAGAGAGCTTTACGAAACAAAGGCTTTTGCAAAGGAATTGGAGTTCCCACGGCCAAACATGGAAAACCACGACCGTGGTTTAGGCATTGAGGGCGTGGAAAACAAGGTCGAGAGAACAAGAAAGGTTCCACGACCCATTCACGGGCGTGGAAATTTGTACAAGACCGTGGTTTCTATGACGATTTCCACGTGTCATATGTGCCACGTCAACAGCAGTCATTGGGCTTTCGTAACCCTAATTTTCCCTATAAGAAGGCTGAGGCAAGGAGAAAAAAGGGACTCGCGTTTAGGGCATTTAGAAAGCATTGTTTGGGAAGATCATACTGTGTACACGGAAGATTCGGAGAAGGACGCATTTGAAATTACGTACCTGGAGAAAGATCTTAGGGTTTTGATAGAAGGCGGATTGACATCCCGTTCTTCTTTGTTCCTTGACTATTGTGAGAGATTCTTATTCTATTCCCTATACATAGAACACATTGACAGATTATTGGTTTTATTGAGATTGGCATCTCTAAATAGAAAAACATCAATCTCCTAGGCTTCGGTTATTGTGCACCACTGTCCATACTTCTAAACAGTAAAGTCGAAAATTTTGTGCTGAAAAGGGAGACCAAAGCTCTCAAAACGTGGTTAGTTCAAGGTTGCAAAAAGAAAAGAGTTTCTATTGTTCCTTTTTCCCGGATTTGTGCACCACATTCCCTTATAAGTTTCCCACCTATTCACGTTTCTTGACCTTTACTCGAAAGTCCTTATGATCTATGGAATGTTGTTTGACTTGGTGATCTAAATTGGTGTTTCACATGATTGATTTTGACAATGCTTAAGGTTATGATGTTTGTTTTGATGTTTATGCAATATATGATCTTTCCTTTGTTGGACATGATTTGATTTATGTGAATAGAAGTTCTCAAGGAGATATGAAGCAAGATTTGAGGATGATCTATTGATTAGAAGCACAATACCAAAAAGATTGTTTTTACCTTGTTTTGCATTCATATTTCATCCTACCTTATGTTCTAAGCTTTTGAAAACCTTGCTTGGGGACAAGCAAGAGACAAGTATGGGGTATTTTGATAGCATGAAATATGACCATATTTTAGGCATTTGTTTTGGTTGTTTTTCCCCCTTTTTGTTGTGTACATGGGTATGAGTTTGAAGCATTTATGAGCACATTCACCTATTTTGTCGATATAGATATATACACAAGCTTTGTTGTGTTTTTATGTGAATAGAGGCTTGGATTGGAGCATATATGAGTGAGTACGAGTATTTGATCATGCTAGGCATCAAGAAGATGCATTGGAGGTGCTAAGGAAGGAACATGATTAGAGAGCTTTACGAAACAAAGGCTTTTGCAAAGGAATTGGAGTTCCCACGGCCAAACATGGAAAACCACGACCGTGGTTTAGGCATTGAGGGCGTGGAAAACAAGGTCGAGAGAACAAGAAAGGTTCCACGACCCATTCACGGGCGTGGAAATTTGTACAAGACCGTGGTTTCTATGACGATTTCCACGTGTCATATGTGCCACGTCAGCAGCAGTCATTGGGCTTTCGTAACCCTAATTTTCCCTATAAGAAGGCTGAGGCAAGGAGAAAAAAGGGACTCGCGTTTAGGGCATTTAGAAAGCATTGTTTGGGAAGATCATACTGTGTACACGGAAGATTCGGAGAAGGACGCATTTTGAAATTACGTACTTGGAGAAAGATCTTAGGGTTTTGATAGAAGGCGGATTGACATCCCGTTCTTCTTTGTTCCTTGACTATTGTGAGAGATTCTTATTCTATTCCCTATACATTGAACACATTGACAGATTATTGGTTTTATTGAGATTGGCATCTCTAAATAGAAAAACATCAATCTCCTAGGCTTCGGTTATTGTGCACCACTGTCCATACTTCTAAACAGTAAAGTCGAAAATTTTGTGCTGAAAAGGGAGACCAAAGCTCTCAAAACGTGGTTAGTTCAAGGTTGCAAAAAGAAAAGAGTTTCTGTTGTTCCTTTTTCCCGGATTTGTGCACCGCATTCCCTTATAAGTTTCCCACCTATTCACGTTTCTTGACCTTTACTCGAAAGTCCTTATGATCTATGGAATGTTGTTTGACTTGGTGATCTAAATTGGTGTTTCACATGATTGATTTTGACAATGCTTAAGGTTATGATGTTTATGCAATATATGATCTTTCCTTTGTTAGACATGATTTGATTTATGTGAATAGAAGTTCTCAAGGAGACATGAAGCAAGATTTGAGGATGATCTATTGATTAGAAGCACAATACCAAAAAGATTGTTTTTACCTTGTTTTGCATTCATATTTCATCCTACCTTATGTTCTAAGCTTTTGAAAACCTTGCTTGGGGACAAGCAAGAGACAAGTATGGGGTATTTTGATAGCATGAAATATGACCATATTTTAGGCATTTGTTTTGGTTGTTTTTCCCCCTTTTTGTTGTGTACATGGGTATGAGTTTGAAGCATTTATGAGCACATTCACCTATTTTATCGATATAGATATATACACAAGCTTTGTTGTGTTTTTATGTGAATAGAGGCTTGGATTGGAGCATATATGAGTGAGTACGAGTATTTGATCATGCTAGGCATCAAGAAGATGCATTGGAGGTGCTAAGGAAGGAACATGATTAGAGAGCTTTACGAAACAAAGGCTTTTGCAAAGGAATTGGAGTTCCCACGGCCAAACATGGAAAACCACGACCGTGGTTTAGGCATTGAGGGCGCGGAAAACAAGGTCGAGAGAACAAGAAAGGTTCCACGACCCATTCCACGGGCGTGGAAATTTGTACAAGACCGTGGTTTCTATGAGGATTTCCACGTGTCATATGTGCCACGTCAGCAGCAGTCGTTGGGCTTTCGTAACCCTATTTATCCCTATAAGAAGGCTGAGGCAAGGAGATAAAAGGGACTCGCGTTTAGGGCATTTAGGAAGCATTGTTTGGGAAGATCATACTGTGTACACGGAAGATTCGGAGAAGGACGCATTTTTAAATTACGTACTTGGAGAAAGATCTTAGGGTTTTGATAGAAGGCGGATTGACATCCCGTTCTTCTTTGTTCCTTGACTATTGTGAGAGATTCTTATTCTATTCCCTATACATTGAACACATTCACAGATTATTGGTTTTATTGAGATTGGCATCTCGAAATAGAAAAACATCAATCTCCTAGGCTTCGGTTATTGTGCACCACTGTCCATACTTCTAAAAAGTAAAGTAAAAAATTTTGTGCTAAAAAGGGAGACCAAAGCTCTCAAAACGTGGTTAGTTCAAGGTTGCATAAACAAAAGAGTTTCTGCTGTTCCTTTTTCCCGGATTTGTGCACCGCATTCCCTTATAAGTTTCCCACCTATTCACGTTTCTTGACCTTTACTCGAAAGTCCTTATGATCTATGGAATGTTGTTTGACTTGGTGATCTAAATTTGTGTTTCACATGATTGATTTTGACAATGCTTAAGGTTATGATGTTTATGCAATATATGATCTTTCTTTTGTTGGACATGATTTGATTTATGTGAATAGAAGTTCTCAAGGAGATATGAAGCAAGATTTGAGGATGATCTATTGATTAGAAGCACAATACCAAAAAGATTGTTTTTACCTTGTTTTGCATTCATATTTCATCCTACCTTATGTTCTAAGCTTTTGAAAACCGTGCTTGGGGACAAGCAAGAGACAAGTATGGGGTATTTTGATAGCATGAAATATGACCATATTTTAGGCATTTGTTTTGGTTGTTTTTCCCCCTTTTTGTTGTGTACATGGGTATGAGTTTGAAGCATTTATGAGCACATTCACCTATTTTATCGATATAGATATATACACAAGCTTTGTTGTGTTTTTATGTGAATAGAGGCTTGGATTGGAGCATATATGAGTGAGTACGAGTATTTGATCATGCTAGGCATCAAGAAGATGCATTGGAGGTGCTAAGGAAGGAACATGATTAGAGAGCTTTACGAAACAAAGGCTTTTGCAAAGGAATTGGAGTTCCCACGGCCAAACATGGAAAACCACGACCGTGGTTTAGGCATTGAGGGCGTGGAAAACAAGGTCGAGAGAACAAGAAAGGTTCCACGACCCATTCACGGGCGTGGAAATTTGTACAAGACCGTGGTTTCTATGACGATTTCCACGTGTCATATGTGCCACGTCAGCAGCAGTCATTGGGCTTTCGTAACCCTAATTTTCCCTATAAGAAGGCTGAGGCAAGGAGAAAAAAGGGACTCGCGTTTAGGGCATTTAGAAAGCATTGTTTGGGAAGATCATACTGTGTACACGGAAGATTCGGAGAAGGACGCATTTTGAAATTACGTACCTGGAGAAAGATCTTAGGGTTTTGATAAAAGGCGGATTGACATCCCGTTCTTCTTTGTTCCTTGACTATTGTGAGAGATTCTTATTCTATTCCCTATACATAGAACACATTGACAGATTATTGGTTTTATTGAGATTGGCATCTCTAAATAGAAAAACATCAATCTCCTAGGCTTCGGTTATTGTGCACCACTGTCCATACTTCTAAACAGTAAAGTCGAAAATTTTGTGCTGAAAAGGGAGACCAAAGCTCTCAAAACGTGGTTAGTTCAAGGTTGCAAAAAGAAAAGAGTTTCTGTTGTTCCTTTTTCCCGGATTTGTGCACCACATTCCCTTATAAGTTTCCCACCTATTCACGTTTCTTGACCTTTACTCCAAAGTCCTTATGATCTATGGAATGTTGTTTGACTTGGTGATCTAAATTGGTGTTTCACATGATTGATTTTGACAATGCTTAAGGTTATGATGTTTGTTTTGATGTTTATGCAATATATGATCTTTCTTTTGTTGGACATGATTTGATTTATGTGAATAGAAGTTCTCAAGGAGATATGTAGCAAGATTTGAGGATGATCTATTGATTAGAAGCACAATACCAAAAAGATTATTTTTACCTTGTTTTGCATTCATATTTCATCCTACCTTATGTTCTAAGCTTTTGAAAACCTTGCTTGGGGACAAGCAAGAGACAAGTATGGGGTATTTTGATAGCATGAAATATGACCATATTTTAGGCATTTGTTTTGGTTGTTTTTCCCCCTTTTTGTTGTGTACATGGGTATGAGTTTGAAGCATTTATGAGCACATTCACCTATTTTGTCGATATAGATATATACACAAGCTTTGTTGTGTTTTTATGTGAATAGAGGCTTGGATTGGAGCATATATGAGTGAGTACGAGTATTTGATCATGCTAGGCATCAAGAAGATGCATTGGAGGTGCTAAGGAAGGAACATGATTAGAGAGCTTTACGAAACAAAGGCTTTTGCAAAGGAATTGGAGTTCCCACGGCCAAACATGGAAAACCACGACCGTGGTTTAGGCATTGAGGGCGTGGAAAACAAGGTCGAGAGAACAAGAAAGGTTCCACGACCCATTCACGGGCGTGGAAATTTGTACAAGACCGTGGTTTCTATGACGATTTCCACGTGTCATATGTGCCACGTCAGCAGCAGTCGCTGGGCTTTCGTAACCCTATTTTTCCCTATAAGAAGGCTGAGGCAAGGAGAAAAAAGGGACTCGCGTTTAGGGCATTTAGAAAGCATTGTTTGGGAAGATCATAATGTGTACACGGAAGATTCGGAGAAGGACGCATTTTCAAATTACGTACTTGGAGAAAGATCTTAGGGTTTTGATAGAAGGCGGATTGACATCCCGTTCTTCTTTGTTCCTTGACTATTGTGAGAGATTCTTATTCTATTCCCTATACATTGAACACATTGACAGATTATTGGTTTTATTGAGATTGGCATCTCTAAATAGAAAAACATCAATCTCCTAGGCTTCGGTTATTGTGCACCACTGTCCATACTTCTAAAAAGTAAAGTCGAAAATTTTGTGCTGAAAAGGGAGACCAAAGCTCTCAAAACGTGGTTAGTTCAAGGTTGCAAAAAGAAAAGAGTTTATGTTGTTCCTTTTTCCCGGATTTGTGCACCACATTCCCTTATAAGTTTCCCACCTATTCACGTTTCTTGACCTTTACTTGAAAGTCCTTAAGATCTATGGAATGTTGTTTGACTTGGTGATCTAAATTGGTGTTTCACATGATTGATTTTGACAATGCTTAAGGTTATGATGTTTATGCAATATATGATCTTTCCTTTGTTAGACATGATTTGATTTATGTGAATAGAAGTTCTCAAGGAGACATGAAGCAAGATTTGAGGATGATCTATTGATTAGAAGCACAATACCAAAAAGATTGTTTTTACCTTGTTTTGCATTCATATTTCATCCTACCTTATGTTCTAAGCTTTTGAAAACCTTGCTTGGGGACAAGCAAGAGACAAGTATGGGGTATTTTGATAGCATGAAATATGACCATATTTTAGGCATTTGTTTTGGTTGTTTTTCCCCCTTTTTGTTGTGTACATGGGTATGAGTTTGAAGCATTTATGAGCACATTCACCTATTTTATCGATATAGATATATACACAAGCTTTGTTGTGTTTTTATGTGAATAGAGGCTTGGATTGGAGCATATATGAGTGAGTACGAGTATTTGATCATGCTAGGCATCAAGAAGATGCATTGGAGGTGCTAAGGAAGGAACATGATTAGAGAGCTTTACGAAACAAAGGCTTTTGCAAAGGAATTTGAGTTCCCACGGCCAAACATGGAAAACCACGACCGTGGTTTAGGCATTGAGGGCGTGGAAAACAAGGTCGAGAGAACAAGAAAGGTTCCACGACCCATTCACGGGCGTGGAAATTTGTACAAGACCGTGGTTTCTATGACGATTTCCACGTGTCATATGTGCCACGTCAGCAGCAGTCATTGGGCTTTCGTAACCCTAATTTTCCCTATAAGAAGGCTGAGGCAAGGAGAAAAAAGGGACTCGCGTTTAGGGCATTTAGAAAGCATTGTTTGGGAAGATCATACTGTGTACACGGAAGATTCGGAGAAGGACGCATTTTGAAATTACGTACTTGGAGAAAGATCTTAGGGTTTTGATAGAAGGCGGATTGACATCCCGTTCTTCTTTGTTCCTTGACTATTGTGAGAGATTCTTATTCTATTCCCTATACATTGAACACATTGACAGATTATTGGTTTTATTGAGATTGGCATCTCTAAATAGAAAAACATCAATCTCCTAGGCTTCGGTTATTGTGCACCACTGTCCATACTTCTAAACAGTAAAGTCGAAAATTTTGTGCTGAAAAGGGAGACCAAAGCTCTCAAAACGTGGTTAGTTCAAGGTTGCAAAAAGAAAAGAGTTTCTGTTGTTCCTTTTTCCCGGATTTGTGCACCACATTCCCTTATAAGTTTCCCACCTATTCACGTTTCTTGACCTTTACTCCAAAGTCCTTATGATCTATGGAATGTTGTTTGACTTGGTGATCTAAATTGGTGTTTCACATGATTGATTTTGACAATGCTTAAGGTTATGATGTTTGTTTTGATGTTTATGCAATATATGATCTTTCTTTTGTTGGACATGATTTGATTTATGTGAATAGAAGTTCTCAAGGAGATATGTAGCAAGATTTGAGGATGATCTATTGATTAGAAGCACAATACCAAAAAGATTATTTTTACCTTGTTTTGCATTCATATTTCATCCTACCTTATGTTCTAAGCTTTTGAAAACCTTGCTTGGGGACAAGCAAGAGACAAGTATGGGGTATTTTGATAGCATGAAATATGACCATATTTTAGGCATTTGTTTTGGTTGTTTTTCCCCCTTTTTGTTGTGTACATGGGTATGAGTTTGAAGCATTTATGAGCACATTCACCTATTTTGTCGATATAGATATATACACAAGCTTTGTTGTGTTTTTATGTGAATAGAGGCTTGGATTGGAGCATATATGAGTGAGTACGAGTATTTGATCATGCTAGGCATCAAGAAGATGCATTGGAGGTGCTAAGGAAGGAACATGATTAGAGAGCTTTACGAAACAAAGGCTTTTGCAAAGGAATTGGAGTTCCCACGGCCAAACATGGAAAACCACGACCGTGGTTTAGGCATTGAGGGCGTGGAAAACAAGGTCGAGAGAACAATAAAGGTTCCACGACCCATTCACGGGCGTGGAAATTTGTACAAGACCGTGGTTTCTATGACGATTTCCACGTGTCATATGTGCCACGTCAGCAGCAGTCATTGGGCTTTCGTAACCCTAATTTTCCCTATAAGAAGGCTGAGGCAAGGAGAAAAAAGGGACTCGCGTTTAGGGCATTTAGAAAGCATTGTTTGGGAAGATCATACTGTGTACACGGAAGATTCGGAGAAGGACGCATTTGAAATTACGTACCTGGAGAAAGATCTTAGGGTTTTGATAGAAGGCGGATTGACATCCCGTTCTTCTTTGTTCCTTGACTATTGTGAGAGATTCTTATTCTATTCCCTATACATAGAACACATTGACAGATTATTGGTTTTATTGAGATTGGCATCTCTAAATAGAAAAACATCAATCTCCTAGGCTTCGGTTATTGTGCACCACTGTCCATACTTCTAAAAAGTAAAGTAAAAAATTTTGTGCTGAAAAGGGAGACCAAAGCTCTCAAAACGTGGTTAGTTCAAGGTTGCATAAACAAAAGAGTTTCTGCTGTTCCTTTTTCCCGGATTTGTGCACCGCATTCCCTTATAAGTTTCCCACCTATTCACGTTTCTTGACCTTTACTCGAAAGTCCTTATGATCTATGGAATGTTGTTTGACTTGGCGATCTAAATTGGTGTTTCACATGATTGATTTTGACAATGCTTAAGGTTATGATGTTTATGCAATATATGATCTTTCCTTTGTTAGACATGATTTGATTTATGTGAATAGAAGTTCTCAAGGAGACATGAAGCAAGATTTGAGGATGATCTATTGATTAGAAGCACAATACCAAAAAGATTGTTTTTACCTTGTTTTGCATTCATATTTCATCCTACCTTATGTTCTAAGCTTTTGAAAACCTTGCTTGGGGACAAGCAAGAGACAAGTATGGGGTATTTTGATAGCATGAAATATGACCATATTTTAGGCATTTGTTTTGGTTGTTTTTCCCCCTTTTTGTTGTGTACATGGGTATGAGTTTGAAGCATTTATGAGCACATTCACCTATTTTATCGATATAGATATATACACAAGCTTTGTTGTGTTTTTATGTGAATAGAGGCTTGGATTCGAGCATATATGAGTGAGTACGAGTATTTGATCATGCTAGGCATCAAGAAGATGCATTGGAGGTGCTAAGGAAGGAACATGATTAGAGAGCTTTACGAAACAAAGGCTTTTGCAAAGGAATTGGAGTTCCCACGGCCAAACATGGAAAACCACGACCGTGGTTTAGGCATTGAGGGCGTGGAAAACAAGGTCGAGAGAACAATAAAGGTTCCACGACCCATTCACGGGCGTGGAAATTTGTACAAGACCGTGGTTTCTATGACGATTTCCACGTGTCATATGTGCCACGTCAGCAGCAGTCATTGGGCTTTCGTAACCCTAATTTTCCCTATAAGAAGGCTGAGGCAAGGAGAAAAAAGGGACTCGCGTTTAGGGCATTTAGAAAGCATTGTTTGGGAAGATCATACTGTGTACACGGAAGATTCGGAGAAGGACGCATTTTGAAATTACGTACTTGGAGAAAGATCTTAGGGTTTTGATAGAAGGCGGATTGACATCCCGTTCTTCTTTGTTCCTTGACTATTGTGAGAGATTCTTATTCTATTCCCTATACATTGAACACATTGACAGATTATTGGTTTTATTGAGATTGGCATCTCTAAATAGAAAAACATCAATCTCCTAGGCTTCGGTTATTGTGCACCACTGTCCATACTTCTAAACAGTAAAGTCGAAAATTTTGTGCTGAAAAGGGAGACCAAAGCTCTCAAAACGTGGTTAGTTCAAGGTTGCAAAAAGAAAAGAGTTTCTGTTGTTCCTTTTTCCCGGATTTGTGCACCACATTCCCTTATAAGTTTCCCACCTATTCACGTTTCTTGACCTTTACTCCAAAGTCCTTATGATCTATGGAATGTTGTTTGACTTGGTGATCTAAATTGGTGTTTCACATGATTGATTTTGACAATGCTTAAGGTTATGATGTTTGTTTTGATGTTTATGCAATATATGATCTTTCTTTTGTTGGACATGATTTGATTTATGTGAATAGAAGTTCTCAAGGAGATATGAAGCAAGATTTGAGGATGATCTATTGATTAGAAGCACAATACCAAAAAGATTGTTTTTACCTTGTTTTGCATTCATATTTCATCCTACCTTATGTTCTAAGCTTTGAAAACCTTGCTTGGGGACAAGCAAGAGACAAGTATGGGGTATTTTGATAGCATGAAATATGACCATATTTTAGGCATTTGTTTTGGTTGTTTTCCCCCCTTTTTGTTGTGTACTTGGGTATGAGTTTGAAGCATTTATGAGCACATTCACCTATTTTGTCGGTATAGATATATACACAAGCTTTGTTGTGTTTTTATGTGAATATAGGCTTGGATTGGAGCATATATGAGTGAGTACGAGTATTTGATCATGCTAGGCATCAAGAAGATGCATTGGAGGTGCTAAGGAAGGAACATGATTAGAGAGCTTTACGAAACAAAGGCTTTTGCAAAGGAATTGGAGTTCCCACGGCCAAACATGGAAAACCACGACCGTGGTTTAGGCATTGAGGGCGTGGAAAACAAGGTCGAGAGAACAAGAAAGGTTCCACGACCCATTCCACGGGCGTGGAAATTTGTACAAGACCGTGGTTTCTATTACGATTTCCACGTGTCATATGTGCCACGTCAACAGCAGTCATTGGGCTTTCGTAACCCTAATTTTCCCTATAAGAAGGCCGAGGCAAGGAGAAAAAAGGGACTCGCGTTTAGGGCATTTAGAAAGCATTGTTTGGGAAGATCATACTGTGTACACGGAAGATTCGGAGAAGGACGCATTTTGAAATTACGTACTTGGAGAAAGATCTTA
>BSUD01000007.1:68367417-68378682 GCA_033239045.1 Fagopyrum esculentum
GACATGATTTGATTTATGTGAATAGAAGTTCTCAAGGAGACATGAAGCAAGATTTGAGGATGATCTATTGATTAGAAGCACAATACCAAAAAGATTGTTTTTACCTTGTTTTGCATTCATATTTCATCCTACCTTATGTTCTAAGCTTTTGAAAACCTTGCTTGGGGACAAGCAAGAGACAAGTATGGGGTATTTTGATAGCATGAAATATGACCATATTTTAGGCATTTGTTTTGGTTGTTTTTCCCCCTTTTTGTTGTGTACATGGGTATGAGTTTGAAGCATTTATGAGCACATTCACCTATTTTATCGATATAGATATATACACAAGCTTTGTTGTGTTTTTATGTGAATAGAGGCTTGGATTGGAGCATATATGAGTGAGTACGAGTATTTGATCATGCTAGGCATCAAGAAGATGCATTGGAGGTGCTAAGGAAGGAACATGATTAGAGAGCTTTACGAAACAAAGGCTTTTGCAAAGGAATTTGAGTTCCCACGGCCAAACATGGAAAACCACGACCGTGGTTTAGGCATTGAGGGCGTGGAAAACAAGGTCGAGAGAACAAGAAAGGTTCCACGACCCATTCACGGGCGTGGAAATTTGTACAAGACCGTGGTTTCTATGACGATTTCCACGTGTCATATGTGCCACGTCAGCAGCAGTCATTGGGCTTTCGTAACCCTAATTTTCCCTATAAGAAGGCTGAGGCAAGGAGAAAAAAGGGACTCGCGTTTAGGGCATTTAGAAAGCATTGTTTGGGAAGATCATACTGTGTACACGGAAGATTCGGAGAAGGACGCATTTTGAAATTACGTACTTGGAGAAAGATCTTAGGGTTTTGATAGAAGGCGGATTGACATCCCGTTCTTCTTTGTTCCTTGACTATTGTGAGAGATTCTTATTCTATTCCCTATACATTGAACACATTGACAGATTATTGGTTTTATTGAGATTGGCATCTCTAAATAGAAAAACATCAATCTCCTAGGCTTCGGTTATTGTGCACCACTGTCCATACTTCTAAACAGTAAAGTCGAAAATTTTGTGCTGAAAAGGGAGACCAAAGCTCTCAAAACGTGGTTAGTTCAAGGTTGCAAAAAGAAAAGAGTTTCTGTTGTTCCTTTTTCCCGGATTTGTGCACCACATTCCCTTATAAGTTTCCCACCTATTCACGTTTCTTGACCTTTACTCCAAAGTCCTTATGATCTATGGAATGTTGTTTGACTTGGTGATCTAAATTGGTGTTTCACATGATTGATTTTGACAATGCTTAAGGTTATGATGTTTGTTTTGATGTTTATGCAATATATGATCTTTCTTTTGTTGGACATGATTTGATTTATGTGAATAGAAGTTCTCAAGGAGATATGTAGCAAGATTTGAGGATGATCTATTGATTAGAAGCACAATACCAAAAAGATTATTTTTACCTTGTTTTGCATTCATATTTCATCCTACCTTATGTTCTAAGCTTTTGAAAACCTTGCTTGGGGACAAGCAAGAGACAAGTATGGGGTATTTTGATAGCATGAAATATGACCATATTTTAGGCATTTGTTTTGGTTGTTTTTCCCCCTTTTTGTTGTGTACATGGGTATGAGTTTGAAGCATTTATGAGCACATTCACCTATTTTGTCGATATAGATATATACACAAGCTTTGTTGTGTTTTTATGTGAATAGAGGCTTGGATTGGAGCATATATGAGTGAGTACGAGTATTTGATCATGCTAGGCATCAAGAAGATGCATTGGAGGTGCTAAGGAAGGAACATGATTAGAGAGCTTTACGAAACAAAGGCTTTTGCAAAGGAATTGGAGTTCCCACGGCCAAACATGGAAAACCACGACCGTGGTTTAGGCATTGAGGGCGTGGAAAACAAGGTCGAGAGAACAAGAAAGGTTCCACGACCCATTCCACGGGCGTGGAAATTTGTACAAGACCGTGGTTTCTATGAGGATTTCCACGTGTCATATGTGCCACGTCAGCAGCAGTCGTTGGGCTTTCGTAACCCTATTTATCCCTATAAGAAGGCTGAGGCAAGGAGAAAAAAGGGACTCGCGTTTAGGGCATTTAGGAAGCATTGTTTGGGAAGATCATACTGTGTACAGGGAAGATTTGGAGAAGGACGCATTTTGAGATTACGTACTTGGAGAAAGATCTTAGGGTTTTGATAGAAGGCGGATTCACATCCCGTTCTTCTTTGTTCCTTGACTATTGTGAGAGATTCTTATTCTATTCCCTATACATTGAACACATTCACAGATTATCGGTTTTATTGAGATTGGCATCTCGAAATAGAAAAACATCAATCTCCTAGGCTTCGGTTATTGTGCACCACTGTCCATACTTCTAAAAAGTAAAGTCAAAAATTTTGTGCTGAAAAGGGAGACCAAAGCTCTCAAAACGTGGTTAGTTCAAGGTTGCATAAACAAAAGAGTTTCTGCTGTTCCTTTTTCCCGGATTTGTGCACCACATTCCCTTATAAGTTTCCCACCTATTCACGTTTCTTGACCTTTACTTGAAAGTCCTTAAGATCTATGGAATGTTGTTTGACTTGGTGATCTAAATTGGTGTTTCACATGATTGATTTTGACAATGCTTAAGGTTATGATGTTTATGCAATATATGATCTTTCCTTTGTTAGACATGATTTGATTTATGTGAATAGAAGTTCTCAAGGAGACATGAAGCAAGATTTGAGGATGATCTATTGATTAGAAGCACAATACCAAAAAGATTGTTTTTACCTTGTTTTGCATTCATATTTCATCCTACCTTATGTTCTAAGCTTTTGAAAACCTTGCTTGGGGACAAGCAAGAGACAAGTATGGGGTATTTTGATAGCATGAAATATGACCATATTTTAGGCATTTGTTTTGGTTGTTTTTCCCCCTTTTTGTTGTGTACATGGGTATGAGTTTGAAGCATTTATGAGCACATTCACCTATTTTGTCGATATAGATATATACACAAGCTTTGTTGTGTTTTTATGTGAATAGAGGCTTGGATTGGAGCATATATGAGTGAGTACGAGTATTTGATCATGCTAGGCATCAAGAAGATGCATTGGAGGTGCTAAGGAAGGAACATGATTAGAGAGCTTTACGAAACAAAGGCTTTTGCAAAGGAATTGGAGTTCCCACGGCCAAACATGGAAAACCACGACCGTGGTTTAGGCATTGAGGGCGCGGAAAACAAGGTCGAGAGAACAAGAAAGGTTCCACGACCCATTCCACGGGCGTGGAAATTTGTACAAGACCGTGGTTTCTATGAGGATTTCCACGTGTCATATGTGCCACGTCAGCAGCAGTCGTTGGGCTTTCGTAACCCTATTTATCCCTATAAGAAGGCTGAGGCAAGGAGATAAAAGGGACTCGCGTTTAGGGCATTTAGGAAGCATTGTTTGGGAAGATCATACTGTGTACACGGAAGATTCGGAGAAGGACGCATTTTGAAATTACGTACTTGGAGAAAGATCTTAGGGTTTTGATAGAAGGCGGATTGACATCCCGTTCTTCTTTGTTCCTTGACTATTGTGAGAGATTCTTATTCTATTCCCTATACATTAAACACATTCACAGATTATTGGTTTTATTGAGATTGGCATCTCGAAATAGAAAAACATCAATCTCCTAGGCTTCGGTTATTGTGCACCACTGTCCATACTTCTAAAAAGTAAAGTAAAAAATTTTGTGCTGAAAAGGGAGACCAAAGCTCTCAAAACGTGGTTAGTTCAAGGTTGCATAAACAAAAGAGTTTCTGCTGTTCCTTTTTCCCGGATTTGTGCACCGCATTCCCTTATAAGTTTCCCACCTATTCACGTTTCATGACCTTTACTCGAAAGTCCTTATGATCTATGGAATGTTGTTTGACTTGGTGATCTAAATTGGTGTTTCACATGATTGATTTTGACAATGCTTAAGGTTATGATTTTTGTTTTGATGTTTATGCAATATATGATCTTTCCTTTGTTGGACATGATTTGATTTATGTGAATAGAAGTTCTCAAGGAGATATGAAGCAAGATTTGAGGATGATCTATTGATTAGAAGCACAATACCAAAAAGATTGTTTTTACCTTGTTTTGCATTCATATTTCATCCTACCTTATGTTCTAAGCTTTTGAAAACCTTGCTTGGGGACAAGCAAGAGACAAGTATGGGGTATTTTGATAGCATGAAATATGACCATATTTTAGGCATTTGTTTTGGTTGTTTTTCCCCCTTTTTGTTGTGTACATGGGTATGAGTTTGAAGCATTTATGAGCACATTCACCTATTTTGTCGATATAGATATATACACAAGCTTTGTTGTGTTTTTATGTGAATAGAGGCTTGGATTGGAGCATATATGAGTGAGTACGAGTATTTGATCATGCTAGGCATCAAGAAGATGCATTGGAGGTGCTAAGGAAGGAACATGATTAGAGAGCTTTACGAAACAAAGGCTTTTGCAAAGGAATTGGAGTTCCCACGGCCAAACATGGAAAACCACGACCGTGGTTTAGGCATTGAGGGCGTGGAAAACAAGGTCGAGAGAACAAGAAAGGTTCCACGACCCATTCACGGGCGTGGAAATTTGTACAAGACCGTGGTTTCTATGACGATTTCCACGTGTCATATGTGCCACGTCAGCAGCAGTCATTGGGCTTTCGTAACCCTATTTTTCCCTATAAGAAGGCTGAGGCAAGGAGAAAAAAGGGACTCGCGTTTAGGGCATTTAGAAAGCATTGTTTGGGAAGATCATACTGTGTACACGGAAGATTCGGAGAAGGACGCATTTTGAAATTACGTACTTGGAGAAAGATCTTAGGGTTTTGATAGAAGGCGGATTGACATCCCGTTCTTCTTTGTCCCTTGACTATTGTGAGAGATTCTTATTCTATTCCCTATACATTGAACACATTGACAGATTATTGGTTTTATTGAGATTGGCATCTCTAAATAGAAAAACATCAATCTCCTAGGCTTCGGTTATTGTGCACCACTGTCCATACTTCTAAAAAGTAAAGTCGAAAATTTTGTGCTGAAAAGGGAGACCAAAGCTCTCAAAACGTGGTTAGTTCAAGGTTGCAAAAAGAAAAGAGTTTATGTTGTTCCTTTTTCCCGGATTTGTGCACCACATTCCCTTATAAGTTTCCCACCTATTCACGTTTCTTGACCTTTACTTGAAAGTCCTTAAGATCTATGGAATGTTGTTTGACTTGGTGATCTAAATTGGTGTTTCACATGATTGATTTTGACAATGCTTAAGGTTATGATGTTTATGCAATATATGATCTTTCCTTTGTTAGACATGATTTGATTTATGTGAATAGAAGTTCTCAAGGAGACATGAAGCAAGATTTGAGGATGATCTATTGATTAGAAGCACAATACCAAAAAGATTGTTTTTACCTTGTTTTGCATTCATATTTCATCCTACCTTATGTTCTAAGCTTTTGAAAACCTTGCTTGGGGACAAGCAAGAGACAAGTATGGGGTATTTTGATAGCATGAAATATGACTATATTTTAGGCATTTGTTTTGGTTGTTTTTCCCCCTTTTTGTTGTGTACATGGGTATGAGTTTGAAGCATTTATGAGCACATTCACCTATTTTATCGATATAGATATATACACAAGCTTTGTTGTGTTTTTATGTAAATAGAGGCTTGGATTGGAGCATATATGAGTGAGTACGAGTATTTGATCATGCTAGGCATCAAGAAGATGCATTGGAGGTGCTAAGGAAGGAACATGATTAGAGAGCTTTACGAAACAAAGGCTTTTGCAAAGGAATTGGAGTTCCCACGGCCAAACATGGAAAACCACGACCGTGGTTTAGGCATTGAGGGCGTGGAAAACAAGGTCGAGAGAACAAGAAAGGTTCCACGACCCATTCACGGGCGTGGAAATTTGTACAAGACCGTGGTTTCTATGACGATTTCCACGTGTCATATGTGCCACGTCAGCAGCAGTCATTGGGCTTTCGTAACCCTAATTTTCCCTATAAGAAGGCTGAGGCAAGGAGAAAAAAGGGACTCGCGTTTAGGGCATTTAGAAAGCATTGTTTGGGAAGATCATACTGTGTACACGGAAGATTCGGAGAAGGACGCATTTTGAAATTACGTACCTGGAGAAAGATCTTAGGGTTTTGATAAAAGGCGGATTGACATCCCGTTCTTCTTTGTTCCTTGACTATTGTGAGAGATTCTTATTCTATTCCCTATACATAGAACACATTGACAGATTATTGGTTTTATTGAGATTGGCATCTCTAAATAGAAAAACATCAATCTCCTAGGCTTCGGTTATTGTGCACCACTGTCCATACTTCTAAAAAGTAAAGTAAAAAATTTTGTGCTGAAAAGGGAGACCAAAGCTCTCAAAACGTGGTTAGTTCAAGGTTGCATAAACAAAAGAGTTTCTGCTGTTCCTTTTTCCCGGATTTGTGCACCGCATTCCCTTATAAGTTTCCCACCTATTCACGTTTCTTGACCTTTACTCGAAAGTCCTTATGATCTATGGAATGTTGTTTGACTTGGCGATCTAAATTGGTGTTTCACATGATTGATTTTGACAATGCTTAAGGTTATGATGTTTATGCAATATATGATCTTTCCTTTGTTAGACATGATTTGATTTATGTGAATAGAAGTTCTCAAGGAGACATGAAGCAAGATTTGAGGATGATCTATTGATTAGAAGCACAATACCAAAAAGATTGTTTTTACCTTGTTTTGCATTCATATTTCATCCTACCTTATGTTCTAAGCTTTTGAAAACCTTGCTTGGGGACAAGCAAGAGACAAGTATGGGGTATTTTGATAGCATGAAATATGACCATATTTTAGGCATTTGTTTTGGTTGTTTTTCCCCCTTTTTGTTGTGTACATGGGTATGAGTTTGAAGCATTTATGAGCACATTCACCTATTTTATCGATATAGATATATACACAAGCTTTGTTGTGTTTTTATGTGAATAGAGGCTTGGATTGGAGCATATATGAGTGAGTACGAGTATTTGATCATGCTAGGCATCAAGAAGATGCATTGGAGGTGCTAAGGAAGGAACATGATTAGAGAGCTTTACGAAACAAAGGCTTTTGCAAAGGAATTGGAGTTCCCACGGCCAAACATGGAAAACCACGACCGTGGTTTAGGCATTGAGGGCGTGGAAAACAAGGTCGAGAGAACAAGAAAGGTTCCACGACCCATTCACGGGCGTGGAAATTTGTACAAGACCGTGGTTTCTATGACGATTTCCACGTGTCATATGTGCCACGTCAGCAGCAGTCATTGGGCTTTCGTAACCCTATTTTTCCCTATAAGAAGGCTGAGGCAAGGAGAAAAAAGGGACTCGCGTTTAGGGCATTTAGAAAGCATTGTTTCGGAAGATCATACTGTGTACACGGAAGATTCGGAGAAGGACGCATTTTGAAATTACGTACTTGGAGAAAGATCTTAGGGTTTTGATAGAAGGCGGATTGACATCCCGTTCTTCTTTGTTCCTTGACTATTGTGAGAGATTCTTATTCTATTCCCTATACATTGAACACATTGACAGATTATTGGTTTTATTGAGATTGGCATCTCTAAATAGAAAAACATCAATCTCCTAGGCTTCGGTTATTGTGCACCACTGTCCATACTTCTAAAAAGTAAAGTCGAAAATTTTGTGCTGAAAAGGGAGACCAAAGCTCTCAAAACGTGGTTAGTTCAAGGTTGCAAAAAGAAAAGAGTTTCTGTTGTTCCTTTTTCCCGGATTTGTGCACCGCATTCCCTTATAAGTTTCCCACCTATTCACGTTTCTTGACCTTTACTCGAAAGTCCTTATGATCTATGGAATGTTGTTTGACTTGGTGATCTAAATTGGTGTTTCACGTGATTGATTTTGACAATGCTTAAGGTTATGATGTTTGTTTTGATGTTTATGCAATATATGATCTTTCCTTTGTTGGACATGATTTGATTTATGTGAATAGAAGTTCTCAAGGAGATATGAAGCAAGATTTGAGGATGATCTATTGATTAGAAGCACAATACCAAAAAGATTGTTTTTACCTTGTTTTGCATTCATATTTCATCCTACCTTATGTTCTAAGCTTTTGAAAACCTTGCTTGGGGACAAGCAAGAGACAAGTATGGGGTATTTTGATAGCATGAAATATGACCATATTTTAGGCATTTGTTTTGGTTGTTTTTCCCCCTTTTTGTTGTGTACATGGGTATGAGTTTGAAGCATTTATGAGCACATTCACCTATTTTATCGATATAGATATATACACAAGCTTTGTTGTGTTTTTATGTGAATAGAGGCTTGGATTGGAGCATATATGACTGAGTACGAGTATTTGATCATGCTAGGCATCAAGAAGATGCATTGGAGGTGCTAAGGAAGGAACATGATTAGAGAGCTTTACGAAACAAAGGCTTTTGCAAAGGAATTGGAGTTCCCACAGCCAAACATGGAAAACCACGACCGTGGTTTAGGCATTGAGGGCGTGGAAAACAAGGTCGAGAGAACAAGAAAGGTTCCACGACCCATTCACGGGCGTGGAAATTTGTACAAGACCGTGGTTTCTATGACGATTTCCACGTGTCATATGTGCCACGTCAGCAGCAGTCATTGGGCTTTCGTAACCCTAATTTTCCCTATAAGAAGGCCGAGGCAAGGAGAAAAAAGGGACTCGCGTTTAGGGCATTTAGAAAGCATTGTTTGGGAAGATCATACTGTGTACACGGAAGATTCGGAGAAGGACGCATTTTGAAATTACGTACTTGGAGAAAGATCTTAGGGTTTTGATAGAAGGCGGATTGACATCCCGTTCTTCTTTGTTCCTTGACTATTGTGAGAGATTCTTATTCTATTCCCTATACATTGAACACATTGACAGATTATTGGTTTTATTGAGATTGGCATCTCTAAATAGAAAAACATCAATCTCCTAGGCTTCGGTTATTGTGCACCACTGTCCATACTTCTAAAAAGTAAAGTCGAAAATTTTGTGCTGAAAAGGGAGACCAAAGCTCTCAAAACGTGGTTAGTTCAAGGTTGCAAAAAGAAAAGAGTTTCTGTTGTTCCTTTTTCCCGGATTTGTGCACCACATTCCCTTATAAGTTTCCCACCTATTCACGTTTCTTGACCTTTACTCGAAAGTCCTTATGATCTATGGAATGTTGTTTGACTTGGTGATCTAAATTGGTGTTTCACATGATTGATTTTGACAATGCTTAAGGTTATGATGTTTGTTTTGATGTTTATGCAATATATGATCTTTCCTTTGTTGGACATGATTTGATTTATGTGAATAGAAGTTCTCAAGGAGATATGAAGCAAGATTTGAGGATGATCTATTGATTAGAAGCACAATACCAAAAAGATTGTTTTTACCTTGTTTTGCATTCATATTTCATCCTACCTTATGTTCTAAGCTTTTGAAAACCTTGCTTGGGGACAAGCAAGAGACAAGTATGGGGTATTTTGATAGCATGAAATATGACCATATTTTAGGCATTTGTTTTGGTTGTTTTTCCCCCTTTTTGTTGTGTACATGGGTATGAGTTTGAAGCATTTATGAGCACATTCACCTATTTTATCGATATAGATATATACACAAGCTTTGTTGTGTTTTTATGTGAATAGAGGCTTGGATTGGAGCATATATGACTGAGTACGAGTATTTGATCATGCTAGGCATCAAGAAGATGCATTGGAGGTGCTAAGGAAGGAACATGATTAGAGAGCTTTACGAAACAAAGGCTTTTGCAAAGGAATTGGAGTTCCCACAGCCAAACATGGAAAACCACGACCGTGGTTTAGGCATTGAGGGCGTGGAAAACAAGGTCGAGAGAACAAGAAAGGTTCCACGACCCATTCACGGGCGTGGAAATTTGTACAAGACCGTGGTTTCTATGACGATTTCCACGTGTCATATGTGCCACGTCAGCAGCAGTCATTGGGCTTTCGTAACCCTAATTTTCCCTATAAGAAGGCCGAGGCAAGGAGAAAAAAGGGACTCGCGTTTAGGGCATTTAGAAAGCATTGTTTGGGAAGATCATACTGTGTACACGGAAGATTCGGAGAAGGACGCATTTTGAAATTACGTACTTGGAGAAAGATCTTAGGGTTTTGATAGAAGGCGGATTGACATCCCGTTCTTCTTTGTTCCTTGACTATTGTGAGAGATTCTTATTCTATTCCCTATACATTGAACACATTGACAGATTATTGGTTTTATTGAGATTGGCATCTCTAAATAGAAAAACATCAATCTCCTAGGCTTCGGTTATTGTGCACCACTGTCCATACTTCTAAAAAGTAAAGTCGAAAATTTTGTGCTGAAAAGGGAGACCAAAGCTCTCAAAACGTGGTTAGTTCAAGGTTGCAAAAAGAAAAGAGTTTCTGTTGTTCCTTTTTCCCGGATTTGTGCACCGCATTCCCTTATAAGTTTCCCACCTATTCACGTTTCTTGACCTTTACTCGAAAGTCCTTATGATCTATGGAATGTTGTTTGACTTGGTGATCTAAATTGGTGTTTCACATGATTGATTTTGACAATTCTTAAGGTTATGATGTTTGTTTTGATGTTTATGCAATATATGATCTTTCCTTTGTTGGACATGATTTGATTTATGTGAATAGAAGTTCTCAAGGAGATATGAAGCAAGATTTGAGGATGATCTATTGATTAGAAGCACAATACCAAAAAGATTGTTTTTACCTTGTCTTGCTTTCATATTTCATCCTACCTTATGTTCTAAGCTTTTGAAAACCTTGCTTGGGGACAAGCAAGAGACAAGTATGGGGTATTTCTATAGCATGAAATATGACCATATTTTAGGCATTTGTTTTGGTTGTTTTTCCCCCTTTTTGTTGTGTACATGGGTATGAGTTTGAAGCATTTATGAGCACATTCACCTATTTTATCGATATAGATATATACACAAGCTTTGTTGTGTTTTTATGTGAATAGAGGCTTGGATTGGAGCATATATGAGTGAGTACGAGTATTTGATCATGCTAGGCATCAAGAAGATGCATTGGAGGTGCTAAGGAAGGAACATGATTAGAGAGCTTTACGAAACAAAGGCTTTTGCAAAGGAATTGGAGTTCCCACGGCCAAACATGGAAAACCACGACCGTGGTTTAGGCATTGAGGGCGTGGAAAACAAGGTCGAGAGAACAAGAAAGGTTCCACGACCCATTCACGGGCGTGGAAATTTGTACAAGACCGTGGTTTCTATGACGATTTCCACGTGTCATATGTGCCACGTCA
>BSUD01000007.1:68378692-68487553 GCA_033239045.1 Fagopyrum esculentum
TTGTTCCTTTTTCCCGGATTTGTGCACCACATTCCCTTATAAGTTTCCCACCTATTCACGTTTCTTGACCTTTACTCGAAAGTCCTTATGATCTATGGAATGTTGTTTGACTTGGTGATCTAAATTGGTAATTCACATGATTGATTTTGACAATGCTTATGGTTATGATGTTTGTTTTGATGTTTATGCAATATATGATCTTTCTTTTGTTGGACATGATTTGATTTATGTGAATAGAAGTTCTCAAGGAGATATGAAGCAAGATTTGAGGATGATCTATTGATTAGAATCACAATACCAAAAAGATTGTTTTTACCTTGTTTTGCATTCATATTTCATCCTACCTTATGTTCTAAGCTTTTGAAAACCTTGCTTGGGGACAAGCAAGAGACAAGTATGGGGTATTTTGATAGCATGAAATATGACCATATTTTAGGCATTTGTTTTGGTTGTTTTTCCCCCTTTTTGTTGTGTACATGGGTATGAGTTTGAAGCATTTATGAGCACATTCACCTATTTTATCGATATAGATATATACACAAGCTTTGTTGTGTTTTTATGTGAATAGAGGCTTGGATTGGAGCATATATGAGTGAGTACGAGTATTTGATCATGCTAGGCATCAAGAAGATGCATTGGAGGTGCTAAGGAAGGAACATGATTAGAGAGCTTTACGAAACAAAGGCTTTTGCAAAGGAATTGGAGTTCCCACGGCCAAACATGGAAAACCACGACCGTGGTTTAGGCATTGAGGGCGTGGAAAACAAGGTCGAGAGAACAATAAAGGTTCCACGACCCATTCACGGGCGTGGAAATTTGTACAAGACCGTGGTTTCTATGACGATTTCCACGTGTCATATGTGCCACGTCAGCAGCAGTCATTGGGCTTTCGTAACCCTAATTTTCCCTATAAGAAGGCCGAGGCAAGGAGAAAAAAGGGACTCGCGTTTAGGGCATTTAGAAAGCATTGTTTGGGAAGATCATACTGTGTACACGGAAGATTCGGAGAAGGACGCATTTTGAAATTACGTACTTGGAGAAAGATCTTAGGGTTTTGATAGAAGGCGGATTGACATCCCGTTCTTCTTTGTTCCTTGACTATTGTGAGAGATTCTTATTCTATTCCCTATACATTGAACACATTGACAGATTATTGGTTTTATTGAGATTGGCATCTCTAAATAGAAAAACATCAATCTCCTAGGCTTCGGTTATTGTGCACCACTGTCCATACTTCTAAAAAGTAAAGTCGAAAATTTTGTGCTGAAAAGGGAGACCAAAGCTCTCAAAACGTGGTTAGTTCAAGGTTGCAAAAAGAAAAGAGTTTCTGTTGTTCCTTTTTCCCGGATTTGTGCACCACATTCCCTTATAAGTTTCCCACCTATTCACGTTTCTTGACCTTTACTCGAAAGTCCTTATGATCTATGGAATGTTGTTTGACTTGGTGATCTAAATTGGTAATTCACATGATTGATTTTGACAATGCTTATGGTTATGATGTTTGTTTTGATGTTTATGCAATATATGATCTTTCTTTTGTTGGACATGATTTGATTTATGTGAATAGAAGTTCTCAAGGAGATATGAAGCAAGATTTGAGGATGATCTATTGATTAGAATCACAATACCAAAAAGATTGTTTTTACCTTGTTTTGCATTCATATTTCATCCTACCTTATGTTCTAAGCTTTTGAAAACCTTGCTTGGGGACAAGCAAGAGACAAGTATGGGGTATTTTGATAGCATGAAATATGACCATATTTTAGGCATTTGTTTTGGTTGTTTTTCCCCCTTTTTGTTGTGTACATGGGTATGAGTTTGAAGCATTTATGAGCACATTCACCTATTTTATCGATATAGATATATACACAAGCTTTGTTGTGTTTTTATGTGAATAGAGGCTTGGATTGGAGCATATATGAGTGAGTACGAGTATTTGATCATGCTAGGCATCAAGAAGATGCATTGGAGGTGCTAAGGAAGGAATATGATTAGAGAGCTTTACGAAACAAAGGCTTTTGCAAAGGAATTGGAGTTCCCACGGCCAAACATGGAAAACCACGACCGTGGTTTAGGCATTGAGGGCGTGGAAAACAAGGTCGAGAGAACAAGAAAGGTTCCACGACCCATTCCACGGGCGTGGAAATTTGTACAAGACCGTGGTTTCTATGAGGATTTCCACGTGTCATATGTGCCACGTCAGCAGCAGTCGTTGGGCTTTCGAAACCCTATTTATCCCTATAAGAAGGCTGAGGCAAGGAGAAAAAAGGGACTCGCGTTTAGGGCATTTAGGAAGCATTGTTTGGGAAGATCATACTGTGTACAGGGAAGATTTGGAGAAGGACGCATTTTGAGATTACGTACTTGGAGAAAGATCTTAGGGTTTTGATAGAAGGCGGATTGACATCCCGTTCTTCTTTGTTCCTTGACTATTGTGAGAGATTCTTATTCTATTCCCTATACATTGAACACATTCACAGATTATTGGTTTTATTGAGATTGGCATCTCGAAATAGAAAAACATCAATCTCCTAGGCTTCGGTTATTGTGCACCACTGTCCATACTTCTAAAAAGTAAAGTCAAAAATTTTGTGCTGAAAAGGGAGACCAAAGCTCTCAAAACGTGGTTAGTTCAAGGTTGCATAAACAAAAGAGTTTCTGCTGTTCCTTTTTCCCGGATTTGTGCACCACATTCCCTTATAAGTTTCCCACCTATTCATGTTTCTTGACCTTTACTTGAAAGTCCTTAAGATCTATGGAATGTTGTTTGACTTGGTGATCTAAATTGGTGTTTCACATGATTGATTTTGACAATGCTTAAGGTTATGATGTTTATGCAATATATGATCTTTCCTTTGTTAGACATGATTTGATTTATGTGAATAGAAGTTCTCAAGGAGACATGAAGCAAGATTTGAGGATGATCTATTGATTAGAAGCACAATACCAAAAAGATTGTTTTTACCTTGTTTTGCATTCATATTTCATCCTACCTTATGTTCTAAGCTTTTGAAAACCTTGCTTGGGGACAAGCAAGAGACAAGTATGGGGTATTTTGATAGCATGAAATATGACTATATTTTAGGCATTTGTTTTGGTTGTTTTTCCCCCTTTTTGTTGTGTACATGGGTATGAGTTTGAAGCATTTATGAGCACATTCACCTATTTTATCGATATAGATATATACACAAGCTTTGTTGTGTTTTTATGTAAATAGAGGCTTGGATTGGAGCATATATGAGTGAGTACGAGTATTTGATCATGCTAGGCATCAAGAAGATGCATTGGAGGTGCTAAGGAAGGAACATGATTAGAGAGCTTTACGAAACAAAGGCTTTTGCAAAGGAATTGGAGTTCCCACGGCCAAACATGGAAAACCACGACCGTGGTTTAGGCATTGAGGGCGTGGAAAACAAGGTCGAGAGAACAAGAAAGGTTCCACGACCCATTCACGGGCGTGGAAATTTGTACAAGACCGTGGTTTCTATGACGATTTCCACGTGTCATATGTGCCACGTCAGCAGCAGTCGCTGGGCTTTCGTAACCCTATTTTTCCCTATAAGAAGGCTGAGGCAAGGAGAAAAAAGGGACTCGCGTTTAGGGCATTTAGAAAGCATTGTTTGGGAAGATCATAATGTGTACACGGAAGATTCGGAGAAGGACGCATTTTCAAATTACGTACTTGGAGAAAGATCTTAGGGTTTTGATAGAAGGCGGATTGACATCCCGTTCTTCTTTGTTCCTTGACTATTGTGAGAGATTCTTATTCTATTCCCTATACATTGAACACATTGACAGATTATTGGTTTTATTGAGATTGGCATCTCTAAATAGAAAAACATCAATCTCCTAGGCTTCGGTTATTGTGCACCACTGTCCATACTTCTAAAAAGTAAAGTCGAAAATTTTGTGCTGAAAAGGGAGACCAAAGCTCTCAAAACGTGGTTAGTTCAAGGTTGCAAAAAGAAAAGAGTTTATGTTGTTCCTTTTTCCCGGATTTGTGCACCGCATTCCCTTATAAGTTTCCCACCTATTCACGTTTCTTGACCTTTACTCGAAAGTCCTTATGATCTATGGAATGTTGTTTGACTTGGTGATCTAAATTGGTGTTTCACATGATTGATTTTGACAATGTTTAAGGTTATGATGTTTGTTTTGATGTTTATGCAATATATGATCTTTCCTTTGTTGGACATGATTTGATTTATGTGAATAGAAGTTCTCAAGGAGATATGAAGCAAGATTTGAGGATGATCTATTGATTAGAAGCACAATACCAAAAAGATTGTTTTTACCTTGTCTTGCTTTCATATTTCATCCTACCTTATGTTCTAAGCTTTTGAAAACCTTGCTTGGGGACAAGCAAGAGACAAGTATGGGGTATTTCTATAGCATGAAATATGACCATATTTTAGGCATTTGTTTTGGTTGTTTTTCCCCCTTTTTGTTGTGTACATGGGTATGAGTTTGAAGCATTTATGAGCACATTCACCTATTTTATCGATATAGATATATACACAAGCTTTGTTGTGTTTTTATGTGAATAGAGGCTTGGATTGGAGCATATATGAGTGAGTACGAGTATTTGATCATGCTAGGCATCAAGAAGATGCATTGGAGGTGCTAAGGAAGGAACATGATTAGAGAGCTTTACGAAACAAAGGCTTTTGCAAAGGAATTGGAGTTCCCACGGCCAAACATGGAAAACCACGACCGTGGTTTAGGCATTGAGGGCGTGGAAAACAAGGTCGAGAGAACAAGAAAGGTTCCACGACCCATTCACGGGCGTGGAAATTTGTACAAGACCGTGGTTTCTATGACGATTTCCACGTGTCATATGTGCCACGTCAGCAGCAGTCATTGGGCTTTCGTAACCCTAATTTTCCCTATAAGAAGGCCGAGGCAAGGAGAAAAAAGGGACTCGCGTTTAGGGCATTTAGAAAGCATTGTTTGGGAAGATCATACTGTGTACACGGAAGATTCGGAGAAGGACGCATTTTGAAATTACGTACTTGGAGAAGATCTTAGGGTTTTGATAGAAGGCGGATTGACATCCCGTTCTTCTTTGTTCCTTGACTATTGTGAGAGATTCTTATTCTATTCCCTATACATTGAACACATTGACAGATTATTGGTTTTATTGAGATTGGCATCTCTAAATAGAAAAACATCAATCTCCTAGGCTTCGGTTATTGTGCACCACTGTCCATACTTCTAAAAAGTAAAGTCGAAAATTTTGTGCTGAAAAGGGAGACCAAAGCTCTCAAAACGTGGTTAGTTCAAGGTTGCAAAAAGAAAAGAGTTTCTGTTGTTCCTTTTTCCCGGATTTGTGCACCGCATTCCCTTATAAGTTTCCCACCTATTCACGTTTCTTGACCTTTACTCGAAAGTCCTTATGATCTATGGAATGTTGTTTGACTTGGTGATCTAAATTGGTGTTTCACATGATTGATTTTGACAATTCTTAAGGTTATGATGTTTGTTTTGATGTTTATGCAATATATGATCTTTCCTTTGTTGGACATGATTTGATTTATGTGAATAGAAGTTCTCAAGGAGATATGAAGCAAGATTTGAGGATGATCTATTGATTAGAAGCACAACACCAAAAAGATTGTTTTTACCTTGTTTTGCATTCATATTTCATCCTACCTTATGTTCTAAGCTTTTGAAAACCTTGCTTGGGGACAAGCAAGAGACAAGTATGGGGTATTTTGATAGCATGAAATATGACCATATTTTAGGCATTTGTTTTGGTTGTTTTTCCCCCTTTTTGTTGTGTACATGGGTATGAGTTTGAAGCATTTATGAGCACATTCACCTATTTTGTCGATATAGATATATACACAAGCTTTGTTGTGTTTTTATGTGAATAGAGGCTTGGATTGGAGCATATATGAGTGAGTACGAGTATTTGATCATGCTAGGCATCAAGAAGATGCATTGGAGGTGCTAAGGAAGGAACATGATTAGAGAGCTTTACGAAACAAAGGCTTTTGCAAAGGAATTGGAGTTCCCACGGCCAAACATGGAAAACCACTACCGTGGTTTAGGCATTGAGGGCGTGGAAAACAAGGTTGAGAGAACAAGAAAGGTTCCACGACCCATTCCACGGGTGTGGAAATTTGTACAAGACCGTGGTTTCTATGAGGATTTCCACGTGTCATATGTGCCACGTCAGCAGCAGTCGTTGGGCTTTCGTAACCCTATTTATCCCTATAAGAAGGCTGAGGCAAGGAGAAAAAAGGGACTCGCGTTTAGGGCATTTAGGAAGCATTGTTTGGGAAGATCATACTGTGTACAGGGAAGATTTGGAGAAGGACGCATTTTGAGATTACGTACTTGGAGAAAGATCTTAGGGTTTTGATAGAAGGCGGATTGACATCCCGTTCTTCTTTGTTCCTTGACTATTGTGAGAGATTCTTATTCTATTCCCTATACATTGAACACATTCACAGATTATTGGTTTTATTGAGATTGGCATCTCGAAATAGAAAAACATCAATCTCCTAGGCTTCGATTATTGTGCACCACTGTCCATACTTCTAAAAAGTAAAGTCAAAAATTTTGTGCTGAAAAGGGAGACCAAAGCTCTCAAAACGTGGTTAGTTCAAGGTTGCATAAACAAAAGAGTTTCTGCTGTTCTTTTTTCCCGGATTTGTGCACCACATTCCCTTATAAGTTTCCCACCTATTCACGTTTCTTGACCTTTACTTGAAAGTCCTTAAGATCTATGGAATGTTGTTTGACTTGGTGATCTAAATTGGTGTTTCACATGATTGATTTTGACAATGCTTAAGGTTATGATGTTTATGCAATATATGATCTTTCCTTTGTTAGACATGATTTGATTTATGTGAATAGAAGTTCTCAAGGAGACATGAAGCAAGATTTGAGGATGATCTATTGATTAGAAGCACAATACCAAAAAGATTGTTTTTACCTTGTTTTGCATTCATATTTCATCCTACCTTATGTTCTAAGCTTTTGAAAACCTTGCTTGGGGACAAGCAAGAGACAAGTATGGGGTATTTTGATAGCATGAAATATGACCATATTTTAGGCATTTGTTTTGGTTGTTTTCCCCCCTTTTTGTTGTGTACTTGGGTATGAGTTTGAAGCATTTATGAGCACATTCACCTATTTTGTCGGTATAGATATATACACAAGCTTTGTTGTGTTTTTATGTGAATATAGGCTTGGATTGGAGCATATATGAGTGAGTACGAGTATTTGATCATGCTAGGCATCAAGATGATGCATTGGAGGTGCTAAGGAAGGAACATGATTAGAGAGCTTTACGAAACAAAGGCTTTTGCAAAGGAATTGGAGTTCCCACGGCCAAACATGGAAAACCACGACCGTGGTTTAGGCATTGAGGGCGTGGAAAACAAGGTCGAGAGAACAAGAAAGGTTCCACGACCCATTCCACGGGCGTGGAAATTTGTACAAGACCGTGGTTTCTATGACGATTTCCACGTGTCATATGTGCCACGTCAGCAGCAGTCATTGGGCTTTCGTAAACCTATTTTTCCCTATAAGAAGGCTAAGGCAAGGAGAAAAAAGGGACTCGCATTTAGGGCATTTAGGAAGCATTGTTTGGGAAGATCATACTGTGTACAGGGAAGATTCGGAGAAGGACGCATTTTGAGATTACGTACTTGGAGAAAGGTCTTAGGGTTTTGATAGAAGGCGGATTGACATCCCGTTCTTCTTTGTTCCTTGACTATTGTGAGAGATTCTTATTCTATTCCCTATACATTAAACACATTGACAGATTATTGGTTTTATTGAGATTGATTTCGGTATTTTTCATTAAGGTTTCAAAGTTCGATCTTTTATTCCTTTCTTATTTGATTGTTGTTTTACAATGATGATTGTTGGCTAAAACCCTTTAGCTATTATAAGGTTAAGGGTTGATAGTTGTGGCATAGATGTTGATAGATTGAACCAAAACAGATTGGACCTTGAGAGTTGCGAGAAACTTCGTCATCGACCTTTTCCACGGTCTGTTCTTGAGTTCCACGGCGTGGTTTCTCAATATCCAACCGTGATTTCCTCTGTCGTATGACCTTTGCTTTTTCTTTGATCCAAAGTTGAAGATATGCTTTAACCTAGCCTTGGTTTACCTTTCCTAGGTAGTAGTGAGACTCAACATCCTTTATTTCGGTTTCGAGTGTCACAACCTTAACCGTTTTGGCTTATATTTGATTCCCTTGGGTTTGGGCATGGGTATTTGAGAGTAATTCTTATCCTTCGATCCTTTCTATATTGCAGCCTCAACAACCTTTATAGAGATAGACTTTGGGTGAGACATATAGGTTTGGAACTTTGTTACGCTCAGGATGTGTGTGATACGCAATAGGTTTTAAATTTATAACTCGATATATTTCTCCTAACTCCTAGCGAACCCGCAGTGTACGGGACGTTTGTAGTAGGGATAGTATTCCGAGGTCGAACACAAAGACTAAGGTGAGATTGATTCAAATAGTGATTAAGTTTAGTGAAGATCTAGATTAAGAAAAGAGAAGGGAATAAAGAAATGAAAATCTAAATGTTTTTGGTGGGTTTTTAGGTGATCAATAAAGGATCACAAATCATGCAAAAGATACAATCAACTATGCTAACAAATCAACACAAACAAACGAGTTAAAACGAGATATAGATCAAAGAGAGAAAAACGGATTCTAGGGGTTGGAAGTTCCGGTTATGGCATAGGACTCAAGCTATCTAATCATTCCTTGGATTAACTATGATATATTGGGAGTGAGTGTTTCTAGATTGGGATCAATCACCGGGTAGGTCTCATGGTCCACTAGTCCGTCCCTAAGGTCTCATCACCGGGTAAGTCTCTAAGAACCTAAGGGATGGAATTCTACACAAACCGGATTGTCACCTAGGGATCTAACCTATTCTCACCGGGTAAGTCTCGAAAGGGTTAGCCCTAAACAACTATGCTAGCACACTTAGTCCAATGGCGGCTTATGAGGCTCACCACTACATAGGGTTTGTCATCTTTGAAATCTAAGAGTAAGAATCACCGGGTAGGTCTCTTCTAACACTTAGTTGCTAACACTAGGTCACCCTAAGGTAGATTTAACTCAACAAACACTAGGATTTCAACATTCTAACAATCTAAAACTAGATCCATCGAACCAGGGAGAATCACGGGCTGTTCTACACCTTCCACGGCCGTGGAATGACAAGAACAAATTGTGGACTCCAACAAAGGCTTCGTTAAAGTAAACAAGTGATCCAAAGGTAAATCTAAGTTCATCCTATCATAGTCTTAGCCATAACCATGTTTCATGGCAATGGATAAGCAATCATAGTCATGTTTCATGCTAATATTAGATCACCTTCATAGTCATGTTTCATGGCAATGGATAAGCAATCATGCATCAAACAAGTGAAGGCATGGAAAGACAATTGTACTTAACTCGAAAGCATGCATGAAATGTAAAAATGAGGAAGTCAAGATGATCAAGAGCATATCCAATCTAGATTACTAAGTCTTACAAACATGCAAATAGGTCATAAGGTCTTGTGAAATAAAAGGCCAAGAAACGTTGTGATTATGTGGGGATTTTTCTAGGCTATGTGATGCTAATCCGGGAATGGAACTAACTCCACAATTTTATCCTCGATCAACTTCCCTCAAGTGTATATTTTCTCCATCTTTTCTATCTTTTCTTTTTCTTTCACTTATTTTTGAGACAAGAGACAAGTATGGGGTATTTTTCTAGGCAAACATCATGATCACAAATCATTCATGGGATTCAAGAGAAGTTCTTCAAGTCCACATATGCATTCATCAATTTAACACATAAGGCCATCCATAGCCAATCCACAAGACAAGATTCATTATTAGGGTCATATCCAAGCCTAGAAAGCACAAAATTTTTTAAATTTTCTGATTTTTTTGAATTTTTCGAAATGAGTATATACAATGCAAGATATGTGATAATATTAAACTACCCTAGATGCTAATCATGCAAAAGATCATGCAAACCACACCCCATACTTAGAAACACATTGTCCCCAATGTGTAAACGAAGTAAAGAAGAATAAAAGAAGGTTCTCACAATGTAAAAATGGTTTGCCATGGTATTTGGGATTACTCGAGTGGAATTGATGTTGGATGATCCTATCAACAATGGTAGAGAGCTCTAAGTATACATCAAGGCGTCCGGACCCGCGCTAGGCACCGCTAGCCGTCCAAGTTCCGCGTCTGCTCCACCCATAATTGATGAGGGGTTCATCATCATCATTCACATGCCATGCAAGGCTTCCAATGCTACCAAGACTCTAGCACACACACAAAGCAAAACACACAAAAACAGAAAAATCAAAAACAAAAACAAAACGAAAAAGGGAAAAACGTTACCAATGGGTTGCCTCCCATCAAGCGCTTCTTTAAGGTAATTAGCTTGACCAAACTCGGGGGCGTCTCATTCTAGGTGAAGTGGGGCAATCATATCCACCGGAGCTCCCGGGATATACTTCTTCAACCGGTGCCCATTCACCTTGAAATCTCCACAATGCTCCCCTCCTATCTCAATAGCTCCATGGGGGAAGATCTTCTTCACCACATATGGCCCGGTCCATCTTGATTTTAGCTTTCCGGGAAAAAGCCGCAACCTTGAGTTGAAAAGAAGGACAAGGTCGCCTTCTCTCAACTCTTTCGGAATGAGACGCTTGTCATGCCACCGTTTGGTCCTCTCCTTGTAGATCCGGGCATTCTCATAGGCATCCAACCGGATCTCCTCAAGAGCGTTCATATCAAGCAACCTCTTCTCTCCCGCCTCCTTGAGGTCAAAATTTAGCCACTTAATGGCCCAATAAGCTCTATGCTCCATCTCTACCGGAAGATGGCAAGACTTGCCATAGACTAACTTGTAGGGAGTGGTGCCAATGGGTGTTTTGAAGGCGGTTCTATATGCCCACAAGGCATCATCGAGCTTCATAGCCCAATCCTTTCTTGTCCTAGAGACCGTCTTCTCAAGAATTCCCTTTATCTCCCGGTTGGAGATCTCCACTTGGCCACTAGTTTGGGGATGGTAAGGTGTTGCCACCTTATGAGTCACCCCATACTTAGCCAAAAGTGCCCCAAAGTTCCTATTAGTGAAGTGCTTCCCTCCATCACTTATGATCACCCTTGGTGTTCCAAACCTAGGAAAGATCACTCGGTTGAAGAACCACACAACCACCTTGGCATCATTTGTAGGAGAGGCGATTGCCTCCACCCATCTCGAAACATAATCAACCGCCAATAGGATGTAGAGGTTGCCACATGAAGAAGGGAATGGTCCCATGAAGTCCACACCCCACACATCAAATATCTCCACTTCTTGTATGTTGTTCAAGGGCATCTCATTCCTCCTTGAGATGTTGCCCGTCCTTTGGCAAGCATCACAAGCTACCAGAAATCTTTGCACATCCTTGAACAAACTTGGCCAAAAGAAACCCGATTGCAACACTTTCGCACATGTCTTGTGTGAGCTAGCATGCCCTCCACATGGCAAGGAATGACAATGGCGGATCACACTCTCCACCTCATCCTCCGGTATGCATCTTCTAAACATTCCATCCGGCCCTCTCTTGAACAAAAGTGGTTCACTCCAATAGTAATGCCTCACATCTTTGAAGAACTTCTTTCTTTGGGCATATGTCAATCCGGGAGGCACTTCCTCACACACAAGATAGTTCACAATGTCGGCATACCATGGTTCACTTCCTCTAGACACTTGGAACAAGCATTCTTCCACCATTTGCAATTGCTGATCCCGGAATGAATCATCAATCGGGATGTCATCTCTTTCAAGCTCCAATGGTGGGAGTCTACTAAGGTGATCCGTCACGGAGTTCTCGGATCCCTTCTTGTCCCGGATTTCCAAATCAATCTGTTGATGAAGAAGGATCCACCGAATCAACCTAGGCTTGGCATCCTTCTTTGTAAGGAGGTAACGGATCGCAGCATGATCCGTATACACTATGACCTTCGCTCCAACAAGATATGAGCAGAACTTCTCAAATGCATACACAACCGCTAGCAACTCCTTCTCGGTGGTAGCATAATTGAGTTGGGCGTCATCTAGCGTCTTGCTAGCATAATAAATGGCATGTGTGCGCCCATCTTTCCTTTGCCCCAAAACAGCCCCAACGGCTACATCACTTGCATCACACATGACCTCAAACGGTAGACTCCAATCCGGAGGTTGCATGATAGGCGCGGAGATCAAAGCGTTCTTCAACCTACAAAAAGCCTCAAGGCAATCCTTGGAGAAAACAAACTCAACATCTTTCATTAGTAGGTTAGTAAGAGGCTTAGAAATTTTAGAGAAGTCATTAATAAACCTCCGGTAAAAACCGGCATGCCCTAAGAAACTCCTTACCCCTTTCACCGAGGTAGGTGGTGGAAACTTCTCTATTGTTTCAATCTTGGCCCTATCAACCTCAATGCCACGGTTAGACACCACGTGTCCTAACACAATACCTTCACTTACCATGAAGTGGCATTTTTCCCAATTCAAGACAAGGTTTGTCTCCTCGCATCTCTTCAGTACTAATGACAAGTTAGCCAAGCAATTATCAAAGGAAGAACCATAGACAGAAAAATCATCCATAAACACTTCCATGATATTCTCATTGTATTCCGAAAAGATAGCCATCATACACCTTTGGAAGGTGGCGGGTGCATTACACAACCCAAATGGCATTCTCCTATATGCAAAAGTACCCCATGGACATGTAAAAGTGGTTTTCTCTTGGTCATCGGGGTGGATAGGGATTTGGAAGAACCCACTATAACCATCTAAGTAGCAAAAATGAGAATGTTGAGCTAACCTCTCTAGCATTTGGTCAATGAAGGGGAGAGGGAAGTGATCTTTCCTAGAGGCCATGTTCAATTTCCTATAGTCAATACACATCCTCCATCCCGTAACCGTCCTAGTTGGGATTAGTTCATTGTTCTCATTAGTCACTACGGTCATCCCACCCTTCTTAGGAACTACATGAATGGGACTAACCCACTTACTATCCGAAATAGGGTAGATTATTCCCGCATCCAGCAACTTAATGATCTCCTTCTTGACTACCTCTTTCATTTATAGGATTCATTCTCCTTTGATGTTCAATAGAGGGTTTATGGTTATCTTCCATCAATATCTTATGCATGCACAAAGAAGGTTTTATGCCAACCAAATCATCAATAGTATAGCCAATGGCTTTCCTATGCAATCTTAGCTCATGCAACATCCTAGCAAGTTCATCATTATTCAAGCATGCAATCACAATCACCGGATATGTAGAATTATCACCAAGAAAAGCATACTTTAAATGAGAGGGGAGGGGTTTGAGTTCAAGTTTAGGAGGACCTTTGTCGAGTGGAGACGATCCAAATAACATTGGATGAGATGAATCCAAAGCAAATGAAGACTCTCCAAGGGTCCTTGAAGCTTGATCATCATCAAGAGATGCTTCTGGGAGAACAACGGTTGGATCCACGGTTTTTGGCACATCCACGGCCGTGGAAGTTGCCAAGCTTGCTCGTTGGAGCTTTCCAGAGAGTTCTACGGCCGTGGAACACACTCCACGCCCGTGGTTCCTACAAGTGCTGAACATGCCTTCGTGAACCTCAAATTCAGCTCTTGTCTCCTTTTCTAGTGCTTCCAAGGCCTTGATTTCTTCATTGCAAGCCTCCTCTTGTCTCCTCAACACCTTCCTCCATCAAACTTAAGGTAAGAACCTTCTCCAAGGGGTCCTTGATCAAGATCGAGCTCACAACTTCTCTAGACCCCTTCTTGCTCGACTATGTTGAATACATCCTCATCAAGGGTTGGCCTTTTCATCATTGTGGACAGCTTGAACTTGATGATCTCTTCTCCAATGTTGAAGGAGAGGATCCCATTCTTGCAATCCACTAGGCATGCGGAAGTGGCTAGGAAAGGTCTTCCTAAGATGATGGGAACCGGATAGTCCGCCGGAATATCCAAGACAACAAAATCAATTGGCACATAGAACCTTCCTAGTTGCACCGGAATGTCTTCTAAGATCCCAACCGGGTGAGTGATAGAACGGTCAGCCATATAGAGGGTCATATTGACCGGTTTTAGCTCTCCTAGCCCAACCTTGTTGCAAAGTGCAAGCGGTATGATGCTTACACTTGCCCCAAGATCACAAAGGGCTTCATACTTCACATCTCCCACTCAAATTGGGACACAAAAGGAACCTGGATCTCTTAGTTTAGGAGGCATCTCCTCCTTCATTGTTTGGATCAATTCTGAGGATCTCTTTGTCATCATCACTTCCCCATACTCTTCCAACTTCCTTTTGTTGGAGAGTATTTCCTTCAAGAACTTGCCATATGCCGGCATCCCTAAAATAGCATCCATGAACGGAATATTAATATGCAAATTGGACATAAGTTCAAGGAATTTATCAAAGTGTTTGTCCAAGCAAGCTCTTGCTCGTGATTGTGGGAACGGTAGTGGTGGTTTGTATGGAGGCGGTGCCATATATGATGGCTCATCTTCCTTCCTCTTCCCTCCATCTTCTTGCAATGGCTCTTCTTCATTCACCACTTGCTTCCCTTTGTCATTTCCCTTAGGTAAGGGATCCTTCATGCTTAACCCACTCCTTGTTGTAATAGCCAACACTTGGCCTCTTGGGTTATCTTCGGTTCTTCCGGGAAGCTTTCCCGGATCTCTATGAGCTTCACCCGCCTTTTGGAACACTTGTGCTTCCAAAACCTTTTGAGCCATGGAAATAGAAGTAACCGTGCTCTCAAGACCACTCAACCTTCCAAGCAATTGCTCAAACATCATTTCGGTTCTATCCTTTGGAGGTTCTTGTGAAGCTTTTGGTGGTGGAGTTGTGCTTGTGGAAGCGAGAGGGTTCAAGGCTCCATCCGGGTTAGAATAGGAAAACCCGGGATGGTTGTGGTTAGGCCGGTAATTGTTGAATTGCCGGTTGTTGTTGAAGTTCCTTGGGCCTTGATAGTTGTTGTAATTGCCCCTTCCCATGTAGTTCACATCTTCCTCCTTGGAAGACAAGTTTGCTTGCACTTGCACTTGAGGAGTTGCTTGGTTCTTCAAAGTTGTAGCACACAACTCCCTCAAAGATTTCAATTCATTATTGATGGCATCAAGCTTGAAATTTCTCATGGTGACTTCACTCACCTCATATGCTCCCGCCTTTCTCCCTTCACTCTTCCTATGGGAGTATTTCTCAATCACTAGAGCTTTGTTCTCTACAAACTCCCAAGCCTCATCCACATGCTTTTCCATGAAAGTCCCACCGGAAAGAGATTGGAGTTTGAATTCGCTATCTTCATCAAGTCCCTTGAAATAGATCTCCAATAGCTCAATTTTTGGTATACCATGGTGTGGACAATCTAGGAGAAGATCCTTGAACCTCTCCCAAGACTTGAACAAACTCTCTCTATCCTTCATCACGAAGGCATTGATCTTCCCTCTTAACTCGGTAGTCTTGGAAGGTGGGAAGAACTTAGTCAAAAACTCGGTTGTCATCTCCTCCCAAGTACTCACTCGCCCTTGTGGAATAGATTGATACCAAGCCAAGGCTTTATCCTTAAGAGAGAAGGAGAAAGCCCTAAGCTTATGGTTGTTGCTCTCCAATCTAGGCGGTATAAGAGTCTCCATCAAGATCTCATAGTTCATCAAGTGTTGATGAGGAGACTCTCCTTCCATCCCTCCAAATTGTTTATGCTGGATCATTTGTAGAACTTGAGGGCGGAGCTCGTAGTTGTGGGTTGCGGGATCTCCTAAGTTCACACCCGGACGGTGTGCTCTTTGTGCCGGATCCATACGTCTCCCTAATGTTTGTGGCTCTTCAATAGCAATGGGCACAACCCGAATATTCGCCGCCGGCTGCGGTTGTGGTGGAGGTGGTGGAGGTTGTTGACGATTAAGCTCTCCTTGCACAAGGGCTTGCCTAATCTCATCAATCTCCCTCCTAGTTGCTTCTTGCCTCTCATTGGCAAGTCTCCTTTCTTCCTCCAAAAGCTCATCTCTTAGCCTAATTTGCTCTAAAGCCTCATCCAATTCAGCTTGGAGATCTCTTCCGGCCATCTCTTTTCCCTTTTTAATGCTCTTGGATCTAGATCTAAGGGTTTTCTCCGGTTCGGGATCGAATGGAGCTAAATCCTTGCCACGAGATCTCCGCATACACCTAAAGAGTAAGAGATGTCCTGAAAAGCAAAGGCTCAAACCAAAGAGAGATCAAAAGCAACAAGAAAGATCAACACTATAAACAATCACAAAATAGACTCAATCTAGACCTAGTCCCCGGTAACGGCGCCAAAAACTTGTTACGCTCAGGATGTGTGTGATACGCAATACGTTTTAAATTTATAACTCGATATATTTCTCCTAACTCCTAGCGAACCTGCAGTGTACGGGACGTTTGTAGTAGAGATAGTATTCCGAGGTCGAACACAAAGACTAAGGTGAGATTGATTCGAATAGTGAATAAGTTTAGTAAAGATCTAGATTAAGAAAAGAGAAGGGAATAAAGAAATGAAAATCTAAATGTTTTTGGTGGGTTTTTAGGTGATCAATCAAGGATCACAAATCATGCAAAAGATACAATCAACTATGCTAACAAATCAACACAAACAAACGAGCTAAAACGAGATATAGATCAAAGAGAGAAAAACGGATTCTAGGGGTTGGAAGTTCCGGTTATGGCATAGGACTCAAGTTATCTAATCATTCCTTGGATTAACTATGATATGTTGGGAGTGAGTGTTTCTAGATTGGGATCAATCACCGGGTAGGTCTCATGGTCCACTAGTCCGTCCCTAAGGTCTCATCACCGGCTAAGTCTCTAAGAACCTAAGGGATGGAATTCTACACAAACCGGATTGTCGCCTAGGGATCTCACCTATCCTCACCAGGTAAGTCTCGAAAGGGTTAGTCCTAAACAACTATCCTAGCACACTTAGTCCAATGGCGGCTTATGAGGCTCACCACTACCTAGGGTTTGTCATCTTTGAAATATAAGAGTAAGAATCACCGGGTAGGTCTCTTCTAACACTTAGTTGTTAACACTAGGTCACCCTAGGGTAGATTTAACTCAACAAACACTAGGATTTCAACATTCTAACAATCTAAAACTAGATCCATCGAACCAAGGAGAATCACGGGCTGTTCTAAACCTTCCACGGCCGTGGAATGACAAGAACAAACCGTGGACTCCAACAGAGGCTTCGTTCAAGTAAACAAGTCATCCAAAGGTAAATCTAAGTTCATCCTATCATAGTCTTAGCCATAACCATCCTTTCCTTACCCTAGAATCACATCTATTTAGCCTACAACATGCATCATAACAATCGAAATCATCAAACATAAGATCATGGCTTCCATTTGCAAGATAATGAAGAGAAAGAGATGAACAAGTGAAACAAACAAAACCAAGATGAAAGTAAGATTAGAAATACTCACAACCCTTCCAAAAGAAGGTTCAAACGATTCTTACAACCTAGAAAACGATTCCGAAATCCTTGAATACAAAACCTATCAAGTGCTAGCAATGGTGTGTTCTTCTCTTCTTCTCCAATGGAGCTCTTCTCCTCCTTCAATGGTAGCTCTCCTCCTTAGAGAATCTTCTTGTTGTGAGAATGTATTTTGATTCCCAATTTGATTGGATGATAGGGGATGTCTTCTCTCAGCCTTGCTGGACCACTTTTATACTACCACCATGCTAGAGAAGGCCAAGAGATTGTGGCACAGCTGTCACAACCGTCTGGCAAAAACCACGGTTGGTTCCACGGCCGCGGACCCTTCAGTGACCGTGGTTTGGTGCTTCAGCGTTGCCTTGATTCATTAAGCTTTGATTTGGTGCATGGCTTGTGTTGACAAGGTTCCATGAGTCCTCCTTAGCCTCTAGCTTGCATCCTAATGAGTCCAAGGGTGTGTCATCTTTATGAACGATCCTCAACGTATCGATTAAGCTCCTAAATCTCCCAAAATACCGACAAAGTAATGCAAACGTCCGTATAGACGTCTATATCGACAAAATACGTGAATTGAGTGCAAACGTCGTGACCTAGTGCTAAACCATGCATGAATGAGTGAGAAATCTATCTAAATGACTACCTAAACCTAAGTCATAAATCGTGTTATCAAACTTCACCGTACATAACCTTACATTAGATATATCTTTGCAATCCCGACTTTGTCCTTATATCCTTAGAATATCTTAAATCAATTGCCACAACTAGATACCCAGATCTTTAGAATCGTGGTTTTCCTTATCATCTTTATAAAAGCTTTTACTTGCGTGACGATCTTTATAAACTGAATTTGTTCCCCCCAAATCCTTGAGTTCGATACTCTGGATTCTTCCTTTACTACCCCGATCCGTACACTGCGGGTTCGCTTGCTTTGATTCCAGTTTTACAAATTTAAAGCTTATTTGCACGCACACTTTCGAGCGAACAACAATGATGGGGCACCGACAAATACGATTGTAATCCCGCTTATGTCTCTCGTGAATCAAGGGATGGTGAACTATGCTGCAGAAGAAGGGGAGGAATGGTGTGAACTGCTGGGCCTGTCCCTCAAGGCAACTGACGATCTGATCTGCGTGGGCTGCTCGTTACTGGAAGAACAACTCGGTCGGCCAACAACACCTCGTTCGAGACACAGTTGAGTCGACCGAGGCAAACTGCTGCGCGAATTGAACTTCTGAATCTGCAAGATTTTCCCCCCAAAAACACTACCAAAAGCCTCCTATGGGGTACTTATATCTTTTTCAGCAGCAACCTATGACAACCAAAGCCAAATCTATGCAGAATCGAGAGAAATGGAATGAGTTAGGGTTTATGTCGAAATACCCCAGATTCCGCAGATTCGAAGAGTTTTCTGTGCTGTTTGTTGCTTGGAAACTGAATCTCTTGCTTCCTCTGCTGATTTGGAGCCAAGAATCATGGAAAACGATCGAGAAATGAGGATTTGAGTGGAGAGGGCCGTTGCGGTCGAGGTGAGCGTAGAGACGGAAAAGTGAGAGGAGAGAGAAACCGTCGTGCCTTTTATACCCCTCACTGAATTTGATTACACCTCGGTCGAGAGGTTCCTGAACGGACCGAGGTGTCAGAATAGATGTCAAACCTAAGCACCTCGGTTGACGGAGAACATCTCGGTCGAGATACTTTGAAAGTAACCGAGATCTGCCTCAACCAAACTTCGTCTTCTCAATTTCTCGAACTTCTATCCTTCCATGTAGCTCCTGAGTTGTAATTTCTTCTTAGAGAGTACCTGATTCCTATCTAGGAGGACGTAAAAACACGAAGCAAACTATCTAAACTAAGCTAGAAAAGGGAAAAGAAAGCAATACCTTGGGTTGCCTCCCAAGAAGCGCTTGGTTTAAGGTCGCTAGCTGGACCGTACGCCATCCTCAAACAAGGTATAAGGTATCCTCTTCCCATACTTCATCTTCATCATGGGGTGAATCAAAGGATTCCATCCAATGCTCCAAAAAATGCAAGTGCTCATCGGGAAATGAGTCATCAATGGGTAGGTCATCCTTCTCGAGCGAGATGGGTGGTAGCTGGCTGAGGTGATCCGCCATAGAGTTCTCGGATCCCTTCTTATCATGAATCTCTAGGTCAAACTCTTGAAGCAAGAAAACCCAACGAATAAGGCGCGGCTTTGCATCTTTCTTAGCCAGCAAGTAACGAATAGCTGCATGGTGAATGTAAAAAATAACTTTCGCACCCACTAAGTAACGAATAGCTCCTTCTCGGTGGTGGCGTAGTTCATTTGAGCTTCATCTAGCGTCTTGCTAGCATAGTAAATGGTGTTGGTCCGGCCATCCTACTTTTGTCCAAGTACAAATCTTATGGCCACATCATTAGCATCACAGATGATCTCAAAGGGAAAGGTCCAATCGGGAGGTTGAATGATTGGAGCGGTAATCAACGCTTCCTTTATCCTGTAAAATGCATCAAGGCATTCCTCTAAAAACTCAAAAACAACATCCTTATTCAAAAGATTAGTGAGCGGTTTAGAGATTTTAGAGAAATCCTTGATGAACCTCTTGTAGAAACCTACATGCCCGAGAAAACTCCGCACACCCTTAATAGAACAAGGGGGAGGAAGTTTCTCAATAGTCTCAATCTTAACTCTATCGACCTCGATACCTCAGTTGGAAACGAGGTGTCCTAGAACAATTCATTCGCTAACCATGAAGTGACACTTCTTCCAATTCAAAACAAGATTAGTTTCCTCACAATGTTGTAGCACTAGAGAAAGGTTAGCCAAACAGTTATCAAAAGAGAAACCATAAACCGAAAGTCATCCATGAATACCTCCATGATCTCCTCAATATACTTTGAGAAGATAGCCATCATACAACGCTGAAAAGTAGCAGGTGTGTTACACAATCCGAATGGCATCCTCCGATAAGCGAATGTCCCCCATGGACAAGTGAAAGTGGTTTCTCTTAATCATCAGGATGGATAGGAATCTGAAAAAAGCCACTATAACCATCTAAATAGCAAAAATGGTACTGTTGTGCTAACCGTTCGAGCATTTGGTCGATGAATAGAAGAGGGAAATGGTCCTTTCTAGTGGCCACATTCAGCTTCCTATAGTCAATGCACATCCTCCGACCCATAACGGTCTTAGTAGGAATCAACTCATTGTTCTTGTTTGTCACGACGGTCATCCCTTCTTTATTTGGAACTACATGCACCGGGCTCACCCATTTGCTATCCGATATGGGAAATATGTTACCTGCATCCAATAACTTAGGAATCTTCTTCCTCACAACCTCTTTCATGATCGGATTTAACCATCTTTGAGGTTCCCGCGAAGTCTTATGATCGTCTTCCATTAGTATCTTATGCATACAAAGAGAAGGCTTAATACCAACAAGATCATCAATGGTGTAACCCAAAGCATTTTTTGTTTCATCAGCACATGCATCAATGATAACACGATTTATGACGTTAGTCTAGACATCCATTTAGATAGTTTTTCCCGCTATTCATGCATAGTTTGGCATTAGTTCGTAACGATTTGCACTTAATTCATTTATGTTGTCAAGATAGACGTCTACATGGACTTTTGCATGTTTTGTAGGTATTTTGGGAGCTTTTGGAGATTAATCGATACATCCGGGGATCGTTCCTCACGATGACACACTTTAGGACTCATTGGGAAGCAAGTTAGGAGCAAAGGAGAACACATAGGACCAAGTTGGTGCATGCCTTGCTCCAACTCATGGCTCAATGATCAAAAGAAGGTTGAAGCACTAGAATCACGGTCACTGGGAGTTCCACGGCCGTGGAATGGACCATGATCCCCTCTGCACAGCTGGGACAACTGTCCCACGATCTCCATAACCGACTCTTGCAAATGGTGAAGGCTATAAGTACTCTTGCAGGCTGATTCTAAAGGGGACCTGACCTCTACACACAGACCCTCTTCCACATTCTCTCATTTAGATTAGAGTTACTCTTGAAGGAGAAGAAACACTCTCATTTGGAGAAGAAGAAGAATCACACTAGTTTGATAGTTTTCATAGTTTTTGAGAGTTTTGAGTGAGTTTTGTTGAAGACATTTTCTAGGGTTGTAAGAAATGAATCGAACCTTCTTTTGAAGGGTTGTAAGTCTCTGTTTTAACAATTTCACCTTAGTCTTCTTGTTCTAATTTTTTCATCTCTCTTTCATTTCATCCTCTTGATATGGACTCCATGAATGTATGCTTGTTAAGTTTGATTGTTAAGATGCATGTTGTTGGCTAAATAGATGCAATTCTTGGGTAAGGAAATGATGGTTATGGCATGGACTATGATAGGATAGACTTAAACGTACCTTTGGATTAGTTGTTTGCTCGAACCTAGCTACTGTTGTAAATCACGGTTTGTTCTTGCAGATCCACAGCCGTGGAAGTGATGAACTACCCGCGATTTTGTTTGACTTGCTTGTATTGATAAATCTGAATGTTAGGATGTTAGGTTGTTGAAATCCTAGTGTTTGTTAAGCTTAATCTAGCCTAGGGTGACCTAATGCTAGCAATCTAAGTGAGGGAAGAGACCTACCCGGTGATTTCGGATCTTGAGTACCTTAGATGATGAACTCTAGGTAGTAGTGAGCCTCATAAGCCGCAATTGGATTGAGTGTGCTAGGATTGATGTTTAGCATTTTGCTTCCCGAGACTTACCCGGTAAGGAGAGGTTAGATCCCTATATAGCAATCCGGTTTGTGTAGAATTCCAAACCTTAGACTCTTTGAGACTTACCCGGTGATAAGACCTTAGGAACGGACTAGTGGACCATGAGACCAACCCGGTGATTGATCCCGATTTAGAAACACCCAATCCCAACATACCATAGTTGATCCAAGGAATGTCTAGATAGCTTGAGCCCAATGCCATAACAGGAATTTCTAACCCCTAGAATCCGCTTTTCTCTCTTTGATTACCTATCTCGTGTTTGTGTTTGCTTATTTGAGTTGCTAGCTTACTTGTTTGATAATCTTGCATGATTTGTGCTCCTTGATTAATCACCACAAAACCAAACCAAAAACATTGAGATTTTCATTTCTTTATTCCTTTCTCTTTTCCTAACCTAGATTTACACTATCCTTAGTCACAACTTGATTCAATTTTACCTTAGTCTTTGTGTTCGACCTCGGAATACTATCCTTACTACAAAATGACCCATACACTGTGGGTTCACTAGGAGTTAGGAAAAATATATCGAGTTATAATTTTAAGATTTTTGCGTGTCACAATCTTAGCGTAACAAGTTTTTGGCGCCGTTGCCGGGGACTAAGTCTAGATTGAGTCATTTTTGGGATTATTTATAGTGTAGGTCTTTCTTGTTACTTTTGATCTTGTTTGGTTTGTGTCTTTGCATCTTTAGGACATCTCTCATTCCTTAGGTGCATGCGAAGATCTCGTGGCAAGGATTTAACTCCATTCGATCCCAAACCGGAGAAAACCCTTAAGGCTAGATCTAAGAGCATTAAGAAGAAGAAAGAGATGGCCGCAAGAGATCTTCAAGCTGAGTTGGATGAAGCTTTAGAGAAAATGAGGGTAAGGGATGAGGCCTTGGAGAATGAGAGGAGCCTTACCAATGAGAGGCAAGAAGCAACTAGAAGGGAGATTGAAGAGATTAGGCAAGCTCTTGTGCAAAGAGAGCTTAATCGTCAACAACCTCCACCTCCACCACAACTACAGCCGGAGGTTAATATTCGGGTTATGCCCATTGCTATTGAGGAGCCACAAACGTTAGGGCAACGTATGGATCCGGCTCAAAGAGTGCACCGTCCGGGTGTGAACTTAGGAGATCCCGCAACCCATGATTATGACCTCCGCCCTCAAGTTCTACAAATGATCCGGCATAATCAATTTGGAGGGATGGAAGGAGAATCCCATCATCAACATTTGATGAACTACGAGATATTGATGGAGACTCTAAGGCCGCCTAGGTTGGAGAACAACAATCATAAGCTTAGGGCTTTTTCCTTCTCACTTAAGGATAAAGCCTTGGCTTGGTACCAATCGATTCCACTAGGGCGTGTGAGTACTTGAGAGGAAATGACAACTGAGTTCTTGACTAAGTTCTTCCCACCTTCCAAGACGACCGAGCTAAGAGGGAAGATCAATGCCTTCGTGTTGAAGGATAGAGAAAGCCTATTCAAGTCTTGGGAGAGGTTCAAAGATCTCCTCCTAGATTGTCCACACCATGGTATACCGAAAATAGAGCTTTTGGAGATCTACTTCAAGGGACTTGATGAAGATAGCCAATTCAAGCTTCAATCTCTTTCCGGTGGGACTTTCATGGAAAAGAATGTGGATGAAGCTTGGGAGTTTGTTGAGAAACAAGCTTTGGTGATTGAAAAGTACTCCCATAGGAAGACTGATGGGAGGAAAGCGGGAGCATATGAGGTGAGTGAAGTCACCATGAGTAATTTCAAGCTTGATGCAATCAACAATGAGCTTAAGCCTTTGAGGGAGTTGTGTGCTACAACTTTGAAGAGTCATGCAAGCCCTCAAGTGCAAGTGCAAGCAAACTTGTCTTCCAAGGAGGAAGATGTGAACTACATGGGAAGGGGAAACTACAACAACTATCAAGGCCCAAGGAACTTCAACAACAACCGGCAATTCAACAATTACCGGCCTAACCACAACCATCCCGGGTTTTCCTATACTAACCCGGATGGAGCCTTGAACCCTCCCGCCTCCACAAGCGCAGCACCGCCACCTAAAGCTTCACAAGATCCTCCACCCGGATTTACTCAACCTCCAAAGGATAGAACCGAGATGATGTTTGAGCAATTGCTTGGAAGGTTGAGCGGTCTTAAGAGCACGGTGACTTCCATTTCTAAAGCTCAAAAGGTGTTGGAAGCACAAGTGTTCCAAAAGGCGGGTGAAGTTCATAGAGATCCGGGAAAACTTCCCGGATGAACCGAAGATAACCCAAGAGGCCAAGTGTTGGCCATTACAACAAGGAGTGGGCTGAGCATGAAGGATCCCTTACATAAGGGAAATGATAAGGGGAACCAAGTGGTGATAGAAGAAGAGACATTGCAAGAAGATGGAGGCAAGAGCTCGTTTGGACAAGCGCTCGTTTGGACAAGCACTTCGGTAAATTCCTTGAACTTATGTCTAAATTGCATATTAACATTCCATTCATGAATGTTATTCTAGGTATGCCGGCCTATGGAAAGTTTTGAAGGAATTACTCTCCAACAAAATGAAGTTGGAGGAGTATGGAGAAGTGAGGATGACAAAGAGGTCCTCGGAATTGATCCAAACTATGAAGGAGGAGATGCCTCCTAAGCTAAGAGATCCGGGATCTTTTTGTGTGCCAATTGGAGTGGGAGAAGTGAAGTATGAAGCTCTATGTGATCTTGGAGCAAGTGTAAGCATCATCCCGCTTGCACTTTGCAACAAGGTTGGGCTAGGAGAGCCAAAGCCGGTCAAGATGACCCTTTATATGGCGGAACGTTCGATCACTCACCCCGTTGGAATCTCGGAGGACATACCGGTACAACTCGGGAAGTTCTATGTGCCAATAGACTTCGTTTTTTTGGACATCCCGGCGGACTATCCGGTTCCTATCATCTTAGGGAGGCCTTTCTTAGCTACATCCGGATGTTTGGTGGATTGCAAAAATAGAATTCTATCTTACAACATTGGAGAAGAGAATATTAAGTTCAAATTATCCATAATGATGAAGGGGCCAGCCCTTGGTGAAGATGTGTTCAAAATTGTCGAGCAAGAGGAATGTAGAGAAGTTGTGAGCTCGATCTTGATCAAGGACCCCTTGGAGAAGGTTCTTAGATTAAGTTTGATGGAGGAAGGGTTTGAAGATGATTGCAATGAAGAAATCAAGGCCTTGGATGCATTGGAAAAGGAGACAAGTGCTGAATTTGAAGTGCACGAAAGTATGCTAAATCACTTTAGAAATCACGGTTTGTCACCCAGAACCACGGCCATGATTTGTCCCGTGGAACTCTCTGGAATGCTCAAAAGTGCTAGCTTAGCAAGTTCCATGGCCGTGGTTATGCCAAAGACCGTGATTTTCCCGTTGTTTCTCCAGAAAGTGCCTTAGTGGTTGATCAAGCTTCAAGGAGTCTTGAGGAGTCTTCCATAGCTTTGGAATTCATCTCAACCTACATTTTATGGAGCGTCTCTAATCGATAAAGGTCCTCCTAAACTTGAACTTAAACCCCTCCCCTCTCATTTGAAGTATGCTTTTCTTGGTGAAAATTCTACTTATCCGGTGATTGTTAATGCATACTTGAATGATGATGAGTTGAATAGATTGTTGCCTGAGTTGAGATTGCATAGGAAGGCTATTGGGTATACTATTGATGACTTAGTTGGCATTAAACCTTCTTTGTGCATGCATAAGATCTTAATGGAAGATAATCATAAACCTTCAATTGAACCTCAACGGAGACTAAACCCCATCATGAAAGAAGTAGTAAAGGAAGAGATCCTTAAATTGCTAGATGAGGGAATCATTTTCCCGATTTCGGATAGTAAATGGGTTAGTCCCGTGCATGTGGTTCCTAAGAAGGGTGGGATGACCGTAGTGACTAATGAGAATAATGAACTAATCCCTACTAGGACGGTTACGGGATGGAGGATGTGTATAGACTATAGGAAACTAAATGTGGCCTCTAGGAAAGATCACTTCCCTCTTCCTTTCATTGACCAAATGCTAGAGAGATTAGCTCGACATTCCCATTTTTGTTACTTAGACGGCTATAGTGGATTCTTCCAAATCTCTATCCACCCGGATGACCAAGAGAAAACTACATTCACATGTCCTTGGGGTACATTTGCATGTAGAAGAATGTCATTTGAGTTGTGTAATGTACCCACAACCTTTCAAAGGTGTATGATGGCTATCTTTTCTGAATATATTGAAACATCATGGAAGTGTTTATGGATGATTTCTCTGTTTATGGATCTTCATTTGATGATTGTTTAGCTAACTTGTCTTTGGTGCTTAAAAGATATGAGAAGACTAATCTAGTCTTGAATTGGGAGAAATGCCACTTCATGGTAAGTGAAGGCATTGTGTTGGGACACTTGGTGTCCAACCGAGGCATTGAGGTTGATAGGGCTAAGATAGAGACAATAGAGAAGTTGCCACCACCTACCACAATGAAGGGGGTAATGAGTTTCTTAGGGCATGCCGGTTTGTACCAAAGATTCATAAAAGATTTCTCTAAAATTTCTAAGTCTCTTACTAACCTACTAATGAAGGATGTTGAGTTTTTTTTCTCCAAGGATTGCCTTGAGGCTTTTTGTAGGTTCAAGAATGCTTTGATCTCCGCACCTATCATGCAACCTCCGGATTGGAGCTTACCGTTTGAGATCATGTGTGACGCTAGTGATGTAGCCGTTGGGGCTGTTTTGGGACAGAGGAAAGATGGGCTTACACATGCCATCTATTATGCTAGCAAGATGCTAGATGATGCCCAACTCAATTATGCTACCACTGAGAAGGAGTTGCTAGCGGTTGTGTATGCATTTGAGAAGTTCCGCTCGTATCTTGTTGGAGCGAAGGTCATTGTGTATACGGATCATGCTGCGATCAGTTACCTCCTTACAAAGAAGGATGCCAAGCCTCGTTTGATTCGGTGGATCCTTCTTCTCTAAGAGTTTGATTTGGAGATCTGGGACAAGAAAGAGTCCGAAAATTCAGTGGCGGACCACCTTAGTAGACTCCCACCATTGGAGATTGAGAGAGATGACATCCCGATTGATGACTCATTCCGGGATGAGCAATTGCAATTGGTGGAGGAGTGCTTGCTTCAAGTGTCAAGGGGTAATGAGCCATGGTATGCCGACATAGTGAACTATCTCGTTTGTGAAGAGGTGCCACTCGGTCTATCGTATGCCCGAAGGAAAAAGTTCTTCAAGGATGTGATGCATTATTGGAGCGAGCCGCTCTTGTTTAAGAGAGGGCCGGATGGAGTTTTTAGGAGATGCATACCGGAGGATGAGGTGGAGTGTGTGATCCGCCATTGTCATTCCTTGCCATGTGGAGGCCATGCTAGCTCACATAAGATGTGTGCAAAGGTGTTGCAATCCGGGTTTTATTGGCCAAGTTTGTTCAAGGACGTGTAGAATTTTGTGGTAGCTTATTATGCTTGCCAAAGAATGGGCAACATCTCAAGGAGGAATGAGATGACATTGAACAACAAACAAGAGGTGGAGATATTTGATGTTTGGGGTGTGGACTTCATGGAGCCATTCCCCTCTTCTTGTCGCAACCTCTACATCCTATTGGCGGTGGACTATGTGTCGAGATGCGTGGAAGCAATCGCCTCTCCCACAAATGATGCCAAGGTTGTGGTGCGGTTCTTCAACCGAGTGATCTTCCCTAGGTTTGGAATACCAATGGTAATCATAAGTGATGGAGGGAAGCATTTCAACAATAGGAACTTTGGGACACTTTTGGCTAAGTATGGGGTGACTCATAAGGTGGCAACACCTTACCATCCCCAAACTAGTGGCCAAGTGGAGATCTCCAACCGGGAGATAAAAGGTATCCTTGAGAAGACGGTTTCTAGGACGAGAAAGGATTGGGCTATGAAGCTCGATGATGCTTTGTGGGCTTATAGAACCGCTTTCAAGACACCAATTGGCACCACTCCCTACAAGCTAGTTTATGGCAAGTCTTGCCACCATCCAGTGGAGATGGAGCATAGGGCGTATTGGGCTATAAGGTTGCTGAATTTTGACCTCAAGGAGGCCGGCGAGAAGAGATTGCTAGACATGAACGCTCTTGAGGAGATTCGGTTAGATGCCTATGAAAACGCCCGGATCTACAAAGAAATGACCAAACGTTAGCATGACAAGCGTCTCATCCCGAAGGAGTTGAGTGAAGGCGACCTTGTCCTTCTCTTCAACTCAAGGCTGCGGCTCTTCCCCAGAAAGCTAAAGTCAAGATGGACGGGTCCTTATGTGGTGAAGAAGATCTTTCACCATGGAACGGTTAAGATAGGAGGGGAGCATTGTGGAAATTTTAAGGTGAATGGGCACCGGTTGAAGAAGTATATCCCGGGAGCTACGGTGGATATGATTGCCCCACTTCACCTTGAGTGAGACACCCCCGAATTTTGTCAAGCTAATGACCTTAAAGAAGCGCTTAATGGGAGGCAACCCATTGGTAGACATCTTTCCCTTTCCGTTTTTGTTTTTGTTTTCATTTTTCTGTTTTTGTATTTTTGTGTGTTTGGAGTTTGTGTGCTAGAGTCTAAGTAGCATGGAATCCTTGCATGGTATGTGGATAATGATGATGAGCCCCTCATCAATTATGGGTGGAGCGGACGCGGAACTTGGACGGCTAGCGGTGCCTAGTGTGGGTCCCGACACCATAACGAACACCTTGAGCTCTCTACCATCGTTGATTGGATAATCCGCCATCACTCCACTTGAGCGACCCTCTTTCACTCTTCTTTACTTCATTTACACATTGGGGACAATGTGTTTCTAAGTATGGGGTGGGGTTTTCATGATCACTTGCATTATTAGCATCTAGGATAGTTTAATATTGTCACATGTTTTGCATTGTACATAGATATTTTGAAAATCAAAAAATCAGAAAATTTTAAAAAAAAAAAATTTAGTGCTTCTAAGCTTGGGTATAACCCTTATGATGAGATTGTCTTGTGAATTGGCTATGGATAGCTTTATGTGTTGAATTGATGGATGCATATGTGGACTTGAAGTACTTATCTTGAATCCCATGTGTGAATTGTGATCATGAATGTTTGCCTTGATTGGATTGAGGATTGAATGTCGAAATTACATGCTAGTTCCTGCACATCATTTAGGAGTGATTAAGACAATTCATCTTTCTCTACTTCTCATCTTGATCACGTTGTTTGAGCACCTGAATTGATATAAATTTGACCTCTTTTGACCCATCCGGGATTAGGAGCATGCTTGTGTGTTGATGTGTGTGAAAAGAAAGTGTGGGGTGAAGTTGTTGAGGAAAGAATGTGATGAATGAAGTGCTGAATTTGTTGTGAAAAGTGTAGAAAAAAAATATAGGTTTGGGGACTTTGGTTTTGATGACGAGTAACTCGGCACCATTCACATAATCGGGTGTTTGTACCTTGCCAAAGTTGGATAAACCGAATGTCCTAACGAGCCTTGGTATGTGTGTCCGGTGTGAGGCACCTCGGAAAAATCCCGAGCCCCGCTAATCACCACCGTTTCGGCTTTTGTACACCAATGCCATTGCCTCAAAAATAAAAGAAAAAAGAAATTGAAAAAGAAAAGAAAACAAAGAAAAGATGGAGAAAATATACACTTGTGGTGAAGTTGATCAAAAATGAAATTGTTGAGTTAGTTCATTTCCCGGATTAGCATCACATGACCTAAAAAATTCCCACCTATTCACAACGTTTCTTGGCCTCTTCTTTCCTAAGTCCATGTGACCTATTTGCATGTGTGTAAGACTTAGTGATCTAGATTGGATATACTCATGATCATCTTGAATTCTTCATTTCACCTTGCATGCATGTTTTTGAGTTAAGTATAATTGTCTTTCCATGCCTTCATTCATTTGATGCGTGATTGCTCGTCCATTTGCCATGAAACATGACTATGAAGGTGATCCAATATTAGAAGCACAATTCAAAAAAGATTTGTTGTTTTTCTGCATGCATAAATCATGTCATCTCTTAGTCTATAGTTGGTACTTGCTCGGGGACGAGCAAACCTTAAGTATGGGGTATTTTGATAACACGATTTATGACGTTAGTCTAGACATCCATTTAGATAGTTTTTCCCGCTATTCATGCATAGTTTGGCATTAGTTCGTAACGATTTGCAAATAATTCATGTATGTTGTCGAGATAGTTGTCCACACAGACTTTTGCATGTTTTGTAGGTATTTTGGGAGCTTTTGGAGCTTAATCGATACATCCGGGTGATACGGTATTAGTCCGTGAATGAGTCGATCTAGGTACAATGATCCGAATCCGGCTGAATGAAGCAAATCCAGATGCGGAATGAAACGTGGATATGGAATGAATACAGGAAGACGTAGAGATGACCCAAAGAAAGTCAACGAAAAGAACCAAGGATGAAGAGCCAAGACCCCGCTTCCTGAATGCCCTAGACCCGTCTCCAATACAACTTTACACTAGCTCCGGCTGGACTAGCACAAAGAGGGACTCGTGAAGGCTCGAAGCACCAATCCGAAGGCGGTTGACACAAACAAGCCCAGCCAAGCAAACAATGACAATGCCAACCAAAAACTCTCTTGTTCTTTGATTGATTTTGTGAATGATTACAAACGATAATTCTTAGCACCATAATACGTACCCTATTAAGTAGCTAAAGAGACTATATATAGACTCTTTTATCTATACAAAATAAAGAAAAGAAAACTAAAACATTTATGGAAGGTGGTAACAAGAGAGCTTCCACAAATGTAGCTAACAACTTAACAAACAACTAATCAACATCAGAATAGGCTGACTTATTCAAAGCAGCTCCATGAGTGTTTTTGGACGGTTTAGAGCCCAAATGGATGATCCGACTGAAAGAAATGGGCTGACTTATTCAAACAGATCCATGAGTGAGTTGGACGGTTTTTAAGAGCCCAAATGGATGATCCGACTGAGGGAGCTGGTTACTCTCTTGGGCCGCCTTGGACGTGAGCAGCTGGTTACTCTCTTTGGCCGCCTGGGAAGTGAGCAACGTCGAGCTTGCTGGCGTGGCTATATGATCCAGCTCTTGTTGTTCTAACGTCTGCATGGACTCTTCCCTTTGCTTGCTTGCTCCTGCTTTCACCAAGAGATTAACACATGATGTATGGAAGTTAAATGGTTCACGCATGGTGCCAAGCAATAGCACTTCCCTTGACGTAACTTCTTGGATCTCCTTAGCTCTTGCCAAGCAATAGCACTCCTTCTTGGAAAGAATTCGATCCCGAATTTTCATCTTGTTCCAACTCTCCTTCGTAGGGCTCAAATCTCCTACATTAAAAGTGGTACTAACTCCATATTCTTCCGGTAAGTCCAACACATATGCGTTATCGTTAATCCGGTGTAGGACTTTGAATGGTCCATCACCCCACGGGGCTAGCTTGGAATGGCGTTTTGCCGGAAACCGGTCTTTCCTTAGATGTAGCCAAACTAGGTCGCTGGGCTGGAAAACCATCTTCCGACGTCCTTTGTTATTCCGAGTTGTAGTTTCAACGCCCTTCTTATCAAGTGTAGCCTTGGTCTTGGCATGAAGTTCCTTAATGTAGTCCGCCTGTTCCAAAGCATCAAAAGCTACTCGATCCTTTTGAGGATTCGGTAATAAGTCAAAAGGAGTTAAAGGGTTAAATCCATAAACACATTTGAAAGGTGATAACGAAGTGGAAGAATGCTTGGTGCGATTATAAGCAAACTCGATATGTGGTAACATGTCTTCCCATTCTTTTAAGTTATCTTTCAACATGGTTCTAAGGAGGGTCGTTAGGGTCCTATTGGTGACTTCCGTTTGCCCATCTGTTTGGGGCTGACTAGAGGTCGAGAATAGTAATCTAGTGCCCATTTTTCCCCAAAGCGTTTTCCAAAAGAAGCTCAAAAACTTGACATTCCTATCACTAACAATGGTTTTAGGTATTCCATGCAATCTCACTATTTCCTTAAAGAAAAGGTTAGCGACATTATATGCATCATCAGTTTTATGACATGGAATAAAATGTGCCATTTTAGAGAATCTATCTACCACCACAAAAATGGAATCTCTTCCTTTCTTAGTCCTAGGTAGTCCAACAATGAAATCCATACTTATATCTTCCCAAGGGCAACTAGGCGTCGGTAAGGTTGTATACAGCCCGTGGGGTTGTACCCTAGCTTTGGCCTTAAGACATTCAATGCACCTTTTCAGCATGTGTTCTACATCCCTTAACATATGAGGCCAATAAAAGTGAGTTTGTAACATGTGATAAGTTTCGTCCCTCCCAAAATGCCCCATTAAACCTCCTTTATGGGCTTCTTCCACTAATAAGATCCTAAGGGAACATCTAGGTATGCAAATTTTATCCACTTTAAACAAGAAACCTTCAAACACAAAATACTTATCATAAGGGCTTTGAGTAGTACATCTATGAAATATCTTCCCAAATTCAGCATCATCCGCATATAATTCTTTAATGTAAGTAAAACCTAACATCCTAGAATCCAAGGTGGTGATTAAGGTGTATCTCCTAGACAAAGCATCCGCTACAACATTATCCTTTCCCTTCTTATACTTAATAATGTAAGGAAAGGTTTCAATGAACTCCATCCACCTACCATGCCGCCTATCTAGATTATCTTGGCTCCTAAAGTGTCTAAGTGAATCATGATCGGTTTTCAAAACAAACTCTTGGGGCCAAAGGTAATGTTGCCATATTTTGAATACTCTAAACAAGGCACACAATTCTTTGTCATACGTGGAATAGTTTAAGCATGCACCCTTCAATTTTTCACTAAAGAAATCTAGAGGTTTACCTTCTTGCATAAGGATGCCGCCAATACCAATGCCGGATGCGTCGCATTCAACCTCAAAGGGCTTCGTGAAGTCCGGTAGAGCGAGTAGTGGTGCGTGGGTGAGGCGTTTCTTGAGTTCTTCAAATGCTCTTTGTTGAGGTTCATTCCACTGAAAAAGAACCTTCTTTTTGGTCAAGGCCGTGAGTTGTGCTGCAATGGTACTACAGTCCCTCACAAATCTTCTATAGAATGTAGCTAGGCCATGGAAACTCCTTACTTCACCGACCGAACTAGGAATGGGCCATTCATTGATTGCATTAACCTTATCCTCATCCACTTGCAAGCCAATAGCACTTACTACAAAACCAAGGAAAATCACTCGGTTAGCATAGAAATCACATTTTTTAATATTAGCATACAAGTATTCTATACGCAATGTAGCAAGCACATCTCTCAAATGATTTTCATGCTCCTTTAAAGTCTTACTATAGATAAGAATGTCATCAAAGTAGAATACAATAAATAAACTAGTATAAGGTCTCAAAATATGATTCATTAATCTCAGGAAAGTACTAGCAGCATTAGTTAAGCCAAAAGGCATTACTAGCCACTCATAGAGACCAAATTTGGTTTTAAAAGCTGTTTTCCATTCGTCCCCTTCCCTCATTCTAATTTGATGGTAGCCACTCCTAAGGTCAATCTTAATGAAAATTGTAGCTCAATGTAACTCATCTAGACGGGGAATCGGGTGTCTATACTTGATAGTAATGTTATTGATTGCTCTACAATCAATACACATTCTCCAAGTATTATCCTTCTTGGGTACTAGCAGGACGGGAACGGCACAAGGACTAAGGCTTTCCCGAACATAACCTTTATCTAGCAAGGCTTGAACTTGGTTCTGAATTTCCTGGGCTTTCGTAGGGTTCATCCTATAGGCGGGCCTATTGAGAAGAGTGGCTCCGGGTACTAAATCTATTTGGTGTTCAATGCCCCTAATGGGCGGCAAGCCAGCTGGAACCTCCTCAGGAAAAACGTCCTTAAACTCGTCTAACAGCCCCTAGATAGAACTAGGAAGTGGAATCTTAGAGTAATGTGGCACCGTCACTAGAGATTTGCACAAACTCATCATTAGCACATCCATAGAAGCATAGTTAGTGACATATTCATTCCTAGACTCAAGATAGAAAGTCAACGAAAAGAACCAAGGCTGAAGAGCCAAGACCCCGCTTCCTGAATGCCCTAGACCCGTCTCCAATACAACTTTACACTAGCTCCGGCTGGACTAGCACAAAGAGGGACTCATGAAGGCTCAAAGCACCAATCCGAAGGCGGTTGACACAAACAAGCTCAGCCAAGCAAACAATGACAATGCCAACCAAAAACTCTCTTGTTCTTTGATTGATTTTGTGAATGATTACAAATGATAATTCTTAGCACCATAATACTTACCCTATTCAGCAGCTAAAGAGACTATATATAGACTCTTCTATCTAGACAAAATAAAGAAAAGAAAACTAAAACATTTGTGGAAGGTGGTAACAAGAGAGCTTCCACAAATATAGCTAACAACTTAACAAACAACTAATCAGCATCAAAATAGGCCGACTTATTCAAAGCAGCTCCATGAGTGTTTTTGGACGATTTAGAGCCCAAATGGATGATCCGACTGAAAGAAATGGGCTGACTTATTCAAACAGATCCATGAGTGAGTTGGACGGTTTTTAAGAGCCCAAATGGATGATCCGACTGAGGGAGCTGGTTACTCTCTTGGGCCGCCTTGGACGTGAGCAGCTGGTTACTCTCTTGGGCCGCCTGGGAAGTGAGCAACGTCGAGCTTGCTGGCGTGGCTATATGATCCAGCTCTTGTTGTTCTAACGTATGCATGGTCTCTTCCCTTTGCTTGCTTGCTCCTGCATTCATCAAGAGATTAACACAAGATGTATGGAAGTTAAATGGTTCACGCATGGTGTCAAGCAATAGCACTTCCCTTGACGTAACTTCTTGTATCTCCTTAGCTCTTGCCCTAGTAATGGGTCCTTGATATCTTCCATGTAATGGTCCTACATCACCGGGGATCGTTCCTCACAATGACACACTTTAGGAATCATTGGGAAGCAAGTTAGGAGCAAAGTTAGGAGCAAAGGAGAACACATAGGACCATGTTGGTGCATGCCTTGCACCAACTAATGGCTCAACGATCAAAAGAAGGCTGAAGCACCATAATCACGGTCACTGGGTGTTCCATGGCCGTGGAATGGACCGTGATTCCCTCTGCACACCTGGGACAGTTGTCTCACGATCTCCATAACCGACTCTTGCAAATGGTGAAGGTTATATGTACTCTTGCAGGGTGATTCTAAAGGGGACCTGGCCTTTACACACAGACCCACTTCCACATTTTCTCATTTGGATTGGAGTTAATCTTGGAGGAGAAGAAACACTCTCATTTGGAGAAGAAGAAGAAGCACACTAGTTTGATAGTTTTCATAGTTTTTGAGAGTTTTGAGTGAGTTTTGTTGAAAACATTTGCTAGGGTTGTAAGAAACGAATCGAACCTTCTTTTGAAGGGTTGTAAGTCTCTCTTTTAACAATTTCACCTTAGTCTTCATGTTCTACTTGTTTCATCTCTCTATCATTTCATCCTCTTGATATGGACTCCATGAATGTATGCTTGTTAAGTTTGATTGTTAAGATGCATGTTGTTGGCTAAATAGATGCGATTCTAGGGTAAGAAAATGATGGTTATGGCTTGGATTATGATAGGATAGACTTAAACGTACCTTTGGATGAGTTGTTTGCTCGAACCTAGCTACTATTGTAAATCACGGTTTGTTCTTGTAGATCCACGGCTATGGAAGTGGATGAACTACCCGTGATTTTGTCTGACTTGCTTGTATTGATAAATCTGAATGTGAGGATGTTAGGTTGTTGAAATCCTAGTGTTTGTTAAGCTTAATCTAGCCTAGGGTGACATAATGCTATCAATCTAAGTGAGGGAAGAGACCTACCCCTTGGTTTCCGATCTTGAGTCCCTTAGATGATGAACTCTAGGTAGTAGTGAGCCTCATAAGCCGCTATTGGATTGAGTGTGCTAGGATTGATTTTTAAGACTTGCCTTCCCGAGACTTACCCGGTAAGGAGATTAGATCCCTAGATAGCAATCCGGTTTGTGTAGAATTCCTAACCTTAGGCTCTTTGAGACTTACCCGGTGATAAGACCTTAGGAACGGACTAGTAGACGATGAGACCTACCCGGTGATTGATCCCGATTTAGAAACACCCAATCCCAACATACCATAGTTGATCCAAGGAATGACTAGATTGCTTGAGTCCAATGCCATAACCAGAATTTCTAACCCCTAGAATCCGCTTTTCTCTCTTTGATTACCTATCTCGTGTTTGTGTTTGATTATTTGAGTTGCTAGCTTAGTTGTTTGATAATCTTGCATGATTTGTGATCCCTGATTAATCACCACAAAACCAAACCAAAAACATTGAGATTTTCATTTCTTTATTCCTTTCTCTTTTCCTAACCAAGATTTACACTATCCTTAGTCACAACTTGATTCAATTTCACCTTAGTCTTTGTGTTTGTAACACCCCAAATTCTGAGAACTCGGGGAGCTACTGGTTAGGACCTCACAATGGGTCCCGACCTTAGTTTGACAACAAATTTTACTTGGATCTTACAACAAGACACAAATGTATTTAAAACAATTTCAAAACATATTATTTTTAATGTATGAATGTACATGTGACAGCCTTACAAAACATATGTATAGATACATAACATGCATGTCGTATGAAAGGCCCCCTGTCCCCATCTAATGAATACGTGGACCCGGCTGACCATCCGTTCCGGTTCTCTCTGCAACTGTCTATCTCTACAAATCTACAACACGGATAAAACCGTTAGCTAACATTCTATGCATAAGTATAAAGGTAAAAGCACAAACACACAACGTACACAATCAGCATGCAACACTCAATCCTTTTTATTATCTTTTAATTAGGTGATATGTCATTAGTAATGATACTTATTTTGTGACACGAGGGATTCCCAAACCTCGCCCCTGTCCCCGTTTACCAACGCGGAATGGTACTAATGCATCTGACCGTCAACCGGACTGGGCTGGTCGCAGGGAACCTCCTAGACTCTCGCAAGAGCTAGGCAGATGATGTCACGACCCGTTATCATACACTTGGGTCAATTACGTAAATAATAAAGTCGGCATAATCCGGTTTCGTTGTTTATCATAACTAGCAAACACCACTCATACACATTACACTCATACAAGGAAGCCAGCTAAGTAAGTCCGTGGACTTACCAGAATCAAATCTCGCCTCTCTTAACACCACTCAACCAGTAACTGCAGAAACTCAGTTGCCTGTCAAAGGAGGCACGTGGGTCAATACATTTCCCTAGGTACTTAGAAGTCTGAAACTCCTAAGCTGTAAGATCCTATTTGGACATAATTTATTACAGTACTTATTCAAGGTAACATGACTATTTTACCCTTGGTCCCGAGACTTCCAAAACTCGTAATACATACTTAAATTCTTACTTGAGGCTAATTAACCATATTCTACTCTCTAGCATGATTTTAGATAAAACTAGATAAACTACCCACTTTTCTATTTCCCGAAAAGTCACTAAGGTCCAACTACAACTTCAAATATGAAATTAAAATAAACTTATAAAAATTCTAAAATAAATCTCTAAATTATCTAGAATATCTAATCTACTCATAGGAGCAAAATTTTCCTAAAATTGTTCAATTATCACTTCTACAAAAATCCTTAAAGTTGGCTACAACACTAAAAACGTTCCTATACTTGGTCAAAATTCATTGCTGGAAAAACAGCTCAACTACTTCACTTTGAGACCCTATAACTCTCAATCCGATCGTTCATTTCATCTCAAATTTTAACACAGTAAACTACGTATATCCCTTTATGATCTATCAAAAATTCAACGGTGGATCTTCAATATAACGCCTAAACATTGGTCTACAATATTGACAGTTTTCAATTTCTCAAAACTAAAGAAAACTCCATTATTTACAGCTGATTTGTTTCTACTATTTTTGTCACCCTCTTCTAACCCAAACTAATTATTGATCTCAATGTCCTAAGTTCATCAGCAGTACATAGTACACTTTAAACTTATTAACTTACAAAATATACGTATTCAAGGGAGGGAGAAGAGATCTAGTTACCCCTTGCTAAGACCTTGATTGCAACTTAGGAAAGATTTTGGTGATGGGGAAGGCTTTCGATCTGTAAAGCAGCAAGGATGGAATATAAAATTTTGCCCATTGTGTTACTGAATAGAAAGAGGACAACTAGGGAGTGAGAGACCAACGAACGTATGCAGAAACGTATGCAACAACTCCTGGAGTCGAAGTGCACAAAAAAGGTTGTTGTTGTGCAATGTTGGTGCTTCAATGGGGCTGCTGCTGTTCAATGTTGGTGCTTCAATGGGGCTGCTGCTGTGCAATGTTGGTGCTTCAAAGGGGCTGCTGAGATCTGCGTCGATACAGAAGAAGGGGAGGAGAGGTTTACGTGCATCTCGAAGCAAGGATGTTGCAACTCCTTCTCTTCTAGCGTGAATGTAAGGTTTTTTCAGCTGTGGATTTGCCTCATTTATTCACTTTGTTACGTGATATAGGGAAGGGAAAGAGCTGGTTGTTATAACGTGGAAGATAGGGCAGCATCTCATGGAGTTCTAGGCTGGAATTAACACTCTTCTGGGCTGCCGCAAGCCTCATTAAGCAGCTGAGTGTGTGGGCTGCTGAAGGTGTGATTGCTGGGCCTCCTGGGCTGCTTGATCCGCCAACAAAGGTTAAGGTAAGGGCTGGGAACAATCAATCCAATTAAGAAACAATGTGCTGAAATATGGCAAGAAATAAGTGGGCTGAAATGTTTGTCAAAAGTCTGTCAAAACTCGTCATGGCCTTGTCAGGCCCATGAATGAGTTTGTCACAGATTTGTCGGGCTTTGTCATGGCCTCGTCTCAGCTTAGTCATGATCTCGTCACAGCTTTTCATGATCTCGTCTAAAGTCATCGATAAGAATGAATTATAATAACTAGGGTTTGATATAAATCTATCATTTTATGTGAATTAAATTCTACATAAAATAATACATAATTATAAGAATTAGAGCATGATATAATTTTATCATTTTATGTGAATTAAATTCTACATAAAATAATAAAATTTGTGAAGGAAGAAATACTAGATAGAATGGAAACTGTCAACGACTCGAAGTCCGAATTGATCCGGGATTAAACGGAATAAAAATTCCGGATATTACAGTGTTCGACCTCGGAATGTTATCCTTACTTCAAAACGACCCATACACTGTGGGTTCACTAGGAATTAGGAAAAATATATCGAGTTATAAATTTAAGACTTTTGCGTGTCACAATCTTAGCGTAACAATCAACTTCGACAACTCATTTTCAGAAAGAGAAGCACTAACAATGATGGGATAAGTAGAATCCGGACCAAGGAAAGCATACCTCAAGTGACTCGGGAGTGGTTTCAGCTCTAAGACAGGGGGTGCTTTCAGAGGTGGATCTGTACCTTCTCTTTCCAGTGAAGAGGGCTTAGATCAAAGTACTGGACTAACGGAAGTCTCAGTTGACATCATCTCGCTTGTTGTCTCGGTCGTGGTCCGAGATGGCTAACCGAGGTGTTCTTCTGATAAGATCACCTCGATTGCTCCAAAAAATGTCTTGGTCAAGGTACTGGAACTGAGACCGAAACCTAATGTGCTTTTCTTCTCCTGAATCAGTTTATCAAATCTAGCTCCTGGATCTGCTTCCAATGTTTCAAACTTCACACATCTGCATCACACAAAACATCTATACCTTCCCCCATCATACTAAAACTCAAAACTTTCTCAAGAGGATCTTTAATAAGGATAGAGCTCACCAATTCTCGAGACTCTTCTTCATTATAGATGTTGAAGATGTCATCTTCCAAAGGCTCTCCCTTCATTACAGCCAATAGTGCAAACTCCACATGATCGCCGCCATTGTTGCATTTCAACTTGGCGTTCTTACAATCAACGTTGCAACCCGATGTTGCTAGAAATGGTCTTTCGAGAATGATAGGAATGGGATAATTTGCGGGAATGTCCAATACAACAAAGTCTACAAGTATGTAGAAATTACCTAACTTGATGGGAACGTCCTCCAAGATACCAACGGGACGGGTAAAGGAGCGATCCGCCATGTATAACATCATCTTCATGGGCTTGGGCTCTCCAAGGCCGACCTCACAAAGTTCTATATGAATGATGCTCACACTAGCTCCTAGATCACACAGCGCATCATAAGTCACAACCCCAACGTGGATGGGAATGCGAAACGAACTGGGATCTCTCAACTTAGGTGGAATCTTCTCTTTCATGATTTGAATGAGCTCCGAAGATCTCGAGGTCATCCTTACTTCACCAAAGTCCACCAGCTTTCTCTTCCTTGACAAGATCTCTTTCAGAAACATCCCATAGGCGGGCATCCCTAGGATAGCATCAATGAAAGGGATGTTAATATGTAGCTTATTCATAAGGTCAAGAAACTTACCAAAGTTCTTGTCTAGATGTGCCCGTGCCCTTGACTAAGGGAACGGGAGTAGTGATTTATAAGAAGGAGCTATAGGTGGAATATAAACTTCAGATTTTTCTTTCGCTTTCTGGGGCTCCATCTCGGTTGGCACCTCGACCGAGGTGTTCTTCGTCTGATCGTGGTCCAACCGAGGTAATGGATCTGCAGCCTTCAATCCACTATGTGTTGTGATAGCCAAAATTTGCCCTTTTGGGTTGTTCTCTGTCCTTCTTGGAAGCTTTCAACGATTTCTTGGCGCTTCATTAGCCTTGTTGAAAAATTCTTATTCTAAGGCTTTTTGTTCTTTCGAAAATGAATTCATTGATGTCTCCATAGTGTTGAGCTTGATCAAGATAGCGTCCAGCACAATGTCCGGTTTCTTGAGTGGTTGGGACGAGCTTGATGATGGCTCCTGGCTTCTCAATGGAGTAGAAGAAGAAGAGTTATTGGGATTTTGTTGATTCGATCTCCAATTGTTATTGGAACTTGCGGTCGAAGTTCATAATCATGTTCAACTGGATCTCCTAGGTTGACTCCTGGACGCCGCACTTGCTAATTCGGGTCCATCCTTTGACCTAGGGTTTGTGGAACTCCACAAAAATATCACCTCGGTCTACCATGGCCGGTATCCAAGGTGGTGGGTGTATCTCGGCCGGTGAAACTAGGGCTAGCTCCTGCCTCGGTCGAGCATCTAGGATCGGTCGAGGTAAAAACGGAGCTCGTAGAGCAGCCATATCACCTTGAATCCCTTCAGTTCTTGCACGAGTCTCGTCTCTCTCTCGCTGCAATTCTTCTTTACTAAGGCGAAGTTGTTCCAATGCCTTCTTCAGTTCGGCTTCAAGATCGCGATTATCTTGATCGGCCATCTAATCTTCTTTCAATCTTCTTTTGTATGTCTTTTTCTGGTTCGGGATCGTAAGGAACGATTTCCTTGCCAGCACAAGTTCTTTGCATAAACATAAGAAAGATCTTGCGAAATCACTCAAGTAAAGTAATTAATAGCAACAAAGGCAACAACCCAAAAAGACAACCGAAACCGAACTTGGTCTTGACCAAGTCCTCGGCAACGACGCCAAAAACTTGTTCGCTCCAAAAGGTGTGTGCAAGATTTAATATTTATACCAAGAATTATTGCAAATGAGCGAACCTGCAATGTACGGATCGATTGTAATAAAAGCAAGAATTCGAGGGTCAAACATAGGGACTATGGTGAAACAAAGAACGGTAATTCAGGTTGTTAATTAAAAATAAGCAATAGAGCAAAGATATCAAACGTGATGTAATAACCAGGTAAAGAAAATGCGGATTTTAGAGATTAAATCATCTAGTTGTGGTTCCGATTCAAGATCTCAAAAGATAACGTGGACAAAAGTCAGGTTTGCAAAGGGAAGGTGTTTCTAAGGTGGGGATAGATCATCGGGTAAGTCTTACTACTCACTATCCCAAACGAAAGATCCCCTCACCGGGTAAGTCTCAAGGTACTAAGGAAAGGAACTATAATCTCAAACCAAAACACCACCCAAGGGGATAGAATCAACCTTTACTAGGTAAGTCTCAAGCTAACTCTAATTAGATGGGATGAAGACACACTCAAACCCCAATAAAGGATAAACCATTATTACCTACACTCATGATCTTGGGTTTACAAACAATGGAATCACCGGGTAAGTCTCATCCTAGGCATGCGTTGAACCAAGAAAGATATAACAAGGATAGGATTTGGCAAACTGAAACCTCAACTGAGATAAGGATCATGAAAGGGCCCGCCTCGCTCAGTTCATGTACCATCTCGGTCGAGATGCTCCACGATTGACCGAGGTGTTCGTCAGTTAAGGTAAAGGCTCGACCTTTCAGGATCCACTGGGGTAAAGGCTCATTCTTTCATCGTCTTTTCCACAGCTTTCAGCCAATCACCCTAAAATCGCATAAAGAGCTTAGCAAACAATCATCATGATAACAATAATCAAATATATAAGAAAGGAATCAATATTCAAACAAGTAAACCTTATCACAAAGGTCTCAATAACTCAATCAAAAAATCAAACAAACAATCAAACAGCGTTCCTCAATCACAATGAGAAAAGACAACAAATCAAACAAAACTAAGAAAAAATCTTACAACTTTCTTCAAAGCTAACTTCCTTGGATTCTTCAACCTTCCAAACTTCCTTCCAAACTTCGTTCAACTTTATGATCTAGAGAACTGCTGTTCCGAAATAATTAATCTCCAGAAAATCCATCTCTTTATATAGGAGAATCACCTTCCTAAGATAAAATATCCTTAAAAGGCAATTTCCTTTCTTAACAAATCTTCCAATCTTCCAAATAGATCAACCAAAAAGATATGCTTCCTTCCAAAAAATCATCCTAAAATATGGAAAATTCACTTTCCAAAAATAGAAGATCTCAGCCAAAAATAAAGATCTTATGGCCATTATAATATTTGCCTCGGTCCAGCCATTCTTGAAGATCACCTCGGTCGAGGTGGTACTGTAGCCTACCGAGGTGAATATCAGTTGAGTGTGAATCTCTCTAATCTGGTCCAAAATCAATCTTCCATCTCATTTCCATGAATCCTAAGTCTTTCTTGTAGCTCCTCAATGTTCCATAATGTAGCTCCAAATGACTCCTTAGCTTCCTGAGCTCCATTTTGTTCCAAAACGTGCCATTTTCCCTACAATTACAACAAAACTAGGTGTAGACCTCGATTCTTGCAAATGTAAACAAAACAACATAATGATCAAAGAATATACATCTATACATTCAATTTTATGAAGATAAAACGTCCAAACCAATCCCAAAATATAGACTATAATACATGTTATCAATTCTGATGCTATGAATATTAGCTAATGGTTTTATGCCGATGTTGTAGATTGCCTAGCAGGTTAGGAATGCGACCGAGAGATCCGGAAGAGTGGGCAGCCGGGATTCCTTACATTTTAGGAGGGGTTTTGGTTCGAGTCGGTTGTGTATTACTCTTTGTTTATTGTTTTGTATGCTGCGTGTATGGCGTTTGATCTTTGGAGTCGTTTTTGGTTGAAGTCCGTTGTTTGTATTCTTTCGGGTGTCCTATCATTGCATAAAAATGTATTTCGGTTTTGGCCCTTTATTTGTGCCTTGTTGTAAGATCCGGTGAAATTGTTGTCAAGCTATGGGTCGGGGCACATTGTGAGGTCTTTGCCCGTAGCATCCCGAGTCCCGAGGATTCAGGGTGTTACAAAGTGGTATCATAGCCCTAGGTTGACAACAATGGCACTCACAATCTTCTAAAGGCCGAATAGAAGGAAACGGAACCCTCAAGGGTTCCGAGCATAGTCAGTCGGGGTAGAATGTATGGACCACCACTCCTTCTGCAGATCTCGGCAGCGTAGTTTATTGGATTTTGATGTATGTATATAAGTATATATGTAGATATGTAGATATGTATATATGGATTGTAGTTGCATGATGAACTTGATATATATGTATAGTTATATATGTGGACTATGGTGCGTTTTAGACCTTGTTTTCTTGTTATGGACCTCCGGATGTGATATATTAGTAGTAATGTGAACATAGGACTTATATATAGTTATATATTGATAGCATGTATTATAGTCTATATTTTGGGACTTGTTTAGACGTTTTATCTTCAATAATCTGCATGTTTGAATGTATATTATGTGATTTTATTGTTATTTCATCTACCTTTGCGGGAATCGAGGTCTATACCAAGTTTGATTGTAAATGTAGGTAAAGTGGCACGTTTTGGACTAAAATGGAGCTAAAGGAGCTAAGGAGTCATTGAAGTTACATTTAGGAGCTTAAAAGAAAACTCGGGAAGCAAGGAATTAACAAAGAAGATTTACTTTGGACCAGATTTGAGAGATTTCACCTTCAGCTGAGATTCACCTCGGTTGCCTACAAAGTCACCTCGACCGAGGTGATCTAGAGGAGCGTCTCAACCGAGGCGAATACCTTGACGCGGCGAGATATATTTTATTTGGCTAAGATCTTTTATTTTTGGAAGGAGAGATCTTATATTTTTTGGCTGGATTTCTGGAAGGAAGATCATATATTTAGGAGATCTATTTTGGAGATAATATATATTTTATTAGGAAATTATCTTTTAAGATATTTTCTATAAAATTATCTTTTTAAGATAATTTTATTTTAGGAGATGTGGATATATTTTATAGAAATATCTTATAGTTGGAAGGAAGATATTTATTTTAGGAGACATAGATATATTTTATAGGAAATTATCTTTTTAAGATATTTTATCTTTGGAAGATAATTCTCCTATATAAAGGGTTGGATTTTCTACAATTCACCCATCTTCGGATCAAAGCATGCTTAGAGGTTGAGAGCATCCAGCAATTGAGGGATTTTCTGGAGTTTTGAAAAAAGTTTGAAGATTGAAGGAAGGAAGTTCATAGCTTGTTATAGCTTTTTAAGGGGATTTGTAAGACTTTCTTAGATTCCCTTTGGTTTGTTGTTTTTGATTGATTTGTGATTCTAAGGAACACTGATTTGTTTATTTGATTCAGTTATTGAAGCCTTGTTCTTAAGGTTTTTGTGTTCAAATATTCATTCTCTTCCCATATATTTGATTATTGCTTTCATGATGATGAGTGGCTAATTTTCTTGTGCGATTCTAGGGTGTTTGGGTGAAGGTTGTGGGAAAAACAATGATAGAATAATCTTAAATCCCAGTAGAACCCTGAAAGCTCGAGTCTTTATCCTTAACCCTAGAACATCTCGCTCAGTCAATGAACATCTCGGCCGGGGGGGAACTTGACTCACCGAGGTGACTTTTCTGATCCGAAACTGAGAGTTAAGTGTTAGAGTTTGCCAATTTCTATTTTTATTACACCTTTCCTGGTTCAATGCAAGCCTAGGATGAGACTTACCCGGTAATTCCTTTGTTTGTTTTAAGCATACTTCTTGGATTATAAATTTAAAGGTTGCAGATACCATTTGGAGCGAAAATGTTTTTGGCGCCGTTGCCGGGGACTTGGTCTAGACCAAGCCGGTTGCGGTTGTCTTTTGGGCCAATTGCCCTTGTTGCTATTAACCATTTGTCCTATGAGTTTTGTAGTTTTTATGATATCCGATGACTACATTTGATCCAGCCTGGATAGGAAGACAAAGTGCTAGGGCGGACCATTATGAATACTTGGAAGAAAAATACACCTTTTATTGGTTTAACAATGAAAGGGAAAGAGAAAAGACCATTGAGAAAGAACTTGCGATATGGGATGAGATGAATGTCCCTAGACAGATTTATGAGCAACCTCTTGAAGATTCGCTTGAATCAAAATGGGAGAAGTTGATGAAGAAGGTGGAGGAGCTCAAGGAAAACACCCTATCCTATGCTAAGCCGAAAGAGGAGCATGAGGAAGTACTGCAAGTTTCAAGCATTCCTCCAATCGAACTGGAAGTTTCTCCTGAAACTATTTAGGAAGATGTGGAAGATCTCGATCCAAGTGTTGAGACTTCGGCCGAGGTGAAAGAGAGATCGGCCAAGGTGGAAGAGATCAGCCGAGATGGAAGAAGAATCTGTAGAACTGGAAGTGGAAGATGCAGAGAACCTTGACCAAATTACTAAAACTGTGGCCAAGGTGGAAGAAAGATCAGCTGAGTAGGGAGAGATTTCATGTGTGGATTATCAACCTAACATGAAACTTGTCCCAAGCTTTGAAGAACTTTATAAGGTACTTGCTCTTACTCACTTTGAAATTCCTACTAAAGTTCTAGATTTCTTCAGGGATGCACCAAAGAGTTGGAGGTCTCTTCCAAAAGAACCTCCTAAGATCAAGATGAAACCTCCCTTGAAATTGTTGGAAGAAGATGCTCCTTGGATTATAAGGAGTGAAGTTAACAAGCGCTTCCCCGCTAAGGCAACGAAGTGTTATTTGTTCAAGTATGGGGTCATTCACATGACAAAGACCTTGTACTACCCCCAAGCTGAAGATGGGGAAGCTACTAGAATCCTCGAGAAGCTGTATTCTCGATCAAGGAAAGGATGGGACGAAGGATTGAGTTATGTCCCATGGAAGCATAGGAAGACCGGTAGGATTCTGGTGAGAACCAAACCGTACAAACTTGTACGTAGGAGATCCTACCATTTGCCGGTGAAATTAGGAACCGGAACCTTTTTGGAAGAGTTTTATGATGGATGTGATGAGCACTCCAAGGTGTTCAAGGTACATTCAGTAATTCTATGGAGAATGGTCCAGCTAGCGACCTTAAACCAAGCGCTTCTTGGGAGGCAACCCAAGGTATTGCATTCTTTTCCCTTTTCTAACTTAGTTTTAGATAGTTTTCTTTGCTTTGCTTTGCTTTATTTTTGGCGTCCTCTTGACAAGAACCATGTACTTTCTAAGGAAAGATTGCAGCTCAGGAGCTACACTACAAGGACAGAAGTTCGAGAAATTGAGAGGACGGCGCTTGACTGAGACACATCTCGGGTGCAGTCATAGGATCTCGACCGAGATGTTATTCGCGAATCGAGATGATCTTATTTGGGAGTTGTTTCTTATTTCTTTATGCAGTTCAGCTATGTCTGGTGAGTATTCTGTTCTTCTGACTTATATTTGACTCATTGGGACAATGTGTCCCAAGTATGGGGTACTTGTACGATTCTCTTGATCTTTGATTATGATCTTATTTGGCTCTAGGTGCTTATCTGAGACTACATGCATGCATACAGGTTATTTGATTGAGAAAAACGTCAAAAACTGGTTAAGAAAAAAGTTTTTATGACCTCGACCGAAGTGACTCTCACCAATCGAGGTGCAGTACCTCGGTTGACGTAGAACATCTCGACCTAGGTGGTTAAACTGAAACAGTTTTCGAAACGATTTTTGTGCTTGTTATCTGGATATGACCTCAGTGAAGATTTTGTTTGCAGACTGGTTTTGAAATCTTTATATGTTTGAAAGGTTTTATGGTATGTTTAAGTTGCTAAATGCTTTGTTTGAAATTTGTGGTATGTTTAATACTTTGTTTTTATCAAAATTATGTTGAATTTGAAGGTTGACACCACATGATGAGTTCTCTCACTTTCTTCCTGGAATGATTAAGGCAATTCATTCTCTTCTCTTCTTCTTCTTGATCATGCTTAGCCCCTCATATACTTATTTGCCTCCCTTTACCTATCCGGGAATTTGGAAGCAAGCAAGTGAAAAGCAAGTGAAAGAAAAGTTGAGATGTTGGCTGAAAGTTAGAAGGAAACAAATAGGTTTGGGGAAGTCAATCATGATGATGAGTAACTCGGCACCATTCACATAGCCGGGTGTTTGTGTCTTGCCAAAGTCGGATTGAGCGATATTCCTAACGGGTCATGGTATGTGCATCAAGGGTTTGAGGCATCTCGAGAAATTCATGATTGCTGATTTCTTAGGATTCGGTTATTGTGCACCTTTGTCCATGCATCCCAAAAAGTAAAAAAGTAAAATAAGCAAAGCTTATTGGTGGAAGATGTTGAAGTTCAAAAGCAAGTGAAGTAAAGATCCTTTTCCCGGATTCTAGCACCACATTCCCTATATACATCCCACCCTCACACGTTTCTTGAATTCTCTTTTGAAAGCCCTTGAGACCTCGAGCTTGTTGATTGACTTGGTGGTTTAAACTGGATTATACATGATAAATTTTGATAATAATTATTTATTATGCATTCTATGATTTTATGCAAAGATGAACAACTTTCTTATAGTTATAAAATGTTTGATCATATTTTGATTTTAAACACCATGAAGCATTCTCTTAGAGTGATCTATGATTAGAGCACACCACTTAAAATGTTTCGAAATACTTTCATTCATCTTTCTGACTTATAATCATTTATATCTTGTACTTAAGATTTGGAACTTGCTTGGGGACAAGCAAGGGACAAGTACGGGGTATTTTGATAGCATGTATTATAGTCTATATTTTGGGACTTATTTAGACATTTTATCTTCAATAATCTGCATGTTTGAATGTATGTGATTTTATTGTTCTTTCATCTACCTTTGAGGGAATGAGGTCTAAACCTAGTTTCATTGTAAATGTAGGTAAAATGGAACGTTTTGGACTAAAATGGAGCTAAAAGAGCTAAGGAGTCAATGGAGCTACATTTAGGAGCTTAAAAGAAAACTCAAGAAGCAATGAATTAACAAAGAAGATTTACTTTGGACTAGATTTGAGAGATTTCACCTTCAGCTGAGATTCATCTCGGTTGATTACAGAGTCACCTCGACCGAGGTGATCTAGAGGAGTGTATCGACCGAGGCGAATACCTTGACGCGGCGAGATATATTTTATTTGGCTGAGATATTTTATTTTTGGAAGGAGAGATCTTATATTTTTGGGCTGGATTTCTGGAAGGAAGATCATATATTTAGGAGATCTATTTTGGAGATAAAATATATTTTATTAGGAAATTATCTTTTAAGATATTTCCTGTAAAATTATATTTTTAAGATAATTTTATTTTAGGAGATATGAATATATTTTATAATAATAACTTATAGCTAGAAGGAAGATATTTATTTTAGGAGATATGAATATATTTTATAGGAAATTATCTTTTTAAGATATTTTATCTTTGGAAGATAATTTTCCTATATAAAGGGTTGAATTTTCTATAATTCACCCATCTTCGGATCAAAGCATGCTTAGAGGCTGAGAGCATCCAACAATTGAGGGATTTTCTGGAGTTTTGAAGGAAGTTTGAAGATTGAAGGAAGGAAGTTCATAGCTTGTTATAGCTTTTTAATGGGATTTGTAAGACTTTCTTAGATTCCCTTTGGTTTGTTGTTTTTGATTGATTTGTGATTCTAAGGAACAATGATTTGTTTATTTGATTCAGTTATTGAAGCCTTGCTCTTAAGGTTTTTATGTTCAAATATTCATTCTCTTCCCATATATTTGATTATTGCTTTCATGTTGATGAGTGGCTAATTTTCTTGTGCGATTATAGGGTGATTGACTGAAGGTTGTGGGAAAAACAATGATAGAATAATCTTAAATCCCAGTAGGACCCTGAAAGCTCGAGTCTTTATCCTTAATCCTAGAACATCTCGCTCAGTCGATGAACATCTCGGCCGGGGTGGAACTTGACTGACCGAGGTGACCTTTATTATCCGAAACTGAGAGTTAAGTGTTAGAGTTTGCCAAATCCTATTCTTATTACACCTTTCCTGGTTCAATGCGAGCCTATGATGAGACTTACCCGGTAATTCCTTTATTTGTTTACCCAAGATCATAAGTGTAGGTAATAAAGGTTTATCCTTTATTGGGGCTTGAGTGTGCCTTCATTCCATCTTTATGAGTTAGCCTGAGACTTACCTGGTAAAGGTTGATTCTATTCCCTTAGTTGGTGTGTTGCTTTGAGATTATAATGCTTTTCCTTAGTACCTTGAGACTTACCCGGTAATAGGTTCTCTGGCTTGGGATTGTGAGTAGTGAGACTTACCCGGTGATCTATTCCGCTTTAGTAACACATTCCCTTAGCAAAACCTCAGCTTTGTCCGCTTAGCTTGAGATCTTGAGTTGGAACCACAATTGGATGCTTTAATCCTTAGAATTTGCATATTTCCTTTAATTGACCTTATTATCATTTTTGATTGCTTTAATCGCTTTTTGTGATTATTAGTTACATTGACAACCTATACTTGCTTTGTTTTACCTAAGTCCCTGAGATCGACACCCCGGAATTCTTATCCTTGTTTTAAGCATACTTCTTGGGTTATAAATTTAAAGCTTGCACATACCATTTGGAGCGAACATATATACATACACATATGGTATGCTAGTATGATATTAGTAGTAGTGGACCTTATAGTTAAAATGATAGGAAGCTATCATCGCTCTTGGACAAACGCCTTTTTGGGATTAGGATAGTATATATACGATGATGAGTATTCTCAAGTACCGAGTTGAACATCACGTTCTAACAAACACCATGGCGGGATCGGAATCCTTAAAAGAGGATGTGGAAGAGAAGGATTAGAGATGACATAAACGAAGGACGCACAAGTGGAAGAAGAATCGATATAAGTTAACAGGAATCGAGACGGGGACAATACAAGAAGAGGATTAACATGAAGGTGAGGAATAGTTTCCAAAGAAGGGAGAAGAGAGGTGGCAGGATTCGCTCGGCGTGGATGTTGATGGCAGCGTTGAGGCGAGGATGGCGTGTCTTTAGTTGCATAAGGGTTGGATAGAGGTTGGCGTGCGAATACAGAACGTGAGAGATGGAGAGTTGCGGTTTCCTTAGATGTAGCCAAACTAAGTCGACGGGCTGGAAAACCATCTTCCGACGTCCCTTGTTATTCCGAGCTGCAGTTTCAATGCCTTTCTTGTCAAGTGCAGCCTTGGTCTTAGCATGAAGTTCCTTAATGTAGTCCACCTGTTCCAAAGCATAAAAAGCTACTCGATCCTTTCGAGGAATCGGTAATAATTCCAAAGGAGTTAACGGGTTAAATCCATAAACACATTTGGAAGGTGATAACGAAGTGGAAGAATGCATGGTGCGATTATAAGCAAACTCAATATGTGGTAACATGTCTTCCCATTCTTTTAAGTTATCTTTCAACATGGTTCTAAGGAGGGTAGTTAGGGTCCTATTGGTGACTTCCGTTTGCCCATCTGTTTGGGGATGACTAGAGGTCAAGAATAGTAATCTAGTTCCCTATTTGTCCCCAAAGTGTCTTCCAAAAGAAACTCAAAAACTTGACATCCCTATCACTAACAATAGTTTTAGGTATTCCATGCAATCTAACTATTTCCTTAAAGAAAAGAGTAGCAACATTATATGCATCTTCAGTTTTATGACATGGAATAAAATGTGCCATTTTAGAGAATCTATCTACTACCACAAAAATGGAATCTCTTCCTTTCTTAGACCTAGGTACTCCAACAATGAAATCCATACTTATGTCCTCCCAAGGGCCATTAGGCGCCGGTAAGGGCGTATACAACCCGTGGGGTTGTACCCTAGCTTTGGCCTTAAGACATTCAATGCACCTCTTAAGCATGTGTTCTACATCCCTTAACATATGAGGCCAATAAAAGTGAATTTGCAACATGTTATAAGTTCTGTCCCTCCCAAAATGCCCCATTAAACCTCCTTTATGGGCTTCTTCCACCAATAAGATCCTAAGGGAACATCTAGGTATGCAAATCTTATCCACTTTAAACAAGAAACCTTCAAACACAAAGTACTTATCATAAGGGCCTTGAGTAGTGCATCTATGAAATATCTTCCCAAATTCAGCATCATCCACATATAATTCTTTAATGTAATTAAAACCTAACATCCTAGAATCCAAAGTGGTGATTAAGGTGTATCTCCTAGACAATGCATTTGCTACGACATTATCCTTTCCTTTCTTATACTTGATAATGTAACGAAAGGTTTCTATGAACTCCATCCACCTACCATGCCGTCTATCTAGCTTATCTTGGCTCCTAAAGTGTCTAAGTGAATCATGATCGGTTTTCAAAACAAACTCTTGAGGCCAAAGGTAATGTTGCCATGTTTTGAGTACTCTAAACAAGGCATACAATTCTTTGTCATATGTAGAATAGTTTAAGCATGCACCTTTCAATTTTTCACTAAAGAAAGCTAGAGGCTTACCTTCTTGCATAAGGAAGCCGCCAATACCAATGCCAGATGCGTCGCATTCAACCTCAAAGGGTTTAGTGAAGTCCGGTAGAGCTAGTAGTGGTGCGTGGGTGAGGCATCTTTTGAGCTCTTCAAAAGCTCTTTGCTGCGATTCATTCCACTCAAAAGAAACCTTCTTTTTGGTCAAAGCCGTGAGTGGGGCTGCAATTGTGCTGAAATCTCTCACAAACCTTCTATAGAAGGTAGCTAAGCCATGGAAGCTCCTCACGTCACCAACAGTCCTAGGAGTGGGCCAATCATTGATTGCTTTCACCTTGTCCTCATCCACTTGCAAGCCATTGGCACTTACTACAAAACCAAGAAAGATCACTCGGTTAGTATAGAAATCACATTTTTGAATATTAGCATACAAGTATTCTATACGCAATGTTGCAAGCACATCTCTCAAATGATTTTCAAGCTCTTTTAAAGTCTTACTATAGATAAGAATGTCATCAAAGTAGACTACAACAAATAAACCAATATAAGGTCTCAAAATATGATTCATTAATCTCATGAAAGTACTAGGAGAGTTAGTTAAGCCAAAAGGCATTACTAGCCACTCATGGAGACCAAATTTTGTTTTAAAAGCTGTTTTCCATTCATCCCCTTCCCTCATTCTAATTTGATGGTAGCCACTCCTAAGATCAATCTTAGTGAAAATTGTAGCTGCATGTAACTCATCAAGCATATCATCTAAACGGGGAATCGGGTGTCTATACTTGATAGTAATGTTATTGATTGCTCTACAATCAATACACATTCTCCAAGTATTATCCTTCTTGGGTACTAGCAGAACGGGAACGGCACAAGGACTAAGGCTTTCCCGAACATACCCCTTATCTAGCAAGGCTTGAACTTGGTTCTGAATTTCCTAGGCTTCCGTAGGGTTCATCCTATAGGCGGGCCTATTGGGAAGAGTGGCTCCAGGTATTAAATCTATTTGGTGTTCAATGCCCCTAATGGGCGGTAAGCCGGCTGGAATCTCATCAGGAAAAACGTCTCTAAATTCATCTAACAGCCCCTGAATAGATCTAGGAAGTGGGTTCGTAGAGTCATGAGGCACATTCACTAGAGACTTACACAAACTCATCATTAGCACATCAATAGAAGCATAGTTAGTGACAAATTCATTCCAAAACTCAATATAGCTACTTGTTGGTTGTACTAACAATGTTTGATGGGTTTTGTTCTCTTTACTCTTAGGCCGTGTGATCTTAGGCTTTGGACTGGTTTCTTGCTCTACCCTCTTGTTCTCATAGTACTCGGCTATTTGTAAAGGTGTCATAGGTTTAAGTGTTAAAGTTTTACCCTTATACTCGAAACTATATTTGTTAGAAAACCCATCATGGAAAACTTTCCTATCATATTGCCATGGACGACCAAGCAACAAGTGACAAGCATTCATAGGCACAACATCACATGTAATAACATCCTCATATGATCCTAATGTTATATTGACCTTAGTTTGCTTATTGACTTTAAGTTCTCCACATTCATTCATCCAATGTAGTTTATATGGCCTAGGGTGATAAAATGTAAGAAGTTGTAATTTGTTTACCATTTTAGTGCTAGCTATGTTGCAACAACTTCCTCCATCAATTATCACATTACACACTTTTCCTTTAATGCTACACCTAGTATGAAACAAATTTTCACGTTGATTATCCTCACAAGGAGCTAGTTGGACATGCAAAGTTCTCCTAGCTATCAAAGATTCACCTTTGTCATACTCAATGCAATCATCATTCTCATTTTGTTCATTGTCATCATTTAAGGCATTTTCATCATCTAATTCCACATCATCCTCACTCTCATACTCTTCTAGATGATTTATGATAAAAGTGCGTCTATTAGGACATTCTCTACTCATGTGACCTCTACCTTGGCATTTAAAACACACAATGTCCCTAGGTCTAGAGTTAGAGATAGGAGTACTCCCTCGATGATCACTTGAAGGCTCATTCAAGGATCGTGGTGTAGTGGACGGTGTAGAAGACCTTCTTTGCCCGGCTTGACCCATAAGTACCGATTTCCTCTCCTCCTTCCGTCCGCCTTGTTCCTTGTTGTGGTTAGACAGCCGGATGTTTTGTGCTTTCCAAGCATTGGGTGTCCCGGGAGGTGGCTTGTATTCCCGGTTTTGCACCTTAGAATTCAGAATACGAAGGTACCTTGCCATAGTGTTTTCTTCATCCTCTAGAACGTTGGCCTTCACCATAGCAACTTGGATATTCGTATAGGCTTCCTCAGCGCTAAGTGAGCCTTGTCTCAAATTTTCCAGCCGTTGTCGAAGCTCTCGGGTATAGTGAGGTGGAACGAACCTAGCCCTCATTAGTGCCTTCATATGCTCCCATGTGCTGATTTGAGGATCCAAGGTTCGAACTCTTTCTTTGACTACGTGATCCCACCAAACCAAAGCATAGCCTTGGAACTCGAGAGCGGCTAGCTGAACCTTCCTAGGCTTGCTAAAGTTGTGACACAACCAGATTTGCTCAACTTTAGTTTCCCACTCCGTGTAGACGTCGGGATCACACTTTCCTTCAAAGACGGGAATTTTGATTTTGACCTTTCCGAGTCCGTCTTGCTCTTGATAGGGCCGAAGGTTATCTCGTCCTTGCCTTGGCTGCTGGAATGGCCGATTGTATCCCTCCCACGTGTGGTCCTCAGCTTCATTCCGTCGCTGAAAGTCATCAACAAATGGTGGCATGTTAGAAGCATTAGGAAGGACGTTGGACCGTACATTACCTTGATCCGGAGGATCCGGCTCTCTAGTAACGCGTGAAGGACCGCCAAACTCATAGTTGGTTCTCAAAGGTGGTGTTCCGGCTGGTGGTGTTCGTGCTTCATAGTCTCCACTCGCTTGGATAGTTTAGCTACAGAATCAGACAATTGTTTCAATAGACTGATCATCTCATACGTGACGGTCTCGCTACTCGACTTGCTGGGACTTAAGGACCTGGACATGCTCAAGTAACAAACAAAGAAACTAGTTAGGTTAGAAAAACAAAGATCTCACTTGTGTATCGCTCACACTCTCGTTGGTATTGCCTAGCTGGTGGCTCGAGTTGTAAGGATCCAACACCTTACTTTCGCGATTTCCGAACCTTCTTAGCAACCCTTTAGAACTAGAACTGTTGAAACTGAATGTTAGTGTCGGAGATGAATCAAGACACCCCTAATTGGAGTATTGACCGTTGGGTTGGTGTAGGTACGGTGAATTGTGTTTAGAATGACGTTTTGAGATGATTGAAAAGTTTGCTTGTGCTTGATTAATAAAAACAAGGGCCAGCCGTTTTTCTTTGTAGTGTTTTTTTTTTTGAAAGATATCTTAGACTTTGTCAAAGATTTGTAGGAGAGAAGAAGTAACCGTAATTGATTGCATATAGGATTACCGAAACGTGTATGCAGCGTTTGAGCTTTCTCTTTTGTTTTGTTTTCGTTTTGTGTTTGCCTCTCCTCAAGATGTTGTCCGGCTTTTGAATTGGCACACTTCAAGCACAAGTTAAGTATCAATTGGATAAACAATAAGGTTAACAAGAAGAAGAAGTGATCAATTGTACCAACTGTGCTCTTATACCAACTGATACGGGATGATCCGTGATTGAGTCGATCTAGGCACAATGATCTCGAATCCGGCTGAATGAAACGAATTCAGAATGCGGAACGAAACGAAGATGGTGAATGGCACAAGAGGGTGAGAGAAGAACCAAAGAGAGTCAACGAAGGAACCAAGGCTGAAGAGCCAAAACCCCAATCGTGAATGCTCTAGACCCGTCTCCAATACAACTTTACACTAGCTCCGGCTGGACTATCACAAAGAGGGACTCGTGAAGGCTCGAAGCACCAATCCAAAGGCGGTTGACACAAACAAGCTCAGCCAAGCAACAACAGCAATGCCAACCAAAAACTCTCTTGTTCTTTGATTGATTTTGTGAAATGATTACAAATGTAATTCTAAGCAATTTGGAATAACGTAACTAATCTGCAGCTAAAGAGGCTATATAAATAGACTCTTTTATCTGCACAAAAATAAAGAAAAGAAAGCTGAAAACATTAGTGGGAAGGTGGTAATAAGAGAGCTTCCTCTAATGTAGCTAACAACCTAACAAACAACTAATCACCATGGAAATAGGCTGAATTATTCAAACTTATCCTTGGAGTGCAAGCTGGACATTTTTAACGTTTTTAAGGAGCCAAATGGGCTATCCGAATGGGCTGCATTGTTCAACAGATCCATGAGTGATTTGGATGTGTTTAAAGAGCCCAAATGGTGATCCGAATGAGCTGAATTGTTACTCTCTTGGGCCTCTTTGAAAGTGATCAGTTGGCTCCCTCCTTGGGCTGCATTGGACGTGTTTGCTTGCCTCCCTCTTGGGCTACCTTTGACATGATCAACAGCCTCCTCAAGGGCCTGCATTGGGCGTGACCATGGGCTGCATTGGGTGTGAGCATGGGCTGCATTGGCGTGAGCAACAGGGCGTGAGCATGGGCTGCATTGGGCGTGAGCATGGGCTGCATTGGCGTGAGCAACAACCTCCTCTTGGGCTGCATTGGCCTGAACAACAACCTCCTCTCCTAGGCTGCATTGGATGTGAGCAACAGCCTGCATGGTCTCCTCGAGCTGCATGGAAGGTGAGTACGTCGGCATGGTCTCCTTGCTCGGTTCGCTTGCTCCTACATTCACCAAAAGGTTAACACATGATGTAAGGAAATTAAATGGTTCACGCATTGTGTCAAGCAATAGCACTTCCCTTGACATAACCTCTTGGATCTCCTTAGCTCTTGCTCTAGTAATGGGACCTTGATAGCTTCCATGTGATGGTCCTACATCAGTTCATCCTATAGGCGGGCCTATTGGGAAGAGTGGCTCCGGGTATTAAATCTATTTGGTGTTCAATGCCCCTAATGGGCGGCAAGCCGGCTGGAATCTCCTTAGGAAAAACGTCCCTAAACTCGTCTATCAACCCTTGGATAGAACTAGGAAGTGGAATTGTAGAGTCATGAGGCACATTCACTAGAGATTTACACAAACTCATCATTAGCACATCCGTAGAAGCATAATTAGTGACATAATCATTCCTAGACTCAAGATAGCTACTTGTTGGTTGTACTAACAGTGTTTGATGGGTTTTCTTCTCCTTACTCTTAGGCCGTGTGATCTTAGGCTTGGGAGGGGTTCCTTGCTCTACCCTCTTGTTCTCATAGTACACGGCTATTTGTAAAGGTGTCATAGGTTTAAGTGTTAAAGTTTTACCTTTATACTCAAAGTTATATTTATTAGAAAACCCATCATAAACAACTTTCCTATCATATTGCCATGGACGGCCAAGCAACAAGTGACAAGCATTCATAGGCACAACATCACATGTAATAACATCCTCATATGATCCTAATGTTATATTGACCTTAGTTTGCTTATTGACCTTAAGGTCTCCACACTCATTCATCCAATGTAGTTTATATCGCCTAGGGTGATAAAATGTAAGGAGTTGTAATTTGTTTACCATTTCAGTGCTAGCTATGTTGCAACAACTTCCTCCATCAATTATCACATTACACACTTTTCCTTTAATACTACACCTAGTATGAAACAGATTTTCACGTTGGTTATCCTCACAAGGTGCTAGTTGGACATGCAAAGTTCTCCTAGCTATCAAATATTCACCTTGTTCATACTCAATGCAATCATCATTCTCATTTTGTTCATTGTCATCAATTAATGCATTTTCATCATCTAATTCCACATCATCCTCACTCTCATATTCTCCTAGATGATTTAGGATCAAAGTGCGTCTATTAGGACATTCTCTACTCATGTGTCCTCTACCTTGGCATTTAAAACACACAATGTCCCTAGTTCTAGAGTTATAGATTGAAGTACTCCCTCGATGATCACTCGAAGGCTCATTCAAGGATCGTGGTGTAGTGGACGGTGTAGAAGACTTTCTTTGCCCTTCTTGGCCCATCGGTGCCGACTTTCTCTCTTCCTTCCGGCCTCCTTGATCCTTGTTGTGGTTAGGCTGCCGCCACCCTTGTGCTTTCCAAGTGTTGGGCGCCCCATGAGGTGGCTTGTATTCCCGGTTTCGCAACTTAGTCTTCCTTTCCACCTTAATGGCCAAGTGTAGTAATTGCTCCATGGTGCTGTATGGAAACATATCAACCTCATTAGCCAAATTAGAATTCAGAATACGAAGGTACCTTGCCATAGTGTTTTCTTCATCCTCTAGAACGTTGGCCTTCACCATAGCAACTTGCATATTCGTATAGGCTTCCTCAGCGCTAAGTGAGCCTTGTCTCAAATTTTCCAGCCGTTGTCGAAGCTCTCGGGTATAGTGAGGTGGAACGACACTAGCCCTCATTAGTGCATTCATATGCTCCCATGTTCTGATTTGAGGATCCAAGGTTCGAACTCTTTCTTTGACTATGTGATCCCACCAAACCAAAGCATAGCCTTGGAACTCGAGAGCGGCTAGCTGAACCTTCCTAGGCTCGCTAAAGTTGTGACACAACCAGATTTGCTCAACTTTAGTTTCCCACTCCGTGTAGACGTCGGGATAACACTTTCCTTCAAAGACGGGAATTTTGATTTTGACTTTGCCGAGTCCGTCTTGCTCTTGATAGGGCCGCAGATTATCATGTTCTCGCCCTTGCCTTGGCTGCTGGAATGGTCGATTGTAACCTTCCCAAGTATGGTCCTCAAAAGGAGCTTCATTCCGTCGCTGAAAGTTATCAACAAATAGTGGCATGTTAGAAGCATTAGGGAGGTCGTTGGACTGTAAATTACCTTGATCCGGATGATCCGGCTCTTTAGTAACGCGTGAAGGACCGCCAAACTCGTAGTTGGTTCTCAAAGGTGGCGTCCCTGCTGGTGGTGTTCTTGCTTCCATAGACTCCACTCGTTTGGATAGGTTAGCTACGGAATCGGACAATTGTTTCAATAGACTGATCATCTCAGGCGTGACGGTCTCGCTACTAGACTTGCTGGGACTTAGGGACCTGGACATGCTCAAGAAACAAACAAAGAACCGGTTAGGTTAGAAAAGCAAAGATCTCACTTGTGTATCGCTCACACTCTCGTTGGTATTGCCTAGCTGGTGGCTCAAGTTGTAAGGATCCAACACCTTAAGATCACGATTTTCGAACCTGCTTAGCAACCCTTTGGAACTAGAACTGCTGAAACTGATGTTAGTATCGGAGATGAATCAAGACACCCCTAATTGGAGTATTGACCGTTGGGTTGGTGTAGGTATGGTGATTTGTGATTAGAATGACGTTTTGAGGGAGCTTTCTTGTGCTTGATGTCGATTAATAAAAGGCCAGCCGGTTTGTATTGTTCTTTTGTTTTTTTTTTTTTAAAGATCTCTTAGACTTTGTCAAAGATTTGTAGGAGAGAAGGTAACCGAAATTGATTGGAGAGAGGGTTACCAAAATGTGTATGCAGCATTGAGCTCTTCTTGTTTTTGTATTGTGTTTACCTCTCCTCAAGATGTTGTCCGGCACTAAGAACCCTTGGTTTTTGATTTTGAACACTTCAAGCACAAGTTAAACCTCAATTGGATAAGCAATAGGTTAACAAAGAAGAAAGGAGTGATCAATTGTACCAACTGAGCTCTGATACCAACTGATACGGTATTTCCGTGAATGAGTCGATCTAGGTACAATGATCCCGAATCCGGCTGAATGAAGCGAATCCAGATGCGGAATGAAACGTGAATGGTGAATGGACGCAGGAAGATGTAGAGAAGAATCAAAGAGAGTCAACGAAAGGAACCAAGGCTGAAGAGCCAAAACCCCACTTCGTGAATGCCCTAGACCCGTCTCCAATACAACTTTACACTAGCTCTGGCTGGACTAGCACAAAGAGAGACTCGTGAAGGCTCGAAGAACCAATCCGAAGGCGGTTGACACGAACAAGCTCAGCCAAGCAAACAACAGCAATGCCAACCAAAAACTCTCTCTTTCTTTGATTAATTTTGTGAATGATTACAAATGTAATTCTAAGCAATGAAATTAACGTACCTATTGAGAAGCTATAAGAGGCTATATATAGACTCTTTTATCTAGACAAAAATAAAGAAAAGAAAACTAAAACATTAGTGGGAAGGTGGTAATAAGAGAGCTTCCTCTAATGTAGCTAACAACTTAACAAACAACTATTTCAACATAAAAATAGGCTGACTTATTCAAGCATATCCTTGGAGTGAGCTGGACGTTTTTTACAGCCAAAATGGACTATCCGAATGGGTTGAATTGTTCAACAGATCCATGAGTGATTTGGATGGTTTTAAGAGCCCAAATGATGATCCAAATGAGGGAGTTGGTTACTCTCTTGGGCCTCCTTGAACGTGAGCAGCTTGCTATCCTCTTGGGCTGCCTTGGACGTGAGCAGCTGCCTCCCCTCTTGGGCTGCATTGGACGTGAGCAACAACCTCCCTTGGGCTGCCTTGGACGTGAGCAGCTGCCTCCCCTCTTGGGCTGCATTGGACGTGAGCAACAGCCTCCCCTCTTGGGCTGCATTGGACGTGAACAACGTCTGCATGGTCTCCTCGAGCTGCATGGGAAGTGAGCACGTCGGCATGGTCTCCTCGCTTGGTTCGCTTGCTCCTACATTCACCAAAAGATTAACACATGATGTATGGAAATTAAATGGTTCACGCATTGTGTCAAGCAATAGCACTTCCCTTGACGTAACTTCTTGGATCTCCTTAGCTCTTGCTCTAGTAAAGGGACCTTGATATCTTCCATGTGATGGTCCTTCATCACTGCATTTTCTTTATCTGATTATTACATCATCGTTGATATCTTTGCTTTGTTTCTTGTTTTTGATTGACAACCTGAATTACCGATATTTGTTTCACCATAGTCCTTGTGTTCGACCCTGGAGTATTTGTTGTTATTACAATTGATCCGTACACTGCGGGTTCGCATATTATTTCAGGCTTATATTTAGGTTATAAATTTAAAGCTATATCGTTCACCATACACACACGTTTGAGAGCGAACACTATTCTTTTCGGGCAGATGGTGTGAGGGGAAGATGAAAGAAGGGGCAACGGTTTCTGGTTCAATGAGAAGGAGAAAAGGGAGGTCAACTGCTGTTTGCTGAACCAGTTGAAGAGGAGGGGCAACCATCGATGCTCCTGTTGTAGAGGGCTCCTATTGCTCAGATTGTTGTTCCAACGACAAGCTCGAAGGACTTCTTCTGGCGGTTGGAGGCGACGACTTCTCCGGTCGGGTAAGTGGACAAAGGAGAAGACGAGATGTAGGTGAGGTTGAGAGTGAAAGTGGTTGGAGAGGTGCTTCGGTTGCAAGATGGAGGCGAAGCAGTGATGAGGGGGGTTGAGGTTTGCAGCGTATGGTGTGTAGAGAAGATGCATGGCTGGGAACCCGAACTGGTGTGATAGAGACAGAACGGGTGAGCAAATAGGCGACTAGGGTTTTGAGCAAGAGGCGAGGGGTCGGATAGGCGGAGATCAAGAGGTCGGGGTGCAACTTTGCAGGGGAAGCGACGGGTCGAGGGCTGCTCGTAGAGTCACAGACTCACAGCTGAGAGGAAAAGCGGCAGAGAGAAGAGAGAAAAAGCATAAGGAAAAAAAAAGAAATACAGAGGAAAAGAATAAGTAAAATTTTTAAATAATAAAAAAAAAAGATAAAACAAATACGATATGGAATATCCGAACGGGATTTCCGGATAGGGAAATTTTCCGCACTTTTCCGTAAAATAATACATAGAAAACAAATATATGGATTAAACATGTATAAGCTCGAAAATAAAATATAATTTGTAATACAAAAAACAAGTTTCGTCCCGAAACTTACTATGCGTCGAACTTCTCGGTCCCTAAGGCCGAGGTATGAACTCTCCAACTAGGAACACTTAAACCTTCAAATCTATACACGCACAATCTACTTAAACTACCACAACGAGATATATCAGATAACACACTCCCGCACACGACACATCTACACATATAACCACACATGCATATAACTCAACCAAGGGAAGAACAAGGTCTAAGCCGTTGATTCTATCGATGCTACTAGATCCGTGTAAAACTTAACTGAAGATACTACCCTCCCTCTTCTTGTTAGCCTCACCGGTTCCTCGTTTGCCCCTAAATCCTCATGACTGACAACATGTCTTGAGTCATGTATGTACTTCTCGTGATTGATACACATGAAACACCGGGTGAACACTCTCTACTCTTGGTTGACATGCCAACCGGTAACTCACTATCCCAACTCGCGCTAAGATCTCAAAAAGGTCCGATATATCGGAAACTCAACTTCCTTCTCGGGTCTTTCTCAATGTAATATTTCCATTTTGTTTCTGTTTGATTGCCTCTAACACAGAAGGTCGGACTTCTCAATTGGTCCCGCAAAACCAATCTTTGTTGTTTCATCTTCTGAATCTTGTTGCAAGTTCCAAGTAAGGAAGTACATTAATTCACATCACTTCTACTAATGAGACGTGTATGCTATTACTTTTACCTCGTTCCTAAATACCCAATCAAGACCTTGTCTTGGAGAATCACTTGAACCCTTCAAACCCATCATACCTGGAGGCAATTCATAATAGTTGCACCAATGAATCTTCTCTTAACTCTCAACAACTTCATCGTCAATTTTCGTCCCACTCAATACTTCATTGTCATCCGGAGTAGGTTAGCCATGGATGGTGTTACTTGGAGACTCTTTCCACCAATCCGGTAATGACTAACACATTCAAGAAAACTTGTAACTCTTTCACATCCTTCAGGGGTTTTCATCCCCAGACAACTTATTATATAACTTCTCTCTTCTTTGCGGTAAACCAAAATATCTTATTCGGGGCATTGGTAAGCCCATATGGAATCTCTACAACTCGTAGTCACCATGGTTCGTCCGGAAGGCCGTATTTGCAATATCCTAATCTCGAATTCTCAAATGGTTACAATCAAATGTTAGTTAATCTTAGAAGAAACTACCGACCCTTGCAACTGATCGTGTAGGTCCCCCATTCTTTGTAAGGGATACTTGTCCTTCATTGTCATCTTGCTCAACTTATAGTAATCAATTTACAACGGAGATAGCCGTCTCTCTCTTCGTAGACTGGTGCCCTCTATAATACTTTAAATCAAGAATTCAAGATACACTTCCAACGCGAACTTCAAATCTTCTTAATGGTGAATCCACCTCCCGATGCATTGGAATCCGTTCTATCTCGGGTTCCAGCTTTTCTTCTCCCCATTTCATCTCATGATGATAGACACAAACTAGTTCTACACTTGACAAGTGGTCCACCCCGATCTGTTGGGGTGAGTCCTTCAACCCGCGTATTGTTCCTTCCGTAGCTATTATGTCCACCGTCCTCTTTTAAGGATCCTTCATCTCCAGAACTCAGGAGACTTGCTCTAATAATCTTTTTAAGGTTTCACACTTATTTGAAGTCATGAAGGTCCTGCAGGACTTAATAACGCCATATAATATATTAGTATTACCTTCTCCGTATTTTACCAAAGCTTGCATCATTCCTTCGAGTAGGTGTGGAACTTACTCTCTTTTCTTATGTAATTTCCAATCGACATTAGAGGTTCTAACCTCAATCTTTCATGTACTTCTTGTACATCTCACATCGACTTCAAACTTCAAAACTTTAGTCTTCCCTTATAATTGTTGGTCACCTTATGTATCTCTTTGTACCCATGAACTACTTCACAACCGTACCAGTATGCTTTTAGGCAAAATTCCCCAACCACAAACACGGAAAAATCCACTCATCACTTCACCAAGCACGTAACATCATAACTTCGAGCTTGCAGCGTTGCTCTATTTTAGGTCCTCCATTTCACGCCATAGCCACCATGTCTCTTCCATGTGAGTTTGAAACATCTATCTCATATTTTGCTCGCGAAAACATACCCTCCATTTCATTACCACAAAATACCATGCATCCTATTTATGTATTCTCCTTAACGTACATCAACTATATAGAAAAGACTCACTTCCTCCCGCTCCTCGATTCACTTCTTTAGTTGTCCACGCGTCTTCTTGAAGAACTTAAGCACGTTATCTTTATTGGTCTCGTTGTCTCTCTAACCGTGACTTTTTGTAACTACTTCCACACCTTCACGTTACTCCTCTTCTTGTATGGTCCCCGTCTCGATTCTTCTTAAGTCATTTTGAGTTTTCCTCCCACTTGTTCGTCCGTCGTTTATGTCATCTCTAATCCTCCCCTTCGACCTTCTCTTAAAGGAGTACGAGAACTCCACGGTGTTTGCTCGAACGTAGCGCTCAACTCGATACTTGAGCATACTCATATTCGTTTATATACTATCCTAATCCCAAAAAGGCATTTATCCAAGGGTGATGATAATTCTTATCATCTTTACTATAAGGTCGACTACTACTAATATAATACTAGCATACCATATGTGCATGTATATATAACTATATATACAAGTCCTATGTTCACATTACTACTAATATATCACATCCGGTAATTCATTACAACAATACAAGGTCCAAAAACATACAATACTTCACATATATCACTATACATATATCAAGTCCATCATGCAACTACAACCAACATATAACAATAGTCCAAAAACAACCTAAGCCCACGATACATATCCACATATATATGCACATATATATACATAATATAATAATTAATAACTACATCGCCGATGTCCGCGGAAGAAGTGGTGGTCCCGTACATTCTACCTCAACTGACTCATGCACATGATTTGAAAACGAAATTCATTTCTTTAAAACTCAGAACCCTTGAGGGTTCTGTTTATTGTTATTTGGCCTATAGAAGATTGTGAGTATCATTGTTATCAACCTAGGGCTCTGATACCACTTTTGTAACACCCCGAATCCGTAGGACTCGGAGTGCTACGGGTTGAGACCTCATAATAGGTCCCAACCGTTAGACTGACAACAATTTCACCGGATCTTTATGCATTTTATGCAATGTTATGAAACCCGAAAACAAAAGAAAGGAAACACTTCAGCCGTCCTTACAACAACATCAAACATAATACAAAATAAAAACAACACAAGGACTCCAAAACCCAACTCAACCTAAGATGTACGGAACCCCGGTTGCCCACTCCTCCGGATCACTCGGCCACATCCTAACCTGCACATCAACTACAACAATCGGTATAAAACCGTTAGCTCACATTCTAGGCCTTATAAAGATAGCAAGGGCACAAACACACACATAACTACACATAACACATAACATGCTCATACACATACAATCCAATTCTTATCTTCTCTTTTTAAGTCATTCTATTGCTAGTTTCATTCGTGTAACCAACAGGAGTGGGGGAGCTCAACCCGTATACCATGTGGAGTGGCAAAGAAGTCCGCCCGTATACCATGTATGGCCTAGTCGCAGAGAACCTCCTAGTCTCCCTCAGGAGCTGGGCAGTGATGTCACCACCCGATAATAATAAACAATGGGCCAAATATATATAACCAAGTTGTCCTAATCCGGTTTCATGATTATGAACAAAGATAAAGTACACACCACCATAACATATCCAAATAATGCATAAAAGCGGCTAAGTAAGTCCGAGGACTTACCTCGTCTCAAAGCTAACCGAAACCGATAGCACTGTCCGAAAGAATATAACCAAAGCCTGTTCAAGGCAAGGCACAATAATCAAAAACCACTCACGCAAGTTAGATGTTCTTTAGACTTCTAGTACTATATACTCTTACAAGATCATACACTCCCATAAACTAGGATACTCTCCTAGCCCTCATAAACTCACGAGATCTCAACTATAACCACATGCTAGAATACTTCCATCCTAACTCCACAATCTCAACAAACACATAGTCACAACCTCAATAAAGCTCACATGATAACATACACGCCTCAATCCTTAGAATGTTCAAACCATCCTCAAATCCTCACCTAAAGTTCAAAGCCACTACTTGACATTCACTCTAAGTTATGCTAGATCCAACCTAGCATAATTCTACAACTAATGTAATATCCGGAATTTTAATTCCGTTTATTTCCGAGTCAAACCGGATTTCGGTGTATCGACCTTTTACATATACCTAGTGTTATACACCACTACAAATTTGTATCATTTTATGTCAGCTTAAACTCACATAAAATGATGAAATGTTAATCAAACCCTAAAGTTTGCAAACCCTAATATTTGTATCCATATATCTACACACACACACATACACACACACACACACACAAGCTCCTTGTCATGCGTGCCCACCCAGCCCGAGAATGACGAGCCCAAGTCGCCTAGTCATGTCTGCCTAGACGTGTCTCTTCCTTGCATCTCCTTGCTCCAGCCCACATACATGCTTGTACCCGGCCCATCTGCGAGAGACGGCAATTGCCCTAGCTCCCTTGTGAGTTGCTGCACGCCAAGGAACACTAGGTTGCTCCTACGATCATCGCTGGTACACAGTCGGCACCAATCTTCCACCGCCACAACCACCGTGCAACCTCCTACCCTCTCGCATACCTCCAATAGTTACACCTAGCCTCGCGTACGTGACTGTCGATGTCTATCTCTCCTTCGATTTGTCGCCCTCCAACTGCCTTCATCTCCTGGTGTTGCAAGCTATGATGCACGGACACGGACACGGATACGGGAAACAGACACGGCGAGAAACGGGGAAGCGGCAATCTTCAAAAGTATAGGAAACGGGGACATGGCGAGAAAAATATTTAATATATTATTTTAAAGATATTGAAATATAGAATTACTATATCAAAATGAGATACATATATGTGAAAAATGATGAGGGACCATCCGAGCTAGCATCTCCGGAGTATGAGGGAGCTATCACACATTCCCGAGCTAAGAAGATTGAGCATGAGACTGAGGGCTTGCTGGTTTTATTGGCTACAAGTGTTCATAACGAGGCTTGGCTCTTAAGTAAGCAAGAGAGCAACGACGCCAAAGCATCGGACTCGGCCAGCCCCGCACATGACGTCGCTGCTCCTGCTCCTCAACACGTTTCTAGCACCGTTCCATGTCTCTCATTGAGGAAGGAGGCTTTTTAAGGCCTGCTGAGTGATTGTGTGTTTTAAGTAGCCCATTTGGCTTAATTTCCAGATTTTATTGTGTCTTTTGTTTAAGAGCTGAAAACTATTTAAAGGCTCTTGCTATTACTTTTTAGGGAGATTATTATTGGTGAAAAACACTTATTTTCAGATTTCATCTTCAATCAAAGGCTAGTTTTGATTGAAGAGTTATTGTGATCAGATTTGGCTTAGTTGTTTCGCGTGTGTCAATTGCTCTCGGGTTCTTGGTGTTCGTGAGATTCCATAAGCATCCTCCTCGTGTTGTCGATGTTCTAAGTTAGCTGTGTGAGGTTGTAAGGGGTTGAGTTCGTTGCATCGTTCTTGGTGGTTCTTGATCCCGAGATCAAGGGTTTCCACGTCGTTTGTGTCGGGTTCATTTACATCGTACCTTTCTTTAATTTCCGTACCTTCGTTTTCAGTTTAGCGTCTTATTGTTCCTTTTTATTCGCAGGTCACACAACACATGAACCCTAGCCGGCTGTTTGATCAGTTTTCTGCGTCTTTCCCTCCTTCCGTCGTCTAGATTGAGCCAACGTCGGGTCTGCCCCGTATCAATTGGTATCAGAGCTCAAGGGTTGACGACGGATCGATCTTGTGTCCTTCCTTCTTATCGTGTCAGTTTTGAATTCTGCGAGATTTCTTCTAGTGTTCTTGAAACTGATTGTGCTTGACTTGTTGTGTTGAAGGTTGTGTTGGTTTGTGAGTATCCTAGGCTGGCCATCACCATCTCCTCGACAAACCCTACTGCCGCCGGCCTTTGCTTACACACGCCCTGCCGCCCACAAACCCTAATCGCCATTGCTGCCGGCTGTGCCCTACTCGGTTGTGCCCTAACCGGCTGTGCCCTAATCGACTGCGACTAAAACTGTTGTCATTGGACTTGTTATTCTTCAAACTCCATAACCCACATTCAAGCACTAGTAGAAGATCTCTTTTGTTTCAATTTTAATTTATTTTGTAATTATTGGCCAGATTTGTTGGTCAAGGAAGTTCCTACATTTTAGGTAACAAAAAGCATATCATTCAAAAAAAAAAAGAAAAAGGAAGCTGATCATTCAAAAAAAAAAAGAGAAGTCTTGTTACATTTTATTTGATTTTGTGATCTTTAGTCTTGTATGTTATTTTGTGGTGCAAGCTGCTTATTCACGTCTTTATCACCCAACCGTCTCGAGGCCTTCATCGAGACCAGCCTTCATCGAGACCATACGCTCGGCTAACCATCAGCGCTCCATCGCCCTTAGCCCACCTCCGCACCCCTCATCGCCGCACCCCTCATCGCCACTCTACCTCTCCCTCACCACGTCTTTCCCTCTCACCTTGCTACCTCTAACCTAGCCTCGGGATTACTCACACTCCCAGGCAGTCCTGAAGTGCAACAAGTAGAGCTTTAATCAGTGAGTCTTATTCTCTTCTCTTCATACATTCTGTTTGGTGATCTTCTTGAGTCTTTGTGATTCAATTCTGTCCATTCGTGATCCTTGTTGAGTTTGAGCTGATTTCGCATTGAATTGAATTGCATTGAGTCCTAATCGATTTTTGGTTGCTTTGGATACCTAGACACCTTAACTCAAGTGGGGTATTTGACTCATTCGAAGTGATCCATCAACAAGCCCGACTATCACAAGAGTGTGAGCGGAAAAAGGAGTGAAACACTTGAGAGGTGTTTTGATTTCTAACCTTAACATATTTCAGTGTTTGTTTTATTTGTGATAATGTCTAACCATAGCCGTGTTTCGACGACGAGCCCCGAGCCGACAGATCCGACAACGTTCAGCTTGTTGAAGCAAATGAACGACAACATTGCAGCTTTGACAACTCGGATGAGGGCTCTAGAAGCTCGCCAGCCATTAGCTTCAGCCTTCGAGCAAGGAGACCATTCACAGCAGTAGCCACCACCACGAGGTCCTTTGCCCAACCAACGAACCGCATTTGAGGCTGCTAACATGGCGCAACGAGGCAATACACAGCATGAGCTTTTGCAGCCGCCTCTTCAAGGCCACCGAGGTCACCGATATGGGTATGATCCTCGTCCCAACTCTCCTTTACCTAGAAACGTTGTCCCTCCCATTAATGTGCACAGGTACAATGAGGAAAAGGAACAATCAATGACGGGAGAGGCTTGGGCTCCACCACCGCAAAGGGTATCAAGGATATCAATGTAGGAACCGGGAACTAGAACAAGACGGGATTGGTAAGATAAAGGTGAAAATCCCCGTCTTCGAGGGCAAGTGTGATCCGGATACATACATGTTGTGGGGACCAAGATAGAACAAATTTGGTCCTGCCACAATTTTCCCGAGCACAAGAAGGTGCAAATGGCGGCCTTGGAATTTTAGGAATTTGCTCTTATTTGGTGGGATAAGCTAGTACGGGAAAGGAGACTTGCTCTTGATCCCCCCATGGCTACTTGGGAACAAATGAAAGCAATGATGAGAGCTCGGTTCATACCTCACCATTATCATAGGGAGCTTCGGCAACGCCTTGAGAACTTGAGGCAAGGCAATTTGAGCGCCGAGGAAACTTTCAATGACATGCAAGTTGCAATGGCCCGAGCCAATGTGTCGGAGGATGAAGAGGCTACAATGGCAAGGTATCTTAGAGTATTGCATCCTTCTTTAGCTAACGAGGTGGATTTGTTTCCATATGGTTCTATGACAGAATTGCTACATTTAGCGATAAAAGTGGAAAGGAAGTCCAAGAGTAGGTACCAAGGAACGGGATACAATGCACCAAATGCAGTGAACAAGTGGAAGAACTCATCCTACGGAAAGGAGAACACAGCTGCGAAGGGAGGAACAACCGCTGCACAAGGAGCCGACGCCACTTCTAGGCGTGGTGCCACACCCTCCGGTTCTTCGTATCCTCCCAAGGCAAACCCGGCTGCTCCTTCGGGATCCAAGCTAAGTAACTCTAACCCCCTTGTGCCCAATGCTAATTATAGAGCTAGAGATGTGACTTGTTTTAAGTGCCAAGGTAAAGGGCACATGATGAGAGAATGTCCAAACAAAAGAGTCCTTATAATCAATCATCTAGGTCAATATGAGTCGGAATCCGACAATGATGAAAATGAATTTGACAATGTTATTGACAATCTAGTTTTTGATAATGATGATGATGAGAATATAGGGTATGAACATGGGGAAACTTTGCTAGCTAGGAGGACTTTACATTTACAACATACTCCTTGTAAAGATAATCAAAGAGAAAATCTATTTCACACTAGATGCTTAGTAAAGGGGAAGGCTTGAAACGTTATAAATGATGGGGGGAGTTGTTGCAACATAGCTAGCACGGAATTGATTTCTATATTGCAAATAGCAACTTTCTACCACCCTAGGCCTTACAAGCTACATTTGATGAATGATTGTGGGGAGCTTAAGGTAAGCAAGCAAGCAAGCTAAAATTCACATTACCTTAGGACATTATGAAGACACTATTCTATGTGATGTGGTTCCAATGCAAGCTTGTCATGTTTTGTTAGGCCGACCTTGGCAATATGATAGGAAAGTGTTGCATAACGGTTTTACTAACAAGTATTCTTTTACCTTTAAAGATAAACTTGTTACTCTCAAGCCTATGACTCCTATGCAGATTGTGGAGGCTTTTGAGAAGAAATCAAGAGAAGCTGTCCAAGCAAGCAGCGATCACACCGAGACGACACCGGCCAAGGGAGGAGCGTTTTCTGCAGCCGCCAAGGAAGCCGACGCCATGGACAACAGCGCTACAGCAAGGACCGCCACCAAAGGCAAGGCAATCACATCAGCCGTTCAGCCCCTACCGAGGACATTGCTCGCAGCCAAGAGGGAGTACATCACAGATTACCTACCTCCCGATGTTGCGCTCGTGTGTTTGTGTAAAGGGCTGAATTTGGTAAGAAACTCGACCCTAGTTGATTTACCCCCTAGTATTTTAGCTATGTTGGATGAGTTTGAAGATGTGTTTCCGGATGAAATACCCCCGGGGCTGCCACCATTTTGGGGTATTGAGCATCAAATAGATCTTATTCCCGGAGCTACTCTCCGAAACTGACCCGCCTATAGAATGAACCCGAAGGAGAGTGAGGAGATTCAAACGCATGTACAAGAGCTCCTTGATAAGGGATACATTCGAGAGAGCCTTAGTCCTATGGCGGTTCCGGTTCTACTAGTCCCTAAGAAGGACAACACTTGGCGGATGTGTGTTGATTGTAGAGCTGTCAACAACATCACCATCAAGTACCGTCATCCCATTCCCCGCCTTGATGACATGTTGGATGAGCTACATGGAACAACTACCTTCTCCAAGATCGACCTTAGAAGTGGCTATCATCAAATTCGAATGAAGGAGGGCGACGAATGGAAGACGGCATTGAAGACCAAGTTTGGGCTCTATGAGTGGCTTGTTATGCCATTCGGCTTGACTAATGCTCCCATCACATTCATGCGCCTCATGAACCATGTTTGAGGAAGTTCATAGGGAAGTTTGTCGTTGTCTACTTCGACGACATACTCATCTATAGCCGGTCAGCAGAGGAGCATGTGGATTATCTCTGTCAGGTTGTTTCTACTCTTAGACTTGAACACTTATATGCTAATATTAAGAAGTGTGATTTCTACACAAATGAAGTTATATTTCTTGGCTTTGTAGTGTGTGCTCAAGGGCTGCGAGTAGATGAGGAGAAGATCAAAGCTATTCGAGATTGGCCAACCCCGACGTCTATTGGTGATGTGCGCAGCTTTCATGGATTGGCTAGCTTTTATAGGCGATTTGTGAGAGATTTCAGTACCATATCTGCCCCTCTAACCGAGATCACAAAGAAGAATATACCATTTTTGTGGGGAGAGGCCCAAGAGAGAGCTTTCGAAAAGCTCAAGTGGATGTTGACCAACGCCCCATTGCTTGTTCTCCCGGACTTCACTAGGCCATTTGAGGTGGAGTGTGATGCGTCGGGTATAGGAATTGGTGGAGTACTTATGCAAGAGGGCAAACCCATCGCCTTCTTTAGTGAGAAATTTAAAGGTCCAACTCTAAACTATTCTACTTATGATAAGGAGCTTTATGCATTGTCTAGGGTGCTTAGGACTTGGCAACATTGTCTTTGGCCTAGAGAGTTTAAATTGCATACTGATAATGAATCATTAAAACACTTTAGGAGCCAAGATAAACTTGATAGAAGGCATGGTAGGTGGATGGAGTCCATTGAAACATTTCCTTATGTGATTAAGTACAAGAAAGGAAAAGATTATGTAGTAGCTTATGCACTTTCTAGGAGACATGTTTTGCTAACTACATTGGATGCTAGAGTTCTTGGCTTTGTTTACATTAAGGATTTATATGCAAAGGATGATGATTTTGGAGAGTTTTATAAAGCTTGTGTGGAAAAAGGGGTTGTAGATATGTTTTACTTGTTTGATGGCTTCTTGTTTAGAGTTGATAAAGTATGCATTCCAAAGTGTTCTCTTAGGCTTTTACTTATGGATGAATCCCATAGGGGAGGTTTGATGGGTCACTTAGGTAGAGATAAGACATATCATATGCTGCATACTCATTTTTATTGGCCGCACATGCTTAGGGATGTTGAGAATTTTGGGAAAAGATGCTTAGAATGCTTGAAAGCAAAGTCTAGAGTCATGCCCCATGGTTTGAACTTTATTTTGGGGTTACCTAGGACTAAGAGAGGAAGAGACTCTATTTTTGTGGTGGTAGACAGGTTCTCTAAGATGGCACACTTCATAGCTTGTCACAAAATGGATGATGCCACTAATGTTGCAAACCTCTTCTTTAGAGAAGTAGTTAGGCTACATGGAGTTCCTAGGACCATTGTTAGTGATCGGGATGTGAAATTTCTTAGTTACTTTTGGAAGACTTTATGGGGTAAGCTAGGTACTAAGTTGTTGTTCTCTACCGCTAGCCACCCTCAAATTGATGGCCAAACCGAAGTAACTAATAGGACTTTAGGGACACTTTTAAGGGCTGTAATTAAGAAGAATTTCAAAGAGTGGGAGGATGTGTTACCACATGTTGAGTTTGGATATAACAGGACCATCCATTCTTCCACTAACATGACCCCTTTTAAGTGTGTGTAAAGTTTGAATCCCTTAACCCCTTTTGATCTTATGCCGTTACCTTCAAAGGAGCGAGTAGATTTCAATGCAGGTAAACAGGTTGAGTACATTAGGGGATTACATGAGAAGACACGGCTGAGCTTAGAGGAGAAAGTAGCTCGGACCGCAGCTAAGGCAAACAAGGGACGGAGGAAGTTGTTGTTTGAGCCCGGAGATCTCGTGTGGTTACATCTTAGGAAGGAGCGCTTCCAAGAGCTGCGAAAGTCCAAGCTATCACCTAGGGGTACCGGTCCTTTCAAGGTGCTTCACAAAGCCGGTGACAACGCTTATGTATTGGATCTTCCGGAGGAATTCGGGGTCAGCTCGACCTTCAATGTTAGAGACCTCAGTCCGTTCCCACATATGGATGTAGAGCTTGAAGATTCGTGGACGAATCCTTCCCAAGAGAGGGGGAATGATGAGGGACCATTCGAGCTAGCATCTCCGGAGTATGAGGGAGCTATCACACGTTCCCGAGCTAAGAAGATTGAGCATGAGACTGAGGGCTTGCTGATTTTATTGGCTACAAGTGTTCATAACGAGGCTTGCCTCTTAAGTAAGCAAGAGAGCAACGACGCCAAAGCACCGGACTCGGCCAGCCCCGCACATGACGCCGCTGCTCCTGCTCCTCAACACGTTTCCAGCACCGTTCCATGTCTGTCATTGAGGAATGAGACTTTTTAGGGAGATTATTATTGGTGAAAAACACTTATTTTCAGATTTCATCTTCAATCAAAGGCGAGTTTTGATTGAAGAGTTATTGTGATCAGATTTGGCTTAGTTGTTTCGCGTGTGTCAATTGCTCTCGGGTTCTTGGTGTTCGTGAGATTCCATAAGCATCCTCCTCGTGTTGTCGATGTTCTAACGGCTGTGTGAGGTTGTAAGGGGCTGAGTTCGTTGCATCGTTCTTGGTGGTTCTTGATCCCGAGATCAAGTGTTTCCACGTCGTTTGTTTCGGGTTCATCTACATCGTACCTTTCTTTTATTTCCTTACCTTCGTTTTCAGTTTAGCGTCTTCTTGTTCCTTTTTATTCGTAGGTCACGCAGCACATGAACCCTAGCCGGCTGTTTGATCCGTTTTCTGCGTCTTTCCCTCCTTCTGTCGTCTAGATCGAGCCAACGTCGGGTCTACCCCGTATCAAATAAAAAATCAATTATATATGAGTTGATAAAAATATTAACATGATGATAAAATATTTGAAACAAAAGCACAAACATTTTTAGTCTTACAAAATATAGAAATAAACATATTTAGTTTTATAATCTAAAATAATCATACTTAAATAAAAATTGAAGAATGAATCATTCATTTGCAAATCAACAATAACCAAACAACATGATTAACAAAGGAAAATAATAATAAATATTTGTGAATTATAAAAAGTGAAAGAAATAGAATAACATAGTCAACATTCAACAAATAAAAATTACAAAATAATTTAATAATCAAAGATTCAAAATTAATTTATAAAATCATAAGAAAAATGGAGAGAAGGTCGGCCAGTGGAACAACATCTCAACATTAGAGCAGGAGAAGAAGATCAGTGTCCTACTTCCGACAACCAAAATCTCACAGGTGCTCATGTGGAGCTTGGTTTAGTCGGAAAAAATGGGAAAGAAGAAAAAATATTACTGTATATAAGTTTTTATTTCGTTGATCATGTCTTGACCGGACACAATCCGCGTCCTCACCGTTTCCTAGACGTGTCCTACCTTGGAAACGTATCATGACCGTGTCCGGTCAAATTTGACTGTGTCCAAGCCGTGTCCAATTGTGTCCCCGTTTTTGACACGGCAGGACACGGGACACGCCGCCTTCTAGAAGTTTCCGTGCATCATATGTTGCAAGTAGCATCTGCTCCCTGGGCTTCACAGCGATGGAAACAACCCGGCCTCCCTCATCTCCTCTCTAGCACCAAGCAGCAACCTTGGCCGTCGTCTTCTCTGTCATGGATCGGTCTACCCTCGTCGACACACCTTCGACAACGACGTTGGAGCCACAGTGGGCCCTCTCTCTCCCTCCGACTGCACTGGGTCGACAATAGTAGCCGAGGCTCCCCCAACGCCTCCTCCAGCGACAGCAAGCAACAACTGATGCGGGGATTAACCGCGAAGAAAGGATCTAGACGAACAACCTGTTCTGAAGAATGAAGAACACACGAAATTAACAAACATGGACAACAATGAAGACGAAAAAACAGAAAGGGACAAGAAGAACCGAAAGGAACAATGATAGAACCATTGGATTCGAGATCCAAGAACTAAATCAGTGACGATTCGACCCCGCTTCTTACAACTCCACTAAATCGATCTAAGAATCGAGAGCACGAAGACGGTGCGTTGTTCGACTTGCAACACCAATCCCGAAAGAGATTGACATACACAAGAACGAGAAAGCTAGATCGCACACACAAACTCACGTGACAAGAATGATTGAATTCTCTTGGATTCAATTCTGAAATGCTCTCAGCAAAACTTCTATAAAACTTGTCTAACTACAAAAGATGAGAGAAAAGGCTTTATATACATCCTAGGCCTTTTCTTTTAAAACAGAAAAAAAAAACTAATTATAAAAATTACATTGAGAGAGAGTTAAATAAAGCCCAGCAAACATAGAACACAATTGGGCCTAATTAAACTCTCCTATTCAGCCTCTCACGTCCACATACTTAAATGAATGTTCCAGTCATGCACATGCACACACGTGAAACCCCTTGTATCTGATTTCAAGGCCTCCGTATGTCCTTTGAAATGCATCCCAAGGCTTGCCCAACAACTAGAAATACAATTTAAGCTCCATTAATCATCTTGGCTGGAATGTGTTCGTGGCTGATCCACAAGATGGTCCTTAGACTTGATGAAGGTGGACTTGGTTGAGCTCCATGGACCATGTTTAGGAAAAGAGCATCCATCTCATCTTGACGTTTAGCTTGCACTCTTGTTAGAGTCCCTTGAGGCGGTGAAGATGGAGTTAGCTCAGATGATCCTTCATCACAACTGCACCATAGGGAAAAACAGTTTTCACAACGTAAGATTTTGTCCATCTAGATTTCAACTTACTACGAAAGAGGCGGAGGCGGGAGTTGAAGAGTAGAACAAGATCTCCTTCTTTGAACTCCTTAGGAATGATATGCTTGCCATGCCATCTCTTCATCCTTTCTTTTTAGATTTTAGCATTCTCATAGGTTGAGAGTGAAAGTGGTTGGAGAGGTGCTCCGGTTGCAAGATGGAGGTGAAGCAGTGATGAGGAGGGTTAAGGTTGCATCGTATCGTGTGAAGAGAAAATGTAAGGCTGGGAACCGGAACTTGTGTGATAGAGACAGAACGAGTGAGCTGATAGGCAGCTAGGGTTGTTAGCAAGAGGCGAGGGGTCGGATAGGCGGAGATTGAGAGGTCGGGGTGCAGCTTTGCAGGGGAAGCGACGGGTCGAGGGCTGCTCGCAGAGTCACAGACTCACAACTGGGAGGAAAAGCGGCAGATAGAACAGAGAAAAAGCAGAAGGGAAAAAAGAAATAAAGAGGAAAAGAATAAGTAAAACAAATAAATAATAAAAAAATATAATAAGATAAAACAAATCCGATAAGGAATATCCGAACGGCATTTCTGGATAAATTTTTTGCACTTTTCCGTAAAATAATACACGGAAAACAAATATATGGATTAAATATGTATAAGCTTAAATATAAATATAATTTAAAATACAAAAACCTTTCTCACAATTTATTTTACGAGATTATATAATAATTTAAACACGGGTGATAAAATATATCGATAAAAGTAGGAGAAATAAATATCGAAACGCACCCAATAATAAACAGAGTGTTACATGGCACGAGAAATCTTAAGATTTCTCGCCTCCGTTACTTATCCAACTGGTGATGGCTTGGCACACCTCCACCGGTGGCGTCCCCGCAAACCAAGTATGGACTAGTACCTCAAGAATTCCTCAGCGCCCTCGGGCTAACTGAGCAGAATGCCACCGCCGGTGGCGTCCCCGCAAACCAAGTATGGACTAGTACCTCAAGAAACCATCAGCGCCCTCGGGCTAACTGAGCAAAATGCCACCGCCGGTTACTCATAGGCCAAATATGTAGGTCGGTCGATAATTAATATTAGACATACTAATAAACACATCATTCAAACACCACTATCATTATTCACACTCATATCCGAATGCTAGCTAAGTAAGCCCAAAGTACTTACCTGAATCAAATCTCGACTCTCTTAATCACAACACGATCTACAACTGTAGAAACTCAATTGCCTGTCATAGGAGGCAAGTTGATCAACACATTTCCCATATACTTAGAAGTCTATGACTTCTAAAATGTAAGATCCTATCAGAAGAGAAACTACTAAAATACCTATCTAAGGTAAAGTGACCATAATACCCTTGGTCCATAAACTACCAAAAATCTCGTAATGTATACTTAAACTCTTACTTGGGACTAAATATCATATTTCTAACTCTTAAGAGTGAGTTTAGGTCGAAACTATAAAACTACACATTTTTCCTCCTTTGTAAAACGTCACTAGGATCCAACTTTGGCTCAAGATATGAAGCCCGGATAAAATATAAAAATTCTACTAAAAATATCTAAGTTTTCTAGCTATGCAGTGTATCCATAGAAGCAAGAATTTTCCAAATATACCTAACAACCACTTCTACACAATTTCTCAAAGTTGGTTCCTACAACAAGTATTCTCAAACTTAGCCAAAAACTGGGTATGTTTCCTAATTGCACAACCAGTCAACTTTGGACCTTCATAACTCTAGATCCAACCGTTGGTATAACACCCCGAATCCACGGGACTCGTAATGCTACGGGTTAGGACCTCACAATGGGTCCCAACCCATAGCTTGACAACAATTTCACCGGATCTTGCAATAAGGAACAAATAAAGGTCAAAACCGAAATACATTTTTATGCAATGAAAAGAAAAACCCGAAAGAATACAACAAGGACTTTAGCCGAAAATACAACCCCAAGGACTAATCGCCATACAACATACAATAAATACAATACTCAAACTCGACTCCACCCAAAACCCAATCCTAAAATGTACGGAACCCCGGCTACCCACTATTCCGGATCTCTTGGCCGCAATCCTAACCTGCAAGGCAATCTACAACAGTCGGTATAAAACCGTTAGCTCATATTCGAAGCATTAGAATTAATGGGAAAGGCACAAACACAAGTAAATCATCATAAACACACAACATTCTCAAAGAACATAATTCCGGTTTATTATTTTATTTTTATTATTAAGTCATATCCCGTTCTAATTTTACTTAGTTTTGTGACACGAGACCACCGTGGTCCCGCCTCGGTCTCTTCTTACCGGCATGGAACGGTACAGCTACCTCCGACCGTCTAACCAGCACGGGCTAGTCCCCAAGAACCTCTCAATCTGTCGCAGGAGCTAGGTAGATGATGTCACCGCCCGATATCATACACTTAGGCCAAAATAATATAAGGTCGGTGGTCCTATTACCGGTTTAGTTGTTATAAACGATAAGGAATAAACACACACCACCAAACACACATCAATGCTAATACAAGGAATATGAGCTAAGTAAGTCCGGAGACTTACCTAGTCCCAAAAATAATCCCGATAACCACCGCTCTCAACTTCCCGTTGGAAGGCACTCAACGCATGGCATCAATAGACGGAAGACGATCTAAGGATGTCGAGAATGGATTCGTTGGGCCTTTATCGGGGCACTTCCGAACACATAAACATGGGGGGTCCGATTTAATTAACAGGAAAGGGTTTCTTTTGAACCCATTGGATTGAAACAAAGAAAGGAGGCAAGAGCCGGCAGGCAGGGGTCCGGTAAGGCTCCAGGCGGCAGTCCCGGCGAAGGCGAGGCAGGGAGGAGGGGTGCAGAGGTCGCCCGCGACAAAGGAGAGCAAAGGGGAAGGAAAAGGAGAAGGCGGCGGCTGTTGTGCTGTGCTCTGGCAAGCGCGAGGACGAAGATTCTCCGGAGTCTGGTGGCCCCGGCAAGAGGCATTGACCCCGATGGCTAGGAGGTTTCTTCCGGAGTTGTTATTGCAAGCACTTACCCGAGGGAGAAGGCGATTGGAGTTGAGGAGAAAGGTGAGACAGAATAGGGAGGGCTGAGAAGGAAGTACTAGCAGCAGAGGAGGTAAAACCAAGTGAAGCCTTGTAGATGGACTACCAAAAATAAAGGAGGTGGGAGGCGGATCCAGGGTACGGGCTCGCCGGCGCTTGTGCTCTGGGTTGCAAATCCATGCGAGATCGAGTTGGAGTGTTTCTTCCTGTGTGATCGAAGGAAGACTAAGAGTTGGGTCCAAAGGAGAGGAGTGAGAGGCTGGGGGGACTTGTGCTGGAGTAGGGGATAGAGCAGGGAGGTCGAGGGGTCGTTGGTGGAAGGGGCAGGGAGGGGTCGCTGGTGGCAGGGCAAATGCAAACGAGGGGTCGAGAGGGTCGATCCCGAGATGGCTCACCAGCCAAAGAGGGAGAGTCGGGCGATTAAAGAAGGAAAGAAAAAACGAGAATAAAGAAAATAAGGAAAAGACATAAATAAAATAACCTCGATCGAAACAAATCGAAAAGGGAATTCCGGATCGGAAAACTTTTCCGTACTTTTCCGAAAAATAAAAAATACGGGAAATATATGTGAATCGAGTATATAAATAAACTCACAAAATATCCTCTGCGACACAAAAATCAATCTCATAACTAATATTACGAGATTCCAATAATAATTAAAATACCGTTAAAATATTAATATAAAAGTATATTTGTACAATTAAATTTTACGACGTAAAATACTCATAAAACATACTCAAGATATTAAAATATCGATAACAGCCGGAAGATAAATATCGCAAACGAGCCAAAAATTGGGTCATTACATCAGATCCCCCTAAAAACAAGTTTTGGGACTTCGTCGAACTTCTCGGTTCCTAAGGCCGTAGTATGAACTCTCAAATTAAGAAGGCTTAAACCTTCTAGTCTATGCACACAAACTACTCGAACTACCACTACAAGATATATCGGGTTACATAGGACATTCTAATGCGGGAACATCCAAGCCAATTAATGGATGCAACATTCCAAGTCCATCATGATCCTGATGAAGGGTCAATCTCTAAGATGATTGCATTGCTCAACTTACTCTTGTCCAAGGACCATCATGGTCATCTGAACCTGGAGTCCAAGTTCATTGAGCCAACTCCATCTTCACCACCTCAAGGGACTCTAACAAGAGCGCAAGCTAAACGTCAAGTTGGGATGGATGCTATCTTCCTAGCCACGGTTCAAGAAGCTCACCCAAGCCCACCTCCAATGAGTCCAAGGCCCGTCATGATGCTTAGCCACATTGGACCAGCCAAGAAGAAGTTGAATGGAGCATAGGATGAAGGCTCACGTGTCCATGTGCATGGATGAAGGCTGGCGTAAAGGCTGGCATGAGAAGCTAGTTAGAGAGTGTTAAATAAAGCCTAGAATTAGTCTATTTTATGGTTTTATTTAAAACACTCTAAATTATAATTATTGTTTTTATTTCTTTTCTATTTTTTAGGAGAGAAGGTCTAGGTTGTATATAAACCTTTCTCTCTTCATTTTTGGAGAATACGTGAAACACATTGCCTAAGTGCCAAATTGAACCCCTTTGAGTTCAACCTCTTGTCTTGTGAGAACTGTGGTGTTAGCATAGCTTTCTCGTTCTTGTGTGTGGCAATCTCCTTCGGGTTGGTGCTACAAGTCGAATCGAAGCAACCTCTTCGTGCCTTCGATAATCCTAGATCAATTGTGTGAAGTTGTAAGAAGCGGGATCGAATCGTCATCGGTTTGGTTCTTGAATAATCGAATCCAAGGGTTCTATCGTTTGTTCCTTTTGGTTCTTCTTTCCTATTTCGTTTTCCCACTTTGCTTTGCACGATTTCGTTGCATCTTGTTTGCTGAATTTCGTTTGCTTTTATTCCCGAAAACAGGTTGCTCGTCTAGATCCGTTCTTCGCGGCTAACACCGTATCACATTCCCACACGAGGCACAACTACACATAACATCACACCTGCACATGACTCTAACCAAGGGAAGAAACTAGGTCTAACCTTCGATTCAATCGATGCTACTAGCTCGCCGCAAAACTCAACCAAAGACACTATCCTCCGTCTTCCTGTTAGCATCGTCAGTTCCTAATCTCCACTAAATCGTCGAGACTTACAATACATCTCGAGTCATGCATTTACTTCCTAGACTTAATACACATGAAACCCCGGGTGAACATCGACTACTCTTGGCGGCTACGCCAACCGGTAAACTACTTTCCTTACTTGCGCTATGATCTCCAAAAAGGTCCGATATCTCAAAACTCTACTTCCCTCTCGGGTCTTTCTCAATGTTGCATTTCCATGATGTTTCTCTTTCATTGTGCCTATCGAAGAAGATCGAATCTTCCTATTCACACCGTGGGTTTTGGTTCTTGTCTAACCAAACTTTGATGCCATGTTTCTTCAAATCTTGTTGTTAGTTCCAATTAATGAAGGGAGGACTTTACTTCACACGGCTTCTACTAACGAGACACTTCTGCTATTAATCTTACATCGTTCCTCAATACTCAATCAAGACCTTGTTTTGGAAAATCACTTGTACCCTTCATACCTCGAGGAAATTCTAAAACAGTTGCACCAATGGATCTCCTCTTAACTCTTAAAAACTTCATTGTCAATTTTTATCCCACTCAAAACTTCATTGTCATCCGGAGTAGGTTAGCCATAAAAGATGTTACCTGGTGAATCTCTCCACAAATCCGGTAATGACCAGCAAATTCAAGAAAACTTTTAACTCCTTTCACATCCTTTGAGGGTTGTCATCCCGAGACAACTTGTCATACAACTTCTCTCTTCTTTGAGAGTAGACCAAAATATCTTATCCGGGGCATTTGTTAGCCCATATGCGATCACTACAACTCGTAGTGACCATGGTTTGTCCGGGATGCCGTATTTGCAATATCCCAGTCTCGAATTCTCAATTGGTGACAATCATACCTTAGCTCAATTTTAGAAGAGACTACCGACCCTTGCAACGGATCGAGTAGATCATCTATTCGTTGTAAGGGATACTTGTTCTTTATTGTTATCTTGTTCAACTCATTGTAATCGATGTACAAACAGAGATAACCGTCTCTCTTTTTGCAAACTGGTGTTCTTCATAACAACTTAAAATCAAGAGTTTAAGATATATTTGGAGTTCCCGATGGTTGTGCATTGGCTTTTTTAACGAACCCTTATCATGAAGAGCTTGCAATTGCTCCTTCAAATGCTTCCTCGATTAGCGTATCTTCACGGTGTCATTTATTGATATCATTTTGTACAGTGCTTTGAAATTGGGGTTGGGTCAAGATCAACCTTAGTGACAAAATACACATTTCGATGTATTAGAATCCGTGATATCTCGGTTTTCGTCTTTCCTTATTTCATCTCATAACATAAGACCGATACAACTTTCTCTTAACACGTGACAGGTAGTCATGGTATTAATGATCTCCCCGATCTGTTGGGGTGACGTCCTTCAAACACGTGTATTGCTCCATCTTTAGCTACAATGTTGATCGCCCCCTTTGAAATATTCGTCTTTTCTTGAATTGGAAAGATTTGCTTGGGTCTTCTCACTCTTGTGTTCTTATATAAGTACTCATTTAACTTAATCCCATTTTCCCTGTTAAATGGCATGATTGTAAAAATCTTCTAAGATTTCTCACTTATGTGCAACCATCAGGGTCCAATCGGTAGGACTTAACCGTGTTTCAAAACAATTGACCTTATCTTCTTCACTTTCCGCGACACCTCAACATATGGGAGGAGCTCTTCGTATTCTACATAAGCTTTCACCATAGACATCCTTTCTTCAAGTAGAAGTTATACTTCACTTTCCTTTTGTAAAGTCAAGCCGACGGTAGATGTTTTAACCTCAATCTTCCATATACTTTTTGTACATCTCTTGTCGACATCACACTTCAAAACTTTGATCTTCTCTTACTCTTGTTGGTCACCTTATACATCTCTTGGTATTCCATGAACAACTTCACAACTGTACCGGTATGCCACGTGGAAAATGCTAGAAGAAACTCCCCATCCAAAAACACTAAAATATCAAACTCATTACATCTCCAGGTACTAACATCCTAACTCTAAGCTTGCAACGTTGCCCTAATCTAGGTCCTCTCTTTCACGCCATAGCCACCATGTCTCTTCCGTGTGAGTCTATAAACTTATCTTATCTCTTACCCGCGGTAACATATCATCCATTTCATACCTTTCATCCTCTATATACTCCGATTACGTACCACTTCCATGACACCTTACCTTCTTCTTGATTCACTACTTCCCCTTTTTCATGGTCAAACTTTAAAACCACTATTTCGTGTCGTTCTCCCATATGACAATTCCATGACCTACAATGATCGTATAAGGTCATCCAAATCCCTCTATATGCCCATAATCTTGTTTACTCATCCCCTCTACACTCACCAATAGACAACCCGCACCTGTGCGTTCTCGGTTGTCACCGATTAACTTGTATCTGACCTTCTCCGAAGTCAACGACTTATTATTTTACTACACTTATCATGTTACCATTCTCGTGAAGGCTAATCTCCTCGGGGTACCTTACCTTAAACTCCGTTAGTTCTTTCTTCATTCCATGCTTCCTCTTCTTTATAAGGTAACTATATCTTCTTTGCCTTGTTGTTTCATATAACTCCCTTTCATAGACTTAACCATGCTTCCTTAATGTCTTTCAAGAGAACCTTCCCAAATATTATAGCCCTAGCTAGCATCCACTCGCGTTCCTCGTGGTTGGTATCTTAAGTCTCTCGATCAAAGCTCTTCGGTTCGTCTTTTATCTTCTTGGGGTCATCATTTATACACACTTCCTCCTTTATGGCGTTTCTTAGTCTTATCATCATAATGGAAATCGGTCAACTCCACGTAAATCCCCACCATGCCCTTCTTCTCATAACTTTAGTAATGTTGAAACTTTACTTTTTGGTACCTCGTAAGCTTAACTTACGGTATCTTAAATCTTTTGCAAATGGTTCGATCACTCTTCTCGTCTTGACTCAACTGCTTAGGAGCATCCAAATAAAACTTCACATCTTAATGGAATGTCACCTTTAACCTTGTTAGAATGTATCCCTCTGCTCCTCGATTCGCATCTTTAGTTGTCCATGCGTCTTCTTGAAGAACTTATGTTTCTTATCCCTATGAGTCTCGTTGCCTTTCTAATCATGACTTCTTTGTAACCACTTCCACACATTTGTGTTACTACTTTTTCTTGTATGTTCCCCATCTCAATTTCTCTTAAGTTGTCTCGAGTTTTCTTTTACTTGTTGTCCTTCGTTTACGTCATCTCTAATCCTCCTCTTCGACATCCTCTTAAAGGAGTACAAGAACTCCAAGGTGTTCACCCGAACGTAGCTCTCAACTCGATACTTGAGGATATTCGTCCTCGTATGTACACTATCCTAAGTCAAACTACGTCGTCCAAGGATGATCATATCATACTATCATCTTAGCTAAAAGGTCTCATAACTTCATATGCTACTATATATATAAGTCCTAAGTCCATATCACTACCAACATAACACATCCAGTATTCCATCAACAATATAAGGTCCCAAAACTTATAATTGTCCACATATATAAATATACACATACATCCACTTCATCATGCAGCATACGATCACAAAAATACAGATCAATTATATCATTCATAACTACAACCTCAAATCCATATCTATATATACATATATATACATATCAAAATCTAAAAAGATAAGTTATCGAGATCTATGGAAGGAGTGGTGGTCCGTACATTCTACCCCGACTCATGCATGTGATTTTGAAAACGTAAACTCATAACCCGTGGGGTTCTGTTTATTCCTTATTCGGCCTTTAGAAGATTGCGAGTGTCATTATTATCAACCTAGGGCTCTGATACCACTTTGTAACACCCCGAATCCGCGGGACTCGGGATGCTACGGGTTCGGACCTCACAATGGGTCCCGACCATTAGCTTGAGAACAATTTCATCGGATCTTACAACAATGCACAAATAAAGGCCAAAACCGTCATTTTTATGCAATGAAAAGAAAAACCCGAAAAATACAATAAGGACTTCAGCCGAAAATACAACCCCAAGGACTAAACGCCATACAAAATACAATAAATACAATACTCAAACTCGACTCCAACCAAACCCTAATCTTAAAATGTACGGAATCCCAACTGCCCACTCTTCCGGATCTCTCGGCCGCAATCCTAACCTGCAAGGCAATCTACAATAGTCGGTATAAAACCGTTAGCTCATTTTCGAAGCATTAGAATCAATGGGAACGGCACAAACACAAGTAAATCAGCATAAACACACAATATTCTCACACACAAGTCATATCCCGTTCTAATTCAACTTAGTTTTGTGACACGAGACCACCGTGGTCCCGCCTCGGTCCCTACTTACCGGCATAGAACGGTATGGATGGCTCCGACCGTCTAACAAGCACGGGCTAGTCGCCAAGAACCTCCCAAACTCTCGCAAGAGCTAGGCAGATGATGCACCGCCCGTTATCATACACTTGGGCCAAAATAATATAAGGTCGTGGTCCTATTGCCGGCTTAGTTGTTATAAACGATAAGACAATAAACGCACACCACCAAACACACATCAATGCTAATATAAGGAATACGAGCTAAGTAAGTCCGGAGACTTACCTCGTCCCAAAGATAATCCCGCTAACCACCGCTCTGAACTTCCCGTAGTAAGGCACTCTACGCATGACGTCGAAAGATGGAAGACGGTCTAAGGATGTCGAGAATGGATTTGTTGGGCCTTTATTGGGGCACTTCCGAACACATAAACATGGGGGCCCGATTTAATTAACAGGAAAGGGTTTCTTCTGAACCCGCTTGATTCAAACAGAGAGAGGAGGTAGGAGGAGGCATCCAGGGGCTCCGGTAAGGCTGTAGGCGGCAGTCCCGGCGAAGACGTGGTAGCGAGGAGGGCTGCAGAGGTCGCCCGCAACTCCGGCGACATTGGCCTCCTCCCGGCGACAGAGGAGAGCAGAGGAGAAGGAAAAGGAGAAGGCGGCGGGCTGTTGTGCTGTGCTCCGGCAAGCGCGAGAACAAAGATTCTCCAGAGTCTGATGGCTCCGGTAGGAGGCATTGACCTCGATGGCTAGGAGGTTTCTTCCGGTTGTGTTGTTGCAAGCACTTGCCCGAGGGAGAAGGTGACTAGAGTTGAGAAGAAAGGTGAGACAGAACAGGGAGGGCTGAGAAGGAAGTACTAGTAGCAGAGGAGGAAAAACCGAGTGAAGCCTTGTAGATGGAGTGCCATAAATAGAGGAGGTGGGAGGCGGTCCAGGGTACGGGCTCGCCGGCGCTTGTGCTCTAGGTTGCAGATCCATGCGAGATCGAGTTGGAGTGCTGCTTCTTGTGGGATCGAAGGAAGGGTAAAAGTTGGGTCCAGAGGAGAGGAGTGAGAGGCTGGGGGAGTGGTGCTGGAGTAGGGGACGGAGCAGGGAGAGGGAGGCCGAGGGGTCGCTGGTGGCAGGGGCAGCGAGGGGTCGCTGGTGGCAGGGGCAGCGAGGGGTCGCTGGTGGCAGGGCAGATGCAAACGAGGGGTTAGGAGGGTCAATCTCGGTATTGCTCACCACCCAAAGAGTGAGAGTTGGGAGATTAAAGAAGGAAAGAAGAAAAGAGAATAAAGAAAAGAAGGAAAAGACATAAATAAAATAACCTCGATCAAAATAAATCGAAACGGAAATTCCGGATCGGAAAAATTTTCCGTGCTTTTCCGAAAAATAAAAAATACGGGAATTATACGTGAATCGAGTATATAAATAAACTCACAAAATATCCTTTGCGACATAGAAATCAATTTCATAACTAATATTTCGAGATTCTAATTATAATTAAAATACCGTTAAAATATAAATATAAAATTATGCTCGTAAAATTAAATTTTACGACGTAAAATACTCATAAAACATACTTAAGATATTAAAATATCAATAACAGCCGGAAAGATAAATATCGCAAACGCACCAAAAGTTGGGGCGTTACAGTTGGATTAATCCCAACTTTTGATACATCAACCTATGTATATCACCCTATATCATACTAAAAACTGAACGGTGGATTTTGTATTTAAGATATCGAAAGAAAGACTCAAACATAACTGTTACACACAATTTTCCTGGAAATGAAAAACACAAAGACAAGAGATCTCTCCAGTTTATATTCTGCAGTTTTCCCACTGCTATGCTCAAGGTCTTGGCTTCGAGGTCTGTGGTTGACAAGGTGAGATTAGGATCCTCTCGATCCTATAGGTCAGTTAAACTCAAAACAGGATAGGCTGGCTTACCTTGGGTATGCAACCTCGACAAGAGATCTCTCCAGCTACGTGTGGAAGGTGTCTGGTTCCTTGCCTGCAAGACTCCAGAGGCGTTCCTGGTGTTGCACACACAAAAGTAAGGTATGTGCGTTTATAGATAGGGGTCGAGAATAGGGACCATAAGGAAGCCATGCCAAAGACTTACGATGCAACTCTAGGAAGGTCCACCAGCATCTGTACTAGCACGTCTACTAGGAAGGCTCTACCGTTACTACACATTGGTCACGTTCAAGTCAAGTGGGAGAAGAAGGAAGAGGGAGAAGGACGAAGACTCACTGACAACGTATACCGGCTGCGCAGAAAGAAGGGGTTGACAATGTGTATCTACTGTCATGAGAACCTGTTGTCCCGCCACTGGTGCGTTTCTGCGTCTGAAGTGAGGCGGTAGATGCACTGGATAGGGCTGGTCTAGGCTGGAATCATGGTGAGCGTGAATCACTGCTACCCAGTGTGTACGGGATGAACTAGATTTGGATGAGACGGCTGCAAGCGTAAATGGAGGACTGTATAAGGAAGGTAGAGATCACGTACATTGGAGAAGGAAGGAAGTTGATTCAACAGCGTGGATCTGGGTGTGTTTGAGGAGGAAGGCGCTCTCTTGTGGCGTGATTTCAAGAGGCAGTTATGTTGAAGATTCTCCCCTTCCTCCACCTCAGCATGTGTCATGTGGAAGTAGCCCTTCTGCTCGTTGGGTCGGCGTCTCGATGGGCCTTCTGCTGCTGGCGTGTACAACAGTAGGAGATAGGCCACGACAAGCAAGGAAGGAAAAGAAGGTAGGTTGAGGTTGTGTTGGCTTGTAATTGTAAGCTTAGGGTTTTGTTGGAATTTGTCAGCATTTTATGTGAGTTTAAGCTTACATAAAATGATAGAATTTGTGATGATAGATAATATTATGTATCATGTACATGGATCATCAGGTCGAAAATTCGGTTCAACTCAGAAATAAATGGAAATAAAATTTCGGATAATACATCAGTACCCCCTTAAAATAAGTTTCGTCCCGAAATATAAAATCAGGGCATCTACTCTAATGACTCTCACAAATATAAGCGTCCAACTCGGTCTCTACTAGCTCTTCACTCCTACTTCCTAACATGCAAGAACTACTCAATTATTAATCAAGCAACACATAAAAGCACAATCACTCATCCAAATGTATAATCACAAATGTCACACAAATAACATTTGAGTACTAACCCGTCGGTACAGAAGTAGCGGATAACTCCGCAAAGAACTCGGGATAACTATGTCAGATACTCTCCTTTGTCTCCCAAGTGGCCTCATCGGCTCCTCGTCTAGACCATTGGATCCTCAACATCGGTATCTCCCTTGACCGTAGCCGTCTAGTATTGGGCTCTAGGACGGCCACTGGATACTTCACAAAAGTGTGGTCGGGCTTAACTATCAGATCCTCATGGCTGATGACGTGTCTCGGGTCCGGTATATACTCTTTCAACTAAGATACATGAAAGACCGGATGGACGCCCTCCAATCTCGGTGGTAGTGCTAATCCGTAGGCAACCTCTCCGACTTTCTCCAAGATCTCATAAGTTCCGACATAACGGGAACTAAGATTCCCCTTAATGCCAAAACGCCGTACGCCTCTCGTTGGTGACACTCTCAACCACACTTGAGCAACTACTCTAAACTCCAGAGGTCGACGTCTCTTGTCGGCGTAGGATTTCTGATGACTCTGAGCTGCTAACATCCGCTCTCGAACCAGGGCGATCCGAGCGATGTCGTCATGTATTTGCTCTAGAAATACTCCACCAGCTCTGCTAGGCTCATCCCATCACAATGGTGTACAACATCTCCACCCGTACAAAGCCTCATAAGGAATCATCCCAATAGACGCGTGTCAACTGTTATTATATGAAAATTCTACAAGGGGAAGGTGGTCTTACCATACACGTCCCCAATCCAATAAACAGGCCCGCAGCTTGTCCTCTAACGTCTGGATGATCCTCTCAGACTGCCCGTCCGTCTGTGGGTGGTAAGAAGTGGTGAAGTGGAGACTCGTCCCTAAAGCAGTATGTACCCGCTGCCAAAATCTCGAGGTGAAACGTCCATCCCTGTCGGAAGCGATAGTCCTTGATACTCCATGGAGTCTCACAATGTATCTAGTGAACTCCTCAACTAGACGACTTCCCGGCCAAATTTCCTTAATCGGAATGAAACGTGCGATCTTCGTCAGATGGTCTACCACTACCCAAATAGCGTCAAAACCTCTATTGATTCTCAATCCCGTGACGAAATCCATAGAGATGTCCTCCCACTTCCAATGTGGTACTAGTAGTGGGTGGAGCTCTCCTCTGGACCTACGATGCTCAATCTTGACCTGCTGGCAGGTCGCACATTAAGCTACATACCGAGCCACATCGGGCTTCAAACCAACCCACCAGAAGGAACGTCTCACATCCTTGTACATCTTACTCGCTTCTGGATGTATTGAGTATGGGGTAAGCATGAGCCTCACCCAATATCCTTTGTCTCAACTCATTGCTGATGGCACACAAATAGGAATGCGGCCGAGATATCCGGAAGAGTGGGCAGCCGGGGTTCGTACATTTTAGGAAGGGTTTTTGGTTGGAGTTGAGTCGTGTTTTGTACTTCGGTTGTTGTGTTTTGTATGCCACGTGTATGGTGTTTATTTTTTTTGGATTGTATCTCGGCTGAGGTCTTTTGTTATATTCTTTCGGGTCTCATATCATGTGCATTAAAAAAATGAATTTCGGTTTTGCCTTTATTTATGCCATGTTGGAAAGGTCCGGTGAAATTGTTGTCAAGCTAAGGGTTGGGACCCATTGTGAGCTCTCGCCCGTAACAATCCGATATCCCGCGAATTCGGGGTGTTACACATTCTAGGCATTATAAAGATAACAAGGGCACAAATACACACATAAGTACACATAACACACATCATGCTCATATACATACATATCCGGTTCTTATCCTCTTGTTAAGTCATTCTATTACTAGTTCTATTCGTTTAAAGTGTAACACGAGAGTCTTATAACTCTCGCCTCTGTCCCCGTGTAACCAACAGGAGTGATGTGAAGCTCAACCCGTATACCATGTGGAGTGGCGAAGAAGCCTGCCCGTAAACCAAGTATGACCTGGTTGCCAAGAACGCCTAAGTCTACCTCGGGATTTGGGTAGTGATGTCAATGCCTGATAATAATAAACAATGGGCCAACAATATAAATAACCAAGTTGTCCTAATCTGGTTTCATGATCATAAGAAATTAAACACACACAACCATCACATATCCAAATAATGCATAAAAACTGCTAAGTAAGTCCGAGGACTTACCTCGTCCCAAAGCTAATCAAATCAAACGATCTCAACTTTTTGTATGGGAATAACCAACGCCTCATCACAACGATATATACATCAACATCAATAACCTAGGAAAGCTCTCTTGAACCTTTAAGAGGTCATAGACAAGATAAACAATGGAAGGAGGGAACAACAACCCACACCCTATGTGAGTTCCAACACTACTCAAAGCTGGAGTAAGAACACAAGACGGAGAGAGACCATAAGGTCTTCACACACACAAGATCATCAACAATACCAACTAACTCAAAGGGCATCTAGGTTCAACCCACTAGATGGCATTCTCATAAGTCCTAGGTCCACCCTAAGCATGCTTTTAACTAGAAATAACCATAAGGCTAAGGAAGGAACGAAGAGGAAGGGAGAAGAAGAGCCTACTGTTGAAGAAATGCATCCGCGGAAACAAAAGGCGCGACCGCGTATTGAAGGTAACTGCCCCCGCAAAACAGTTCATCCGCCCGCGGCTTCTGGAAAAACCTACGGCCTCCCCCACAGCGCTGCTCACCGCCTCCGCGGCTGGCTAACATCCGCCCCCACGGAGCCTGATGCCGCCCCCGCGGTAGAACTCTAGAAACAACGATTTCTTCGATCTTTGACTGTGCACTTGAGCTTCTATGGCTTCCTTCTCTAGCTAGGTCTTCTCAAAACTTCAACCACAGGTCTTAGCTTCCTCACCACGACCTAAACAAGCTACAAGAAGGGACATTCAAAGGGTTTACAAGATCTCCCTTCAAATCTTCCTTCATAGCCATAAAGGTGAAGAGAAGAGGAAAGAAGGAAGACCTAACAACAAAGGGAAGAGGGAAAGAGATAGCTTACCACAGCAGGGCCGAAACTCTAAGGTTGCTACTTCCTACCCAGCTCTTCCAAGGAGAATGAAGAAGAGATGCACAAGGAAGAGGAGAGTGAGGAGGTAGAGAATGAGCGTGAAAGTGAAAATGATGAAAGCCGGAGAGAGAGAGTATTGAAGGTTGCCAAAATGGGTGGGGAGACCCAAGGGTCAGCGGTCCCATATGTCTCCTCACTCAAGAGACCGAGGGATCGGAAAGGAAAAAGCGGAAACCAAAGGGTCAGAACGGGATTTCCGGGATAAAACCCGTCACTCAACACCTCGTGCCTACGAAAGGATTGAGCTGCGCCAACGGGAAGGTCGGTAACTCGCTATCCATCCGGAATAAAATTTCCGGATGTTACACATCTCACCAAAGACGGGAGCAACTGGGAAAAACCGCAAGGGTGGCGGACAGCACCGCAGGGGCGGTCTGTGCAGGCGTGGGGGCGGGTACGGTGCAGAAGCGACTGCCGACTCCTTCGACAGCAATGAACGTAGCAAAGGCCAAAGCTTGATTCTCTCAACAGACGCACACGTCACAACTCAACCAAGGGAGCCTGTGAATATCGACGAAACAACAGCGGAAGGCCAACAAGGATTAAGGTTCAAACTTGATTCTTGTGTAGAAGAAAAGGATGAACGAAAGAAGAAAGGGAAACAGAAGGGAAAGGTGTGCAAAAACTCATGAACATGAGAAAGAAACAAAGAAGGAAAAGACTTACAGGTCCAGCAAGTTCACAGGGGAAAGAAGGCTGCAACTTTCGAGGTTCAAGGAAAACGTATGCAAGAAATGGGAAAAAGAAGAGAAAGAGGGAATTTATAGGAACGTTAGGAAATGATAGAAGGAAAGACGATTTAGGGTTAAGAACATGATAGGAAAGCCGGCCCATCAGATAGAAGATCGGATCTTCTATCTATGGACAGAAATAAAACGGACGAAGAAATTAGATCGGCACTATCTGTGGAGAAACCGCAGGGGAGGTTCGCCCTGCCACAGGGGCGGCTCCCTTCACAACGGGGGTGGTGAAGGCAGACACTGGGTCTTACATTTGTGATATATGTCAAATATAAATATTAACACAAAATTGCATAGTGATATAAAGTTAATAAGTATGCGTAAGCAAGTTGTAACAAATTAATATTATTAATTCATTGTTTTGCCTAACTCAAATATTTTTACATATAATATATTTTTAAATATAAATAATAGTACAAAAATGTAATATACAATCTTGATTTATTCTTTCTAAAACAATACATTTATATTATAATAAAAGTTACTTTTATAGCCGAATAACCGGGAATATATAGTGATTCGGGACTATCCGACTATCCGCAAATATCCGGATGCCAAAATCTCGATCTGTATTAGATGCGGTGATTCAGTAAAATCTTTTCGATCGGATCTGGATCAAAACGGGTACTAAAATATCGATTTTTTTTTGTTCGGGTCAACGGATTAGAAAGTTGGTTGTGTGATCGTAAGCCCCGTTCAGTTAGGTCAAGGGCCCAAGTGGATAAGTGTAAGAGTCGGCTATGATCTCTCGGGACGGAATGGCCGCCTCAAAGTTTAGGCCCAAACTGGCCCAGAGGGCCGAAGGAACTATTATTAGGTTTGCGCATTTTTGCAACTGCAGCCGTGGGACTTGGTTTCGGCCTCAAACTTTGAGGCATTCCGTCCCGAGAGTTCGTCGCCAACTCTTACGTTTATCCACTTTGGTCCTTTGATCTAAGTGAAGGGGGACATTTTCGTGCACTTGGGCCTAGTAACAAGCCAAATAGCACAACCACTTTGACCACACAACTTATCTAGTAAGATAAGATACAAGCTTATAAGGGGTTATAGGACGTTGTAAATTCTCGATGTGGGACTCTATATTCTCTTTTAGATTTACATCAAATGGATCTATCTCAACACTTCTTCAGCTGAAACGAGTGCAGGTAAAATTTCTTCCCCTTGGATTCTTGATAGTGGAGCCTCGTTCCAAATGAATGGATCCAAGATTTTTTTTTATCTCATATTCATTCGGTTTCTTCTTGTCATATTAAATTACCAAATGCATCTATCTCCATTAAAAATCAAGCAGGATCTAATAAAATTTTTTCAAAATTTATTCTAAACAATGTCCTATATGTTCCCAACTTACATTGTTTTTTAATTTCTATTCAATGTTTTGCTAGTGATTTTTCTTGTAGTATCATATTTACTGAAAAATATTTAACATGATCATTATTAATTTTTTTAAAAAAATTATTTTTTATTTAAAAAACAGAAAATGAAAAGTAATTTGATTTCTTTTTATCTAGAGTTAGTTTTGAATTTTTGTTACAAATTTTATAATTGAAACATTAACAAAATGTATTAAGAAAGGGTATAAATAGGAAACAAATTATATTATGAGGGTACAAATTATATCCGCTCTTGGCGTCTCAAAACTCCATCAGCACCAACTATAAACTATGGCGCCTCTCCTCAAGATATTCGGTCTCGGATCTGTGTCAAAGCTGGGCAACTCTCCTGCTTTTGTCGGATTTTGGCCGACAGATCAAGTACTATCTCCAAAGTGGACAAATGGTTGTCGGAATCCGGGAGTGGATATCCATCTCTAGCCATCTCAAATCTCGCTGTAATTGTGGTTGAGCTGTCAGTCTAGCGATCGCCATCTTCCGGGGAGTCTTCCTACTAAGGGCATCAGCTACCACATTAGCCTTCCCCGGGTGATATAAGATCTCAAGATCAAAATCCTTGATTAACTCCAACCATCTCCTCTAGCGGTTATTCAACTCTCGCTGAGTGAATATATACTTCACACTCTTATGGTTTGTAAAAATTTGACACGTCGCTCCGTACAAATAATGCCTCCAAATCTTCAAAGCGTGAACCACAGCTGCCAACTCTAGATCATGGGTAGGGTAATGCTCCTCGTACATCTTTAACTATCTAGACGCGTAAGCAATCACCTTACCGCTGCATCAGAACACATCCCAAGCCCAGCTTTGACGCGTCGCTGTAAACTACAAAATCCTCGATGCCCTCTGCCTGAGCTAACATAAGAGTAGAGGTCAACCTCTTCTTCAGCTCCTCGAAGCTCTACGGGCATGGCTCGGACCATACGAACCTCGTAGACTTCCTCAACGAGGAAGTGAGCGGTCGGGCGATAGCTGAAAAGCCCTCAACAAAACGTCGATAATAGCCCACCAATCCTAAGAAGTTGCATACCTCCTTGATGTTCTTAGAAGGCGGCCAAGATGCTACTGAGTCAATCTTTGCCGGATCTACCTTGATCCCTTCCGCTGAAATGATGTGACCAAGGAGTGCTACTTCGGGCATCCAAAATTCGCACTTCGAGAGCTTGGCGTAAAGCAATCTTACTTGTAAGACCTGAAGAATGATCCTCAAGTGTGATGCGTGCTCCTCTCCACTGCGAGAGTAAACCAGAATGTCATCTATGAAAACAACTACAAATTAGTCAAGGAAGTCGATGATGATACCGTTCATCAACTCCATGAGAACTGCGGGCGTGTACGTAAGCCCGAATGACATCGCTACAAACTCGTAGTGTCCATATCTGGTCCGAAATGCCATCTTGGCGATATCCTGCTCTCTCACCCTTAGGTGGTGATAACTAGATCTCAAATCGATCCTCGGAAACACTGAAGCTCCGTGCAGCAGATCCAAAAGATCGTCGATACTAGGCAATGGGTACTTATTCTTGATCGTCACCTTGTTAAGCTCTCGGTAATCGATACATAACCTCATTGACCCGTTTTTTCATCCCGACGAAAAGAACTGGTGCGCCCCAAGGAGATACGCTAGGGCGGATGAAGCCCTTCTCTACTAACTCCTCGAGCTACTTCTTCAACTCCAACATCTCGATAGACGTCATACGATAAGGATTCTTAGAGATCGGTCTCGTACCAGGCTCTAAGTCTATGCCAAAGTCTACACTCCTTTATGGAGGTAAACCTGATGGCTCTCCAAAGACGTCGGTAAACTCGCAAGCTACCGGGATTTCTTCCAATGTTGGGCTCGTACTATCCTTCATGGCATAGCACTAGAAAGCCTCGCAACACTGTCCGATAAGTCTCGCACCTCGAACTATACTAATGACTATACCGGTCTTCCCAAGATCCCATCCTATGAAGATCTCCACATGGCCCGCATCTGTAGTTACTGTCATGGTCCTCCTGTCGATGTCCAGAACTGCTCGACGTCGATCCATCCAATCCATCCCGAGAATAACCTCTTCATGTATCTAAGTACATGACGAAGAAGTCAGTTGGCCAATCGCAACCTCCAAATCTAATAGGGCAATCGCGAACCTCACGTGTACCTCTAATCTTACCCCCATCGGGTAATCCTTTGAAGAAGGGTCTACCTTCTACGGTAACTAAGGCCAATCTATCTACGCAAGCATCAGATATAAAAGAATGCGTAGCACCGGTATCAAAAAGAACTCCAACAGGAAAACCATTAATATGAATGGTACATGTGGTCGCTGGCGCTGCCGGCTCTACAACGCTCCCGAGCTCATAGACTCTAGCTGATGCATCCCTGGTGTCTGCTGAACTACCAAATCGTCCTCTACCTCTCCCATGTCCCAAAGTGGAACCTTGAGGAGCGGTAGAACCAGGAACTCTCTACTGCTGATACTGATGTCTCTGCCCTCCTAATGTACCATTGGCAGGTGAAGAACCCTATTGTGATAGCGCCTTGCCGTGACGGAAAAACGCTGCTCTATGTCCGGGCTTGCCACAAGAAAAGCAAGTCACTGCAGGCTTCTTACAATCAGCTCTGATGTGACAAGCTCCTCCGCAGTTATGACACTTCCGTCCTCTATTAGAACTTTGCTGAAAACCAGAACGTCCCGGCGTCTGACTACGCCAAAACCCAATAGCTCCAACTCCAGCACTTGTTGGTCTAGTCCTCTGTCTCTTCTCAAGATCTCCTGTCTAAGAAGCTCTTCTCTAACCCGGTCGGCCTCTCTCATAAGCAGAAGCTCTATCTTGATAGTCCGTCAAAGAATCACAACGGAAACCAGCAAGATAAGAGTGTGTCGACTCCCTCAACCTCCGAGAGAAAAGGTAAACATCTTGATCCTCCGGTGGTGCAGACGGACCCAACAACAACAACTTATCCTCGAACTTGCTGATGATCTCAGCAATAGGCAAATCCTCGAATCCAGCCTCAAGGAAATCCTGAAGGCGGTCTCTCCTCATATTTGTAGGGTAGTATCGATCTCTAATCCCATTCTTCATCTGCTCATAACGGGTGACCTTACTGCGAGCTGTCCTCCACCAGAAATGAGCCTGATTCGTCAGCACTATCTGTGCTATGTTGACTCGACGTCTCTCTAGGAAACCGAGACCCTCCATAGCAGAATCCAGCTATCCTAGCCATTACTCCACTTCCAATCCAGTCTTTCCTATGAAAGTGGGAACCTTCAACTGGTCGAAAGCCTTCAACCAACTGTCGGGTTTCGGCTTCTTCGCCTTAGCCGGCACTCTAACAACCTCAACAACTCTAGCAGGCGTGGCAACAATTTGTGTAACTCTCTGCGAAACCTCGGCAGATCTCGTAGGAACTAGTGGTGCTGGTGCAGGTCCTCCAGTCTTGATAGTCTCCTCAACCCTTTGCACATAATCGCCATATGCAAAAGCTCCCTTAGATACTCGAGCGGACTGCGTCGTGATGCTCTATGTGCTTCAGACCTAGAAGCGGTCCCATTCCCAGCCTCAGGAACAATGATCTCAGCAACTTCCTCAGTCAACGCCTCAACGATAGGAGGATCAACAACTAGGACTTAAACCCCAACCTCTAGTTAGTGGAGGTCTTCCTGCACATCCTCGTCCATGGACGGCAAGTGGAAGAGGTGGTCGTCCTCTTCCCCGACCCATAGTAGATGTAGCTCTAGTATGCGTCATCTACTATAAGGATAAATATATAAGGAACTACATGATAACATGATTTATGATGTTAGTCTAGGCATCAATTTAGATAGTTGTTCCCGCTATTCATGCATAGTTTAGCATTAGTTCGTGACAAATTGCACTTAATTCATGTATGTTGTCGAGATAGACGTCTACACGAACTTTTGCATGTTTTGTAGGTATTTTGGAAGCTTTTAGAGCCTAATCGATACATCCGAGGATCGCTCCTCGAGATGACACGTATCCGAGCTCATTAGGAAGCAAGTTAGGAGCAAAGGGGAACACATGGGACCATGTTGGTGCATGCCTTGCACCAGCACACGGCTCAACGATCAAAAGAAGGTTGAAAAACAGGAATCACGGCCACTGGGAGATCCACGGCCGTGGAAACTGCCCGTGATTCCTTCTGCACAGCTAGGACAGCTGTCCCACGATCTCCATAACCGACTCTTGCAAATGGTGAAGGCTATAAGTACCCTTGCAAGCTGATTCTAAAGTGGGGGGGCATCATCTACTACACACTTGACCTCACACACATTCTCTCCCATACTCTCTCATTTTTGGAATTGGATTGGAGCTACTCTTGGAGGGGAAGAAAGATTTCCATTGGAGAAGGAAAGAAGAACACACCATTTTTAGAGTTTCTTAGTTTTTAGAGTGAAGTTTGTTGGAAACATTTTATAGGGTTGTAAGAACGATTCGAACCTTCATTTGAAGGGTTCTAAGTCTCTCTTTTAACATTTATTCAGCTCGTTTTTCTTGTTCTTTTTTCTTCATCTCTCTTTCATTTTATCCTCTTGATATGAACTCCATGATTTTATGCTTGATGATTTTGATTGTGATGATGCATGTTGTTGGCTAAATAGATGTGGTTCTAGGGTAAGGAAATGATGGTTATGGCTTGGATTATGATAGGATAGACTAAAATGTACCTTTGGATGAATTATTTGCTCAAACCTAGCCTCTGTTGTGAATCACGGCCAGTTCTAGTAGGTTCCACGGCCGTGGAAGTGAGGAATTGACAGTGATTCTGTCTGACTTGCTTGTATTGATAAATCTAAGTGTTAGGTTGTTAGATTGTTGAAACCCTAGTGTTTTTTGAGCTAGATCTATCCTAGGGCGACCTAGTGTTAGCAACTAAGTGTAAGAAGAGACCTACCCGGTGATTCTTGCTCTTAGGTACCGAAGATGATGAACTCTAGGTAGTAGTGAGCCTCACTAGCCGCTATTGGATTGAGTGTGCTAGGATTTATGTTTAGGACTTGCCTTCCCGAGACCTACCCGGTGAGGAGAGGTTAGATCCTTAAATAGCAATCCGGTTTGTGTAGAATTCCTAACCTTAGGTTATTTGAGACTTACCCGGTGATGAGACCTTAGGAACGGACTAATGGACCATGAGATCTACCCGGTGATTGATCCCAATCTAGAAACACCCACTCCCAACATACTATGGTTTATCCAAAGAATGACTAGATAGCTTGAGTCCTATGCCATAACCGGAATTTCTAACCCCTAGAATCCGCTTCTCTATCTTTGATTACCTACCTTGTGTTTGTGTTTACTCATTTGTGTTTGCTAGCTTAATCTTGCATGATTTGTGATCCTTGATTGATCACCACAAAACTAAACCAAAAACATTGAGATTTTCATTTCTTTATTTCTTTCTCTTTTCCTAACCTAGATCTTCACTATCCTTATCACTATTGACTCAATTTCACCTTAGTCTTTGTGCTCGACCTCGGAATACAATCCTTACTACAAAACGACCCATACACTGTGGGTTCGCTAGGAGTTAGGAAAAATATATCGAGTTATAAACGTAAGACTTTTGCGTGTCACAATCTTAGCGTAACACTACACTGCTGAGATCCGCGGACGTAGTGGTGGTTGACCGTGCATCTATCCCAAACCGGCAAGTTTAAAAACAAAATCCCCTTTTGAAAACGTAGACCCCTTGCGGGTTCTATTTAATTATCCATCTGACCTTTAGAAGATTTCGAGTGCCATTGTTGCCACCCTGGCTCTGATACCATATTGTAATACCCCAAGTTTTGGAATATATAGTGATTTGGGACTATCCGACTATCCGCGAATATCCAGATGCCAAAATCTCGATCCGTATTAGATGCGGTGATTCGGTAATTCTTTTCGATCGGATCCGGATAAAAACGGGAACTAAAATATCGAGTTATTTTGGATCGGGTCAACGGTTTAAAAAGTTTGTTGTGTGATCGTAAGCCCCGTTCAGTTAGGTCAAGGACCCAAGTGGATAATTGTAAGAGTCGGCTATGATCTCTTGAGACGGAATGGCCGCCTCAAAGTTTAGGCCCAAACCGGCCTAGAAGGCCGGAGGAACTATTAATTAGGATTGCGCATTTTTGCAACTACAGCCGTGGGACTTGGTTTGGGCCTCAAACTTTAAAGCGTTCCGTCCCGAGAGTTCGTGGCCGACTCTTACGTTTATCTACTTGGGTCCTTTGATTTAAGTGAAGGGGGACTTTTCTGTGCACTTGGGCCCATTAACAAGTCCAATAGCACAACCACTTTGACAACACAACCAATATAGTATGATAAGATACAAGGTTATAAGGGCTAATAGGAGGTTGTAAATTCTGGATGTGGGACTCTATATTCTCTCTCAGATTTACATCAAATGGATCTATCTCAACACTTCTACAGTTGAAACGAGTGCAGGTAAAATTTCATCTCCTTGGATTCTCAATAGTGGAGCCTCGTTCCATATGACGGGATCCAAGATTTTTTTTTTATCTCATATTCATTCGGTTTCTTATTGCCATATTAAATTACCAAATGGATCTATCTCCATTGAAAATCAAGCGGGATCTAATAAAATTTTATCAAAATTTATTCTAAACAATGTCCTATATGTTCCCGACTTACATTGTAATTTAATTTTTATTCAATGTTTTGCTAGTGATTTTTCATGTAGTATCATATTTACTAAAAATTATTTAACATGATCATAATCAGTTTTTTTTAAAATTTTTTTTTTAAAAAAATAGAAAATCAAAAGTAATTTGATTTCTTTTTATCCAGAATTAGTTTTGAATTTTTTTACAGATTTTATTATTCAAACTTTAACAAAATGTATTAAGAAAGGGTATAAATAGGAAACAAATTATATTATGAGGGTACCAAGAAGAAATTTGAAACCTTGTGGATACCGAGAGAAAAAATTCAAATTTGTGGGCTACCAAGAGGAAAGATCCAATATATTATTTTGAACATTTGTTCTTTTAAATGAGACCAATTTCAAATAAAAGATTATTATTAAGACTAACTTAGAATCATATTTATAAAAATTAGTATGTTAAAAATTAGACTAACTTACAATAAGAGGTTATGAACATTTGTTCATTCAAATTAGGCCAATTTCTAATAAAATATTGCTATTGAAACTAACTTATAATCATATATATATATATATATATATATATATATATATATATATATATATATATATAGTGTAGATCATATGAGAACAGGCTTATCGTGTAATCATGAGAACAAATTCGTAATTATTATTAGTTTTGTTACGAAGGTGCCATATCGTTTAATGTATTATTCGTAGTTAATGTTGGTTGAGTGGATTATTCGTAGTTATTGTTAATTATGATATCTACTCTAAATCTCGACCCTTAATACTCACCATTCGATGGTCTAAGATTGTTCTCATGATTATACGATAAGCCTGTTCTCATGGGAACCGCACCCTAAATATATATATATATATATATCTTACAATTAGATTAATTTATAATAAAAAATAATTATGAATATTTATTCCGAAAGGTATGAATTTGTGAGTATGTACAAAGTTGTATATATTATAGATGTATATATGTTTAATTAAATTAACTGAAATCAATATGACTATATGAGTACATATAAAGTTATGCAAAACATAAATATTATCAATTTGTTACTTTGATTAACTAAAATAGTTTATCATGAATATTGTTGTAACACCCCAAGTTTTGAGAACTCGAAGCGTTACAGGCTAGGACCTCACAATGAGTCCGACCCTCAGAGTGCAACGAGAACATCGGATCTTACAATAAGGCAAAAATAATGAAATCAAAACTTAAAATAAAACCAAAGGTTAAAACAAAAGGAAGCGTAAAAGACTAACAACCGAGTTCAAAACAAAGGGAAAACAACAACATAAGTATAAACCCGATCTCATCCTATAATGTACGGGAACCCCGGCTGACCACACCGTCGGATTCACTCAGTAATACTAGCCTACGAAGCGTTTACAACATCGGTATAAACTGTTAGCTAACATTCTAGATATCAAAAAGATAGTAAAGGCACAAGCAAACATAAGGTAAAAATAAACATATAGCTTGCTCGCACTCAACCGGTTATTATATTTCATTAAGTTATCCACTACTAATTCAACTTCTTTTGTCACACGAATATCTCCTGAAACTCACCTCTGCTTCCGTCTACCAACAGGAATAGATAAGTACTATTCGTTACCTGCAGACATGGGTTGCAAGAGCACCTCCTAGTCTGTTGTAGAACTAGACAAGTGGTCACCGCCCGGTTATCATACACTTTGGCCAATTACGGTTATAAAGGTCAATCCTAGTCCGTTTATCCGTTATAACAATAAACAACGCAAACAAGCCAATACTCTCAAACCAATACACAGAATGCGGCGAAGTAAGTCCAGAGGACTTACCTCACTCAAATGTAACTCAAAGGTCAGCAAACAACTCTGTTTACCGTCGGAAATAAGGAGGGAAAGCCTGCTCAATTAGGCATAACGAATCAAGAATGAAACGATTGCTAGAAGTCTATAACTTCTAGTCTCAATGATCTTTAAGAGATCTCCACAAGCTAAGGTCTCAACCTTAGTCTTACAAATCAAGAAGGGTTAAGAACATCAACAAAAGTCAAGGGAAGGAACGAGGAAAGCAAGGAAGGAAGCAGCTCACCATAGACTGGAGCAACTGGGGGAAAACCGCATGGGCGGCAGACAACACTACAGGGGCTGCGTTGGGCAGGATCCTGTTCGCTCTCAGACATGAGTGGATGGTGAACCATATAGCTTTAAATTTATAACCTAAAATATAAGCCTAAAACAATATGCGAACCCACAGTGTACGGATCAATTGTAAAAACGGCAAATACTCCAGGGTCGAACAAAGGGACTATGGTGAAAAACAGATCGGTAATTCAGGTTGTCAATTAAAAACAAGCAACAAAGCAAAGGTATCAAAAATAATGTAATAATCAGATAAAGAGAATGTTGATTCAAGAGATTAAAGCATCCAGTTGTGGTTCCGACTCAAGATTTCAAAGGATAATGTGGACAAAGGTGAGGTTTGCAAAGGGAAGGTGTTTGTAAGGTGGGAATAGATCACCGGGTAAGTCTCATTACTCACCATCCCAAACCAAAGATCTTCTCACCGGGTAAGTCTCAAGGTACTAAGAAAAGGAACTATAATTTCAAACCAACACACCACCAGAGGGGATAGAATCGACCTTTACCAGGTAAGTGTCAGGCTAACTCTCAAAGAGGGGATGAAGGCACACTCAAACCCTAATAAAGGATAAACCTTTATTACCTAAAACTCCTGATCTTGGGTATACAAGCAAAGAAATCACATCGTAAGTCTCATCCTAGGTTTGCATTGAACCAGGAAAGGTATAACAAGGATAGTATTTGGCAAACTGAAACCTCAACTCAGATAAGGATCAAGACAGGTCTCGCCTCGCTCAGTTCATGTTCCATCTCGGTCGAGATGTTCCACGACTGACCGAGGTGTTCCTCGGTAAAGGCTCGAGCTTTCAGGGTCCGTTGGGGTAAATGCTCATTCTTTCATCGTCCCACAACTTTCAGCCAATCACCCTAGAATCGCATAAAGAACTTAGCCAACAATCATCATGATAACAATAATCAAATATATGAAAAGGGAATCAATATTCAAACAAGAAATCCTTAACACAAAGGTCTCAATAACTCAATCAAACAATCAAACAAATAACCAAACTGCATCCCTCAATCACAAACCAGAAAGACAACAATCAAAACAATCTAAGAACACCTTACAACTTCTTTCAAAGCCTTCAACTTGATCTTCAAAGCCAACTTCCTTCCTTCCTTGGAATATCTTCCAATCTTCCAACTTCCTTCTACTTCCAGCTCCAAGACATACTTCTATCCAGAAAATCCATCCTATTATATAGGAGAATCACTTGTCAAAAATAAAAGATCTCAGCCAAGAATAAAAGATCTCGTGGGCTGTGGGCCGTTCGCCTCGCTCCAACCCATCACAAAGATCACCTCGGTCGAGGTGACACTATAGTCATCCGAGGTGTATCTGAGCTACGTGTAAAACTCTCTAATGTGGTCCAAAATCAAATCTTAGATACAAGATAGAATGGATTATAAGTCATCAAAAAGATCAGTGAAAAACATTTCAAAACATTTTTGGTGGTGCGCTCCATTAATAGATCACCCTAAGAGAATGCTTCAGGGCAAATAAAATCAAAACATGATCAAAACATTTTATAAATATAAGAAAGTTGTTCATCTGTGCATAAGATCATAGAATGCATAATAAATCATATTTACCAAAATCAATAAGGTATAATCCTGTTTAAACCACCAAGTCAATCATCATACTCGAGGTCTCAAGGGCTTCCAAAAGAGGTCAAGAAACGTGTCAAGGTGGGATGTATATAGGATAATGTGGTGCTAGAAACCGAGAATAGGATCTTACTTTCACTTTCTTTGAATCACAACATCTCCCACCAATAAGTTTAGCTTATTTTCACTTTACTTTACTTTTTGGGAACATGGACAGAGGTGCACAATAACCGAAGCCTAGGAGATCTACAATCATCATTTTTTCGAGATGCCTCAAATCCTTGATGCACATACCATGAACCATTAGGACTATCGATCAATTCGAATTTGGCAAGACACAAACACCCGGCTATGTGAATGGGGTCGAGTTACTCAACATCAAGATCAACGTCCCCAAACCTAATTTGTTTCTTTCTCTTACTTTCAACCAAGATCTCAACTTCACTTCACATGCTTTTCATCAAGTGCATCCAAATTCCCAGATAGGTAAAGGGAGGCAAATATGTATATGAGTGGCTAAAGCATGGTCAAGAAGAAGAAGAGAATGAAGTGCCTTAATCATCCCAAGAAGAATGTGAGAGAACTCATAATGTGGTGTTCAACCTTCAAACGCAACATAATTTTGATAAAAAAACAAAGTATTAAATATGCTAGAATTTCAAACAAAGCATTTAACAACTTAAACATATCATAAAACCTTTTGAGCATATAAGGATTTAGAAGCCACTATGCAAACAAAAATCTTTATTGAGATCATATCCTGAATAGAAGCACAAAACGTTTCGAAAATCTTTCAGTTAAAAAGCCATCTCGGTCGAGGTGATTTGACGGTCGCCGAGGTGTTCAACCGAGATGTGTCTTGGTTTTCACAACCGCGTTTGGTCAAGAACGTCTCGGTCGAGCCAAAAAAATTTTTCAAACTGGTTTTTGACATTTTTTTCTCAAACAAAAACTTGTATGCATCCATGTAATGACAGATAAGCACATAGAGCCAAATAAACGATAATATCCAACAAGAGTTATACAAGACTAGCAAGTAGGTCAAATAATACAAATACCCCATAATTATGACACATTGCCCCAATGGGTCAAATATAAGTCATGGGAATCAAGGTACTCACGGGACATAGTTTAACTGCATAATAAATAGAAAATAAATCTATGAGGTTCTCAATCCTCGTCAGCTCGTGGTGGTAGTGGTGGTGATGGAATGTAGGGGAACTAGGATGGATTGAATGGGTAGCCCATAACTTGCTGAATTGCACCTTCATCATCCGTCTCATGAAGTGATGACTCTCCTCCATCCGATGCGACCTAATGTAGGACCATCACATGGAAGATATCAAGGTCCCATTACTAGTGCAAGAGCTAAGGAGATCCAAGAAGTTACGTCAAGGGAAGTGCTATTGCTTGACACAATGCGTGAACCATTTAATTTCCATACATCATGTGTTAATCTTTTGGTGAATGTAGGAGCAAGCGAACCAAGCGAAGAGACCATGCCGACGTGCTCACTTCCCATGCAGCTCGAGGAGACCATGCAGACGTTGCTCAGGTCCAATGCAGCCCAAGAGGGGAGGTTGTTGCTCACGTCCAATGCAGCCCAAGAGGGGAGGTTGTTGCTCACGTCCAAGGCAACCCAAGAGGATAGCAAGCTGCTCACGTTCAAGGAGGCCCAAGAGAGTAACCAGCTCCCTCATTTGGATCATCATTTGGGCTCTTAAAAGCATCCAAATCACTCATGGATCTGTTGAACAATTCAGCCCATTCGGATAGTCCATTTTGGCTCTTAAAAAACGTCCAGCTCACTCCAAGGATATGCTTGAATAAGTCAGCCTATTTTTATGCTGAAATAGTTGTTTGTTAAGTTGTTAGCTACATTAGAGGAAGCTCTCTTATTACCACCTTCCCACTAATGTTTTAGTTTTCTTTTCTTTATTTTTGTCTAGATAAAAGAGTCTATATATAGCTGCTGAATAGGTACGTTAATTTCATTGCTTAGAATTACATTTGTAATCATTCACAAAATCAATCAAAGAACAAGAGAGTATTTGGTTGGCATTGCTGTTGTTTGCTTGGCTGAGCTTGTTTGTGTCAACCGCCTTCGGATTGGTGCTTCGAGCCTTCACGAGTCCTTCTTTGTGCTAGTCCAGCCGGAGCTAGTGTAAAGTTGTATTGGAGACGAGTCTAGGGCATTCACGAGTGGGGTTTTGGCTCTTCAGCCTTGGTTCCTTTCGTTGACTCTCTTTGGTTCTTCTCTCACCTTCCTACGCCCATTCACCACCTACGTTCCATTCCGCATCTGGATTCGCCTCATTCAGCCGGATTCGAGATCATTGTACCTAGATCGACTCAATTATGGACTAAGACCGTATCAGTTGGTATCAGAGCTCAGTTGGTACAATTGATCACTCCTTTCTTCTTGTTAACCTTATTGCTTATCCAATTGAGATTTAACTTGTGCTTGAAGTGTGCAAATTCAAAAGCCGGACAACATCTTGAGGAGAGGAAAACACAAAACACAACAAAAGCAAAAAGAGCTCAACGTTGCATACACATTTCGGTAACCCTCTCTGCAATCAATTTCGGTTACCTTCTCTCCTACAAATCTTTGACAAAGTCTAAGAGATCTTTCAAAAAAAAAAAAAACACTACAAAATCGGTTGACCTTTTATTAATCTACATCAAGCACAAGTAAACTCTTTCAAACAATTCAAAACGTCATTCTAAACACATTCACCATACCTACACCCACCCAACGGTCAATACTCCAATTAGGAGTGTCTTGATTCATCTCCGACACTAACATCAGTTTTAGCGGTTCTAGTTCCAAAGGGTTGCTAAGAAGGTTCGGAAATCGTGATCCTAAGGTGTTGGATCCATACAACTCGAGCCACCAGCTAGGCAATACCAACGAGAGAGTGAGCGATACACAAGTGAGATCTTTGCTTTTCTAACCTAACCGGTTCTTTGTTTGTTACGTCAACATGTCCAGGTCCCTAAGTCCCAGCAAGTCAAGTAGCGAGACCGTCACGCCTGAGATGATTAGTCTATTGAAACAATTGTCCGATTCCGTAGCTAACCTATCCAAACGAGTGGAGTCTATGGAAGCACGAACACCACCAGCCGGGACACCACCTTTGAGAACCAACTATGAGTTTGGCGGTCCTTCATGTGTTATTAGAGAGCCGGATCATCCGGATCAAGGTAATTTACAGTCCAATGTCCTCCCTAATGCTTCTAACATGCCACCATTTGTTGATGACTTTCAACGACGGAATGAAGCTGCTTTCGAGGACCACAATTGGGAAGGTTACAATCGGCCATTCCAACAGCCATAAGGACGAGAACGTGATAACCCACGGCCCTATCAAGAGCAAGACGGCTTGGCAAAGTCAAAATCAAAATTCCCGTCTTTGAAGGAAAGTGTGATCCCGACGTCTACACGGAGTGGGAAACTAACTGGTTGTGTCACAACTTCAGCGAGCCTAGGAAGGTTCAGCTAGCCGCTCTTGAGTTCCAAGGCTATGCTTTGGTATGGTGGGATCACGTAGTCAAAGAAAGAGTTCGAACATTGGATCCTCAAATCACCACATGGGAGCATATGAAGGCACTAATGAGGGCTCGGTTCGTTCCACCTCACTATACCCGAGAGCTTCGACAACGGCTGGAAAATTTGAGACAAGGTTCACTTAGCGCTGAGGAAGCCTATACAAATTTGCAAGTTGCTATGGTGAAGGCCAACGTTCTAGAAGATGAAGAAAACACTATGGCTCAGTATCTTCGAATTCTGAATTCTAATTTGGCTAATGAAGTTGATATGTATCCATACAGCACCATGGAGCAATTACTAGACTTGGCCATCAAGGTGGAAAGGAAGACTAAGGTGCGAAACCGGGAATACAAGCCACCCCATGGAACGCCCAACGCTTGGAAAGCACAAGGGAGCCGGCTGCCTAACCACACAAGGATCAAGGAGGCCGAAAGGAAGAGAGAAAGTCGGAACCTATAGGCCGAGAAGGGCAAAGAAAGTCTTCTACACCGTCCACTACACCACGATCCTCGAATGAGCCTTCGAGTGATCTTCGAGGGAGTACTCCTATCTCTAACTCTAGAACTAGGGACATTGTGTGTTTTAAATGCCAAGGTAGAGGACACATGAGTAGAGAATTTCCTAATAGACGCACTTTGCTCATAAATCATCTAGGAGAATATGAGAGTGAGGATGATGTGGAATTAGATGATGAAAATGCATTAATTGATGACAATGAACAAAATGAGAATGATGATTGCATTGAGTATGAACAAGGTGAATCTTTGATAGC
>BSUD01000007.1:68492219-68596574 GCA_033239045.1 Fagopyrum esculentum
CAAGGATCAAGGAGGCCGAAAGGAAGAGAGAAAGTCGGAACCTATAGGCCGAGAAGGGCAAAGAAAGTCTTCTACACCGTCCACTACACCACGATCCTCGAATGAGCCTTCGAGTGATCTTCGAGGGAGTACTCCTATCTCTAACTCTAGAACTAGGGACATTGTGTGTTTTAAATGCCAAGGTAGAGGACACATGAGTAGAGAATTTCCTAATAGACGCACTTTGCTCATAAATCATCTAGGAGAATATGAGAGTGAGGATGATGTGGAATTAGATGATGAAAATGCATTAATTGATGACAATGAACAAAATGAGAATGATGATTGCATTGAGTATGAACAAGGTGAATCTTTGATAGCTAGGAGAACTTTGCATGTCCAACTAGCACCTTGTGAGGATAACCAACGAGAAAATCTGTTTCATACAAGGTGTAGTATTAAAGGAAAAGTGTGTAATGTGATAATTGATGGAGGAAGTTGTTGCAACATAGCTAGCACTGAAATGGTAAACAAATTACAACCTCTTACATTTTATCACCCTAGGCCATATAAACTACATTGGATGAATGAGTGTGGAGAACTTAAGGTCAATAAGCAAACTAAGGTCAATATAACATTAGGATCATATGAGGATGTTATTACATGTGATGTTGTGCCTATGAATGCTTGTCACTTGTTGCTTGGTCGTCCATGGCAATATGATAGGAAAGTTGTCCATGATGGGTTTTCTAACAAATATAGCTTTGAGTATAAGGGTAAAACTTTAACACTTAAACCTATGACACCTTTACAAATAGCCGAGTACTATGAGAACAAGAGGGTAGAGCAAGGAACCCCTCCCAAGCCTAAGATCACACGGCCTAAGAGTAAAGAGAACAAAATCCATCACACATTGTTAGTACAACCAACAAGTAGCTATCTTGAGTCTAGGAATGAATATGTCACTAACTATGCTTCTATTGATGTGCTAATGATGAGTTTGTGTAAATCTCTAGTGAATGTGCCTCATGACTCTACGATTCCACTTCATATTTTGAGACCTTATATTGGTTTATTTGTTGTAGTCTACTTTGATGACATTCTTATCTATAGTAAGACTTTAAAGGAGCATGAAAATCATTTGAGAGATGTGCTTGCTACATTGCGGATAGAATACTTGTATGCTAATATTCAAAAATGTGATTTCTATACTAACCGAGTGATTTTTCTTGGTTTTGTAGTTAGTACCACTTTTAATGTAGGAGATTTGAGCCCCTATGAAGGAGTTTCGGAACAAGATGAAAATTCGGGGTCGAATTCTTTCCAAGAAGGAGTGGATGATGTAGGACCATCACATGGAAGATATCAAGGTCCCATTACTAGAGCAAGAGCTAAGGAGATCCAAGAAGATATGTCAAGGGAAGTGCTATTGCTAGACACAATGCGTGAACAATTTAATTTCCATACATCATGTGTTAATCCTTTGGTGAATGTAGGAGCAAGCGAACCAAGCAAGGAGACCATGCCGACGTACTCACTTCCCATGCAGCTCGAGGAGACCATGCAGGCTGTTGATCACGTACAATGCAGCCCAGGAGAGGAGGTTGTTGCTCATGCCAATGCAGCCCAAGAGGAGGCTGTTGCCCACGTCCAATGCAGCCAAGGAGAGGAGATGTTGCTCACGTCCAAAGCAGCCCAGGAGGAGAGGCTGTTGCTCACGTCCAATGCAGCCCAAGGAGGGAGGCAGCTGCTCACGTCCAAGGCAGCCCAAGGGAGGCTGTTGTTCTTGTCCAATGCAGCCCAAGAGGATAGCAAGTTGATTACGTTCCAGGAGGTCCAAGAGAGTAACAATTCAGCCCATTCGGATCATAATTTGGGCTCTTTAAACACATCCAAATCACTCATGGATCTGTTGAACAATGCAGCCCATTCGGATAGCCCATTTGGCTCCTTAAAAACGTTAAAAACGTCCAGCTTGCACTCCAAGGATAAGTTTGAATAATTCAGCCTATTTCCATGCTGATTAGTGGTTTGTTAGGTTGTTAGCTACATTAGAGGAAGCTCTCTTATTACCACCTTCCCACTAATGTTTTCAGCTTTCTTTTCTTTATTTTTGTCTAGATAAAAGAGTCTATTTATATAGCCTCTTTAGTTGCAGATTGGTTACGTTATTCCCAATTGCTTAGAATTACATTTGTAATCAATTCACAAAATCAATCAAAGAACAAGAGAGTTTTTGGTTGGCATTGCTGTTGTTGCTTGGCTGAGCTTGTTTGTGTCAAACCGCCTTCGGATTGGTGCTTCGAGCCTTCACGAGTCCCTCTTTGTGCTAGTCCAGCCGGAGCTAGTGTAAAGTTGTATTGGAGACGGGTCTAGGGCATTCACGATTGGGGTTTTGGCTCTTCAGCCTTGGTTCCTTCGTTGACATCTCTTTGGTTCTTCTCTTCACCATTCCTGCGCCATTCATCACCTACGTCCATTCCGCATTCTGAAATCGCTTCATTCAGCCTGGTTCGAGATCATTGTGCCTAGATCGACTCAATCACTGACAATTCCGTATCAGTTGGTATCAGAGCTCAGTTGGTACAATTGATCACTCCTTTCTTCTTGTTAACCTTATTGCTTATCCAATTGAGGTTTAACTTGTGCTTGAAGTGTTCAAAGGCAAAAGCCAAGGGTTCTTAGTGCCGGACAACATCTTGAGGAGAGGTAAACACAAAACGAAAACAAAACAAAAAGAGAGCTCAAACGCTGCATACACAATTCGGTAACCTACTCTCCTACAACTCTCGTTGCAATCAGTTTCAGGTTACCTTCTCTCCCTCAAATCTTTGACAAAGTCTAAGAGATCTTTGAAAGAAAAAAAAACAAATACAAAAAACGGCTGGCCCTTATTAATCTACATCAAGCACAAGTAAACTCTTTCAAACAGCTCAAAACGTCATTCTAAACACATTCACCGTACCTACATCAACCCAACGGTCAATACTCCAATTAGGGGTGTCTTGATTCATCTCCGACACTAACATTCAGTTTCAGCAGTTCAAGTTCCAAAGGGTTGCTAAGAAGGTTTGGAAATCGCGATCTTAAGGTGTTGGATCCTTACAACTCGAGCCACCAGCTAGGCAATACCAATGAGAGTGTGAGTGATACACAAGTGAGATCTTTGCTTTTCTAACCTAACCGGTTCTTTGTTTGTTACTTGAGCATGTCCAGGTCCCTAAGTCCCAGCAAGTCGAGTAGCGAGACCGTCACGCCTGAGATGATCAGTCTATTGAAACAATTGTCCGATTCCGTAGCTAACCTATCCAAACGAGTGGAGTCTATGGAAGCACGAACACCACCAGCCGGGACACCACCTTTGAGAACCAACTATGAGTTTGGCGGTCCTTCATGTGTTATTAGAGAGCCGGATCATCCGGATCAAGGTAATTTACAGTCCAATGTCCTCCCTAATGCTACTAACATGCCACCATTTGTTGATGACTTTCAACGACGGAATGAAGCTGCTTTCGAGGACCACACTTGGGAAGGTTACAATCGACCATTCCAACAGCCATAAGGACGAGAACGTGATAACCCACGGCCCTATCAAGAGCAAGACGGCTTGGCAAAGTCAAAATCAAAATTCCCGTCTTTGAAGGAAAGTGTGATCCCGACGTCTACACGGAGTGGGAAACTAAAGTTGAGCAGATCTGGTTGTGTCACAACTTCAGCAAGCCTAGGAAGGTTCAGCTAGCCGCTCTTGAGTTCCAAGGCTATGCTTTGGTATGGTGGGATCACGTAGTCAAAGAAAGAGTTCGAACATTGGATCCTCAAATCACCACATGGGAGCATATGAAGGCACTAATGAGGGCTCGGTTCGTTCCACCTCACTATACCCGAGAGCTTCGACAACGGCTGGAAAATTTGAGACAAGGTTCACTTAGCGCTAAGGAAGCCTATACAAATTTCTAAGTTGCTATGGTGAAGGCCAACGTTCTAGAAGATGAAGAAAACACTATGGCTAGGTATCTTCGAATTCTGAATTCTAATTTGGCTAATGAAGTTGATATGTATCCATACAGCACCATGGAGCAATTACTAGACTTGGCCATCAAGGTGGAAAGGAAGACTAAGGTGCGAAACCGGGAATACAAGCCACCCCATGGAACGCCCAACGCTTGGAAAGCACAAGGGAGCCGGCTGCCTAACCACAGCAAGGATCAAGGAGGCCGAAAGGAAGAGAGAAAGTCGGAACCTATAGGCCGAGAAGGGCAAAGAAAGTCTTCTACACCGTCCACTACACCACGATCCTCGAATGAGCCTTCGAGTGATCTTCGAGGGAGTACTCCTATCTCTAACTCTAGAACTAGGGACATTGTGTGTTTTAAATGCCAAGGTAGAGGACACATGAGTAGAGAATTTCCTAATAGACGCACTTTGCTCATAAATCATCTAGGAGAATATGAGAGTGAGGATGATGTGGAATTAGATGATGAAAATGCATTAATTGATGACAATGAACAAAATGAGAATGATGATTGCATTGAGTATGAACAAGGTGAATCTTTGATAGCTAGGAGAACTTTGCATGTCCAACTAGCACCTTGTGAGGATAACCAACGAGAAAATCTGTTTCATACAAGGTGTAGTATTAAAGGAAAAGTGTGTAATGTGATAATTGATGGAGGAAGTTGTTGCAACATAGCTAGCACTGAAATGGTAAACAAATTACAACCTCTTACATTTTATCACCCTAGGCCATATAAACTACATTGGATGAATGAGTGTGGAGAACTTAAGGTCAATGAGCAAACTAAGGTCAATATAACATTAGGATCATATGAGGATGTTATTACATGTGATGTTGTGCCTATGACTGCTTGTCACTTGTTGCTTGGTCGTCCATGGCAATATGATAGGAAAGTTGTCCATGATGGGTTTTCTAACAAATATAGCTTTGAGTATAAGGGTAATGATGTAGGACCATCACATGGAAGCTATCAAGGTCCCATTACTAGAGCAAGAGCTAAGGAGATCCAAGAAGATATGTCAAGGGAAGTGCTATTGCTAGACACAATGCGTGAACAATTTAATTTCCATACATCATCTGTTAATCCTTTGGTGAATGTAGGAGCAAGCGAACCAAGCAAGGTGACCATGCCGACATACTCACTTCCCATGCAGCTCGAGCAGACCATGCAGGCTGTTGATCACGTACAATGCAGCCCAGGAGAGGAGGTTGTTGCTCATGCCAATGCATCCCAAGAGGAGGCTGTTGCCAACGTCCAATGCAGCCAAGGAGAGGAGATGTTGATCACGTCCAAAGCAGCCCACGAGGATAGCCTGTTGCTCACGTCCAAGGCAGCCCAAGAGGGGAGGCAAGCAAACACGTCCAAGGCAGTCCAAGAGGGTAGGCTGCTGCTCACATCTAAAACAGCCCAAGAAGGCAGCCAACTGATCACGTTTAAAGAGGTCCAAGAGAGTAACAATTCAGCCCATTCGGATCATAATTTGGGCTCTTTAAACACATCCAAATCACTCATGGATATGTTGAACAATGCAGCCCATTCGGATAGCCCATTTGGCTCCTTAAAAACGTTAAAAACGTCCAGCTTGCACTCCAAGGATAAGTTTGAATAATTCAGCCTATTTCCATGCTGATTAGTGGTTTGTTAGGTTGTTAGCTACATTAGAGGAAGCTCTCTTATTACCACCTTCCCACTAATGTTTTCAGCTTTCTTTTCTTTATTTTTGTCTAGATAAAAGAATCTATTTATATAGCCTCTTTAGTTGCAGATTGGTTACGTTATTCCCAATTGCTTAGAATTACATTTGTAATCAATTCACAAAATCAATCAAAGAACAAGAGAGTTTTTGGTTGGCATTGCTGTTGTTGCTTGGCTGAGCTTGTTTGTGTCAAACCGCCTTCGGGTTGGTGCTTTGAGCCTTCACGAGTCCCTCTTTGTGCTAGTCAAGCCGGAGCTAGGGTAAAGTTGTATTGGAGACGGGTCTAGAGCATTCACGATTGGGTTTTGGCTCTTCAGCCTTGGTTCCTTCGTTGACATCTCTTTGGTTCTTCTCTTCACCATTCCTGCGCCATTCATCACCTACGTCCATTCCGCATTCTGAAATCGCTTCATTCAGCCTGGTTCGAGATCATTGTGCCTAGATCGACTCAATCACTGACAATTCTGTATCAGTTGGTATCAGAGCACAGTTGGTACAATTGATCACTTCTTCTTCTTGTTAACCTTATTGTTTATCCAATTGAGATCTAACTTGTGCTTGAAGTGTGCCAATTCAAAAGCCGGACAACATCTTGAGGAGAGGCAAACACAAAACGAAAACAAAACAAAAGAGAAACCTCAAACGCTGCATACACGTTTCGGTAACCCTATCTGCAATCAATTACGGTTACTTCTTCTCTCCTACAAATCTTTGACAAAGTCTAAGATATCTTTAAAAAAAAAAACACTACAAAAAAAACGGCTGGCCCTTGTTTTTATTAATCAAGCACAAGCAAACTTTTCAATCATCTCAAAACCTCATTCTAAACACAATTCACCGTACCTACACCAACCCAACGGTCAATACTCCAATCAGGGGTGTCTTGATTCATCTCCGACACTAACATTCAGTTTCAGCAGTTCAAGTTCCAAAGGGTTGCTAAGAAGGTTTGGAAATCGCGATCTTAAGGTGTTGGATCCTTACAACTCGAGCCACCAGCTAGGCAATACCAATGAGAGTGTGAGTGATACACAAGTGAGATCTTTGTTTTTCTAACCTAACCAGTTTCTTTGTTTGTTACTTGAGCATGTCCAGGTCCCTAAGTCCCAACAAGTCGAGTAGCGAGACCGTCACGCCTGAGATAATCAGTCTATTGAAGCAATTGTCCGATTCCGTAGCTAAACTATCCAAGCGAGTGGAGACTATGGAAGCACGAACACCACCAGCCGGAACACCACCTTTGAGAACCAACTATGAGTTTGGCGGTCCTTCACGCGTTACTAGAGAGCCGGATCCTCCGGATCAAGGTAATGTACAGTCCAACGTCCTTCCTAATGCTTCTAACATGCCACCATTTGTTGATGACTTTCAGCGACGGAATGAAGTTGAGGACCACACGTGGGAGGGCTACAATCGGCCATTCCAGCAGCCAAGGCAAGGACGAGATAACCTTCGGCCCTATCAAGAGCAAGACGGACTCGGAAAGGTCAAAATCAAAATTCTCGTCTTTGAAGGAAAGTGTGATCCCGACGTCTACACGGAGTGGGAAACTAAAGTTGAGCAAATCTGGTTGTGTCACAACTTTAGCGAGCCTAGGAAGGTTCAGCTAGCCGCTCTAGAGTTCCAAGGCTATGCTTTGGTATGGTGGGATCACGTAGTCAAAGAAAGAGTTCGAACCTTGGATCCTCAAATCAGCACATGGGAGCATATGAAGGCACTAATGAGGGCTAGGTTCGTTCAACCTCACTCTACCCGAGAGCTTCGACAACGGCTGGAAAATTTGAGACAAGGCTCACTTAGCGCTGAGGAAGCCTATACGAATATGCAAGTTGCTATGGTGAAGGCCAACGTTCTAGAGGATGAAGAAAACACTATGGCAAGGTACCTTCGTATTCTGAATTCTAATTTGGCTAATGAGGTTGATATGTATCCATACAACACCATGGAGCAATTACTACACTTGGCCATCAAGGTGGAAAGAAAGACTAAGGTGCGAAACCGGGACTACAAGCCACCTCCCGGGACGCCCACTGCGTGGAAAGCACAAAACAGCCGGTTGCATAACCCCAACAGGGAGCAAGGAGGCCGTAAGGAGGAGAGGAAATCGACACCTATGGGCCAAGAAGAGCAAAGAAGGTCTTCTACACCGTCCACTACACTACGATCCTTGAATGAGCCTTCAAGTGATCATCGAGGGAGTATTCCTATCTCTAACTCTAGAACTAGGGACATTGTGTGTTTTAAATGCCATGGTAGAGGTCACATGAGTAGAGAATGTCCTAATAGACGCACTTTGATCATAAATCATCTAGGAGAATATGAGAGTGAGGATGATGTGGAATTAGATGATGAAAATGCCTTAAATGATGACAATGAACAAAATGAGAATGATGATTGCATTGAGTATGAACAAGGTGAATCTTTGATAGCTAGGAGAACTTTGCATGTCCAACTAGCACATTGTGAGGATAACCAACGTGAAAATCTGTTTCATACTAGGTGTAGCATTAAAGGAAAAGTGTGTAATGTGATAATTGATGGAGGAAGTTGTTGTAACATAGCTAGCACTTAAGGTCAATAAGCAAACTAAGGTCAATATAACATTAGGATCATATGAGGATGTTATTACATGTGATGCTGTGCCTATGAATGCTTGTCACTTGTTGCTTGGTCGTCCATGACAATATGATATGAAAGTTGTCCATGATGGGTTTTCTAACAAATATAGCTTTGAGTATAAGGGTAAAACTATAACGCTTAAACCTATGACACCTTTACAAATAGCCGAGTACTATGAGAACAAGAGGGTAGAGCAAGGAACCCCTCCCAAGCCTAAGATCACACGGCCTAAGAGTAAAGAGAACAAAATCAATCACACATTGTTAGTACAACCAACAAGTAGCTATCTTGAGTCTAGGAATGAATATGTCACTAACTATGCTTCTATTGATGTGCTAATGATGAGTTTGTGTAAATCTCTAGTGAATGTGCCTCATGACTCTACGATTCCACTTCATATTTTGAGACCTTATATTGGTTTATTTGTTGTAGTCTACTTTGATGACATTTTTATCTATAGTAAGACTTTAAAGGAGCATGAAAATCATTTGAGAGATGTGCTTGCTACATTGCGTATATAATACTTGTATGCTAATATTCAAAAATGTGATTTCTATACTAACCGAGTGATTTTTCTTGGTTTTGTAGTTAGTACCACTTTTAATGTAGGAGATTTGAGCCCCTATGAAGGAGATTCGGAACAAGATGAAAATTCGGGGTCGAATTCTTTCCAAGAAGGAGTGGATGATGTAGGACCATCACATGGAAGCTATCAAGGTCCCATTACTAGAGAAAGAGCTAAGGAGATCCAAGAAGATATGTGAAGGGAAGTGCTATTGCTAGACACAATGCGTGAACCATTTAATTTCCATACATCATGTGTTAATCCTTTGGTGAATGTAGGAGCAAGCGAACCAAGCAAGGAGACCATGCCGACGTACTCACTTCCCATGCAGCTCGAGGAGACCATGCAGGCTGTTGCTCACGTACAATGCAGCCCAGGAGAGGAGGTTGTTGCTCACGCCAATGCAGCCCAAGAGGAGGTTGTTGCCCACGTCCAATGCAGCCCAGGAGAGGAGATGTTGATCACGTCCAAAGCAGCCCACGAGGATAGCCTGTTGCTCACATCCAAGGCAGCCCAAGAGGGGAGGCAAGCAAACACGTCCAAGGCAGTCCAAGAGGGTAGGCTGCTGCTCACATCTAAAAAAGCCCAAGAAGGCAGCCAGCTGATCACGTTTAAAGAGATCCAAGAGAGTAACAATTCAGCCCACTCGGATCATCATCTGGGCTCTTTAAACACATCCAAATCACTCATGGATCTGTTGAACAATGCAGCCCATTCGGATAGCCCATTTGGCTCCTTAAAAACGTTAAAAACGTCCAGCTTGCACTCCAAGGATAAGTTTGAATAATTCAGCCTATTTTCATGCTGATTAGTGGTTTGTTAGGTTGTTAGCTATATTAGAGGAAGCTCTCTTATTACCACCTTCCCACTAATGTTTTCAACTTTCTTTTCTTTGTTTTTGTCTAGATAAAAGAGTCTATTTATATAGCCTCTTTAGCTGCAGATTAGTTACGTTATTCCCAATTGCTTAGAATTACATTTGTAATCATTTCACAAAATCAATCAAAGAACAAGAGAGTTTTTGGTTGGCATTGCTGTTGTTGCTTGGCTGAGCTTGTTTGTGTCAAACCGCCTTCGGATTGGTGCTTTGAGCCTTCACGAGTCCCTCTTTGTGCTAGTCCAGCCGGAGCTGGTGTAAAGTTGTATTGGAGACGGGTCTAGAGCATTCACGATTGGGGTTTTGGCTCTTCAGCCTTGGTTCCTTCGTTGACATCCCTTTGGTTCTTCTCTTCACCATTCCTGCGCCATTCGTCACCTACGTCCATTCCGCATTCTGAAATCGCTTCATTCAGCCTGGTTCAAGATCATTGTGCCTAGATCGACTCAATCACGGACAATTCCGTATCAGGTAAAACTTTAACACTTAAACCTATGACACCTTTACAAATAGCCGAGTACTATGAGAACAAGAGGGTAGAGCAAGGAACCCCTCCAAAGCCTAAGATCACACGGCCTAAGAGTAAGGAGAATAAAACCCATCAAACACTGTTAGTACAACCAACAAGTAGCTATCTTGAGTCTAGGAATGAATATGTCACTAACTATTCTTCTATGGATGTGCTAATGATGAATTTGTGTAAATCTCTAGTGACTGTGCCTCATGACTCTACGATTTCATTTCCTAGTTCTATCCAGGGGCTGTTAGACGAGTTTAAGGACGTTTTTCCTGATGAGATTCCAGCTGGCTTGCCGCCCATTAGGGGCATTGAACACCAAATAGATTTAATACCCGGAGCCACTCTTCCCAATAGGCCCGCCTATAGGATGAACCCTACGGAAGCCCAGGAAATTCAGAACCAAGTTCAAGCCTTGCTAGATTAAGGGTATGTTCGGGAAAGCGTTAGTCCTTGTGCCGTCCCCGTCCTGCTAGTACCCAAGAAGGATAATACTTGGAGAATGTGTATTGATTGTAGAGCTATCAATAACATCACTATCAAGTATAGACACCCAATTCCCCGTCTAGATGACATGCTTGATGAGTTACATGGAGCTACAATTTTCACTAAGATTGACCTTAGGAGTGGCTACGATCAAATTAGAATGAGGGAAGGGGATGAATGGAAAACAGCTTTTAAAACGAAATTTGGTCTTTATGAGTGGCTAGTAATGCCTTTTGGCTTAACTAACGCTCCTATTACCTTCATGAGATTAATGAATCATATTTTGAGACCTTATATTGGTTTATTTGTTGTAGTCTACTTTGATGACATTCTTATCTATAGTAATACTTTAAAGGAGCATGAAAATCATTTGAGAGATGTGCTTGCTACATTGCGTATAAAATACTTGTATGCTAATATTCAAAAATGTGATTTCTATACTAACCGAGTGATTTTTCTTGGTTTTGTAGTAAGTGCCAATGGTTTGCAAGTGGATGAGGACAAGGTGAAGGCAATCAATGAATGGCCCATTCCTAGGTCGGTTGGCGACGTGAGGAGTTTCCATGGCCTAGCTACATTCTATAGAAGATTTGTGCGAGATTTTAGTACTATTGCAGCACCACTCACAGCTTTGACCAAAAAGAAGGTTCCTTTTGAGTGGAATGAACCGCAGCAAAGAGCCTTTGAAGAGCTCAAGAGACGCCTTAACCATGCACCCCTACTCGCTCTACCGGACTTCACTAAACCCTTTGAGGTTGAATGCGACGCATCCGGCATTGGTATTGGCGGCGTCCTTATGCAAGAAGGTAAGCCTCTAGCTTTCTTTAGTGAAAAATTGAAGGGTGCATGCTTAAACTATTCCACTTATGACAAAGAATTATATGCCTTGTTTAGAGTACTCAAAACATGACAACATTACCTTTGACCTCAAGAGTTTGTTTTGAAAACTGATCATGATTCACTTAGACACTTTAGGAGCCAAGATAAGCTAGATAGGCGGCATGGTAGGTGGATGGAGTTCATCGAAACCTTTCCTTACATTATCAAGTATAAGAAAGGAAAGGATAATGTCGTAGCGGATGCATTGTCTAGGAGATACACCTTAATCACCACCTTGGATTCTAGGATGTTAGGTTTTACTTACATTAAAGAATTATATGTGGATGATGCTGAATTTGGGAAGATATTTCATAGATGCACTACTCAAGGCCCTTATGATAAGTATTTTGTGTTTGAAGGTATCTGGTTTAAAGTGGATAAGATTTGCATACCAAGATGTTCCCTTAGGATCTTATTGGTGGAAGAAGCCCATAAAGGAGGTTTAATGGGGCATTTTGGGAGGGACAAAACTTATCACATGTTGCAAACTCACTTTTATTGGCCTCGTATGTTAAGGGATGTAGAACACATGCTGAAAAGGTGCATTGAATGTCTTAAGGCCAAAGCTAGGGTACAACCCCATGGGCTGTATACACCCTTACCAACGCCTAATGGCCCTTGGGAAGATATAAGTATGGATTTCATTGTTGGACTACCTAGGACTAAGAAAGGAAGAGATTCCATTTTTTTGGTAGTAAATAGATTCTCTAAAATGGCACATTTTATTCTATGTCATAAAACTGATGATGCATATAATGTTGCTAATCTTTTCTTTAAGGAAATAGTGAGATTGCATGGAATACCTAAAATTATTGTTAGTGATAGGGATGTCAAGTTTTTGAGTTTCTTTTGGAAAACGCTTTGGGGAAAAATGGGCACTAGATTACTATTCTCGACCTCTAGTCATCCCCAAACAGATGGGCAAACGGAAGTCACCAATAGGACCCTAACGACCCTCCTTAGAACCATGTTAAAAGATAACTTAAAAGAATGGGAAGACATGTTACCACATATTGAGTTTGCTTATAATCGCACCATGCATTCTTCCACTTCGTTATCACCTTTCAAATGTGTTTATGGATTTAACCCTTTAACTCCTTTGGACTTATTACCGATTCCTCGAAAGGATCGAGTAGCTTTTGATGCTTTGGAACAGGCGGACTACATTAACGAACTTCATGCTAAGACCAAGGTTGCACTTGATAAGAAGGGCATTGAAATTGCAGCTCGGAATAACAAAGGACGTCGGAAGATGGTTTTCCAGCCCGGCGACTTAGTTTGGCTACATCTAAGGAAAGAGCGGTTTCCGACAAAACGCCATTCCAAGCTAGCACCACGGGGTGATGGACCATTCAAAGTCTTACACCGGATTAACGACAATGCATATGTGTTGGACTTACCGGAAGAGTATGGAGTTAGTACCACTTTTAACGTATGAGATTTGAGCCCCTATGAAGGAGATTTGGAACAAGATGAAAATTCGGGGTCGAATTATTTCCAAGAAGGAGTGGATGATGTAGGACAATCACATGGAAGATATCAAGGTCCCATTACTAGAGCAAGAGCTAAGGAGATCCAAGAAGTTACGTCAAGGGAAGTGCTATTGCTTGACACAATGCGTGAACCATTTAATTTCCATACATCATGTGTTAATCTTTTGGTGAATGTAGGAGCAAGCGAACCAAGCGAGAAGACCATGCCGACGTGCTCACTTCCCATGCAGCTCGAGGAGACCATGTAGACGTTGCTCACGTCCAATGCAACCCAAGAGGGGAGGTTGTTGCTCACGTCCAATGCAGCCCAAGAGGGGAGGCTGTTGCTCACGTCCAATGCAGCCCTAGAGGGGAGGCAGCTGCTCACGTCCAAGGAAGCCCAAGAGGATAGCAAGCTGCTCACGTTCAAGGAGGCCCAAGAGAGTAACCAGCTCCCTCATTTGGATCATCATTTGGGCTCTTAAAACCATCCAAATCACTCATGGATCTGTTGAACAATTCAGCCCATTCGGATAGTCCATTTTGGCTCTTAATAAACGTCCAGCTCACTCCAAGGATATGCTTGAATACGTCAGCCTATTTTTATGCTGAAATAGTTGTTTGTTAAGTTGTTAACTACATTAGAGGAAGCTCTCTTATTACCACCTTTCCACTAATGTTTTAGTTTTCTTTTCTTTATTTTTGTGTAGATAAAAGAGTCTATATATAGCCTCTTTTAGCTGTTGAATAGGTACGTTAATTTCATTGCTTAGAATTACATTTGTAATCATTCACAAAATCAATCAAAGAACAAGAGAGTTTTTGGTTGGCATTGCTGTTGTGTGCTTGGCTGAGCTTGTTTTTGTCAACCGCCTTCGGATTGGTGCTTCGAGCCTTCACGAGTCCCTCTTTGTGCTAGTCCAGCCGGAGCTAGTGTAAAGTTGTATTGGAGACGGGTCTAGGGCATTCACGAGTGGGGTTTTGGCTCTTCAGCCTTGGTTCCTTTCGTTGACTCTCTTTGGTTCTTCTCTCACCTTCCTGCGCCCATTCACCACCTACGTTCCATTCCGCATCTGGATTCGCCTCATTCAGCCGGATTCGAGATCATTGTACCTAGATCGACTCAATCACGGACTAAGACCGTATCGCGACCATCCATTTATAGATCTGTTGTTGGCATTGAAACGTTGGGTCACATCTAGTCTCAGGGTGGCGTAAGACTCAGTCATATGTATTGTCAGGTCATCGATCCGCTGATGTGCCTCGGGATCTCTATGGCGGCGGTCTCACTGCTGAGGTGGTGGTGTCAAGTCAGCTGGAGGTGCAGGCGCCTCTCTCTCATCCTCCGTTGCCTCGTCGTCAATGTTAACAGTAGGAATACTAGGCCCGCCGGTATCAGTACCGGTCTCCATGGCAACATCTCCTCCATAGCCATCATCATCATCATCTCTATTAACTGCCTCCCTAGCAGCAGCATCCTGCATGTAGGGGAACCACACAACTGATCAGTATTGACGTTCATAGACAGAAAAGTGTGAAGACCAAAGAATGCTTTGACGAAACTTCGGTTCCCATGGCATGGCAACGTAAGGTGTGCCAAGACCACGGGGAACGAGAATCCGCCGCGTAATCATCTCCTGCATTCACAGCGGCTTCGGAGCCGCAACCGATGTATAACCAGACAAGTCTAAACCCGTAGAAGTGGCGATGTGGGTCACCAGCCCACCACAGCAGATATCGCCCTTCGCCTTCCCCTTGATCCGGTGAAGATCCTCTACCACAATGACAGCAAAATCTGGGACTCCTCCTGTGACCATACAAAACAAACTCAAAAGCTCACCTTGTCTGACCTTTTAGGGCATCTTAGTACACGCTAGAAGCATCTCACTAAAGATCATGTGAGCTAGACAGAAAGCGAGGTGAAAGATGATCTACTCCTTGCAATCTCCGGGATGCCATCTATCACGGTGATCGGTCACATGAGTTATCTCTCTCCATAAGCTCTGAGCCTGTCTCTAGAAGGAAAATTTGTCATTGTGGGGGTCAGGAATCCAAAGATCTTCCCAAACTGATCAAGAGGAACTGTGTAGTTCTGTTCAACAACCTATACTTGATTCCTCTGTGCTCTAGTAAGTGAGTAACTGAGCTCAAAAACTCCAGAGTCGGCTCCAAATAAGCCGGTGCTCTAATTTCCATGAAGTACTCGAGGCCAACCATCAAAATCATCTTCTTCAAGTCCTCCACCACGTGAAGGCACTCGAAGTTATCAACATGAATGAACCGTGGGGCAATGATGGGGCGCTTACAAATTCGATCGAAATCCCTCTAGTGTCTCTTGTGGATCACCGGGATGGAAGACTGAGATGCAGAAGAGGGGGAGGACTGGTGTGAACTACTTGGCCTATCTCTTAGGGCCAACTGACGATCGGATCTCTTGGAATTACTCATGGCTTGAGGTAACCTCGGTTGGGTCAATAACACCTCGGCCGAGACGCAGACGAGTCAACCGAGGCGAAGTGTTGCGTGAGGTGATATCCAAAATGTACAAGATTTTCCCCCAAATACACTACCAATTGCCTCCTATGGGGTACTTATATATTTTCCAATAGCAACCTGTGACAACCAAAGCCAGATCTATGCAGATTTGAAGAAATAGAAACGAGTTAGGGTTTTTGACAAAATACCCTTGAATCTGCATATCCGAAGTATTCTTTGTGCTGTTTGTTGCTTGGGAACTGAATCTCTTACTTATTTTGATGACTTGGAGTCAAAAATCTTTGAAAACGATCGATAATGGAGAATTGAAGTAGGGAGAGTGTGCTGCGGTCGAGGTGAGCGAAGAGAGGGAAAGTGAGAGGAGAGAGAAAGCGTCGAACCCCTTTTATACCCCTCGTTGAATTTGATTTCACCTCGGTCGAGATGTTCCTGAGTGGACCGAGGTGTCAGAGCGAGGTGGATGTCAAAGACGAAGAAGACGACGTTCTGCTGCTTAAACCGCGGTGGCGGATCTTCACAGCCGCCGGGGCGGATCCAGGCCACCGCAGGGACGGATCTAGGCCACCGTAGGGGGGGCTCAAAGACCCGATGGGGGCGGCTTCAGGACTCCGGGAAGCCGCAGGGGCAGTGCCAAGGTCCGCAGGGGCGGTGACAAGGGCCACATAGGGGTTGCAGCTTGTTCCGCGGCCGTGTTTTCTTCAACAGTAGGTTTCCCTCTCCCTTCCTCTTCTTTCCTTCCTTAGCTTTGTAGTTGTATCATGTTAGTATCATGCCTAGGATGGCCTAGAGTAGCGTTAGAAGGCAACCTAGTGGTTGAGAACTTAGGAGCCCTTATGGCTCGATGTAGTTGATGGCTTTGAGTTGGTTGATCTTGTTGGACCTATTAAGCTAGATCGTCCTTCCTTGGTTGTGGCTTATATTCATGAGAGGTTATAGGTTGTTATGAGTTGTATCATGTGTTGAGAGAGAGTGGGTTGTTGGTAGATCTCTTCATGCATTGAGTGAGAGGTGAGTGTAGGAATTCTAGATCGTCCTTCCTTGATTTTGTGATCTTTAGTCTTGTATGTTATTTTGTGGTGCAAGCTGCCTATTCACGTCTTTATCTCCCAGCCTTCTCGAGACCTTCATTGAGACCATACGCTCGGCTAACCATCAGCGCTCCATCGCTCTTAGCCCAGCTCCGCACCCCTCATCGCCGCACCCCTCATCGTCACTCTACCTCTCCCTCACCACGTCTTTCCCTCTCAACTTGGTACCTCTAACCTAGCCTCGGGATTACTCACACTCCAAGGCAGTCCGGAAGTGCAACAAGTAGAGATTTAATCGGTGAGTCTTCTTTTTTTCTTCTCTTCAAACATTTTGTTTGGTAATCTTCTTAAGTCTTTGTGATTCAATTTTGTCCATTCGTGAGTATTGTTGAGTTTGAGCTGATTTCGCATTGAACTTAATTGCATTGAGCCTAATCGATTTTTGGTTGTTTTGGATACCTAGACACCTTAACTCAAGTGGGGTTCTTGACTCATTCGAAGCTATCCATCAACAAGCCCGACTATCACAAGAGTGTGAGCTGAAAAAGGAGTGAAACACTTGAGAGGTGTTTTGATTTCTAACCTTAACATAATTCAGTGTTTGTTTTCTTTGTGATAATGTCTACCCATAGACGTGTTTCGACGACGAGCCCCGAGCCGACAGATCCGACAACATTCAGCTTGTTGAAGCAAATAAACGACAACATTGCCGCTTTGACCACTCTGATGAGGGCTCTAGAAGGTCGCCAGCCCTTAGCTTCAGCCTTTGAGCAAGGAGACCATTCACAGCAGCCACTGCAGCCCCGAGGTCCTTTGCCCAACCAACGAGCCGCATTTGAGGCCGCTACCATGGCGCAACGAGGCAATACACCGCAAGAGCTTTTGCAGCCGCCTCATCAAGGCCACACGGGTCACCGATATGGGTATGATCCACGTCCCAACTCTCCTTTACCTAGAAACGTTGTCCCTCCCATTAATGTGCATAGGTACAATGAGGAAGAGGATTAATCAATGACGGGAGAGGCTTGGGCTCCACCACCGCAGCAAGGGTATCAAGGATATCAACGTAGGAACCGGGAATCCGAACAAGACGGGATTGGTAAGATAAAGGTGAAAATCCCCGTCTTCGAGGGCAAGTGTGATCCGGATACATATATGTTATGGGAGACCAAGATAGAACAAATTTGGTCCAACCACAATTTTACCGAGCACAAGAAGGTGCAATTGGCGGCCTTGGAATTTCAGGAATTCGCTCTCATTTGGTGGGATAAGCTAGTACGGGAAAGGAGACTTGCTCTTGATCCCCCCGTGGCTACTTGGGAACAAATGAAAGCAATGATGAGAGCTCGGTTCATACCTCACCATTACCATAGGGAGCTTCGGCAACGCCTTGAGAACTTGAGGCAAGGCAATCTGAGCGCCGAGGAAACCTTCAATGCCATGCAAGTTGCAATGGCCCGAGCCAATGTGTCGGAGGATGAAGAGGCTATGATTTCAAGGTATCTTAGAGTATTGCATCCTTCTTTAGCTAATGAGGTGGACTTGTTTCCATATGGTTCTATGACAAAATTGCTACATTTAGCGATAAAAGTGGAAAGGAAGTCCAAGAGTAGGTACCAAGGAACGGGATACAATGCACCAAATGCAGTGAACAAGTGGAAGAACTCGTCCTACGGAAAGGAGAGCGCCGCTGCGAAGGGAGGAACAGCCGCTGCACAAGGAGCCGACACCACTGCTAGGCGTGGTGCCACACCCTCCGGTTCTTCGTATCCTCCCAAGGCAAACCCGGCTGCTCCTTCGGGATCAAAGCTAAGTAACTCTAACCCCCTTGTGCCTAATGCTAATTCTAGAGCTAGAGATATGACTTGTTTTAAGTGCCAAGGTAAAGGGCACATGATGAGAGAATGTCCAAACAAAAGAGTCCTGATAATCAATCATCTAGGTCAATATGAGTCAGAATCTAACAATGATGAACATGAATTTGACAATGTTATTAACAATCCTGTTTTTGATAATGATGATGATGAGGATATAGGGTATAAACATGGGGAAGCCTTGATAGCTAGGAGGACTTTACACTTACAACCTACTTCTTCTGAAGATAATCAAAGAGAAAATCTATTTCACACTAGATGCTTAGTAAAGGGGAAGGCTTGTAACGTTATAATTGATGGTGGGGGTTGTTGCAACATAGCTAGCACGGAATTGATTTCTAAATTGCAAATAGCAACTTTCTACCACCCTAGGCCTTACAAGCTACATTGGATGAATGATTGTGGGGAGCTTAAGGTAAACAAGCAAGCAATAATTCACATTACTTTAGGACATTATGAAGACACTATTCTATGTGATGTGGTTCCAATGCAAGCTTGTCATGTTTTGTTAGGCCGACTTGGCCATATGATAGGAAAGTGTTGCATAACGGTTTTACTAACAAGTATTCTTTTACCTTTAAAGATAAACTTGTTACTCTCAAGCCTATGACTCCTATGCAGATTGCGGAGGCTTTTAAGAACAAATAAGGAGAAGCTGTCCAAGCAAGCAGCGGTCATACCGAGACGACGCCGGCCAAGGGAGGAGCGTTTTCTGCAGCCGCCAAGGAAGCCGACGCCATGGACAAAGGCAAAGCAATCACAACAGCCGTCCAGCCCCTACCGAGGACATTGCTCGCAGCCAAGAGGGAGTACATCACAAATTACCTACCTGCCGATGCTGCGCTCGTGTGTTTGTGTAAAGGGTTGAATTTGGTAAGCAACTCGACCCTAGTTGATTTACCCCCTAGTATTTTAGCTATCTTGGATGAGTTTGCAGATGTGTTTCGGAACGAAATACCCCCGGGGCTGCCACCATTTCGGGGTATTGAGCATCAAATAGATCTTATTCCCGGAGCTACTCTCCCAAACCGACCCTCCTATAGAATGAACCCAAAGGAGAGTGAGGAGATTCAAATGCAGGTACAAGAGCTCCTTGATAAGGGCTACATTTGAGAGAGCCTTAGTCCTATGGCAGTTCCGGTTCTACTAGTCCCTAAGAAAGACAACACTTGGTGGATGTGGGTTGATTGTAGAGCTGTCAACAACATCACCATCAAGTACCGTCATCCCATTCCCCGCCTTGATGACATGCTGGATGAGCTACATGGAACAACTACCTTCTGCAAGATCGACCTTAGAAGTGGCTATCATCAGATTCGAATGAAGGAGGGGGACGAATGGAAGACGACATTAAGACCAAGTTTGGGCTCTATGAGTGGATTGTTATGCAATTCGGCTTGACTAATGCTCCCAGCACATTCATGCGCCTCATGAACCATGTTTTGAGGAAGTTCATAGGGAAGTTTGTCGTTGTCTACTTCGACGACATACTCATTTATAGCCGGTCAGTAGAGGCGTATGCGGATCATCTTCGTCAGGTTGTTTCTACTCTTAGACTTGAACACTTATATGCTAATATTAAGAAGTGGATTTCTACACAAATGAAGTTATATTTCTTGGTTGTGTAGTGTGTGCTCAAGGGTTGCGAGTAGATAAGGAAAAGATCAAAGCTATTCGAGATTGGCCAACCCCGACGTCTATTGGTTATGTGCACAACTTTCATGGATTGGCTAGCTTTTATAGGCGATTTTTGAGAGATTTCAGTACCATAGCCGCCCCTTTAACCGAGATCACTAAGAAGAATATACCATTTGTGTGGGGAGAGGCCCAAGAGAGAGATTTCGAAAAGCTCAAGTGGATGTTGACCAACGCCCCATTGCTTGTTCTCCCGGACTTCACTAGGCCATTTGAGGTGGAGTGTGATGCGTCGGGTATAGGAATTGGTGGAGTACTTATGCAAGAGGGCAAACCCATCGCCTTCTTTAGTGAGAAATTGAATGGTCCAACTCTAAACTATTCTACTTATGATAAGGAGCTTTATGCATTATTTAGAGTGCTTAGGACTTGGCAACATTATCTATGGCCTAGAGAGTTTATATTGCATACTGAACATGAATCATTAAAACACTTTAGGAGCCAAGATAAACTTGATAGAAGGCATGGGAGGTGGATGGAGTTCATTGAAACATTTCCTTATGTGATTAAGTACAAGAAAGGAAAGGATAATGTAGTAACTGATGCACTTTCTAGGAGACACGTTTTGCTAACTACATTGGATGCTAGAGTTCTTGGCTTCGTTTACATTAAGGATTTATATGCAAAGGATGATGATTTTGGAGAGATTACAAAGCTTGTGTGGAAAAAGGGGTTGTAGATAAGTTTTACTTGTTTGATGGCTTCTTGTTTAGAGTTGATAAAGTGTGCATTCCAAAGTGTTCTCTTAGGCTCTTACTTGTGGATGAATCCCATAGGGGAGGTTTGATGGGTAACTTTGGTAGAGATATGATACGGAATTGTCCGTGATTGAGTCGATCTAGGTACAATGATCTCGAATCCGGCTGAATGAGGCGAATCCAGATGCGGAATGAAACGTAGGTGATGAATGGGCGCAGGAAAGGTGAGAGAAGAACCAAAGAGAATCAACGAAGGAACCAAGGCTGAAGAGCCAAAACCCCGCTCGTGAATGCCCTAGACCCGTCTCCAATACAACTTTACACTAGCTCCGGTTGGACTAGCACAAAGAGGGACTCGTGAAGGCTCGAAGCACCAATCTGAAGGCGGTTGACACAAACAAGCTCAGCCAAGCAAACAACAACAATGCGAACCAAAAACTCTCTTGTTCTTTGGTTGATTTTGTGAATGATTACAAATGTAATTCTAAGCAATGAAAATAACGTAACTAATCTGCAGCTAAAGAGACTATCTATATAGACTCTTTTATCTAGAAAAAATAAAGAAAAGAAAATTAAAACATTAGTGGGAAGGTGGTAATAAGAGAGCTTCCTCTAATGTAGCTAACAACCTAACAAACAACTAATTCAGCTTAAAAATAGGCTGACTTATTCAAGCAACTCCTTGGAGTGAGTTGGACCATTTTTAAGAGCAAATTGGGCTATCCGAATGGGCTGAATTGTTCAACAGATCCAGGAGTGATTTGGCTGTGTTTTAAGACCCGAAATGATGATCCGAATGAGATGACTTGTTACTCTCTTGGGCCTCCTGGAATGTGATCAGTTTGCTATCCTCTTGGGCTGCATTGGACATGAGCAACAACCTCCCTTGGGCTGCCTTGGACGTGAGCAGCTGCTTCCCCTCTTGGGCTGCATTGGACGTGAGCAACAGCCTCCCTTGGGCTGCCTTGGACGTGAGCAGCAAGCTATCCTCGTGGGCTGCTTTGGACGTGATCAACAGCTTCTTCTCTTGGACTGCTTTGGACGTGATCAACAGCTTCTCCTCTTGGGCTGCATTAGACGTGAGCAACAACCTCCCCTCTTGGCTGCTTTGGACGTGATCAACAGCCTCCTCTTGGACTGCTTTGGACGTGAGCAACATCTCCTCCCTTTGCTTGCTTGCTCCTGCATTCATCAAAAGATTAACACATGAGGTATGACAATTAAATGGTTCACGCATTGTGCCAAGCAATAGCACTTACCTTGACGTAGCTTCTTGGATCTCCTTAGCTCTTGCTCTAGTAATGGGACCTTGATAGCTTCCATGTGATGGTCCTACATCAAGATAAGACATATCATATGCTGCATACTCATTTTTATTGGCCACACATGCTTAGGGATGTTGAGAATTTTGTGAAAAGATGCTTAGAATGCTTGAAAGCAAAGTCTAGAGTAATGCCCCATGGTTTGTATGCCCCTTTACCCATTCCCGCAGCTCCTTGGGAAGACATTAGTATGGACTTTATTTCGGGGTTACCTAGGACTAAGAGAGGAAGAGACTCTATTTTTGTGGTGGTAGACATGTTCTCTAAGATGGCACACTTCATAGCTTGTCACAAAACGGATGATGCCACTAATGTTGCAAACCTCTTCTTTAGAGAAGTAGTTAGGCTACATGGAGTTCCTAGAACCATTGTTAGTGATCGGGATGTGAAATTTCTTAGTTACTTTATGAAGACTTTATGGGGTAAGCTATGTACTAAGTTGTTGTTCTCTACCGCTAGCCACCCTCAAACTGATGGCCAAACCGAAGTAACTAATAGGACTTTAGGGACACTTTTAATGGCTGTAATTAAGAAGAATTTGAATGAGTGGGAGGATGTGTTACCGCATGTTGAGTTTGCATATAACAGGACCATCCATTCTTCCACTAACATGATGTTCGCCCCTAAAGGTGTGTGCAAATAAGCTTTAAATTTATAAAACTAGAATCAAGCAGCGAACCCGCAGTGTACGGATCGACGTAGCTAAGCAAGAATTTCAGAGTATCGAACACAGGGATTTGGGTGGGAACAAATTCGATTTCAGATTATCAAGCGAGTAAGTATGACAGTTTTGCAAATATTGGGAAAACAACAATCCTAAGGATCCAAGTATCCAGCTGTGGCTATCGATTCAAGATATGCTTAATGATATGAAGACAGAGTTGATATATGCAAAGGTATACTAATGTAAGATAATCGTACGGTGAAGTTCCAAAAATCTTATGTAACTCACCTACAAGACACTCTTTATACATGTTGTTGAGGCTCAATATAGAAAGATTCTAAAGATGAGAATTAGTGTCAAATACCCAAACTTGTAACCCAAAGATCAAGACTAACTTAACCGATTGAGGTTGTGACACTCACAATCGAGGTAGAGGTTGTTGAGGCTTCACTACCACCTAGAAAAGGCAAGCCTAAACTAAATTAAAGCAAATCTTTAACATCGGATTAAAGTAAAAGCAGGCTCGTAGATTTAGGAGAAATTACGGTTAGTTCTTGGTGTTCCACGGCCGTGGACTCAAGAACAGGCCGTAATTTATGGTCTATCGGCGATTCTCTCTAACTCTCAGGGTCTAATCTGTTTGCGATCGATCTATCATCATCTAAGCCACAACTATCAACCCTTCACCTTATAATTGTTAAGGGTTTTTAGCCAATAACAGTCATGTTGATATCAATTCAAGAATTTAAAAGATAAAAAAGATGAAAACTTTCAAGAACTTTCAATAATCTTCAAAACAATCTCAAAGTCACAATCAAGAACGAGTGTTGTCAAAAGATTCACAATAAAGTAAACAATCACAACCTTGGGAAAGAAGGGAAAACGGGATGTCAATCCGTTTTCCGAATCAAACCTAAACAAGAAGAGAGATCTTCTTGCAAAACCTTCTAAAAGCTTCGATCTTCCGCCAATCCGGAGGTCTCAACAGCAATCTCCACCGAAAGTGCGAGATTAGGGCAATTCCCCGTGCGAACTTCAATCTCCAATGAGATGATCAATTCTTCCAAGCGATGGGGAAAAATGAGGTAGCGGCGTAAACGATCCTAAGCGTCGATTATCCTTCTAAGCGATCCTTGAGTGGTGATGACGGAATCTTGCTTCGTCCGTCTTTTTATAGGGCAAGATAAAATATCATCCCGGCCCAATCTTCAAAAGATCGTGGCTTCGAAGTGTGGCGAAAAGATTCGCCAAGATCACGGTCGTGGAAGTTTCCACGACCGTAATTTTAGGGCGTGGATTAGGTCACGATTTGTACCATATATTCCACGGCCGTAATAGTTACTAGAATGCATCACGCTTCTCTTGCAGGGTTTCACTGCCGTGGAACTGAACGTGGTTCGTAGTACGGCCGTATTTTAGAGCGTGGTTTAGGGCAAGAACGTGGTTCTTCCCTAGCCTCGTGCATTCCTCAAGCTAAGACTCCAATTTGCTTCCTAAGAATGTCCTCAATCTATGGACACACTCAATCAACTCCTCTTTTACTCGATTCCGTTCGAAAATAGCTCCAAATCGCCTATAATCAACATAGAACTAGTGTAGACATCCATATCGACAATATAGGTAATACTAGCTCACATATGCACAAAGTTCAATCAAAGACTATCAATATGAATCAAATACGTTTAGAAAACGTGCCTAAAATATCACAATATTTCATGCTAACAAATAACCCCATACTTAACACTTGCTTGTCCCTAAGCAAGGTCTTTCAAAAAGCTTTAAACAAGAGTTAGGATGAAATATGTAATTAAAGAGTAAAAAGCAAAGAAAATTCATGAATCAATTTAACTTCCAAACAAGAATCATAACCTTCAAACATTATCAAAATCAATCATAAGAAAATTCAATTTAGATCACCAAGCCATATAACATTCTTTTGCTCTTAAGGACTTTCAGAGAAGAGGTCTAGAATACGGAAAGGAAGGGAAAACTTTAAGGGAAAGTGGTGCATAAATCTGGAAAAGTGGACAACTACCTTCTTCTTCTTATGCGGTTCCCGCAACACTTCAACTTAGATCTTCGCTCTCTTCCTTTCATTTTTCGACTTTACTTTTGGAGTTATGGACAGAGGTGCACAAAAACCGAAGCCTAGGAGATCGGCGTTTCTCAATTTTCAAGAGATGCCTCAAACCCTTAGCGCACATACCACAATCCGCTAGGAATATCGCTCAATCCGACTTTGGCAAGACACAAACACCCGGCTATGTGAATGGTGCCGAGTTACTCATCGTCATGATTGACTCCCCCAAACCTACAACTTCCTTCTATTCATTTGATTGCAAATAAATGCTCTCATGGCCCTCCCACATCAAACATGCCTTTTTCTCATTCACTTCTCCAAATTCCCGGATAGGTAAAGGAGGCTAATATTTCAATGAGGAGCTAGATGATCAAAAAAAAAAAAAAAGTATCGAATTGCCTTAATCATTTCAATAAGAAGTATAGGAACTTATAACGTGATTTCAACTTCAATTTCCTAGCATGATTTAGGTAACATTTTCACATTATAAAACTTGCAAAAGAGGTATAATTCATTCATTCAAATTCTTTTCAATTCACAGTCCTTTTAAGCATGCAATTGTCATCAAACTCAATTCACAAGTAGTGATTACCATGAAAATCATCTCAATTCATTAGAAGTACAAAATTTTCAAAATTTTTCAATTTTTATGGGTTTTTAAAGTTCTTTTTCATGCAATGCAATAAGGAAACGTGCAACACATAATGAACATGCAATGATAGTCTCAAATGAAAGCGCACATCGTAAGTAGAGTTATTACAAACTTTTTAGTACATCCCACCCCATACTTAGGACGAACATTGTCCCTAATGTTCAAAAGAAAGAAAGAAAAGAAAGAAAAGAAAACGGAACTCACAAAGTGGTGGCGGGAATGTCTAAAACGAACGGTCATGCATCGAATCACTGCGGCGCCGGCGGAGGTGGGAATGCGGAGAAGCTGGAGTCGTAGGGCCGCCCAAACTGCTGGCGGTAGACGTCCCTCATCATGTGGTCGAGGTCGTCGAGGCATCCGTCTCTAGCGTCGGCCCGGATCTCCAACGCTCCAACTCTCTCTGAAAGTCCGGTAGCCCAATCCGGCATCTGCTCGTACCATCCCGGGGCGTGACTGTACCATACGGGGTCGTCGGATGGTGCTGGTGCTGGTGGTGGTGCTGCTGGCTGCTCCGTGGACCAAGGAGGTGGGGCGGCATACCATGTGGGAGGTGTGGTCATCCACGTGGGCCTCTCACTCACGCTAACGCGGCGAGATGACGAGCCTGATGCTCTAGCTGGACGTGGAGAGCGTCTAGGTACATCTTGGGCCGCCTCCGGCTGGTCCGGAAACGTGCCAAACTCCTGCTCCGCTCCTCCTCCACTCTCGAACTGGTCTCCCATGTCCTCCTCCTCCACAACCGGTGGTGGGACGTAAGGGGGAGCTACTAACCTGTTCGCATGCATCGCAGCGAACGTCTCCTTCCAATTGTGGCATCCCGCCACAATGGAGTACTCCGGCAGCCATTCTATACCCCTGCCTGTCCTACTCTCCCAAGGCATGCCCGCATAAGGCGGACCTCCATGTGTGGGGAAAATGAGACCCCTAACCATGAATGCATGTAGCCCTAAAGGAACGGCCGGTATGCGGGTGCAAGCAGAAAAATCCACACCTAAACTACTAGCTATGTGGGTAACTATCCCACCATATCCGATGTTTCCCTTCGCCTTATTCTTGAGCTTGCTCATCGTAGCAGCCAAGAGAGTAGCACAATCTGCACGGCGTCCATAAAGCATGCAATAGAGCAAGAATAGCTCATCCGTCTTGATCTTTTGGGGCGTCTCCGTCCTAGGAAAGAGACACTCCGAAAGAACGCGGTGAGCTATCTTCAAGGCTAGATGGTACATCAATCTAGCCTTGGTATCGGCGGGTTGCCAACGGTCCTCGTCGGCGTAGATCATCGCAACTTCCTTCCAAAAATCTTTAGGGTAAACACCACTCGGAAATCGACCATTGAAGGTCTCATGAAACCCAAAAATAGTCCCAAACTCAACGATACCCAAATGATAGTCTCGTTCCATGAGACGGAAAGAGACGGTCCTATCTACGTGGATGTGCTCGAAGGACGTCACAACCTCCCGGGTGATCTCCTCATAAGCGTCTTCTCGGATAGCCGAGAAGATAACTAGTCCGGCTCTATCCAAGAGCCAAGTGAGGTCATCAACAATGTTAAGAGGATATAGATCCTCTAACAACAAATATCTAGGACAAATCACTGCCCTTTTCTGTATCTTCTCGAAAGCTGCAAGATGGTTCTCATGTATGGTCGGGATTCTAGGGTGAGGAGGTTAGGATGGAGGTGAAGGTGAAGATGGTAGTGAAGAAGATGAGGGTGGTGGTGCCCTAGAGGATGAGGAGGTGGAGGGATTGCCTTTCCTTTTCTTATTCTGCTCTCCCTTCTTCTCTTTTATCCTTCCCGACACTCTCCTTACGAAATCCATTCTGCACCAAAAATTACGGTCTGTTCTTCAGGAATTACGGCCGTGGTTTACCCAGAGGCCGTGATTCGTCTCAGAATTTCACGAATCTCAGCAAATTCACAAGCAATCACCACAACAAGCAGTCCTAGTCTAATTCCTTCCAGTCTTTATCAGTTCTTCTTAAAAATCTATAGCAAAAACGAACCCAATTGGCGAGAATCAAGAAGAAAGAATAAACCTCTTTTTCGGATTGAAAAACCCGAAATGCGCGTTTGTTGATGGATTTCCGTTTGATTCGTCGCTTGGATCTTATTTGTGGTTGAATTTGCTGCAGTTTGGGAAGAAGAATCGTCGAAAACGGTTGGAGAACGAAGATTTGAGAGGGGTCGTGGGGTTTCGGCACCTAGGTCGTGGAAAGGGGAAATTTTTGGGATGAGTTTGTGAAGAACGTGGCTTATATAGTTGCAGGCAAAATTTTGAAAATCACGGTCTGTCGGGGTGTTCCACGGCCGTGGAAGTGTACAGAACCGTGGTTTTGGTGATTTTTCAAAGGCTTTTGAGAATTACGGCCACTTTAGCTATGACGATCGTAATTTAGACCGTGGAACCTTCTGTAAAGCTTCAAAGTCCGAATTTCGTCACTTTTCTTCGACATTATTCTCCCTTTTTCCTTTTCCGTCGATCCTACAACCAAAAACACGAACATACCAGAAGAAATCGAGGCAAAATAAAGCAAAAACGTCTATTCTAAGCTAAACTATGAATCGAAAACAAAAACGAAAATGCAATACCTTGGGTTGCCTCCCAAGAAGCGCTTTGTTTAAGGTCCGTAGCTAGACCATTCTCGCACTTATTCGAGTGCGGTAGGCGCGAACTCTTCAGCTTGGAGTTCTGGCGTGTACTTCTTGAGTCGTTGGCCGTTCACCTTAAAACTTCCGCTAGCTTCACCCCATACTTCAACTGCACCATGGGGGAAAATACGCTTAATTAGAAAGGGTCCGGTCCAACGGGATTTAAGCTTACCTGGAAAGAGGCGAAGTCTTGAATTGAAGAGGAGAACTTGATCTCCTTCTTTGAAGTCCTTTGGAATGATATGCTTATCATGCCAACGCTTTGCTCTTTCCTTGTAGATCTTGGCGTTTTCATAGGCGTTCAAATGGAGTTCATCCAGCTTGTTGATGTCTAGGAGACGCTTCTCTCCCGCTTCTTTCATGCCGAAATTCAGCCATTTGATAGCCCAAAATGCTTTGTGCTCTAGTTCCACCGGCAAGTGACAAGACTTCCCATACACAAGATTGTATGGTGTGGTTCCTATGGGAGTCTTGTACGCAGTCCGGTACGCCCATAATGCATCATCTAGCTTTAAGGACCAATCCTTCCTAGTCCTTGAAACCGTCTTCTCTAGAATCCCTTTGATCTCCCTATTTGAGATCTCAACTTGTTCACTCGTTTGTGGATGGCAAGGGGTAGCGATCTTGTGAGTAACCCCATACTTAGCTAGAAGAGCTTCAAAGCGACGGGCTATGAAGTGAGAACCTCCATCACTAATGATCGTCCTTGGTGTCCCAAATCGCGGAAAGATGGTCTTGTTAAAGAACTTAACCACCACCATGGCATCATTTGTGGGAGAGGCAATTGCTTCCACCCATCTAGAAACGTAATCTACAGCCAATAGTATGTATTGGTTTCCACAAGAGGATGGGAATAGTCCCATGAAATCGACTCCCCAAATGTCGAAAATCTCCACCTCTTGGATGTTGTTGAGGGGCATCTCGTTCCTTCTAGAAATATTGTCTGTTCTTTGACAAGCATCGCAGCAAGAAACAAAGGATTGCACATCTCTAAATAAAGTAGGCCAATAGAATCCAAATTGCAATACCTTTGCGCTAGTCTTGTTTGAGCTAGCGTGTCCTCCACAAGGTAGTGAATGACAATGGCGGATGACACTTTGTACTTCATCTTCCGGCACACATCGCCGAATGATGCCATCCGGGCCTCTCTTAAAGAGGAGAGGCTCGTTCCAATAGTATTCTCGGACGTCCTTAAAGAACTTCTTCCTTTCTGCGTAGGATAGTCCGGGCGGTATCTCCTGGCAAACCAAATAGTTAACGAAATCAGCAAACCATGGTTCGTTACCTTTGGAGATCACGTTGATGCACTCCTCTATGATGTGTAAGTGTTCGTCCGGGAAGGAGTCATCAATGGGTAAATGGTCGTTCTCTAGATGTGTTAGGCGACTCAAATGATCCGCGACAGAATTTTCCGAGCCTTTCTTGTCGCGGATCTCAAGATCGAATTCTTGTAGGAGAAGAATCCATCTAATCAGCCTTGGCTTCGCATCTTTCTTTGCAAGGAGGTACCGGATCGCAGCATGATCTGTGTAGACAATCACCTTTGCACCTACAAGATAAGAGCGGAACTTGTCAATAGCATAGACAATGGCTAAAAACTCTTTCTCGGTAGTGGCGTAGTTGAGCTGCGCTTCGTCTAGCGTCTTGCTAGCATAGTATATGGCATGGGTTCGCCCTTCCTTTCGTTGTCCAAGAACAACTCCAATAGCTACGTCACTAGCATCGCACATAATCTCGAAGGGGAGAGTCCAACCCGGAGGTTGGATAATAGGTGCTGAAATTAGAGCTTGCCGAATGGTGTTAAACGCATCCAAACATTCCTGCGAAAACTCAAAAACCGCATCCTTTATCAATAGATTAGTGAGAGGTTTTGATATCTTAGAAAAGTCCTTAATGAAACGTCTATAAAATCCAGCATGTCCTAGGAAACTTCTTATCCCCTTCACCGAAATTGGGGGAGGAAGTTTCTCTATGGTCTCTATCTTAGCCTTGTCTACCTCTATCCCTCTACTAGACACTAAGTGACCTAATACAATTCCTTCCTTAACCATGAATTGACACTTCTCCCAATTAAGAACTAGGTTAGTGTCTTCACATCTTTGTAAAACAAGAGAAAGGTTAGAAAGGCAATCGTTAAAAGAGGAACCGTATACGGAGAAGTCGTCCATGAAGACTTCCATGATTTCCTCTACGTATTCGGAGAAGATGGCCATCATTCACCGTTGGAAGGTGGCTGGGGCGTTGCAAAGCCCGAACGGCATTCTCCTATAGGCGAACGTACCCCAATGGCACGTGAATGTGGTCTTCTCTTGATCATCCGGATGTATCGGAATCTGAAAGAAACCACTATAACCGTCAAGGTAGCAAAAATGTGAACGTTGTGCTAACCTTTCAAGCATTTGATCGATGAATGGCAATGGAAAGTGATCCTTCCGCGTTGCGTTGTTGAGCTTGCGGTAGTCTATGCACATCCGCCATCCAATCACGGTTCGGGTAGGAATGAGTTCGTTGTTCTTGTTGGTGATGACCGTCATTCCTCCCTTCTTCGGAACTACTTGAACTGGACTCACCCACTTGCTATTGGAGATAGGATAGATGATACCTGCGTCAAGAAGTTTAAGAATTTCCTTCTTGACAACCTCCTTCATGGTCGGATTCAACCGCCTTTGAGGTTGTCTTGAAATTCTAAAGTCCTCCTCCATTAGTATCTAATGCATGCATAGGGAGGGTTTAATTCCTACTAAGTCCTCAATAGTATAGCCTATAGCTTTCCTATGTTTCCTAAGGACAATCATGAGCTGCTCATGTTCATCTATGCTTAATTCGGAGCTAACAATAACCGGAAAGGTAGAATTAGATCCAAGAAAAGCGTACCTTAGATGAGTAGGAAGTGGTTTGAGTTCCATCACTTTCGGAGCTTCCAATGATCCTTGAGGAGCTTCCTACATTTCCTTAGAAGTTTCTAAGGGTGTTGAATGAGTTGGAGAAGAATCAAAAGAAGTTGAAGAAGTATGCCGATAACCCTCTTCCACGGTCAGAATTACGGGCTCTCCATATGTTCCACGGCCGTGTAATCCCCTGGAATGGAGGTCGATTTTGGTTGTGAAATCCACGGTCGTGGAATATAGGGTATGACCGTGGATTCTAACATTCTCAGCCTCATCGTGGAGTTTCTCGAACTCCACTTCACGCATCTCTTCTTGTGCTTCTAAGGCTTCAATTTCCTCTTTGCACTCTTCTTCTTCCCCTACATCTGTTAGACTCATGGTAATGACTTTTTGTAAAGGATTGTTAAAGAGTATCGCACTTACCTCTTCCCTAGATAAACCTTCTTCATCTTGGATATCGTAAATATCCTCATCGAAGATTGGTTCCTTCACTAGAGTGGAAAGAACGAACTCCACTTTCTCTTCTCCAATGTCAAAAGCGAGTCTTCCATTCTTGCAATCGACCATGCAGCCGGAAGTTGCAAGAAACGGTCTTCCGAGTATGATCGGGACCGGACTATCTGCAGGAATGTCAAGCACGACAAAATCAATGGGGACAAAGAATTTACCTAGCTTGACGGGGACGTCTTCTACAATACCGACGAGGCGAGTGATGGATCGATCCGCCATGTATAACGTCATCTTCACCGGTTTAGGTTCGCCTAAACCGATCTTCCTGCACAACGCAAGTGGTATGATGCTCACACTTGCTCCTAAGTCACATAAAGCGTCATATGTGACATCTCCCACTCCAATGGGAATGCAAAATGACCCCGGATCTTTCAACTTTGGGGGCATTTTCTCCTTCATGGTCTTGATGAGATCCGAAGAATCCGAACTCATCTTGACCTCTCCGCAATCTTCTAGCTTCCTCTTGTTAGAGAGAAGCTCCTTCAAGAACTTACCATAATCCGGCATACCTACAATATCATCAATGAAGGGTATATTAATATGCAGCTTACTCATGAGTTCTATGAACTTACCGAATTGTTTGTCTAAGCGCGCTCGCGCTCTAGATTGAGGGAATGGTAGGGGAGGTTTGTAAGCTGGAGGAGGAACATAGACGTCTTCCTTCTCCTTCCCCTTTTCCTTGTCCTTTTCTACGGGGACTTCAACGAACGTAGGCTGCGGATCGGTGGTAGTCACTCCGCTCCTAGTTATAATCGCCATCACCCTTCCCTTAGGGTTGTCCTCCGTCTTTCCTGGAAGTTTCCCTTGATTTCTAGGAACTTCCTCCGCGTGGTTGAACATTTGGTTTTCCAAAACCTTTTGAGCTTTGTTAACCTTAGAGACTTGATCATCAACTTTGATGAGGCGGTTCTCCAACCCTTGAAGGTTTCCCAAGATCGTTTCCAACATGGGATCGGGCTTCTCCTTCCCCGAAGTGTTTCCTCCATTAGATGATTGCCCCTGGCTTTTCAAAGGAGTAGAGGAAGAGGAAGGTGGAGTTAGTGATATAGAATTGGAAGGATAAGAGTTACCGGAATTTTGTTGATTGGAGCGCCAATTGTTGTTGTTTGAACCCCTATTGTTGTTCCAATCGTTGTTCCGGTTGTTGTTGTTTCCATTCCAGTTATTATTCCGGTTGTTGTTCCCGTTATTGTTGTTGCCGCCATTGTTGTTGCCCAAATAACCAACGTCCTTCCCTTGTTGCTTTGGGAAGTTGGTCTTGATAGTCTCCTTCAACTCTTTGATCTCATTGTTGAGGGAGAAAATCTGATTTTGAGCTTCATGTGTGAGCTTTGCTCCTTGCTCCACACGATTTCCCTCCACTTTCCGGTGGGAATACTTCTCTATGACTCTTGCTTGCTTTTCGATTAAGTCCCAAGCGTCATCTTCTCTCATGTCCATGAACGTTCCACATGAGAGGGATTGGAGGTTGAATTGCGTTCCCACATCCAGCCCCTTGTAGTAGATCTCCAGCAAGGCAAGTTTGGATATGACATGATGAGGGCAATCCAAGAGCAAATCCTAAAACCTTTCCCAAGACTAGAACAAACTTTCGTTAGGTCTCATGGAAAAAGCATTAATCTTACCTCTAAGTTCCGCTGTTTTGGAAGGCGGAAAGAATTTGGTGAGGAACTCCGCGGAAAGGTCTTCCCACGTATCTAGTTTCCCACTAGGAAGAGCTTGATACCATGACAACGCTTTCCCCTTCAAAGAGAAGAAGAAGGGTTTGAGGTTGTAGCTGCTGGTAGTAGCGTTCTTCGGTCTCATCGTCTCCATCATACACTCAAAGTTTTGCAAGTGTTGGTGTGGAGATTCAGCGCTTGTACCGCCAAATTGGTTTTGGCGAACAAGAGTAATAACTTGAGGGTTAAAGCTAAACCCTTGCACATCTTCAGCATCAAATTTCACGCCCAAGCGGCGTGGTTGTTGTGTTGGATCCATCCGCTGGCCAAGAGTTCTTGGCTCATTATCCACACGTTTGACTCTCACATTCCTAGGTGGAATGCGGCGATTAGCAGCTCCTTGTGGATGGAAAGGATTCATATTGATCGTGGGATCAATCTCCTCTAACGGTGGAATGGAAGGGTCACTATCATCAGCGGACGAGTGGCTTCTTCTTCTAGTTCTTGATCCCCTCCTTGAGGATTTCTTGATTTCTTTATTCTTAAGGTCGTTTATTTCTAATCTCATTTGGAACATCTGATCCTGTAGATTGTTAACTTGGGATTGATGGCGATCCATCTCATCCCGGCGGAGGTTCTCATTCCATTGGAGTTGAGCTTCCTTCTCCGCCAACTCCGCTTGAAGATCACGTTCGTGTTCTTCAGCCATCTTCTTTTCCTTGCGCTTTTGCCTCAAGGTTTTCTCTAGCTCTTGATCAAGAGGTAAGAGATCTTTGGTGTTCCTAGACCTGCGCATGCACTCAAAGTAATATCAAATAACGAGAGCAAGCTCCCAAGCTTGACAACCGGTTACCGAATTCGGCCGAAACCAAATCCCCGGAAACGGAGCCAAAAACTTGTTCGCCCCTAAAGGTGTGTGCAAATAAGCTTTAAATTTATAAAACTAGAATCAAGCAGCGAACCCGCAGTGTACGGATCGACGTAGCTAAGTAAGAATTCCAGTGTATCGAACACAGGGATTTGGGTGGGAACAAATTCGATTTCAGATTATCAAGCGAGTAAGTATGAGAGTTTTGCAAATATTGGTAAAACAACAATCCTAAGGATCCAAGTATCCAGTTGTGGCTATCGATTCAAGATATGCTTAATGATATGTGTTAGCATGAAATATTGTGATATTTTAGGCACATTTTCTAATCGTATTTGATTCATATTGATAGTCTTTGATTGATCTTTGCGCATATGTGAGCTAGTATTGCCTATATTGTCGATATGGATGTCTACACTAGTTCTATGTTGATTATATGTGATTTGGAGCTATTTCCGAACGAAATCGAGCAAAGGAGAGTTGAATTGATATGTCCATAGATCGAGGACACTTTTTTGGAAGGAAATTGGAGTATTAGATTGAGGAATGCACGAATGAAGGGAAGAATCACGTTCTTGCCCTAAATTATGGCCGTGGATTTTGAGTCAGAATTCGATGTTCATTCCAGGGGATATTACGGTCGTGGAACTAACCGTATTTGTTTTCACGCCCAAGAATTACGGCCGTGGAATCTTCCACTACCGTGATCTTGGCGAATCTTTTCGCCACACTTCGAAGCCATGATCTTTTGAAGAATGGGCCGGGCCGACACTTTGCCCTGCATTATAAAAAGACGGAAGAAAGGAGAATTCCAGACTCTCGCATATGCCTGCTTAGCGTTCTTGCATGCTCGCTTAGACTCGCTTATCGCCGCTTACCCTCGCTTAGCAATCGACGCTAAGGATTAACGCTTCCTCATTTTGGAGGCATTTTCGGAGATCTCATTGGAGATCAAAGTTCGCATTGGAGAGTTGTTCAAATCTCGCACTTTCAGTGGAGATTGCTGTTGTGAAAGACCGAAGTTCTTGGAAGATTTTGCAAGAAGATCTCTCTTCTTGTTTAGGTTCGAATCGGAAACGGATTGACATCCCGTTTCTCTTCTTTCCTAAAGTTGTGATTCGTTTACTCCGTTTTGAATCTTTTGATAAACATTTGTTGTGATCTTGAGATTCATTTGAAGGTTATTGATAGTTCTTGAAAGTTTTCATCTTTTATTCCTTAATTCTTGAATTGATATCAAAATGATTGTTATTGGCTAAAAACCCTTAACAATTCTAAGGTGAAGGGTTGATAGTTGTGGCATAGGTGATGATAGATCGATCGTAAACAGATTAGACCCTGAGAGTTAGAGAGAATCGTCGACAACCTAAAATTACGGGCAGTTCTTGAGTTCCACGACCGTGGAATCCCAAGATCCAACCGTAATTTCCCTCTAGTTTACGAGCCTGCTTTTACTTTGATCCAAAGTTAAAGATTTGCTTTAACTTAGTTTAGACTTGTCTTTTCTAGGTGGTAGTGAAGCCTCAACAACCGCTACCTCGATTGTGAGCCTCAACAACCTCAATCGGTTAAGTTAGTCTTGATCTTTAGGTTGTAAGTTTGGGTATTTGATACTAATTCTCACCTTTAGAATCTTTCTATATTGAGCCTCAACAACCTGTATAGAGAGTGCCTTTTAGGTGAGTTACATAAGGTTTTTGGAACCTCAACCGTACGATTACCTTACATTAGTATACCTTTGCATATCTCTACTCTGTCTTTACATCATTAGTATATCTTGAATCTATTGCCGCAACTGGATACCTGGATCTTTAGGATTGTTGTTTTCCCAATATTTGCAAAACTCCCATATTTACTTGCTTGATAACTTGAAATCGAATTTGTTCCCACCCAAATCCCTGTGTTCGATAGTCTGGAATTCTTGCTTAGCTACCTCGATCCGTACACTGCGGGTTCGCTGCTTGATTCTAGTTTTATAAATTTAAAACTTATTTGCACACACCTCTAGGGGCGAACAATATGAAGACAGAGTTGAGATATGCAAAGGTATACTAATGTAAGATAATCGTATGGTGAAGTTCCAAAAATCTTATGTAACTCACCTACAAGACACTCTCTATACAGGTTGTTGAGGCTCAATATAGAAAGATTCTAAAGATGAGAATTAGTGTCAAATACCCAAACTTGTAACCCAAAGATCAAGACTAACTTAACCGATTGAGGTTGTGACACTCACAATCGAGGTAGAGGTTGTTGAGGCTTCACTACCACCTAGAAAAGGCAAGCCTAAACTAAATTAAAGCAAATCTTTAACATCGGATTAAAGTAAAAGCAGGCTCGTAGATTTAGGAGAAATTACGGTTAGTTCTTGGTGTTCCATGGCCGTGGACTCAAGAACAGGCCGTAATTTATGGTCTATCGGCGATTCTCTCTAACTCTCAGGGTCTAATCTGTTTGCGATATATCTATCATCATCTAAGCCACAACTATCAACCCTTCACCTTAGAATTGTTAAGGGTTTTTAGCCAATAACAGTCATGTTGATATCAATTCAAGAATTTAAAAGATAAAAAAGATGAAAACTTTCAAGAACTTTCAATAATCTTCAAAACAATCTCAAAGTCACAATCAAGAACGAGTGTTGTCAAAAGATTCACAATAAAGTAAACAATCACAACCTTGGGAAAGAAGGGAAAACGGGATGTGAATCCGTTTTCCGAATCAAACCTAAACAAGAAGAGAGATCTTCTTGCAAAACCTTCCAAAAGCTTCGATCTTCCGCCAATCCGGAGGTCTCAACAGCAATCTCCACCGAAAGTGCGAGATTAGGGCAATTCCCCGTGCGAACTTCAATCTCCAATGAGATGATCAATACTTCCAAGCGATGGTGAAAAATGAGGTAGCGGCGTAAACGATCCTAAGCGTCGATTATCCTTCTAAGCGATCCTTGAGCGGTGATGACAGATTCTTGCTTCGTCCGTCTTTTTATAGGGCAAGATAAAACATCGTCCCGGCCCAATCTTCAAATGATCGTGGCTTTAAAGTGTGGCGAAAAGATTCGCCAAGATCACGGTCGTGGAAGTTTCCACGACCGTAATTTTAGGGCGTGGATTAGGTCACGGTTTGTACCATATATTCCACGGCCGTAATAGTTACTGGAATGCATCACGCTTCTCTTGCAGGGTTTCACGGCCGTGGAACTGAACGTGGTTCGTAGTACGGCCGTATTTTAGAACGTGGTTTAGGGCAAGAACGTGGTTCTTCCCTAGCCTCGTGCATTCCTCAAGCTAAGACTACAATTTGCTTCCTAAGAATGTCCTCAATCTATGGACACACTCAATCAACTCCTCTTTTACTCGATTCCGTTCGGAAATAGCTCTAAATCACCTATAATCAACATAGAACTAGTGTAGACATCCATATCGACAATATAGGTAATACTAGCTCACATATGCACAAAGTTCAATCAAAGACTATCAATATGAATCAAATACGTTTAGAAAACGTGCCTAAAATATCACAATATTTCATGCTAACACATGACTCCTTTTAAGTGTGTGCATTGTTTGAATCCCTTAACCCCTTTTGATCTTATGTCGTTACCTTCAAAGGAGCGAGTAGATTTCAATGCAGGTAAACAGGTTGAGTACATTAGGGGATTACATGAGAAGACACGTGATACGGAATTTTCCGTGAATGATTTGCTCTAGGCACAATGATCTCGAATCCGGCTGAATGAAACGAATCCTGAATGCGGAATGAAAACGTGGCTGGTGAATGGTGCAGGAGGGTGAGAGAAGAACCAAAGAGAGTCAACGAAGGAACCAAAGCTGAAGAGCCAAAACCCCAATCGTGAATGCCCTAGACCCGTCTCCAATACAACTTTACACTAGCTCCGGCCGGACTAGCACAAAGAGGGACTCGTGAAGGCTCGAAGCACCAATCCGAAGGCGGTTGACACAAACAAGCTCAGCCAAGCAAACAACAGCAATGCCAACCAAAAACTCTCTTGTTCTTTGATTGATTTTGTGAATGATTACAATCTGTAATTCTAAGCAATGGAAATAACGTAACTAATCTGCAACTAAAGAGGCTATATAAATAGACTCTTTTATCTAGATAAAAATAAAGAAAAGAAAGCTGAAAACATTAGTGGGAAGGTGGTAATAGGAGAGCTTCCTCTAATGTAGCTAACAACCTAACAAACCACTAATCAGCATGGAAATAGGCTGACTTATTCAAACAAGTCTTTGGAGTGTGCTGGACGTTTTTAAGAGCAAATTGGAGCAAATTGGGCTATCCGAATGGGCTGAATTGTTCAACCGATCCATGAGTGATTTGGCTGTGTTTTAAGAGCCCAAATGATGATCCGAATGAGCTGACTTGTTACTCTCTTGGGCCTCCTGGAACGTGATCAGCTTGCTATCCTCTTGGGCTGCATTGGACATGAGCAACAGCCTCCCTTGGGCTGCCTTGGTCGTGAGCAGCTGCTTCTCCTCTTGGGATGCATTGGACGTGAGCAACAACCTCCCTTGGGTTGCCTTGGACGTGAGCAGCAGGCTATCCTCGTCGGCTGCTTTGGACGTGATCAACATCTCCTCCCTTTGCTCTTTGGCTGCCTTGGACGTGATCAACAGCTTCTCCTCTTGGGCTGCTTTGGATGTGAGCAACAACCTCCCCTCTTGGGCTGCATGGGACGTGCGCAACAGCCTCCTCTCTTGGCTGCTTTGGACGTGATCAACAACCTCCTCTTGGACTGCTTTGGACGTGAGCAACATCTCCTCCCTTTGCTTGCTTGCTCCTACATTCATCAAAAGATTAACACATGATGTATGGAAAATAAATGGTTCACGCATTGTGTCAAGCAATAGCACTTCCCTTGACATAACTTCTTGGATCTCCTTAGCTCTTGCTCTAGTAATGAGTCCTTGATATCTTCCATGTGATGTTCCTACATCATCCACTCCTTCTTGAAAAGAATTTGACCCCGAATTTTCATCTTGTTCCGAAACTCCTTCATAGGGGCTCAAATCTCCTACATTAAAAGTGGTACTAACTACAAAACCAAGAAAAATCACTCGGTTAGTATAGAAATCACATTTTTGAATATTAGCATACAAGTATTCTATACGCAATGTAGCAAGCACATCTCCCAAATGATTTTCATGCTCCTTTAAAGTCTTACTATAGATAAGAATGTCATCAAAGTAGACTACAACAAATAAACCAATATAAGGTCTCAAAATATATTTCATTAATCTCATGAAAGTACTAGGAGCGTTAGTTAAGGTCTCAAAATATGAAGTTGAATCGTAGAGTCATGAGGCACATTCACTAGAGATTTACACAAACTCATCATTAGCACATCAATAGAAGCATAGTTAGTGACATATTCATTCCTAGACTCAAGATAGCTACTTGTTGGTTGTACTAACAATGTGTGATGGATTTTGTTCTCTTTACTCTTAGGCCGTGTGATCTTAGGCTTGGGAGGGGTTCCTATGAATTCTCTTGGGTCCAGAAATTATACATTGGAAGAATCCTTTGGGTCTTCCAATATCAATAGGCTGATTGTTTCGCTCCTCTATCTTCCAAAAGGATGCTCTACCATCTTGTTCTCATAGTACTCGGCTATTTGTAAAGGTGTCATAGGTTTAAGTGTTAAAGTTTTACCCTTATACTCAAAGCTATATTTGTTAGAAAACCCATCATGGACAACTTTCATATCATATTGCCATGGACGACCAAGCAACAAGTGACAAGCATTCATAGGCACAACATCACATGTAATAACATCCTCATATGATCCTAATATTATATTGACCTTAGCTTGCTTATTGACCTTAAGTTCTCCACACTCATTCATCCAATGTAGTTTATATGGCCTAGGGTGATAAAATGTAAGAAGTTGTAATTTGTTTACCATTTCAGTGCTAGCTATGTTACAACAACTTCCTCCATCAATTATCACATTACACACTTTTCCTTTAATGCTACACCTAGTATGAAACAGATTTTCACGTTGGTTATCCTCACAAGGTGCTAGTTGGACATGAAAAGTTCTCCTAGCTATCAAAGATTCACCTTGTTCATACTCAATGCAATCATCATTCTCATTTTGTGCATTGTCATCATTTAAGGCATTTTCATCATCTAATTCCACATCATCCTCACTCTCATATTCCCCTAGATGATTTATGATCAAAGTGCGCACTCATGTGACCTCTACCTTGGCATTTAAAACACACAATGTCCCTAGTTCTAGAGTTATAGATAGGAGTACTCCCTCTATGATCACTTGAAGGCTCATTCAAGGATCGTGGTGTAGTGGACGGTGTAGAAGACCTTCTTTGCCCTTCTTGGCCCATAGGTGCCGATTTTCTCTCTTCCTTCCGGCCTCCTTGCTCCTTGTTGTTGTTAGGCAGTAGCCGGCTCCCTTGTGCTTTCCAAGCGTTGGGCGTTCCATGGGGTGGTTTGTATTCCCGGTTTCGCACCTTAGACTTCCTTTCCACCTTGATGGCCAAGTGTAGTAATTTCTCCATGGTGTTGCATATCAACCTCATTAGCCAAATTAGAATTCAGAATACGAAGGTACCTTGCCATAGTGTTTTCTTCTTCTTCTAGAACGTTGGCCTTCACCATAGCAACTTGCATATTCGTATAAGCTTCCTCAGCGCTAAGAGAGCCTTGTCTCAAATTTTCTAGCCGTTGTCGAAGCTCTCGGGTATAGTGAGGTGGAACGAACCTAGCTCTCATTAGTGCCTTCATATGCTCCCATGTGCTGATTTGAGGATCCAATGTTCGAACTCTTTCTTTGACTACGTGATCCCACCATACCAAAGCATAGCCTTGGAACTCGAGAGCGGCTAGCTGAACCTTCCTAGGATCGCTAAAGTTGTGACACAACCAGATTTGCTCAACTTTAGTTTCCCACTCCGTGTACACGTCGGGATCACACTTTCCTTCAAAGACGGGAATTTTGATTTTGACTTTTCCGAGTCCGTCTTGCTCCTGATAGGGCCGAAAGTTATCTCGTCCTTGCCTTGGCTGCTGGAATGGCCGATTGTATCCTTCCCACGTGTGGTCCTCAAAATGAGCTTCATTCCGTCGCTGAAAGTTATCAACAAAGGGTGGCATGTTAGAAGCATTAGGGGGTTCGTTGGAATGTAAATTACCTTGATTCGGATGATCCGGCTCTCTAGTAACACGTGAAGGACCGCCAAACTCATAGTTGGTTCTCAAAGGTGGTGTCCCGGCTGGAACTGTTCGTGCTTCCATAGACTCCACTCGTTTGGATAGGTTAGCTACGGAATCGGATAATTGTTTCAATAAACTGATCATCTCAGGCGTGACGGTCTCGCTACTCGACTTGCTGGGACTTAGGGACCTGGACATGCTCAAGTAACAAACAAAGAACCGGTAGGTTAGAAAAGCAAAGATCTCACTTGTGTATCGCTCACACTCTCGTTGGTATTGCCTAGCTGGTGGCTCGAGTTGTAAGGATCCAACACCTTAAGATCGTGATTTCCGAACCTTCTTAGCAACCCTTTGGAACTAGAACTACTGAAACTGAATGTTAGTGTCGGAGATGGATCAAGACACCCCTAATTGGAGTATTGACCGTTGGGTTGGTGTTGGTACGGTGAATGTGTTTGGAATGACGTTTTGAGATGATTGAAAGAGTTTACTTGTGCTTGATGTAGATTAATAAGGGCCAGCCGTTTTTTGTATGTGTTTTTTTTTTTTTTTGGAAAGATCTCTTAGACTTTGTCAAAGATTTGAGGGAGAGAAGGTAACCTAAAACTGATTGCAACGAGAATTGTAGGAGAGCAGGTTACCGAATTGTGTATGCAGCGTTTGAGCTCTCTTTTTGTTTTGTTTTCTTTTGTGTTTACCTCTCCTCAAGATGTTGTCCGGCACTAAGAACCCTTGGCTGTTGCCTTTGAACACTTCAAGCACAAGTTAAACCTCAATTGGATAAGCAATACGTTAACAAAGAAGAAAGGAGTGATCAATTGTACCAACTGAGCTCTGATACCAACTGATACGGAATTGTCCGTGAATGAGTCGATCTAGGCACAATGATCTCGAATCCGGCTGAATGAAATGAATCCTGAATGCGGAATGAAAACTTGGGTGGTGAATGGCGTAGGAGGGTGAGAGAAGAACCAAAGAGAGTCAACGAAGGAACCAAGGCTGAAGAGCAAAAACCCCAATCGTGAATGCCCTAGACCCGTCTCCAATACAACTTTACACTAGCTCCGGCTGGACTAGCACAAAGAGGGACTTGTCACGCTAAGATTATGTGATGCGCAAATGGGTTTTAAATTTATACTCGAACTAAATCGTAACTACTTAGCGAAACCCGCAGTGTACGGGACGTATGTAGAAAGATAAGTATTCCGAGGTCGAACACAAAGACTAAGGTGAAATTGATTCAAGTTGTGATTGGGTTTAGCAAAGATCTAAGTCTAGAGAAAAGGAGGAAATAAAGGAAGGAAAAATCTCAATTGTTTTTGGTCGGGTTTGGTGATCCATCAAAGATCACAATTAATGCAAAGTAAACAATCAAACTAACTAAAAACAAGCACAATAGACAACTAAACGAGATAATGATCAAGGAAAGAAAAGACGGATTCTAGGGGTCGGAAATTCCGGTTATGGCTTCGAACTCAAGTTATCTATTCATTCTTTGGATTTCACTATGATATTTTGGGATTAAGTGTTTCTTAAATTGGGATCAATTACCGGGTAGGTCTCATGGTCCAACTAGTCCACACCTAAGGTCTCATTACCGGGTAAGTCTCTAAGAACCTAAGGTTAGGAATTCTACACAAACTGGAATTGTTAATTAGGAATCTAACCTATCCTTACCGGGTAAGTCTTGGAATGGGAAGTCCTAATCAACATTCCTAGCACATCTAATCCAATGGCGGCTTATTAGGCTCACCACTACCTAAGGTTTTTCTATTTTAGATTCTAAGGGCAAGGATTACCGGGTAAGTCTCTCCTAACACTTAGTCACTACACTAGGATACCCTAGGGTAGGTTAAACTCAGCAAAAACTTAGGGTTTCAACATTTTTATAGATCTAAGGTAAGATCCTTCGAACCAGGGAAAATCACGGGTTGTTCTATAGAAACCACGACCGTGGTTCTTCAAGAACTACCCGTGATTTCTAACAGAAACTACATTCATAAGCAAAAATCGTCCAAAGATAAATCTAAGTCCGTCCTATCATAGTTCTAGCCACAACCATCCTTTCCTTACCCTAGAATCACATCAATTTAGCCTACAATATTCATAATGGAAATCAAAGCAAGCAAACATAAAATCATAACCTCCATTGCAAGATGATGAAAGAAAAGAGATGAACAAATGAACTTCAAAAACAAACAAATCCGAAAATGGAATTAGAACAACTTACAACCCTTCCAAAAGAAGGTTTCAAGGGTTTACAAAGCTCTAGAAATAGAATCCGAAATACAAGAAAGCTATGGTGTGTTCTTCTCTCCTCTTCAATGGAACCTTTCCTCTTCTCTTTTGCACTTTCCTTCCTAGAAAAATCCTTCTTCTTTGAGAATATATTTGTTAGAGAAATGGATAATGGATGAGCTGCTCCCAAACTACCCCAGCTGCCTCAAACAACCCATCAAGGACCACTTTTATAACAAATTGTGCATGAGGTGGCCATGAGAGTCGTGGCACAGCTGTCACGAGAATTTGGCAAAATCCACGGTCATTTCCACGGCCGTGGTTTGTCAGGGAACCGTGATTCTATGCAGAAACTTCGCCTTGGATCATTTAGCTGAGATTTGGTGGATGGCTTGTGTTGGCAAGGCTCCATGAGTCCTCCTCAGCCTTTGGCTTGTGCCCTAATGGGTCCGAGGGTGTGTCATTTAAATGAACGACCTTCAAACGCACCGTTTAAGCTCCTAAACTTCCCGAAATACCTACAAAACGCGCACAAGTCCGTGTAGACGTCTATCTCGACAAAATACGTGAATTGGGTGCAAAACGTCTTGAACTAATGCTAGATCATGCATGAATGAGCGGGAATTCTATCTAAATGTACACCTAAAACTATGCTATAAATCGTGTTATCAAAATACCCCATACTTAAGGTTTGCTCGTCCCCGAGCAAATTCCCAACTATAGACTAAGAGATGACATGATTTATGTATGCAAAAAAATGCAAAAATCTTTTTGGGTTTTGTGCTTCTACTATTGGATCACCTTCATAGTCATGATCAATGGCAATTGGATAAGCAATTATGTATCAAACAATAAGGGCATGGAAAGACAATTGTACTTAACTCAAAAGCATGCATGAGATGGGAGGACGAAGATGTCAAGAAGATCAAGAGTCTATCCAATCTAGATTACTAAGTCTTACAAACATGCAAGTAGGTCATAAGGGCTTGTGACATAAAAGGCTAAGAAACGTTGTAATTTGGGAGGGGAATTTTCTAGGTATGTCATGCTAATCCGGGAATGGAACTAACTTCACTTCCTTGTCCTCGATCAACTTCCCCCAAGTGTATATTTTTCCCTATCTTGCTTTCTTTTCTTTTTCTTTAACTCATTTTTGAGACAATGACATTGGTGTACAATAGCCGAAACCTCGGTGATTAGCCATCCTCGGGCTTTTTCTCTTTTTCGAGGTGCATCCACATCGGGCACACATACCAAAGCTCGTTAGGGCTATTGGTTCATTTGACTTTGGCAAGGCACCAACACCCGATTATGTGAAGTGTACCGAGTTACTTGTCATTTAAACCAACGCCCCCAAACCTATATTTTGGCTATACTTCCACAATAATTTCAGCATTTCATTCACGACATTCTTTTCATTACATCTTCACCCCACACTTGCTTTTACACATTCAAACACACTAGCATGCTCCTATTCCCGGATGGGTTTAAAGGAAACTGAATTTATATCAATTGCGGTGCTCAAGCAATCATGATCAAGATGAGAAGTAGAGAAAGATGAGATGCCTCATTCATTCCTAGATGGTATGCAAGAACTATCATGTAATTTCGACTTTCAATACTCAATTCATTCTAGGCAAACATCATGATCACAAGTCATTCATGGAATTTGAAAGAAGTAGTTCAAGTCCACATATGCATTTATCAATTCGACACATAAGGCCATCCATAGCCAATCACAAGACAAGTTTCATCATTAGGGTCACATCCAAGCCTAGAAAGCACAAATTTTTTTAAATTTTCTGATTTTTATGGGATTTTTGGTTTAAGTATGTACAATGCAAGACATGTGCAAATATTAACCTATCCTAGATGCTCATCATGCAAAGGATCATGCGAACCCCACCCCATACTTAGAAACACATTGTCCCCAATGTGGTATACAAGTAAAGAGAGTGAAAGAAGGTTCTCACAATGTAAAAGTGATTGCTATGGTATTTGGGAATTCTCAAGTGAATTGATGTTGGATGATCCTTTCAACCATGGTAGAGAGCTCTAAACATCCTTCAAGCTTTGAAACCCGCGCTAGGCACCGCTAGCCGTCCAAGTTCCGCGTCCGCTCCACCCATAATTGGTGAGGGTTTCATCATCATCATTTCCAAGAAAGGCTTCCAACGCCATTAATGCTTCTAGCATACACATGAAGTAGACAAAACACACACAAAGCACACAAAAACAGAAAAATCTAAGCAAAAATGACAAAAAAGGGAAAAATGTTACCGATGGGTTGCCTCCCACCAAGCGCTTCTTTAAGGTCATTAGCTTGACCAAACTTGGGAGCGTCTATTCAAGGTGAAACGGGGCAATCATGTCTATCGGGGCTCCCGGAATATACTTCTTCAAGCGATGCCCATTCACTTTGAAATTTCCACAATGCTCCCCTCCAATCTCAATAGCTCCATGGGGAAAGATCCTCTTCACCACATATGGCCCGGTCCATCTTGATTTGAGCTTTCCGGGGAAAAGTCTTAGCCTCGAGTTGAAGAGAAGGACAAGATCTCCTTCACTCAACTCCTTTGGGATAATCCTCTTGTCATGCCATCTTTTGGTTCTCTCCTTGTAGATCCGGGCATTCTCATAGGCTTCCAACCGGAGCTCCTCAAGGGCATTGATATCAAGCAATCTCTTCACTCCCGCCTCCTTGAGGTCAAAATTTAGCCATTTAATGGCCCAATAAGCTCTATGCTCCATTTCCACCGGAAGATGGCAAGACTTGCCATAGACCAACTTGTAAGGAGTGGTGCCAATAGGTGTCTTGAAGGCGGTTCTATATGCCCATAGTGCGTCATTGAGCTTCATAGCCCAATCCTTCCTTGTCCTAGACACCGTCTTCTCGAGGATGGCCTTTATCTCTCGGTTGGAGATCTCCACTTGACCACTAGTTTGGGGGTGGTAAGGTGTTGCCACCTTGTGAGTCACCCCATACTTAGCCAAAAGTGCTCCAAAATTCCTATTTGTGAAGTGCTTCCCCCCATCACTAATGATCACCCTTGGTGTTCCAAACCTAGGGAAGATCACTCGGTTGAAGAACCGCACCACCACCTTGGCATTATTTGTAGGAGAGGCGATTGCCTCTACCCATCTTGACACATAGTCCACCGCCAATAGGATGTAGAGATTGCCACATGAAGAAGGGAATGGTCCCATGAAGTCTACACCCCACACATCAAAAATCTCAACTTCTTGGATGTTATTCAAGGGCATTTCATTCCTCCTTGAAATGTTGCCCGTCCTTTGGCAAGCATCACATGCCGCTACAAAACCTTGCACATCTCTAAACAAGTTAGGCCAATAAAAACCGGATTGCAATACCTTTGTACACGTTTTGTGTGACCTAGCATGGCCTCCACATGGTAAGGAGTGACAATGCCGGATCACACTTTCCATTTCATCTTCCGGTATGCATCTCCTAAGCACCCCATCCGGGCCTCTCTTGAATAGAAGTGGCTCACTCCAATAGTAATGCCTTACATCGTTGAAGAACCTTTTCCTTTGTGCATATGTTAATCCGGGAGGCACTTCCTCACACACTAAGTAATTCACGATGTCGGCATACCATGGCTCACTTCCTCTAGCCACGTGGAACAAGCATTCTTCCATCATTTGCAATTGTTCGTCCCGGAATGAATCATCTATCGGGATGTTATCTTTCCCAAGCTCCAAGGGTGGGAGTCTACTAAGGTGATCCGCCACGGAGTTCTCGGATCCCTTCTTATCTCGTATTTCCAAATCAAACTCTTGAAGAAGAAGGATTCACCGAATCAACCTTAGTTTGGCATCCTTCTTTGTAAGTAGATAACGGATCGCCGCATGATCCGTATAAACTATGACCTTCGCTCCAACAAGGTATGAGCGGAATTTCTCAAATGCATACACCACCGCTAACAACTCCTTCTCGGTAGTAGCATAATTGAGTTGGGCATCATCTAGCGTCTTGCTAGCATAATAAATAGCATGAGTGCGCCCTTCTTTCCTTTGCCCCAAAACGGCCCCAACGGCTACATCGCTTGCATCACACATGATCTCAATTGGTAGACTCCAATCCGGAGGTTGCATGATAGGTGTGAAGATCAAGGCGTTCTTAAACCTAAAAAAAGCTTCAAGACAATCCTTGGAAAAGATAAAATCAACATCTTTCATTAATAGGTTAGTGAGAGGCTTAGAAATTTTAGAGAAGTCTTGAATAAACCTCCGGTAAAAACCGGCATGCCCTAAGAAACTCCTTACCCCCTTCACCGAGGTAGGTGGCGGCAACTTCTCTATCGTTTCAATTTTAGCCCTATCAACCTCAATGCCACGGTTAGACACCAAGTGTCCTAACACAATCCCTTCACTTACCATGAAGTGGCATTTATCCCAATTTAAGACAAGATTTGTCTCCTCACATCTTTTCAACACTAATGACAAGTTAGCCAAGCAATCATCGAAAGAAGAACCATAAACAGAGAAATCATCCATGAACACTTCCATGATATTTTCTATGTATTCCGAAAAGATAGCCATCATACACCTTTGGAAGGTGGCGGGTGCATTACACAACCCAAATGGCATTCTCCTATATGCAAAGGTACCCCATGGACATGTAAAAGTCGTTTTCTCTTGGTCATCGGGGTGGATAGGGATTTGGAAGAATCCACTATACCCATCTAAATAGCAAAAATGAGAGTGTTGAGCTAACCTTTCTAGCATTTGGTCAATGAATGAGAGAGGGAAGTGATCTTTCCTAGAGGCCATGTTTAACTTCCTATAATCTATACACATCCTCCATCCCGTGACCGTCCTAGTTGGTATTAGTTCATTGTTCTCATTAGTTACTACCGTCATTCCACCCTTCTTAGGCACTACATGAACGGGACTAACCCACTTACTATCCGAGATAGGGTAGATAATTCCCGCATCTAGCAACTTAATGATTTCCTTTTTGACCACCTCTTTCATTATAGGGTTCAATCTCCTTTGATGTTTAATAGAGGGCTTGTGGTTATCTTCCATCATTATCTTATGCATGCACAAAGATGGCTTAATGCCAACCAAATCATCAATAGTATAACCAATGGCTTTCCTATGCAATCTTAGTTCATGCAGCAACTTAGCAAGTTCATCATCACTCAAGCATGCATTAACAATCACAAGATATGTAGAATTATCACCAAGGAATGCATACTTTAAATGAGAGGGGAGGGGTTTAAGTTCAAGTGAGGGAGGACCTTTATCGGTTGAAGATGATCCAAGTAAGATTAGATGAGATGAATCCAAGGCAAATGAAGACTCCCCATGGCTCCTAGCAGCTTGATCATCATCAAGAGTTGATTCAGGAAAAACCACGGTTGGAAACACGGGTTCTCATCTTCCACGGCCGTGGTTCTTGCCAAGCTTGCTTCTTGGAGTTGTCCAGAGAGTTTGACGGCCGTGGAACCTGAATCTCGACCGTGGAACTTGCAGCTGTTCACCACCTCTTCGTGGCTCTCAAATCCAACTCTTGGCTCCTCTTCCAATGCCTCCAAGGCCTTGATCTCTTCATTGCATTCCTCCTCAATGTCTTCCTCCATCATAATCAAGGTAAGAACCTTCTCCAAGGGGTCCTTGATCAAGATCGAGCTTACAACTTCTCTAGATTCTTCTTGCTCGACTATGTTGAAGATATCTTCATCAAGGGTTGGCCCTTTCATCATTGTGGACAGCTTGAACTTGATGTTCTCCTCTCCAATGTTGAAGGAGAGAGTCCCGTTCTTGCAATCCACTAAACATCCGGAGGTGGCTAGGAAAGGTCTTCCTAGGATGATGGGAACCGGATAATCCGCCGGAATGTCCAACACTACAAAGTCAATGGGTACATAGAATCCTCCCAATTACACCGGAACGTCCTCTAGAATCCCAACCGGATGAGTGATAGAACGGTCCGCCATATAGAGGGTCATCTTGACCGGATTTGGCTCTCCTAGCCCGACCTTGTTGCTAAGTGCAAGCGGTATGATGCTTACACTTGCCCCAAGATCACAAAGGGCCTCGTACTTTACATCTCCCACTCCTATTGGGACGCAAAAGAGCCCGGATCCCTTAGCTTGGGAGGCATTGCCTCCTTCATCGTTTGGATCAACTCCGAGGATCTCTTGGTCATCCTAATCTCCCCATACTCCTCCAACTTCCTCTTGTTGGAGAGTATTTCCTTCAAGAACTTCCCATATGCCGGCATCCCTAAGATGGCATCCATGAACGGAATGTTAATATGTAACTTGGACATTAGTTCAAGGAACTTACCAAAGTGATTGTCCAAACGAGCTCTTGCTCTTGATTGTGGGAACGGTAGTGGTGGCTTGTATGGAGGCGGTGCCACATAGGTTGGCTCTACGTCCTTGCTCTTCCCTCCATCTTCTTTCTTTCTTCCCTCTTCTACCACTACTTGATTTCCTTTAGCTTGGTCCTTGGGCAAAGGATCCTTCATACTCAACCCACTCCTCGTTGTGATAGCCAAAACTTGGCCTCTTGGGTTGTCTTCGGTTCTTCCGGGAAGTTTTCCCGGGTCTCTATGCGCTTCACCCGCCTTTTGAAAAACTTGTGTTTCCAAGACCTTTTGAGCCTCAGAGATTGAAGTCACGGTGCTCTCAAGTCCACTCAATCTTCATAGCAATTGTACAAACATGACTTCGGTTCTATCCTTTGAAGGTTGAGAAAAACCGGGTGGAGGTTCTTGTGAAGCTCTTTGTGGTGGAGTTGTGCTTGTGGAGGTGGGAGGATTCAAGGCTCCATCCGGGTTAGAGTAAGAAAATCCGGGATGGTTGTGGTTGGGCCGGTAATTGTTGAATTGCCGGTTGTTGTTGAAATTTCTTGGGCCTTGGTAATTGTTGAAGTTGCCCCTTCCCATGTAATTCACATCCTCCTCATTGGAAGACAAGCTAGTTTGTGGAAGCACTTGAGGAGTTGCTTGGCTCTTCAAGGTTGTAGTACACAACTCTCTCAAGGATTTCAACTCGTTGTTGATGGCGTCAAGCTTGAAATTGCTCATGGTGACTTCTCTCACCTCATATGCTCCCGCCTTTCTTCCTTCACTCTTCCTATGAGAGTACTTCTCAATCACTAGAGCTTGCTTCTCCACAAAATCCCAAGCATTATCTACATGTTTCTCCATAAATGTCCCACCGGAAAGAGATTGGAGCTTGAATTGGCTATCTTCATCAAGTCCCTTGAAGTAGATCTCCAATAGCTCAATTTTCGGTATGCCATGGTGTGGACAATCTAGGAGAAGGTCTTTGAATCTCTCCCAAGACTTGAACAAACTTTCTCTATCCCTCATCACGAAGGCATTGATCTTCCCTCTTAATTCGGTGGTCTTGGAAGGTGATAGAACTTGGTCAAGAACTCGGTTGTCATCTCCTCCCAAGTACCAACTCGCCCTTGTGGAATATATTGATACCAAGCCAAGGCTTTATCCTTAAGAGAGAAGGAAAAAACCCTAAGCTTATGGTTGTTGCTCTCCAATCTTGGCGGCCTAAGAGTCTCCATCAAGATCTCATAATTCATCAAGTGTTGATGAGGAGACTCTCCTTCCATCCCTCCAAATTGATTGTGCCGGATCATTTGTAGAACTTGAGGGCGGAGCTCATAGTTGTGGGTTGCGGGATCTCCTAAATTCACACCCGGTCGGTGTGCTCTTTGTGCCGGATCCATACGTCTCCCTAGGGTTTGTGGCTCCTCGATAGCAATAGGAACAACCCTAACATTAGCCGCCGGCTGCGGTTGTGGTGGAGGTGGTGGAGGTTGTCGGCGATTAAGCTCTCCTTGTACAAGGGCTTGCCTAATCTCCTCAATCTCCCTCCTTGTTTCCTCTTGCCTCTCATTGGCAAGTCTCCTTTCTTCCTCCAAGAGTTCATCTCTTAGCCTTATTTGCTCTAAGGCTTCATCCAATTCAGCTTGAAGATTTCTACCGGCCGTCTCTTTCTCTTTTCGGATGTTCTTAGATCTAGATCGAAGGGTTTTCTCCGATCCGGGATCGAATGGAGCTAAATCCTTGCCACGAGATCTTCGCATACACCTAAAGAGCAATAGATGTCCTGAAAAGCAAAGACACAAACCAAAGAGAGATCAAAAGCAACAAGAAAGATCTACACTAGAAACAATCACAAAATAGACTCAATCTAGACCTAGTCCCCGGCAACGGCGCCAAAAACTTGTCACACTAAGATTATGTGATGCGCAAATGGGTTTTAAATTTATACTCGAACTAAATCCTAACTACTTAGCGAAACCCGCAGTGTACGGGACGTATGTAGAAAGATAAGTATTCCGAGGTCGAACACAAAGACTAAGGTGAAATTGATTTAAGTTGTGATTGGGTTTAGCAAAGATCTAAGTCTAGAGAAAAGGAGGAAATAAAGGAAGGAAAAATCTCAATTGTTTTTGGTCGGTTTTGGTGATCCATCAAAGATAACAATTCATGCAAAGTAAACAATCAAACTAACTAAAAACAAGCACAATAGACAACTAAACGAGATAATGATCAAGGAAAGAAAAGACGGATTCTAGGGGTCGGAAATTCCGGTTATGGCTTCGAACTCAAGTTATCTATTCATTCTTTGGATTTCACTATGATATTTTGGGATTAAGTGTTTCTTAAATTGGGATCAATTACCGGGTATGTCTCATGGTCCAACTAGTCCACACCTAAGGTCTCATTACCGGGTAAGTCTCTAAGAACCTAAGGTTAGGAATTCTACACAAACCGGAATTGTTAATTAGGAATCTAACCTATCCTTACCGGGTAAGTCTTGGAATGGGAAGTCCTAATCAACATTCCTAGCACATCTAATCCAATGGCGGCTTATTAGGCTCACCACTACCTAAGGTTTTGCTATTTTAGATTCTAAGGGCAAGGATTACCGGGTAAGTCTCTCCTAACACTTAGTCACTACACTAGGATACCCTAGGGTAGGTTAAACTCAGCAAAAGCTTAGGGTTTCAACATTTTTATAGATCTAAGGTAAGATCCTTCGAACCAGGGAAAATCACGGGTTGTTCTATAGAAACCACGACCGTGGTTCTTCAAGAACTACCCGTGATTTCTAACAGAAACTACATTCATAAGCAAAAATCGTCCAAAGATAAATCTAAGTCCGTCCTATCATGGTTCTAGCCACAACCATCCTTTCCTTACCCTAGAATCACATCAATTTAGCCTACAACATTCATAATGGAAATCAAAACAAGCAAACATAAAATCATAACCTCCATTGCAAGATAATGAAAGAAAAGAGATGAACAAATGAACTTCAAAAACAAACAAATCCGAAAATGGAATTAGAACAACTTACAACCCTTCCAAAAGAAGGTTTCAAGGGTTTACAAAGCTCTAGAAATAGATTCCGAAATACAAGAAAGCTATGGTGTGTTCTTCTCTCCTCTTCAATGGAACCTTTCCTCTTCTCTTTTGCACTTTCCTTCCTAGAAAAATCCTTCTTCTTTGAGAATATATTTGTTAGAGAAATGGATAATGGATGAGCTGCTCCCAAACTACCCCAGCTGCCACAAACAACCCATCAAGGACCACTTTTATAACAAATTGTGCATGAGCTGGCCATGAGAGTCGTGGCACAGCTATCACGAGAATCTGGCAAAATCCACGGTCATTTCCACGGCCGTGGTTTGTCAGGAACCGTGATTCTATGCAGAAGCTTCGCCTTGGATCATTAAGCTGAGATTTGGTGGATGGCTTGTGTTGGCAAGGCTCCATGAGTCCTCAGCCTTTGGCTTGTGCCCTAATGGGTCCGAGGGTGTGTCATTTAAATGCACGACCTTCAAACGCACCGTTTAAGCTCCTAAACTTCCCGAAATACCTACAAAACGCGCACAAGTCCGTGTAGACGTCTATCTCGACAAAATACGTGAATTGGGTGCAAACCGTCATGAACTAATGCTAGATCATGCATGAATGAGCGGGAATTCTATCTAAATGTACACCTAAAACTATGCTATAAATCGTGTTATCACGACTCGTGAAGGCTCGAAGCACCAATCCGAAGGCGGTTGACACAAACAAGCTCAGCCAAGCAAACAACAGCAATGCCAACCAAAAACTCTCTTGTTCTTTGATTGATTTTGTGAATGATTACAATCTGTAATTCTAAGCAATGGAAATAACGTAACTAATCTGCAACTAAAGAGGCTATATAAATTGACTCTTTTATCTAGACAAAAATAATGAAAAGAAAGCTGAAAACATTAGTGGGAAGGTGTTAATAAGAGAGCTTCCTCTAATGTAGCTAACAACCTAACAAACCACTAATCAACATGGAAATAGGCTGACTTATTCAAACAAGTCTTTGGAGTGTGCTGGACGTTTTTAAGAGCAAATTGGAGGAAATTGGGCTATCCGAATGGGCTGAATTTTTCAACAGATCCATGAGTGATTTGGCTGTGTTTTAAGAGCCCAAATGATGATCCGAATGAGCTGACTTGTTACTCTCTTGGGCCTCCTGGAACGTGATCAGCTTGCTATCCTCTTAGGCTGCATTGGACATGAGCAACAGCCTCCCATGGGCTGCCTTGGACGTGAGCAGCTGCTTCTCCTCTTGGGCTGCATTGGACGTGAGCAACAACCTCCCTTGGGCTGCCTTGGACGTGAGCAACAGGCTATCCTCGTGGGCTACTTTGGACGTGATCAACATCTCCTCCCTTTGCTCTTGGGCTGCCTTGGACGTGATCAACAACTTCTCCTCTTGGGCTGCTTTGGATGTGAGCAACATCCTCCCCTCTTGGGCTGCATGGGACGTGAGCAACAACCTCCTCTCTTGGCTGCTTTGGACGTGATCAATAGCCTCCTCTTGGACTGCTTTGGACGTGAGCAACATCTCCTCCCTTTGCTTGCTTGCTCCTGCATTCATCAAAAGATTAACACATGATGTATGGAAATTAAACGGTTCACGCATTTTGTCAAGCAATAGCACTTCCCTTGACATAACTTCTTGGATCTTCTTAGCTCTTGCTCTAGTAATGAGTCCTTGATTTCTTCCATGTGATGTTCCTACATCAACACGGCTAAGCTTACAGGAGCAAGCAGCTCGGACCGCAGCTAAGGAAAAAAAGGGACGAAGGAAGCTGTTGTTTGAGCCTGGAGATCTCGTGTGCTTACATCTTAGGAAGGAGCGTTTCCAAGAGCTTCGAAAGTCCAAGCTATCACCTAAAGGTACCGGTCCATTCAAGGTGCTTCACAAACCGGTGACAACGCTTATGTATTGGATCTTCCGGATGAATTCGGGGTCAGCCCGACCTTCAATGTTACAGACCTCAGTCCGTTCCCACCTATGGATGTAGAGCTTGAAGATTCGTGGACGAATCCTTCCCAAGAGAGGGGGAATGATGAGGGACCATCCGAGCTAGCATCTCCGGAGTATGAGGCAGCTATCACACGTTCCCGAGCTAAGAAGATTCAGCATGAGACCGAGGGCTTGCTGATGTTATTGGCTACAAGTGTTCATAATGAGGCTTGGCTCCTAAGTAAGCAAGAGAGCAACGACGCCAAGGCACAAGACTCGTGATACGGGATGATCCGTGATTGAGTTGATCTAGGCACAATGATCTCAAATCCGGCTGAATGAAACGAATTCAGAATACGGAATGAAACAAAGATGGTGAATGGCGCAGGAGGGTGAGAGAAAAACCAAAGAGAGTCAACGAAGGAACCAAGGCTGAAGAGCCAAAACCCCAATCGTGAATGCTCTAGACCCGTCTCCAATACAACTTTACACTAGCTCCGGCTGGACTAGCACAAAGAGGGACTCGTGAAGGCTCGAAGCACCAATCCGAAGGCGGTTGACACAAACAAGCTCAGCCAAGCAACAACAGCAATGCCAGCAAAAAACTCTCTTGTTCTTTGATTGATTTTGTGAAATGATTACAAATGTAATTCTAAGCAATTAGGAATAACGTAACTAATCTGCAGCTAAAGAGGCTATATAAATAGACTCTTTTATCTAGACAAAAATAAAGAAAAGAAAGCTGAAAACATTAGTGGGAAGGTGGTAATAAGAGAGCTTCCTCTAATGTAGCTAACAACCTAACAAACACTAATTCAGCTTAAAAATAGGCTGATTTATTCAAACGAATCCTAGGAGTGTGCTGAGTGTGCTGGACGTTTTTTTAAGAGCAAATGGGCTATCCGAATGGGCTGAATTGTTCAACAGATCCATGAGTGATTTGGATGTGTTTTAAGAGCCCAAATGATGATCCGAATGAGCTGAATTGTTACTCTCTTGGGCCTCTTTAAACTTGATCAGCTGGCTGCCTTGTTTGGCTGTTTTGGAACGAGGAGCTGCTTCCCTCCTTGGGCTGCATTGGACGTGAGCAACAGCCTTCCTCCTTGGGCTGCATTGGACCTGAGCATCAACCACCTCTCCTGGGCTGCATTGGACGTGATCAACAACTTGCATGGCCTCCTCGAGCTGCAGGGGAAGAGAGCACGTCGGCATGGTCTCCTTGTTTGGTTCGCTTGCTCCTACATTCACCAAAAGATTAACACATGATGTATGGAAGTTAACTGGTTCACGCATTGTGTCAAGCAATAGCACTTCCCTTGACATAACTTCTTGGATCTCCTTAGCTCTTGCTCTAGTAATGGGACCTTGATAGCTTCCATGTGATGGTCCTACATCAACTCGGCCAGCCCCGCACATGACGCCGCTGCTCATCCCCACGTTTCCAGCACCGTTCCATGTCTCTCATTGAGGAATGAGGCTTTTTAAGGCTTGCTTAGTGATTGGGTGTTTTAAGTAGCCCATTGGGCTTAATTTCCAGTTTTTATTATGTCTTTTGTTTAAAGAGATGAAACTATTTAAAGGCTCTTTTCATTACTTTTTAGGTAGATTATTGTTAGTGAAAAACACTTGTTTTCAGATTTCATCTTCAATCAAAGGTGAGTTTTGATTGAAGAGTTATTGTGATCAGATTTGGCTTAGTTGTTTCGCGTGTGTCAATTGCTCTCGGGTTCTTGGTGTTCGTGAGATTCCATAAGCATCCTCCTCGTGCTGTCGATTTTCTAAGTCGGCTATGGGAGGTTGTAAGGGGCTGAGTTCGTTGCATCGTTCTTGGTGGTTCATGATCCCGAGATCAAGGGTTTCCACGTCGTTTGTGTCGGGTTCATCTACATCGTACCTTTCATTTAATTTCCGTACCTTCGTATTCAGTTTAGCGTCTTCTTTTGTTCCCTTTGTTCGCAGGCCACGCAGCACACAAACAGCCCTAGTCGGCTGCCTTGATCTTGCCGTTCTGCGTCTTTTCCTTCCTTCCGTCGTCTAGATCGAGCCAACGTCGGGTCATCCCCGTATCATGACAAGATTTCCCATATACCAAATGTAAGGGGTGGTACCAATGGGAGTCTTGAATGCGGTCCTATAAGCCCAAAGAGCATCGTCCAGCTTCATTAACAAATCCTTCCTTGTCCTTGATACGGTCTTCTCAAAATTTCCTTGATATCTCAATATGAGATCTCACTTGCCCACTAGTTTGAGGGTAATAAGGGGTTGCTACCTTGTGGGTTACCCCATACTTTGATAAAAGTGCCTTGAACTTCCGGTTGATGAAATGTGTCCCTCCATCGCTGATGATGATATGCGGTCTCCCAAAACGTGGAAAGATAGTTCTATTGAAGAACTTCACAACCACCATGGCGTCATTAGTGGGAGAAGCAATCGCTTCCACCCACCTAGAAACCTAATCAACAACTAAGAGGATATAGAGGTTCCTTGTGGATGATGGGAAAGGTCCCATGAAATGAGCTTCCCACACATCAAAGATCTCAACTTCTTGAATACTATTGAGTGACATCTCGTTCCTTCTAAACAAGTTCCCTGTTCTTTGGCATGCATCATAAGAGACAACAAACGCTTGCACATCCTTAAATAATGTAGGCCAAAAGATAACATAACCTAATACCTTGGCGCATATTTTGTAAGCGCTAGCATGTCCTCAACAAGGAAGTGAATGGCAATGCCGTATGACACTAGCAGCTTCATCCTTTGGAATGCATCGTCGAAGCATCCCATCCGGACCTCTCTTGAAGAGTAGAGGTTTATTCCAATAGTAGTGACGCACATCCTTGAAGAACTTCTTCCTTTGAGCGTATGTCAGGGTACCAAGGCTCCTTTCCGTCAGAAACTTGGCGAAGCCAATGCTCCACCAAATGTGAGTGATCATCAGAGAACGAATCATCAATGGACAGATCGTCCTCATTAGTTGACTTCATCTCGCCTGCTCTCTCGGTCCTAGTCCGAGGTGGGTGACCGAGGTGTTCTTCAGATAAGATCACCTCGCTTGCTCCGGAAATTGTCTCGGTCGAGGTACTGGAACTGAGACCGAAACCTAATGTGCTTTTCTTCTCCTGAATCAGTTTGTCAAATATGGCTCCCAGATTTTCTTCCAATGTCTCAAAGCTTCGCACATCTGCATCACACAAAGCATCTACACCTTCCTCCATCATACTAAAACTCAAAACTTTTTCAAGAGGATCTTTAATAAGGATAGAGCTCACCAATTCTCTAGAATCTTCTTCATCATAGATATTGAAGATATCATCTTCCAAAGGCTCTCCCTTCATTGCAGCTAATAGTGCAAACTCCACATGATTGCCATCAATGTTGAACTTTAACTTGGCGTTCTTACAATCAACGTTGCAACCCGATGTTGCTAGAAATGGTCTTCCGAGAATGATTAGGATGGGATAATCTGCGGCAATGTCCAACACAACAAAGTCTATAGTGTAACACCTCGATTCCGCGGGAATCGAGAAGCTACGGGCGAGACCTCACAATGGGTCCCAACCCTTAGCCTGACAACAATTTCACCGGATCTTTCCAACATGGCACAAATAAAGGCAAATCGAAATCGTTTTAATGCAATGCAAACAATCCGTAAAGAAAGTTACAACTTGGAAACTCAGCCGAGTCCTCAAAACAACACAAATCCAAAACGATATCCGAAACGTACATCATAAGTATAAACCACAAACTAACACAACAAAGACATAACTCCAAAAACGTCCCCGTCCTATAATGAACGGAGACCCTGGCCGCCCACTCCTCCACCTCAATCGGCGGCATCACTAACATGCAAGACATCTACACAAGCGGTTTAAAACAGTTAGCTAATATTCAATGCATTAGAAACAGGGTGATGGCACAAACACACATAAATAAACACACACTCAACATGATCAAAACACACAAGTCCGGTTTATTATCTTTTTATTTATTAAGTCATATCCCGTTACTAATTCAACTTTCGATTGTGATGCGAGAATCACCGCATGATCTCGCCTCGGTCCCTACTCACCGTCAAGGAATGGCACTGATGCATCTAGCCGTCTACCTGCCCGGGCTAGTCGCCGAGAATCCCCCAGCTCTCCGCAAGAGCTAGGCAGTGTTGTCACCGCCCGTTATCATACACTTGAGCCGATAATATAACATAAGGTCGTCCTATTTCCGGTTTCATGTTTGTTATAATATAAACAATAAACACACACCACCAACACACATCGCAACTAATACGAAAAATACAAGCTAAGTAAGTCCGATGACTTACCTCGTCTCCACACTCAACTCACAACACTCTCGTTTCCCTTGGGAAGAAGCCCACAACCTGCTCACATGAAGATATATGTCAACAACCCACTCACACAAGAAGTCTTAGACTTCTATACAAATTATCTACGCAAGACCATTTGACTCTCAATTCTAGGACCGCATTCTAGAATTCCTACACTCACCTCTCACTCAATGCATGAAGAGATCTACCAACAACCCACTCTCTCTCAACACATGATAGAACTCATAACAACCTATAACCTCTCATGAATATAAGCCACAACCAAGGAAGGACGATCTAGCTTAATAGGTCCAACAAGATCAACCAACTCAAAGCCATCAACAACATCGAGCCATAAGGGCTCCTAAGTTCTCAACCACTAGGTGGCCTTCTAACGCTACTCTAGGCCATCCTAGGCATGATACTAACATGATAAAACTACAAAGCTAAGGAAGGAAAGAAGAGGAAGGAAGAGGGAAACCTACTGTTGAAGAAAACACAGCCGCGGAACAAGCTGGCACCCCTACGTGGCCCTTGTCACCGCCCCTGCGGACCTTGGCACTGCCCCTGCGGCTTCCTGGAGTCCTCAAGCCGCCCCCATCGGGTCTCTGAGCCACCCTACGGTGGCCTAGATCTGTCCCTGCTGTGGTGTGGATCCGCCCCGGCGGCTGTGAAGATCCGCCCCCGCGGTTTAAGCAGCAGAACGTCGTCTTCTTCGTCTTCGACTATGGATCCTTGGCTCCAATGTCCTCCTATCCTTGATGGGTCTTCTCCAAACACTATCCTCTAATCTTAGGCTCCTCTCGACGACCTAATAGAGCTAAGAACATGCACATGCAAAGGATCTAAGGAAAAACTTCTCACAAGCTTCATCCATGGTTGTGGATGGAAGGGGGAAGAAGAAAGGCAAACAACCAAGGATGCACCAGGAAGGAAGGGGAAGAAGCTTACCACACTAGATCCGATCCTCTTCTTCTACAGTCCACACATGCAAGAGCTCCAAGATGGAAGAAGAGAAAGAGAGAGATAGAAGAGAAGAAATGGGAGAAATGAATGAGCGTGAAATGAAAAGTGAATGGAGAGAGAGGGAATCTTTGGTTGAAAAGGTGGGAGGGGAACAAGGGGTCAGTTGCCCTCTTGTCCCCTTGGCACAAGCAATGAGGTGTCCAAGCATAAGAGGGAGAACGAGGTGTCGGAAAGGAATAAAACTCGTTACTCAGCATTCCGTGCTTGCGGGAAAACTGAGCCGCGCCTGCGGAAAGGTCGAACCCCTAACCATCCGGAATAAAATTTCCGGATGTTACAACTAACCCCGCTAAAAACAAGTTTCGTCCCGAAACTTGCTAACGTAACACTCTAGGTCAAAACATGCCTCGTAACTACGCGGAACTCGTAAAACATCAACTATCGGTCCTAATCAAAGTCTAAATTCAATACACATCACATCAAGACTTCGCAAGGTACACACACCCTCATACGAACTTACCTAACACATCATGACATAGAGCACACAAGCACAAACAAGGGTAGATCTCGGGATCGTCTCATACTACGCTCGAAACTCACTATTGGTGGAAAGGCTGACTTGTAAGTCATTTCCCTTAACATACTTTAGGAACTCATAAGGGTCCGATATCTAAAACTCAACCTCTTTCCCAGGTCTTTCTCAGTACGGTCGTCTCATAATGCTTCTCCCTCGTTCCTCCATACCTAGATTGGCCTTATCTTGGATAATTAGTTGTACGCTTCAACTTATCGTTCCCCGAGGTAATCTCGTAAAAGTCGTACCGATGAGCCCTTTTCTAGCTCTCAAGAAGTCCTTTCGAATTTCTGTCTTACTCTCCACTCCGCTGACATCCGGAGTTGGTTACTCCTATCTGGTGTTACTTGGGGAATCTCTCCATGAATCCATTAATAACCATCACTTCTTAGAAAATTTGCAACTTCCATCACGTACTCCGGGGTCGCCATTTCGAGACAACTTGTCATGCAACTTGCCTCTTTGATGCATCGGTTCTAGTGGGCCCTTATCAACAAGACCTTGTAGTTAGTTTCTTTCAAGGGCTCCCGGAGTCCAAGGCTCTTCCCTACGCTATCTTATGGCGCCTTGGAGGTCCGAGTTAATCCAAGGTCGGTCTTAGTATAAATTACCCATTCCATCGTCTCAGACTTGTGATATCTTGATTCCACTCTTTTCTCTTCTCGTCCAATTACGTAACCACACACACATTCTTCTCTTAACACTAGACCGGTTGCCATTGTACCAATGATCTACCCCGATCGTACTTTCATCGTCTTAGGTTTTGGTTAACTTCTGCTAACCTTCCGGCATCCCAACGCATCGGGGAAGTTCCTCGCATTCTTTCTTAATCATGTGTTATCACTTCGAGTGGGTAGCGTCCATCCGATCGTAAGGGTTCAATCCAATCTCCATCTTCCATACGCTCCCCGTGCGCTTCAAATCGACATCCAACCTCCCGCTTTGGTCTTCTTTTCTCCTTGTTGGTCACCTTATGCACCTCTTGGCATTACAAGCCCAACTTCGCTACCGTACGGCATGCCTCGTCGGAACGTTAGGCGAAATTCTCCATTCCAATACCGTGGAAATATCTTGCTTGTTCCTCTTCAAGTTAACGTCTTAAGTTTCAAGGTTGGCTCGTCACTAGTGTTAGGTTCCTCGTCTAAAGTATTACTAGCATAGCTCCTTCCTGTGAGTCCGAAAAGCGTCACTTCTCTTTCATTAGTGCTAATTCACCGTGCACATTCCGTTTTGATCACGATGGAAGCTCCACTTCCTTTTGCCTTGCCTTGGAAAAGATCACTTCGTCTCATCTTTGTGATGGTCGTCACGACCCTTCGACTGATGTCTAGAAATAGATGGAAGTCCCCTTTGTTCGTCTCTACGATTTCTTCTTCATGCACTCGAAGTGCAGGGTATGGGAGTCGGCTCACCAATTACGGTTTCCCAAGCAATTCGCAACCGGTATCTCGTGGTTGTCACTACCCTTAACCTAGTCGAGTAACCCCATACTGAAGGGTCTCCCCTCTATCGTAACTAAGGTCAATCCTAGCTATACAACAACGAAAAAAGAAGGGTGCATAGCACTCGTATAATAAAACAATATCTCAATAGAGAAGTCATGAAACTAAAAGTAATTGGGTCCACCGGCGCCACTGGATCTATGGCGCTCCTAAGCTCGAAAACCCTGGCCTGAGATCTCTGGCCTCTGTGGTGCCTCCACCATGCCCCCTACCTAGGCTTTGACCCGGGTTCAATCCTTGAGAACGAGCCTGACCCTGAAACCTCTGCTGGTGGCTCGACGTCTGGTACTAAGGCGGCCTCTTCCCCCATCCCGCCACACTAACAAGTGAAGAACCTTGCTGCAACTGTGCCTTGCCCTGACGGCAAAAAGCAGCTTGGTGGCCCACCTGACCACAAGTGAAACAAGCCACGGGTGGCTTCCTACATGCAGTCCTAATATGTCCATACCCTCCACAATTGAAACATTGATGCCCCCGATCGGGTATCGGGGCGGTAGTGGGCCTTGTCCTCCGTCTCTTGTCCGGCCCCTCGGACTGAACAACTCCCCTAGGACCCGCGTGGTCCCTCTCGTATGCTGAAGCTCGGTCCTGGTATTCTACTAGGGAGTCACAGCGGAATCCCATAAGGTAAGCTTGGGTGGACTCCCTCAATCTCCGTGAAAAGAGATAGACATGTTGGTCCTCCGGAGGTGCGGCGGGACCCAACGTGGCTAACTCTGCCCTAAATCGCCTAATAGCCTTGATGACCGGGACGTCCTCAAATCCCGCCTCCAAGAAGTCCTGAACTCTGTCTCTCCTCAGTGAATCCGGGCAGAAGGTCTCCATAACAAGGCTCAACAGCTGGTCTATCCAGGTCACACCTTATCTAACTGTCCTCCACCAATATTGGGCCTCATTTTGGAATAGTGTCTGGACTACCTCAACCTGCCTCTCCTCCAGGCAACGAATCGCCTCTAAACCGGACTCTACGTGCCCAATCCAATGCTCCACCTCTAGTCCTACTTTCCCATCGAAGTAGGGTACATGGTGTTGGTTAAAAGCCTTCAACCATGATTTTGGTCTCAGAGACCTCAACTCATCTCTCATCCTAACAACATCCATAACCGGCTCGGATGCAACTACCGTTGGGGCGACTATCTCTAGTGCGGCACTCACATGAGTCACCCTCTACGAGACCTCAACGGATCTTGTAGGTGTGAGTGCAGTTATGGGTGGTGCGGGAGGTGGTGCTCCCGTCCTAAACGCCTCCTCTACCTGCATAACATACTCTCTAAACACCAAAATCCCTATCGACGCTTCATTGGTCTCGGCGGAGGAGGACCTTGTTCCCCGGACCTCGTAACGGTCCTATCCCTAGCTTCGGGGATGATGCTCTCTGCCACGTCCTCAACGGGATCCTTAGCTTCTGGCAGATCCACAACTAGTGGGTCCGCAATGGGGATACCTCCCCGACCTCTCGTGCCTGGAGGTCTTCCTACTCGTCCTTGCCTCGGGACGGTAGGAGGAAGAGGGGGTCTACCCCCTGGCTGGTCCTACGTAAGCGGTAGCTCTTGTGTGTTCCATCTTCTATCGTGTCGCGTTTATTTATATATATAAAAGAACGTATGTAATACTTATGAACTTAATATGATAAAAACTTACAAAAGCATAAGGTAACAAAAGCCCAAACACACAATCCAAGGCATACAAGCCCAATCATCCTAAGGTCACATGCATAGCTAAGTACATACAAGTCCAAAAACATCCTAAGGCCATATACATATATAACTATCAAAGTGGTGGTCCCGTACATTCTAACCCATCCCGACTCATGCATATGATTTTTAAAAAAACGAGAATTTCAGAAACCGTGGGGTTTTGTTTATTCCTTATTCAGCCTTTAGAAAATCGCGAGTGCCATTTTTGTCAACCTAGGGTTCCCGTACATATTGCCAAGGTCCCGTGGGGTCCCGTACATATTGCCAAGATCGCGAGTGCCTTTAGAAGAACCCGTGGGGTCCCTTACATATGATTTTTAAAAAAAGAATACTTGTTAGTAAAACCGTTATGCAACACTTTCCTATTATTTTGCCAAGGTCGGCCTAACAAAACATGAGAAGCTTGCATTGGAACCACATCACATAGAATAGTGTCTCCATTATGTCCTAAGGTAATGTGAATTTTAGCTTGCTTGTTTACCTTAAGCTCCCCACAATCATTCATCCAATGTAGCTTGTAAGGCCTAGGGTGGTATAAAGTTGCTATTTGCAATTTAGAAATCAATTTCGTGCTAGCTATGTTGCAACAACTCCCACCATCAATTATAACGTTACAAGCCTTCCCCTTTACTAAGCATCTAGTGTGAAATATATTTTCTCTTTGATTATCTTCACAAGGAGTAGGTTGTAAGTGTAAAGTCCTCCTAGCTATCAAGGCTTCCCCATGTTCATACCCTATATCCTCATCATCATCATTATTAAAAACAGGATGTCAATAACATTGTCAAATTCATTTTCATCATTGTCGGATTCCGACTCATAATGACCTAGATGATTGATTATAAGGACTCTTTTGTTTGGACATTCTCTCATCATGTGCCCTTTACCTTGGCACTTAAAACAAGTCACATCTCTAGCTCTAGAATTAGCATTAGGCACAAGGGGGTTAGAGTTACTTAGCTTGGATCCCGAAGGAGCAGCCGGGTTTGCCTTGGGAGGATACGAAGAACCGGAGGGTATGGCACCACGCCTAGTAGTGGCATCGGCTCCTTGTGCAGCGGCTGTTCCTCCCTTCGCAGCGGTGATACGGGGCAGACCCGACGTTGGCTCGATCTAGACGACGGAAGGAAGGAAAGGACGCAGAACGGCAAGATCAAGGCAATCGACTAGGGCTGTTTGTGTGCTGCGTGGCCTGCGAACAAAGGGAAACAAAAGAAGACGCTAAACTGAATACGAAGGTACGGAAATTAAAACAAAGGTACGATGTAGATGAACCCGACACAAACGACGTGGAAACCCTTGATCTCGGGATCAAGAACCACCAAGAACGATGCAACGAACTCAGCCCCTTACAACCTCACACAGCCAACTTAGAACATCGACAACACGAGGAGGATGCTTATGGAATCTGACGAACACCAAGAACCCGAGAGCAATTGACACACGCGAAACGACTAAGCCAAATCTGATCACAATAACTCTTCAATCAAAACTCGCCTTTGATTGAAGATGAAATCTGAAAACAAGTGTTCTTCACCAATAATAATCTGACTAAAAAGTAATGAAAAGAGCGTTTAAATAGTTTGAGCTCTTTAAACAGAAGACATAATAAAAACTGGAAATTAAGCCCAATGGGCTACTTAAAACACACAATCACTAAGCAAGCCTTAAAAAGCCTCATTCCTCAATGAGAGACTTGGAACGGTACTGGAAACATGGGAATGAGCAACGGCGTCATGTGCGGGTGATGAAGGGTCATCCGAGTAAGCTCCATCTTCAACACCACAAGGAGCCCTAACAAGAGCTCAAGCCAAACGCCAAGCGGAGATGGATGCTATCTTCCTAACCATGGTTCTAGAAGCTCACCCAAGCTCACCTCCAATGAGTCCAATGCCCGTCATGATGCTTAGCCACATTGGACCAGCCAAGAAGAAGTTGAATGGAGCATAGGAGAGCTTCACGTGTGCATGTGCATAGCTGGCGTGAGAAGCTAGCTAGAGAGTGTTAAATAAAGCCTAGAATTAGTCTATTTTATGGATTTATTTAAAACACTCTAATTTGTAATTATTGTTTTTATTTTTCCTTTCTATTTTTAGGAGAGAAGGCTAGGTTGTATATCATCCTTTCTCTCTTCCTTTTTGAGGTAGAACGTAAAACACATTGCCTAAGTGCCAAATTGAACCCCTTTGAGTTCAGCCTCTTGTCTTGTGAGAATTGTGGTGTTAGCATAGCTTTCTCGTTCTTGTGTGTCAATCTCCTTCGGGTTGGTGCTAAAAGTCGAATCGAAGCAACCTCTTCGTGCCTTCGATAATTCTAGATCGATTGTGTGAAGTTGTAAGAAGCGGGGTCGAATCGTCATCGGTTTGGGTTCTTGGATCATCGAATCCAAGGGTTCTATCGTTTGTTCCTTTCGGTCCCTCTTTTCCAGTTCGTTTCCCTTATTGCTTTGCACGTTTTCCTTTCATAATTGTTGCTGAATTTCGTTTGCTTTTATTCCCGAAAACAGGTTGCTCGTCTAGATCCGTTCTTAACGGCTAATCCCCGTATCAATTGGTATCAGAGCTAATTGACGTTCAAACTACAAAAAGAGTCGGTAAATCATTCAAAAACCAAAAGTGTCTCGTTTTCTTGTTTGAGTCTTGCTTTGTTTTGAGTCTATTGCCATTGCCATTTCTATTCCAAGTTTTTGAATGAACTAACAAGTTTGTTGCTTTTGTTTTTGAATCTTGGACGTCGGCACCACTCCCACACCACGCCTACACCGCGCCTACCACCAATCCCTTGTGCCTACCACCACGCCGCCACCAGCTGTTGTCCCACGTCCAAACACAACCCTAAACAAGCCCTAAACTTTAAAAAAAAGAAAAAGAAGAAGGCTGATCGTCCAGCCTATTTTCAAGATGAGTAGTCCACATTTTCAGCCACCTCTTTCCTCCACATTTTAAGCCTATTTTTTTTTATTTTTCAACCTTGGTTAGCTATTTACTTGGTCAACTCTATCCTCTTGCAACTAATTAGGATTTTCTTAGCATTTTTGTTTTATTTTTCTTTGTTTTATTTTTCTTGGATCAGCCTTAGTTATTCATTTCATTTCATTTCATTTCATTTTTGATAGCTTATTCTTGTTTTATTTCATAGTTTGTAGTAGTTGAAGTTGTGTTTGCTAAGTGTTATTGTTCAGCAACCAAAGAGGATTACAAAGGAGCTCATCTCACTCAAAAGTTGTGCTTGCTAAGTGTTATTGTTCATCAACCAAAAAGGACTACAAAGGAGCTCATCTCACTCAAAGGGACCAAGCCATTCACGCCTAGCCTAGCTTCACACTAGCCTAGCCACGCCTTGGTCCTCGTGATCAAGGGTCATCCGAGCCGGCTCCATCTTCAACACCACAAGGAGTCCTAACAAGAGCTCAAGACAAACGTGATACGGTCTTAGTCCGTGATTGAGTCGATCTAGGTACAATGATCTCGAATCCGGCTGAATGAGGCGAATCCAGATGCGGAATGGAACGTAGGTGGTGAATGGGCGCAGGAAGGTGAGAGAAGAACCATAGAGAGTCAACGAAGGAACCAAGGCTGAAGAGCCAAAACCCCTCTCGTGAATGCCCTAGACCCGTCTCCAATACAACTTTACACTAGCTCCGGCTGGACTAGCATAAAGAGGTACTTGTGAAGGCTCGAAGCACCAATCCGAAGGCGGTTGACACAAACAAGCTCAGCCAAGCAAACAACAGCAATACCAACAAAAAACTCTCTTGTTCTTTGATTGATTTTGTGAATGATTACAATTGTAATTCTAAGCAATGAAAAATAACGTAAGTATTCAACAACTAAAAGAGGCTATATATAGACTCTTTTATCTAGACAAAAATAAAGAAAAGAAAACTAAAACATTAGTGGGAAGGTGGTGATAAGAGAGCTTCCTCTAATGTAGCTAACAACCAAACAAACAACTAATTCAGCATGGAAATAGGCTGACTTATTCAAACAACTCCTTGGAGTGAGCTGGACGTTTTTAAGAGGAAATTGGACTATCCGAATGGGCTGAATTGTTCAACAGATCCATGAGTGATTTGGCTGTGTTTTAAGAGCCCAAATGATGATCCGAATGAGTTGACTTGTTACTCTCTTGGACCTCCTTGAACATGATCAGATGGCTGCCCTCTTGGGCTGTTTTGGACGTGAGCAGCAGCCTTCCCTCTTGGACTGCCTTGGACGTGTTTGCTTGCCTCCCCTCTTGGGCTGCCATGGACGTGATCAACAGCTTCTCCTCTTGGACTGCTTTGGACGTGATCAACAACTTCTCCTCTTGGACTGCATGGGAAGTGAATAACGTCTGCATGGTCTCCTCCCTTGGTTCACTTGCTCATACATTCACCAAAAGATTAACACATGATGTATGGCAATTAAATGGTTCACGCATTGTGCCAAGCAATAGCACTTCCCTTGACGTAACTTCTTGGATCTCCTTAGCTCTTGCTCTAGTAATGGGACCTTAATATCTTCCATGTGATGGTCCTACATCATCCACAACTTCTTGGAAAGAATTCGACCCCGAATTTTCATCTTGTTCCGAATCTCCTTCATAGGGGCTCAAATCTCCTACGTTAAAAGTGGTACTAACTCCATAATCATCCGGTAAGTCCAACACATATGCATTGTCGTTAATCCGGTGTAAGACTTTGAATGGTCCATGACCCCGTGGTGCTAGCTTGGAATGGCGTTTTGTCGGATACCGCTCTTTCATTAGATGTAGCCAAACTAAGTCGCCGGGCTGGAAAACCATCTTCCGACGTCCTTTGTTATTCTGGGCTGCAGTTTCAACGCCCTTCTTATCAAGTGCAGCCTTGGTCTTAGCATGAAGTTCTTTAATGTAGTCCACCTTTTCCAAAGCATCAAAAGATACTCGATCCTTTCGAGGAATCGGTAATAAGTCCAAAGGAGTTAAAGGGTTAAATCCATAAACACATTTGAAAGGTGATAACGAAGTGGAAGAATGCATGGTGCGATTATAACCAAACTCAATATGTGGTAACATGTCTTCCCATTCTTTTAAGTTATCTTTCAACATGGTTCTAAGGTGGGTCGTTAGGGTCCTATTCGTGACTTCCGTTTGTCCATCAGTTTGGGGATGACTAGAGGGCGAGAATAGTAATCTAGTGCCCATTTTCCCCCAAAGAGTTTTCCAAAAGAAACTCAAAAACTTGACATCCCTATCACTAACAATAGTTTTAGGTATTCCATGCAATCTCACTATTTCCTTAAATAAAAGATTAGCAACATTATATGCATCATCAGTTTTATGACATGGAATAAAATGTGCCATTTTAGAGAATCTATCTACTACCACAAAAATGGAATCTCTTCCTTTCTTAGTCCTAGGTAGTCCAACAATGAAATCCATACTTATATCTTCCCAAGGGCCATTAGGCGTTGGTAAGGGTGTATACAACCCGTGGGGTTGTACCCTAGCTTTCGCCTTAAGACATTCAATGCACCTTTTCAGCATGTGTTCTACATCCCTTAACATATGAGGCCAATAAAATTGAGTTTGCAACATGTGATAAGTTTTGTCCCTCCCAAAATGCCCCATTAAACCTCCTTTATGGGCTTCTTCCACCAATAAGATCCTAAGGGAACATTTACGTATGCAAATCTTATCCACTTTAAACAAGAAACCTTCAAACACAAAATACTTATCATAAGGGCCTTGAGTAGTGCATCTATGAAATATCTTCCCAAATTCAGCATCATCCACATATAATTCTTTAATGTAAGTAAAACCTAACATCCTAGAATCCAAGGTGGTGATTAAGGTGTATCTCCTAGACAATGCATCCGCTACGACATTATCCTTTCCTTTCTTATACTTGATAATGTAAGGAAAGGTTCTGATGAACTCCATCCACCTACCATGCCGCCTATCTAGCTTATCTTGGCTCCTAAAGTGTCTAAATGAATCATGATCAGTTTTTAAAACAAACTCTTGAGGCCAAAGGTAATGTTGCCATGTTTTGAGTACCCTAAACAAGGCATACAATTCTTTGTCATAAGTGTAAGAGTTTAAGCATGCACCCTTCAATTTTTCACTAAAGAAAGCTAGAGGCTTACCTTCTTGCATAAGGACGCCGCCAACACCAATGCCGGATGCGTCGCATTCAACCTCAAAGGGGTTAGTGAAGTCCGGTAGAGCGAGTAGGGGTGCATGGGTGAGGCGTCTCTTGAGCTCTTCAAAGGCTCTTTGCTGCGGTTCATTCCACTCAAAAGGAACATTCTTTTTGGTCAAAGCCGTGAGTGGTGCTGCAATAGTACTAAAATCTCGCACAAATCTTCTATAGAATGTAGCTAGGCCATGGAAACTCCTCACGTCGCCAACCGACCTAGGATTGGGCCATTCATTGATTGCCTTCACCTTGTCCTCATCCACTTGCAAACCATTGGCACTTACTACAAAACCAAGAAAAATCACTCGGTTAGTATAGAAATCAAATTTTTTAATATTAGCATACAAGTATTCTATACGCAATGTAGCAAGCACATCTCTCAAATGATTTTCATGCTCTTTTAAAGTCTTACTATAGATAAGAATGTCATCAAAGTAGACTACAACAAATAAACCAATATAAGGTCTCAAAATATGATTCATTAATCTCATGAAGGTACTAGGAGCGTTAGTTAAGCCAAAAGGCATTACTAGCCACTCATAGAGCCCAAATTTGGTTTTAAAAGTTGTTTTCCATTCATCCCCTTCCCTCATTCTAATTTGATGGTAGCCACTCCTAAGGTCAATCTTAGTGAAAATTGTAGCTCCATGTAACTCATCAAGCATGTCATCTAGACGGGGAATCGGGTGTCTATACTTGATAGTAATGTTATTGATTGCTCTACAATCAATACACATTCTCCAAGTGTTATCCTTCTTGGGTACTAGCAGGACGGGAACGGCACAAGGACTAAGGATTTCCCGAACATACCCCTTTTCTAGCAAGGCTTGAACTTGGTTTTGAATTTCCTGGGCTTCCGTAGGGTTCATCCTATAGGCGGGTCTATTGGGAAGAGTGGCTCCGGGTATTAAATCTATTTGGTGTTCAATGCCCCTAATGGGCGGCAAGCCGGCTGGAATCTCCTCAGGAAAAACGTCCCTAAACTCGTCTAACAGCCCCTGGATAGAACTAGGAAGTGGAATCGTAGAGTCATGAGGCACATTCACTAGAGATTTACATAAACTCATCATTAGCACATCCATAAAAGCATAGTTAGTGACTTATTCATTCCTAGACTCAAGATACCTACTTGCTGGTTGTACTAACAGTGTTTGATGGGTTTTGTTCTCCTTACTCTTAGGCCGTGTGATCTTAGGCTTTGGAGGGGTTCCTTGCTCTACCCTCTTGTTCTCATAGTACTCGGCTATTTGTAAAGGTGTCATAGGTTTAAGTGTTAAAGTTTTACCTTTATACTCAAAGCTATATTTATTATAAAACCCATCATGGACAACTTTCCTATCATATCGCCATGGACGACCAAGCAACAAGTGACAAGCATTCATAGGCACAACATCACATGTAAAAACATCCTCATATGATCCTAATGTTATATTGACCTTAGTGTGCTTATTGACCTAAAGCTCCACACTCATTCATCCAATGTAGTTTATATGGCCTAGGGTGATAAAATGTAAGAAGTTGTAATTTGTTTACCATTTCAGTGCTAGCTATGTTGCAACAACTTCCTCCATCAATTATCACATTACACACTTTTCCTTTAATACTACACCTAGTATGAAACAGATTTTCACGTTGGTTATCCTCCCAAGGTGCTAGTTGGACATGCAAAGTTCTCCTAGCTATCAAAGATTCACCTTGTTCATACTCAATGCAATCATCATTCTCATTTTGTTCATTGTCATCAATTAATGCATTTTCATCATCTAATTCCACATCATCCTCACTCTCATATTCTCCTAGATGATTTAAGATCAAAGTGCGTCTATTAGGACATTCTCTACTCAAGTGTCCTCTACCTTGGCATTTAAAACACACAATGTCCCTAGTTCTAGAGTTAGAGATAGGAGTACTCCCTCGATGATCACTCGAAGGCTCATTCGAGGATCGTGGTGTAGTGGACGGTGTAGAAGACCTTCTTTGCCCTTCTTGGCCTATAGGTGCAGACTTTCTCTCTTCCTTCCGGCCTCCTTGATCCTTGATGTGGTTAGGCAGCCGGCTTCATGTGCTTTCCAAGCGTTGGGCGTTCCATGAGGTGGCTTGTATTCCCGGTTTCGCACCTTTGTCTTCCTTTCCACTTTGATGGCCAAGTGTAGTAATTGCTTCATGGTGCTGTATGGATACATATCAACTTCATTAACCAAATTAGAATTCAGAATTCGAAGATACCTAGCCATAGTGTTTTCTTCATCCTCTAGAACGCTGGCCTTCACCATAGCAACTTGCATATTCGTATAGGCTTCCTCAGCGCTAAGTGAACCTTGTCTCAAATTTTCCAGCCGTTGTCGAAGCTCTCGGGTATAGTGAGGTGGAACGAACCGAGCCCTCATTAGTGCCTTCATATGCTCCCATGTGGTGATTTGAGGATCCAATGTTCGAACTCTTTCTTTGACTACGTGATCCCACCATACCAAAGCATAGCCTTGGAACTCAAGAGCGGCTAACTGAACCTTCCTAGGCTCGCTGAAGTTGTGACACAACCAGATCTGCTCAACTTTAGTTTCCCACTCCGTGTAGACGTCGGGATCACACTTTCCTTCAAAGACGGGAATTTTGATTTTGACTTTGCCGAGTCCGTCTTGCTCTTGATAGGGCCGTGGGTTATCACGTTCTCGTCCTTGCCTTGGCTGCTGGAATGGCCGATTGTAACCTTCCCAAGTGTGGTCCTCGAAAGCAGCTTCATTCCGTCGCTGAAAGTCATCAACAAAGGGTGGCATGTTCGAAGCATTAGGGAGGACATTGCACTTTAAATTACGTTGATCCGGATGATCCGGCTCTCTAGTAACACATAAAGGACCGCCAAACTCATAGTTGGTTCTCAAAGGTGGTGTCCCGGCTGGTGGTGTTCGTGCTTCCATAGACTCCACTCGTTTGGATAGGTTAGCTACGGAATCGGACAATTGTTTCAATAAACTGATCATCTCAGGCGTGACGGTCTCGCTACTCGACTTGCTAGGACTTAGGGACCTGGACATGCTCAAGTAACAAACAAAGAACCGGTTAGGTTAGAAAAGCAAAGATCTCACTTGTGTATCACTCACTCTCTCGTTGGTATTGCCTAGCTGGTGGCTCTAGTTGTAAGGATCCAACACCTTAAGATCACGATTTCCGAACCTTCTTAGCAACCCTTTGGAACTAGAATAGCTGAAATTGATGTTAGTGTCGGAGATGAATCACGACACTCCTAATTGGAGTATTGACCGTTGGGCTCGTGTAGGTATGGTGAATGTGTTTAGAATGACGTTTTGAATTGTTTGAAAGAGTTTACTTGTGCTTGATTAATAAAAAAAGGGCCAGCCGTTTTGGATAGTCTCTTTTTTTTTTTGAAAGATCTCTTAGACTTTGTCAAAGATTTGAAGGAGAGAAGGTAACCGAAACTGATTGCAACGAGAATTGTAGGAGAGCAGGTTACCGAATTGTGTATGCAGTGTTGAGCTGTTCTTGTTTTTGTTTTGTGTTTTCCTCTCCTCAAGATGTTGTCCGGCACTAAGAACCCTTGATTGTTTTTTTTTTTTGATTTTGAACACTTCAAGCACAAGTTAAACCTCAATTGGATAAGCAATAGGTTAACAAAGAAGAAAGGAGTGATCAATTGTACCAACTGAGCTCTGATACCAACTGATACGGTCTTAGTCCGTGATTGAGTCGATCTAGGTACAATGATCTCGAATCCGGCTGAATGAGGCGAATCCATATGCGGAATGGAACGTATGTGGTGAATGGGCGCAGGAAGGTGAGAGAAGAACCAAAGAGAGTCAACGAAGGAACCAAGGCTAAAGAGCCAAAACCCCACTCGTGAATGCCCTAGACCCGTCTCCAATATAACTTTACACTAGCTCCGGCTGGACTGGCACAAAGAGGGACTCGTAAAGGCTCGAAGCACCAATCCAAAGGCGGTTGACACAAACAAGCTCAGCCAAGCAAACAACAACAATGCCAACCAAAAACTCTCTTGTTCTTTGATTGATTTTGTGAATGATTACAATTGTAATTCTACGCAATGAAAAATAACGTAACTATTCAGCAGCTAAAAGAGGCTATATATAGACTCTTTTATCTAGACAAAATTAAAGAAAAGAAAACTAAAACATTAGTGGGAAGGTGGTAATAAGAGAGCTTCCTCTAATGTAGCTAACAACCTAACAAACAACTAATTCAGCATGGAAATAGGCTGACTTATTCAAACAACTCCTTGGAGTGAGCTGGACGTTTTTAAGAGCAAATTGGACTATCCGAATGAGCTGAATTGATCAACAGATCCATGAGTGATTTGGCTGTGTTTTAAGAGCCCAAATGATGATCCGAATGAGCTGACTTGTTACTCTCTTGGGCCTCCTTGAACGTGATCAGCTGGCTGCCCTCTTGGGCTGTTTTGGACGTGAGCAGCATCCTTCCCTCTTGGACTGCCTTGGACGTGTTTGCTTGCCTTCTCCTCTTGGGCTGCCTTGGACGTGATCAACAGCTTCTCCTCTTGGACTGCTTTGGACGTGATCAACAACTTTTCCTCTTGGCCTGCTTTGGATGTGAGCAACAACCTATCCTCTTGGACTGCATGGGAGGTGAATAACGTCTGCATGGTCTCCTCCCTTGGTTCACTTGCTCCTACATTCACCAAAAGATTAACACATGATGTATGGAAATTAAATGGTTCACGCATTGTACCAAGCAATAGCACTTCCCTTGACGTAACTTCTTGGATCTCCTTAGCTCTTGCTCTAGTAATGGGACCTTGATATATTCCATGTGATGGTCCTACATCAAAACGCCAAGCGGAGATGAATGCTATCTTCCTAGCCATGGTTCAAGAAGCTCACCCAAGCTCACCTCCAATGAGTCCAAGGCCCGTCATGATGCTTAGCCACATTGGACCAGCCAAGAAGAAGTTGAATGGAGTATAGGAGAGCTTTACGTGTGCATGTGCATGGCTGGCGTGAGAAGCTAGTTAGAGAGTGTTAAATAAAGCCTAGAATTAGTCTATTTTATGGATTTATTTAAAACACTCTAAATTGTAATTATTGTTTTTATTTCTTTTCTATTTTTAGGAGAAAAGGTCTAGGTTGTATATAAACCTTTCTCTCTTCCTTTTTGTGCAGAATACGTTAAACACATTGCCTAAGTGCCAAATTGAACCCCTTTCAGTTCAGCCTCTTGTCTTGTGAGAATTGTGGTGTTAGATAGCTTTCTCGTTCTTGTGTATGTCAATCTCCTTCGGGTTGGTGCTACAAGTCGAATCGAAGCAACCTCTTCGTGCCTTCGATAATTCTAGATTGATTGTGTGAAGTTGTAAGAAGCGGGGTCGAATCGTCATCGGTTTGGGTTCTTGGATCATCGGATCCAAGGGTTCTATCGTTTGTTCCTTTCGGTTCCTCTTTTCCAGTTCGTTTCCCTTATTACTATGCACGTTTTCCTTTCATAATTGTTGCTGAATTTCGTTTGCTTTTACTCCCGAAAACAGGTTGCTCGTCTAGATCCGTTCTTCGCGGCTAATTCCCGTATCAATTGGTATAAGAGCCAGTTGACGTTCAACCTACAAAAAGAGTCGGTAAATCATTCAAAAAAACCAAAAGTGTCTCGTTTGGCAAAGTAATGGTGAAGATCCCAAGCTTTAAAGGAAAGGTTTGTAATGTTATTATTGATGGATGAAGTTGTTGCAATATTGCTAGCACCGAAATGATATCTAAGTTGCAAATTCTTACATTTTATCACCCTAGGCCATATAAGCTGCATTGGATGAATGAATGTGGTGAGTTAAAGGTTAATAGGCAAGCTAAGATCACATTTATTTTAGGCCATTAATGAAGATACGGTTTTATGTGATGTTGTGCCTATGCAAGCTTGTCATGTGTTGTTAGGCCGCCCTTGGCAATATGATAGGAGAGTTATGCATGATGGTTTTACAAATAGATATTCTTTTGTATTCAATGGTAAAACCGTGACTCGAAGCCTATGACTACCTTGCAGATTGCGGAGGCATTTGAGAAGAAGAAGGCAAGTGAGCAAGAGCAAGGACAAGCTAAGAAGGGGAGCAAGCCGTCGAGCCAAGACCCCTCCCTAGCAACGCCTTCTAACCACCAGCCTAGCACCCTTGTGTCCACGGCCACAAAACAGCCCACAACAGCCTTGTTAGCTTCCAGACTTGAGCTACAAAATGACTACCTACCCTTAGACACCACCTTGATGATATTGTGTAAGGAGCTCACCTTGACGAGTGATGAAGCCAAGGCTAGCTTACCACCTACTATCTCAGCCATCCTTGAGGAATTTAAGGATGTGTTTCCGGAAGAAATACCACATGGCCTTCCACCTTTGAGAGGCATTGAGCACCAAATTGACCTTATCCCCGGCGCAACACTCCCAAATAGACCAGCCTACCGAAAGAACCCAAAGGAGAGTCACGAGATCCAAGTGCAAGTTCAAGACCTCCTAGACAAGGGCTACGTGAGGGAAAGCTTAAGTCCGTGCGCCGTGCCCGTGCTCTTGGTGCCTAAGAAGGATAACACATGGATGATGTGTGTTGATTGTCGAGCTATCAACAACATCACCATCAAGTACCGCCACCCTATTCCCCGCCTAGATGACATGCTTGATGAGCTACATGGCGCCACCACCTTTAGCAAGATAGACCTACGGAGTGGCTACCATCAAATCCGAATGAAGGAGGGGGACGAGTGGAAAACAACCTTCAAAACTAAGTTTGGTTTGTATGAATGGCTTGTTTTGCCATTTGGGTTAACTAATGCTCCTTCTACTTTTATGCGCTTAATGAACTATGTTTTGAGACATTTTATAGGGAAGTTTGTTGTAGTATACTTTGATGATATCTTAATCTATAGCAGGTCCCTAGAGGAGCATGAAGAACATATAAGGGAAGTAGTTCTTACCCTTAGGGCTAAACACTTGTATGCTAATCTTAAGAAATGTAGCTTTTGCACTAATGAGGTTATATTTCCTGGTTTTGTAGTGACTACACAAGGCCTGCAAGTGGATGAGGAGAAGATTAAAGCAATCAAAGATTGGCCCACGCCAACATCCATCAGCCAAGTAAGGAGTTTCCATGGGCTTGCAAGCTTCTATAGGCGCTTTGTGAGAAACTTTAGTACCATTGCCGCGCCCTTGACGGAAATTTGCAAGAAGCATGCGCCATTTGTGTGGGAGGAGGCGCAAGAACGTGCCTTTAGCAAGCTGAAATTGGTCTTAGCCGAGGCGCCATTGCTAGCTCTTCCTGACTTCACTAGGCCCTTTGAAGTGGAGTGTGATGCCTCGGGAATTGACATAGGCAGCATGCTCATGCAAGAAGGTAAGCCTATTGCCTTCTTTAGTGAAAAGCTCAAAGGAGCATGTCTTAATTACTCTACCTATGATAAAGAGTTATATGCTTTGTTTAGAGTGCTTAAGACATGGCAACACTACTTGTGGCCTAGAGAGTTTATTTTGCATTGCGATCATGATTCTTTGAAGCATTTTAGGAGTCAAGATAAACTAGATAGGAGGCATGGTAGGTGGATGGAATTTATTGAGACTTTTCCCTATGTTATCAAGTATAAAAAGGGAAAAGACAATGATGCGGGAGCATCACCACCACCTTCTAATAGTCCTCACAAGGCCATTGGTGAAGGAGCCATCACAAGGACAAGAGCAAAGGAGTTAGCAGAAGAGGTGAAGTACATGTTGATGACGTTTTCGCGTAAGGAGCAAGACACTTCCATGGACACATCTATGAGGATCTTGGTGACGGTTTCATCAAAGGAGGAAGGGTTGAAAGATGTGAGAATGACAACCAAGGAAGTTTGTGATCTCCATGCACACGTTCCATGCATCGTTTATGTGTGTGATCATGCATATTATCACAATCTAATTTGGGCGTGTATAATGCTTATGTTTAAGCATGTTTGAAGTAATTTTCTAGTATTTTAAGACATTTTAAGTTATTTTAGGAGTAGATAGCCTTTTAAAGCAATTTGAGCTTTTAAAGACTTTTAGAAGTTATTTTGCTGCTTTTTAGTTTTTTTTAGTTAAGAAAAGGTTTAAAGACATATATAAACCTTTTCCTAATCGGTTTCTAGGAGATCAGACTATTTGTGAAATTTGTGTTTACGTATTTATAATCAAAAGAGAGCTTTTGGTGAGAATCATTGGTTGCTGAATTTTCCGGCTTAGGTGTCTTGCGTTGTGTCAATCTTCTTTGAGATTGGTGCTTCGAACCTCCATAGGCATCCTCCTTGTGCTCTCAACCTCCATTGTTGAGTTGTGTAAGGTTGTGTAAGGCAGGGTCGTTGGCTGCGTTGTTTGGGTCTTTGATTCCGAAATCAAAGGTTCTTTCAATCAACATCTCTCCGGTTCTATCTTCCTATTCTTCTACCCTCATCTAATTCGTTCCATTTGTTTCTTCTTCATTCCTGCGTCTTTACCATCATTATCTAACGTTAGTTGTATCCATTTGTGTGATTTGAAGCCCCTTTGTCTAGATCGAAAAGAATACGGAATTTCCCCGTATCAGACAATGTAGTGGCGGATGCCCTCTCTAGGAGGCACACATTGTTGACTACATTGGATGCTAAGGTATTAGGCTTTGTTTACATTAAGGAGCTCTATGAATCTGATCTTGATTTTGGTGATACATATAAGCTATGTGTGCAAAAAGGTTCCTTAGATAAATACTATTTGTTTGAGGGATTTTTGTTTCGAATTGATATGGTGTGCGGTGTTCCCTTCGATTGTTGTTAGTAGAGGAAGCCCATAAAGGAGGTTTAATGGGTCATTTTGGGAGGGATAAAACTTATGCTATGCTGCACTCACACTTTTATTGGCCACACATGCTTAGGGATGTTGAAAATGTGCTTAAAAGATGCTTAGAATGCCTTAGAGCTAAATCTAAAGTGAAGCCTCTTGGATTGTACACATCTTTGCCCATCCCAACAACCCCTTGGGAAGACATTAGTATGGACTTTATTATGGGATTGCCTAGGACTAAAATAGGTAGGGACTCGATTGTTGTGGTTGTAGATCATTTCTCAAAAATGGCTCACTTTATTGCTTGTCACAAAACTGATGATGCGGCCAATGTAGCTAATCTATTCTTTCGGGAAGTAGTTAGGTTACATGGAATTCCAAGGATAATAGTAAGTCATAGGGATGTTAAGTTCTTAAGTTATTTTTGGAAGACTCTTTGGGGAAAGCTAGGCACGAAATTGTTATTTTCTACATCAAGCCACCCCCAAACTGATGGGCAAACGGAAGTAACTAATAGGACTTTAACCACACTTTTAAGGGTTGTCATCAAAAAGAATCTTAAGGAATGGGAGGATGTCTTGCCACATGTTGAATTTGCCTATAATAGAGTTGTGCATTCGTCTACTTCCATCTCTCCATTTGAGTGTCTTTATGGTTTTAATCCACTAACCCCTTTTGATCTTACACCGTTGCCTAAGAAGGAGCAAGTGGATTTAAGTGCTAAAACGCAGGTTGAACACATCAAGGAGCTACATAGGAGGACAAGGATTAAGCTTGAGGAGAAATGATGGAGGACCATCACATGGAAGCTATCAAGGTCCCATTACTAGAGCAAGAGCTAAGGAGATCCAAGAAGCTACGTCAAGGGAAGTGCTATTGCTTGGCACAATGCGTGAGCCATTTAATTGCCATACCTCATGTGTTAATCTTTTGATGAATGCAGGAGTAAGCAAGCAAAGGGAGGAGATGTTGCTCACGTACAAAGCAGTCCAAGAGGAGGTTGTTGATCACGTCCAAAGAAGACAAGAGGGGAGGCTGTTGTTCACGTCTAATGCAGCCAAAGAGGAGAAGCTGTTGATTACGTCCAAAGCAGTCCAAGAGAAGGAGCTGTTGATCACGTCCAAAGCAGCCCAAGAGGGGAGGCAAGCAAACACGTCCAAGGCAGTCCAAGAGGGTAGGTTGTTGCTCATGTCCAATGCAGCCCAAGAGGATAGCAAGCTGATCACGTTCCAGGAGGCCCAAGAGAGTAACAAGTCAGCTCATTCGGATCATCATTTGGGCTCTTAAAACACAGCCAAATCACTCATTGATCTGTTGAACAATTCAGCCTATTTTTAAGCTGAATTAGTTGTTTGTTAGGTTGTTAGCTACATTAGAGGAAGCTCTCTTATTACCACCTTCCCACTAATGTTTTAATTTTCTTTTCTTTATTTTGTCTAGATAAAAGAGTCTATATAGATAGCCTCTTTAACTACAGATTAGTTACATTATTTTCCATTGCTTAGAATTACATTTGTAATCATTTCACAAAATCAATCAAAGAACAAGAGAGTTTTTCGTTGGCATTGTTGTTGTTGCTTGGCTGAGCTTGTTTGTGTCAACCGCCTTCGGATTGGTGCTTCGAGCCTTCACGAGTCCCTCTTTGTGCTACTCCAGCCGGAGCTAGTGTAAAGTTGTATTGGAGACGGGTCTAGGGCATTCACGATTGGGGTTTTGGCTCTTCAGCCTTGGTTCCTTCGTTGACTCTCTTTGGTTCTTCTCTCACCCTCCTGCGCCATTCACCATCTTCGTTTCATTCCGCATTCTGAATTCGTTTCATTCATCCGGATTCGAGATCATTGTGCCTAGATCGACTCATTCACGGACAATTCCGTATCAGTTGGTATCAGAGCTCAGTTGGTACAATTGATCACTCCTTTCTTCTTTGTTAACCTATTGCTTATCCAATTGAGGTTTAACTTGTGCTTGAAGTGTTCAAAGGAAAAAGCCAAGGGTTCGTAGTGCCGGACAACATCTTGAGGAGAGGTAAACACAAAGCGAAAACAAAACAAAAAGAGAGCTCAAACGCTGCATACACAATTCGGTAACCTGCTCTCCTACAATTCTCGTTGCAATCAATTTCAGGTTACCTTCTCTCCCTCAAATCTTTGACAAAGTCTAAGAGATCTTTCAAAAAAAAAAAAACACATAGAAAAAACGGCTGGCCCTTATTAATCTACATCAAGCACAAGTAAACTCTTTCAAACACCTCAAAACGTCATTCTAAACACATTCACCGTATCTACACCAACCCAACGGTCAATACTCCAATTAGGGGTGTCTTGATCCATCTCCGACACTAACATTCAGTTTCAGCAGTTCTAGATCCAAAGGGTTGCTAAGAAGGTTCGGAAATCGCGATCTTAAGGTGTTGGATCCTTACAACTCGAGCCACCAGCTAGGTAATACCAACGAGAGTGTGAGCGATACACAAGTGAGACTTTGCTTTTCTAACCTAACCGGTTCTTTGTTTGTTACTTGAGCATGTCCAGGTCCCTAAGTCCCAGCAAGTCGAGTAGCGAGACCGTCACGCCTGAGATGATCAGTCTATTGAAAAAATTGTCGGATTCTGTAGCTAACCTATCCAAACGAGTGGAGTCTATGGAAGCACGAACACCACCAACCGGGACACAACCTTTGAGAACCAACTATGAGTTTGGCGGTCCTTCACGTGTTACTAGAGAGCCGGATCATCCGGATCAAGGTAATTTACATTCCAACAAACCCCCTAATGCTTCTAACATGCCACCCTTTGTTGATAACTTTCAGCCACGGAATGAAGCTACTTTCAAGGACCACACTTGGGAAGGTTACAATCGGCCATTCTAGCAGCCAAGGCAAGGACGAGAACGAGATAACTTTTGGCCCTATCAGGAGCAAGACGGACTCGGAAAAGTCAAAATCAAAATTCCCGTCTTTGAAGGAAAGTGTGATCCCGACGTCTACACAGAGTGGGAAACTAAAGTTGAGCAAATGTGGTTGTGTCACAACTTTAGCGAGCCTAGGAAGGTTCAGCTAGCCGCTCTCGAGTTCCAAGGCTATGCTTTGGTATGGTGGGATCACGTAGTCAAAGAAAGAGTTCGAACATTGGATCCTCAAATCACCACATGGGAGCATATGAAGGCACTAATGAGGGCTAGGTTCGTCCCACCTCACTATACCCGAGAGCTTCGACAACGGCTGGAAAATTTGAGACAAGGCTCTCTTAGCGCTGAGGAAGCTTATACGAATATGCAAGTTGCTATGGTGAAGGCCAACGTTCTAGAAGATGAAGAAAACACTATGGCAAGGTACCTTCGTATTCTGAATTCTAATTTGGCTAATGAGGTTGATATGTATCCATACAGCACCATGGAGAAATTACTACACTTGGCCATCAAGGTGGAAAGGAAGACTAAGGTGCGAAACTGGGAATACAAACAACCCCATGGAACGCCCAACGCTTGGAAAGCACAAGGGAGCCGGCTGCTGCCTAACAACAGCAAGGAGCAAGGAGGCCGGAAGGAAGAGAGAAAATCAGCACCTATGGGCCAAGAAGGGCAAAGAAGGTCTTCTACACCGTCCACTACACCACGATCCTTGAATGAGCCTTCAAGTGATCATACAGGAAGTACTCCTATCTCTAACTCTAGAACTAGGGACATTGTGTGTTTTAAATGCCAAGGTAGAAGTCACATGAGTAGAGAATGTCCTAATAGACGCACTTTGATCATAAATCATCTAGGAGAATATGAGAGTGAGGATGATGTGGAATTAGATGATGAAAATGCCTTGAATGATGACAATGAGAATGATGATTGCATTGAGTATGAACAAGGTGAATTTTTGATAGCTAGGAGAACTTTGCATGTCCAACTAGCACCTTGTGAGGATAAACAACGTGAAAATCTGTTTCATACTAGGTGTAGTATTATTAAAGGCAAAGTGTGTAATGTGATAATTGATGGAGGAAGTTGTTGCAACATAGCTTGCACTGAAATGGTAAACAAATTACAACTTCTTACATTTTATCACCCTAGGCCATATAAACTACATTGGATGAATGAGTGTGGAGAACTTAAGGTCAATAAGCAAGCTAAGGTCAATATAACATTAGGATCATATGAGGATGTTATTACATGTGATGTTGTGCCTATGAATGCTTGTCACTTGCTGCTTGGCCGTCCATGGCAATATGATAGGAAATTTGTTCATGATGGGTTTTCTAACAAATATAGCTTTGAGCATAAAGGTAAAACTTTAACACTTAAACCTATGACACCTTTACAAATAGCCGAGTACTATGAGACCAAGAGGGTAGAGCAAGGAACCCCTCCACAACCTAAGATCACACGGCCTAAGAGTAAAGAGAACCAAACCCATCAAACATTGTTAGTACAACCAACAAGTAGCTATCTTAAGTCTAGGAATGAATATGTCACTAACTATGCTTCTATTGATGCGCTAATGATGAGTTTGTGTAAATCTCTAGTAAATGTGCCTCATGACTCTACGATTCCACTTCCTAGTGCTATTCAGGGGTTGTTAGACGAGTTTAGGGACGTTTTTCCTGAGGAGATTCCAGCCGGCTTGCCGCCCATTAGGGGCATTGAACACCAAATAGATTTAATACCCGGAGCCACTGTTCCCAATAGGCCCGCCTATAGGATGAACCCTACGGAAGCCCAGGAAATTCAGAACCAAGTTCAAGCCTTGCTAGATAAGGGGTATGTTCGGGAAAGCCTTAGTCCTTGTGCCGTTCCCGCCCTTCTAGTACCCAAGAAGGATAATACTTGGAGAATGTGTATTGATTGTAGAGCAATCAATAACATTACTATCAAGTATAGACACCCGATTCCCCGTTTAGATGATATGCTTGGTGAGTTACATGGAGCTACAATTTTCACTAAGATTGACCTTAGGAGTGGCTACCATCAAATTAGAATGAGGGAAGGGGATGAATAGAAAACAACTTTTAAAACCAAATTTGGACTCTATGAGTGGCTAGTAATGCCTTTTGGCTTAACTAACACTCCTAGTACTTTCATGAGATTAATGAATCATATTTTGAGACCTTATATTGGTTTATTTGTTGTAGTCTACTTTGATGACATTCTTATCTATAGTAAGACTTTAAAGGAGCATGAAAATCATTTGAGAGATGTGCTTGGTATATTGCGTATAGAATACTTGTATGCTAATATTCAAAAATGTGATTTCTATACTAACCGAGTGATTTTTCTTGGTTTTGTAGTAAGTGCCAATGGTTTGCAAGTGGATGAGGACAAGGTGAAGGCAATCAATGAATGGCCCGTTCCTAGGTCGGTTGGTGACGCGAGGAGTTTCCATGGCCTAGCTACATTCTATAGAAGGTTTGTGAGAGATTTTAGCACCATTGCAGCACCACTCACGGCTTTGACCAAAAAGAAGGTTCCTTTTGAGTGGAATGAACCGCAGCAAAGAGCCTTTAAAGAGCTCAAGAGACGCCTCACCCATGCACCCTTACTCGCTCTATCGGACTTCACTAAACCCTTTGAGGTTGAATGCGACGCATCCGGTATTGGTATTGGCGGCGTCCTTATGCAAGAAGGTAAGCCTCTAGCTTTCTTTAGTGAAAAATTGAAGGGTGCATGCCTAAACTACTCCACTTATGACAAAGAATTGTATGCCTTGTTTAGAGTACTCAAAACATGGCAACATTACCTTTGGCCTCAAGAGTTTGTTTTGAAAACTGATCATGATTCACTTAGACACTTTAGGAGCCAAGATAAGCTAGATAGGCGGCGTGGTAGGTGGATGGAATTCATCGAAACCTTTCCTTACATTATCAAGTATAAGAAAGGAAAGGATAATGTCGTAGCGGATGCATTGTCTAGGAGATACACCTTAATGACCACTTGGATTCTAGGATGTTAGGTTTTACTTACATTAAAGAATTATATCTGGATGATGCTGAATTTGGGAATATATTTCATAGATGCACTACTCAAGGCCCTTATGATAAGTACTTTGTGTTTGAAGGTTTCTTGTTTAAACTGGATAAGATTTGAATACCTAGATGTTCCCTTAGGATCCTATTAGTGGAAGAAGCCCATAAAGGAGGTTTAATGGGGCATTTTGGAAGGGACAAAACTTATCACATGTTGCAAACTCACTTTTATTGGCCTCATATGTTAAGGGATGTAGAACACATGCTGAAAAGGTGCATTGAATGTCTTAAGGCCAAAGCTAGGGTACAACCCCATGGGCTGTATACACCCTTACCAACGCCTAATAGCCCTTGGAAGGACATAAGTATGGATTTCATTGTTGGACTACCTAGGACTAAGAAAGGAAGAGATTTCATTTTTGTGTTACTAGATAGATTCTCTAAAATGGCACATTTTATTGCATGTCATAAAACTGATGATGCATATAATGTTGCTAATCTTTTCTTTAAAGAAATAGTTAGATTGCATGGAATACCTAAAACTATTGTTAGTGATAGGGAGGTCAAGTTTTTGAGTTTCTTTTGGAAGACACTTTGGGGAAAAATGGGTACTAGATTACTATTCTCGACCTCTAGTCATCCCCAAACAGATGGGCAAACGGAAGTCACCAATAGGACCCTAAAGACCCTCCTTAGAACCATGTTTAAAGATAACTTAAAAGAATGGGAAGACATGTTACCACATATTGAGTTTGCTTATAATCGCACCATGCATTCTTCCACTTCGTTATCACCTTTCAAATGTGTTTATGGATTTAACCCTTTAACTCCTTTGGACTTATTACCGATTCCTCGAAAGGATCGAGTAGCTTTTGATGCTTTGGAACAAGTGGACTATATTAAGGAACTTCATGCTAAGACCAAAGCTGCACGTGATAAGAAGGGCGTTGAAACTACAGCTAGGAACAACAAAGGACGTCGGAAGTTGGTTTTCCAGCCCGGCGACTTAGTTTGGCTACATCTAAGGAAAGAGCGGTTTCCGACAAAATGCCATTCCAAGCTAGCACCACGGGGTGATGGACCATTCAAAGTCTTACACCGGATTAACGACAATGCTTATGTGTTGGACTTACCGGAAGAGTATGGATTTAGTACCACTTTTAATGTAGGTGATTTGAGCCCCTATGAAGGAGATTCGGAACAAGATGAAAATTCGGGGTCGAATTCTTTCCAAGAAGGAGTGGATGATGTAGGACCATCACATGGAAGCTATCAAGGTCCCATTACTAGAGCAAGAGCTAGGGAGATCCAAGAAGCTACGTCAAGGGAAGTGCTATTGCTTGGCACAATGCGTGAACCATTTAATTGCCATACCTCATGTGTTAATCTTTTGATGAATGCAGGAGTAAGCAAGCAAAGGGAGGAGATGTTGCTAACGTACAAAGCAGTCCAAGAGGAGGCTGTTGATCACGTCCAAAGAAGCCAAGAGGTGAGGCTGTTGTTCACGTCTAATGCAGCCCAAGAGGAGAAGTTGTTGATTACGTCCAAAGCAGTCCAAGAGAAGGAATTGTTGATCACGTCCAAAGCAGCCCAAGAGGGAAGGCAAGCAAACACGTCCAAGGCAGTCCAAGAGGGTAGGTTGTTTGCTCATGTCCAATGCAGCCCAAGAGGATAGCAAGCTGATCACGTTCCAGAAGGCCCAAGAGAGTAACAAGTCAGCTCATTCGGATCATCATTTGGGCTCTTAAAACACAGCCAAATCACTCATGGATCTGTTGAACAATTCAGCCCATTCGGATAGCCCAATCTGCTCTTAAAAAACGTCCAACACACTCAGCACACTCCTAGGATTAGTTTGAATAAGTCAGCCTATTTTTAAGCTGAATTAGTTGTTTGTTAGGTTGTTAGCTACATTAGAGGAAGCTCTCTTATTACCACCTTCCCACTAATGTTTTAATTTTCTTTTCTTTATTTTGTCTAGATAAAAGAGTCTATATAGATAACCTCTTTAGCTGCAGATTAGTTACGTTATTTTCCATTGCTTAGAATTACATTTGTAATCATTTCACAAAATCAATCAAAGAACAAGAGAGTTTTTTGTTGGCATTGCTGTTGTTGCTTGGCTGAGCTTGTTTGTGTCAACCGCCTTCGGATTGGTGCTTCGAACCTTCACGAGTCCCTCTTTGTGCTAGTCCAGCCGGAGCTAGTGTAAAGTTGTATTGGAGACGGGTCTAAGGCATTCACGATTGGGGTTTTGGCTCTTCAGCCTTGGTTCCTTCGTTGACTCTCTTTGGTTCTTCTCTCACCCTCCTGCGCCATTCACCATCTTCGTTTCATTCCGCATTCTGAATTCGTTTCATTCAGCCGGATTCGAGATCATTGTGCCTAGATTGACTCATTCACGGACAATTCCGTATCAAGAAAGGCAAATACAACGCAGCCAAGGCAAACTAAGGAAGGAGGAAGGTTACATTTGAGGCCGGTGACCTTGTATGGCTACAATTGAGGAAGGAGAGGTTTCAACAACTTCGGAAGTCCAAGCTCTCTCCAAGAGGAAACGGACCTTTCAAGGTGTTACACAAGGCTGGTGACAATGCCTATGTGCTAGACATGCTGGACGACTATGCTTGTGATCCCACGTTCAATGTGAGGGATCTAAGCCCTTTTCCACCCCTTAGTGATGATCAACGAAATTCGAGGTCGAATTCTTTTAAAGAAGGGGAGAATGATGAAGGGTCATCAAAGCTAGCTCCATCTTCAACACCACAAGGAGCCCTAACACGAGCTCAAGCCAAACACCAAGCGGAGAGGGATGCTATCTTCCTAGCCATGGTTCAAGAAGCTCATCCAAGAAGAAGTTGAATGGAGTTGAATGGAGCATAAGTTGAAGGCTCACGTGTGCATGTGCATGGATGAAGGCTGGCGTAAAGGTTGGCATGAGAAGCTAGTTAGAGAGTGTTAAATAAAGCCTAGAATTAGTCTATTTTATGGATTTATTTAAAACACTCTAAATTGTAATTATTGTTTTTATTTCTTTTCTATTTTTAGGAGAGAAGGTCTAGGTTGTATATAAATCTTTCTCTCTTCTTTTTATAGGCAGATTACGTTAAACACATTGCCTAAGTGCCAAAATCGAACCCTTTTGAGTTCAGCCTATTGTCTTGTGAGAATTGTGGTGTTAGCATAGCTTTCTCGTTCTTGTGTGTGTCAATGTCCTTCGGGTTGGTGCTACAAGTCGAATCGAAGCAACCTCTTTGTGCCTTCGATAACTCTAGATCGATTGTGTGAAGTTGTAAGAAGCGGGGTCGAATCGTCATCGGTTTGGTTCTTGGATAATCGAATCCAAGGGTTCTATCGTTTTGTTCCTTTCGGTTCTTCCTTCCTATTTTCGTTCCCCCCTCTTTGTTTTGCACATTTCATTCATTCTTCTTTGCTGAATTTCGTTTGTTTCTATTCCCGAAAACAGGTTGCTCATCTAGATCCGTTCTTCGCGGCTAATCCCCGTATCACTCGGTTTCGGGCGTCGCCGGGGTAATTCATTTGGGTATAATCGGGTTACGGTCACTTTCGGGTTTGAGTTATTTTTGGTTTCGGGTTCAATCGGTTAACATCGGGTCGGTCTCATATGCATATTTGTTTTCCTTTTAACGGGTGTCGTTCGGGTTCGGGTCGGGCGGATTTGGCAGGTTTGACGGGTCAGGTCAGATTTTGACAACTCTACTCGCATCCCTTGAGCACACACTACAAAGCCAAGAAATATAACTTCATTTATGTAGAAATTGATAACGTGATTTATGACGTTAGTTTAGGCACTTAATTAGATAGTTTTTCCCTTTATTCATGCACGGTTTGACATTGGTTCATGACGTTTCGCTCAATTCATGCATATTTCTAGAAAAGACGTCTACACGACCTTTTATCGGTTTTGTAGGTAATTCGGGGATCTATTGGACATTAATCGATACATTCGAGGGTCAAGCCTCATGGTGGTACACATCCAAAGACTTGAAGGAGCATAATTGGAGCAACAAAGGACACAAAGACCACTATTGGTGCAAGCAATGGAGCAACTCATGGCTATACAATCATAGCATGCCTTTGTTGAAGAAAATCGGACCAACTACCAGGAAAATCGGCCGATTTATTTGACTGGGTCGATTTTCCTGCCTTTGACAACTTAATCCACGTGTCCCACGATCTCTTGATCCGGCCTTGCTCTTGGCGGAAAATATAAGTACCCCTGCAAGTTGTTGCTGAGCATCTCTCCTCTCCCACATTCTCATTGACAGCTCATTCATTGGAGGAGGATTGGAAGGAGAAGAAAAACTCTCAAGGATTGAAGGAAAAGAAGAACACCATTCTAAGAGTGATAGTGAGGTTTTGAGTGATTTTGAGTGATTTTTGGAGTCTTGGATTGGAGAACTATTGCAAGGATTGTTAGGAACGTTTTGGATCTTCATTTGAGAGTTTGTAAGTCTTGCTAAAACTTAGATTTAGCTGAGATTTATTGATTTTACTTGCTTATCTTTCATCATCCATCTATGAAAACCATGTCTACTTGTGTGATGATTTTGGATCTTGTTATGCATATTATTGGCTAGTTTATTGTGATTCTGGTGTGATCGATTGATGGTTATGGCTTGGGTGATGATAGGATGGACTAATATGTTAGTTTAGGATGATTTGATTTCACAAAACCTTAACCAGAGAGAAAAATCGGGCTGTTCATCATGCCAGATCGGCCGATTTATATTAGATCCACCCGATTTTCTTCTTTGTTGATCTTTAATTGATGAATCTGTTTGTTAGGGTGTTAGGTTGTTGAAATCCTAGGATTTATTAAGCTTAATCTAGCTTAGGATCACCTAATGCTATCAACCTAAGTGAGGGAAGAGATCTACCCGATGATTTCCGATCTTAGATACCCAAGATGATGAACTCTAGGTAGTAGTGAGGCTCATAAGCCGCTATTGGATCGAGTGTGCTAGGATTATTGCTTGAGACTTCCCTATTCCGAGACTTACCAGGTAAGGAGAGGGTTGCCCCTTAAGTAGTATCCGGTTTGTGTAGAATTCCCTACTTTAACCCCTTGAGACCTACCCGGTAATAGGAGTTTGATGCGGGACTAGTGAAGTGAGAGACCTACCCGGTAATTGCTTCCATTAGTGAAACACTCTTTCCCAACACCGCAATTTATCCTTAGAATCCTAATAATCCTTTAAACCTTGAGTCCAATGCCATAACCGGAAATCTTGACCTCTAGAATCCACTTTTCTCTCTTGATCATATACTTTGTGTTTTGTGTTACATGTTTGTTTGCTAGCTGAGTCGTTAGTTTGTTTTATTGTCTTGCTTGATTTGTGATCCTTGCTTGGTAACCACAAAAACCAACCAAAAATATCATCATTTTCATTTCTTTGTTCCTTGACCCTTTCTTGGATTAGATCCACACTATCTATGAACATTGTTTGACTCGATTTCACCTTAGTCTTTGTGTTCGACCTCGGAATACTATCCCTACTACAAACGTCCCGTACACTGCGGGTTCGCTAGGAGTTAGGATAAATATAACGAGTTTATAAATTGTAAAACTTTTGCACATCTATTCCAAGAAGTGAACAAGTTTTTGGCGTCGTTGCCGGGGACTAGGTCTAGAACGAGTCTATTTGTGATTGTTTATAGTGTAGATCTTTCTTGTCGCTTTTGATCTCTCTTTGGTTTGTGTCTTTGCTTTTCAGGACATCTCTTACTCTTTAGGTGTATGCAAAGATCTCGCGGCAAGGATTTAGCTCCATTCGTTCCCGAACCGGAGAAAACCCTTAGATCTAGATCCAAGAGCATTTAAAAGGGAAAAGAGATGGCCGGAAGAGATCTCCAAGCTGAATTGGATGAGGCTTTAGAGAAAATAAGGCTAAGAGATGAGCACTTGGAGGAAGAAAGGAGACTTGCCAATGAGAGGCAAGAAGCAACTAGGAGGGAGATTGATGAGATTAGGCAAGCCCTTGTACAAGGAGAGCTTAATCGTCAACAACCTCCACCTCCTCCACCACCACAACCGCAGCCGGCGGCAAATGTTAGGGTTGTGCCCATTGCTATTGAAGAGCCACAAACTTTAGGGAGACGTATGGATCCGGCACAAAGAGCACACCGTCTGGGTGTGAACTTAGGAGATCCCGCAACCCACAATTACGAGCTCCGCCCTCAAGTTCTACAAATGATCCGGCATAATCAATTTGGAGGGATGGAAGGAGAGCCTCCTCATCAACACTTGATGAACTATGAGATTTTGATGGAGACTCTTAGACTGCCTAGATTGGAGAGCAACAACCATAAGCTTAGGGCTTTCTCCTTCTCTCTTAAGGACAAAGTCTTAGCTTGGTATCAATCTATTCCACAAGGGCGAGTTAGTACTTGGGAGGAGATGACAACCGAGTTTTTGACTAAGTTCTTCCCACCTTCCAAGACTACCGAATTAAGAGGGAAGATCAATTCCTTCGTGATGAAGGATAGAGAGAGTTTGTTCAAGTCTTGGGAGAGGTTCAAAGATCTTCTCCTAGATTGTCCACACCATGGCATACCAAAAATTGAGCTATTGGAGATCTACTTCAAGGGACTTGATGAAGATAGCCAATTCAAGCTCCAATCTCTTTCCGGTGGGACTTTCATAGAGAAGAATGTAGATGATGCTTGGGAGTTTGTGGAGAAACAAGCTCTAGTGATTGAGAAATACTCCCATAGGAAGAGTGAAGGGAGAAAGGCGGGAGCATATGAGGTGAGTGAAATCACCATGAGCAATTTCAAGCTTGACGCCATCAACAACGAGCTAAAGTCTTTGAGGGAGTTGTGTGCTACAACTTTGAAGAACCAAGCAACCCCTCAAGTGCAAGTGCAAGCAAACTTGTCTTCCAAGGAGGAGGATGTGAATTACATGGGAAGGGGCAATTACAACAACTATCAAGGCCCAAGGAACATCAACAACAACCGGCAATTCAACAATTACCGGCCTAACCACAACCATCCCGGCTTTTCCTATTCTAACCCGGATGGAGCCTTGAACCCTCCCGCTTCCACAAGCACAACTCCACCATCAAAAGCTTCACAAGAACCTCCACCCGGATTTACTCAACCTCCAAAGGATAGAACCGAAATGATGTTTGAACAATTGCTTTGAAGGTTGAGTGGCCTTGAGAGCACGGTGACTTCAATTTCTAAAGCTCAAAAGGTGTTGGAAGCACAAGTGTTCCAAAAAGCGGGTGAAGCACATAGAGATCCGGGGAAGCTTCCCGAAGAACCAAAGACAACCCAAGAGGCCAAGTGTTGGCTATTACAACAAGGAGTGAGTTGAGTATGAAGGATCCTTTGCCCAAGGAGAATGCTAAGGGAAAGCAAGTAGTGGTAGAAGAAGAGAAATTGCAAGAAAATGGAGGCAAGAGCAAGGATGTCGAGCCAACATATGTGACACCGCCTCCATACAAACCACTACTACCGTTCCCTCAATCACGAGCAAGAGCTCGCTTGGACAATCACTTTGGTAAATTCCTTGAACTTATGTCTAAATTGCATATTAATATTCCGTTCATGGATGTTATCTTAGGTATGCCGGCATATGGCAAGTTTTTGAAGGAAATACTCTCCAACAAGAGGAAGTTGGAGGAGTATGGGGAGATAAGAATGACAAAGAGATCCTCGGAGTTGATTCAAACGATGAAGGAGGAGATGCCTCCTAAGCTAAAGGATCCGGGATCCTTTTGTGTGCCAATCGGAGTAGGAGAAGTGAAGTATGACGCCCTATGTGATCTTGGGGCAAGTGTAAGCATCATTCCGCTTGCACTTTGCAACAAGGTTGGGCTAGGAGAGCCGGTCAAGATGACCCTTTACATGGCGGACCGCTCAATCACTCATCCGGTTGGAATCTTGGAAGACATTCCGGTGCAACTAGGGAAGTTCTATGTGCCCATAGACTTCGTTGTTTTGGACATCCCGGCGGACTATCCGGTTCCTATCATCTTGGGGAGACCTTTCCTAGCTACTTCCGGTTGTCTAGTAGATTGCAAGAATGGGACCCTCTCCTTCAACATTGGAGAAGAGAACATCAAGTTCAAGCTGTCCACAATGATGAAATGGCCAACCCTTGATGAAGATGTATTCAACATAGTTGAAGAAGAGGAGTCTAGAGAGGTTGTGAGCTCAATCTTGCTCAAGGATCCACTTGAGAAGGTTCTTAGCTCAAGCTTGATGGAGGAAGGAGTTGAGGAGAGTAGCAATGAAGTAATCAAGGCCTTGAATGCATTGGACGAGCTACCAAGTGTTGGATTTGAAGTGCTAGAAAAAGAGAGAAGTAGGCAGAAAAATCGGAGTGTAAGGACCAAATCGGCCGATTTTTGGCCTTGTGGTGAAGTTTCGTCCAGTTCTGCAAAAACAGAAACTCAGATCGACCTACCCTCAGGAAAATCGGCCGATTTTTCTGACTGGGCCGATTTTCCTGAGTCTTTTCAGCATCAACCACTTGATTGTGAGCAATCATCAAGGGACTTCAATGAGGCTTCCATGGCTTTGCAATCATCTCAATCTACATTGTATGGATCGTCTCCAACCGAAAAAGGTCATCCTCAACTTGATCTTAAACCTCTTCCTTCTCATTTAAAGTATGCTTTCCTTGGTTCAAATTCTACTTATCAAGTGATTGTGAATGCATCTTTGAATGATGATGAACTTAATAGATTGTTGAATGAATTGAAACTGCATAGAAAGGCAATAGGATACACCATTGATGATCTTGTTGGCATTAAGCCCTCTTTGTACATGCATAAGATAATGATGGAAGATAACCATAAACCCTCTATTGAACATCAAAGAAGATTGAATCCTATAATGAAAGAGGTAGTTAAGAAGGAGATCATAAAGTTGCTAGATGCGGGAATAATCTACCCTATTTCGGATAGTAAGTGGGTTAGTCCCGTTCATGTAGTTTCTAAGAAGGGTGGGATGACCGTAGTGACCAATGAGAACAATGAACTAATCTCGACTAGGACGGTTACGGGGTGGAGGATGTGTATTGACTATAGGAAGCTTAACATGGCCTCTAGGAAAGATCACTTCCCTCTCCCTTTCATTGACCAAATGCTAGAGAGGTTAGCTCAACATTCTCATTTTTGCTATTTAGATGGCTATAGTGGATTCTTCCAAATCCCTATCCACCCCGATGACCAAGAAAAAACCACATTTACATGTCCATGGGGTACCTTTGCATATAGGAGAATGCCATTTGGGTTGTGTAATGCACCCGCCACCTTCCAAAGGTGTATGATGGCTATCTTTTCGGAATACATTGAAAATATCATGGAAGTGTTTATGGATGATTTTTCTGTTTACGGTTCTTCCTTTGATAATTGCTTGGCTAACTTGTCATTAGTATTGAAAAGATGTGAGGAGACAAATCTTGTCTTGAATTGGGAAAAATGCCACTTCATGGTAAGTGAAGGTATTGTGTTAGGACACTTGGTGTCTAACCGTGACATTAAGGTTGATAGGGCCAAGATTGAAACGATAGAGAAGTTGCCACCACCTACCTCGGTGAGGGGGTAAGGAGTTTCCTAGGGCATGCTGGTTTTTACTGGAGGTTTATTCAAGACTTCTCTAAAATTTCTAAGCCTCTCACTAACCTACTAATGAAGGATGTTGAATTTGTTTTCTCCAAAGATTGCCTTGAGGCTTTTTGTAGGTTGAAGAACGAGTTGATCTCCGCACCTATCATGCAACCTCCGGATTGGAGCCCACAATTTGAGATCATGTGTGATGCGAGCGATGTAGCCGTTGGGGCTGTTTTGGGGCAAAGGAAAGATGGGCGCACTCATGCCATTTATTATGCTAGCAAGACGCTAGATGATTGTTACGCTAGAAAATAGCACAAAAAGCTTTACATTTATAAACTCGAACTAAATCCTAAACTACCTAGCGAAACCCGCAGTGTACGGGTCGTTTGTAGTAGGGATAGTATTCCGAGGTCGAACTCAAGGACTGAGGTGAAACTAAGTCATTCAATGATCAAAGATAGTGTGAATCTAGACTAAGATAAGATGAGGAATAATGAAAATGGAAAACACAATGTTTTTGGAGGGTTTTGGGTGATCAAACAAAGATCACAAATATGTGAACACAATCAAGCAACACAAACACACACTAACACAAAAGATAGGAGAATGGAAGTAACAAAGCGGATTCTAGAGATTGGAAGTCCGGTTATGGCATAGACTCAAGCTATCTATTCATTCCTCGGATTAACTATGATAAGTTGGGATTAAGCGTTTCTAGATTGGGATCAATTACTGGGTAAGTCTCATGATCCACTAGTTCATTCCTAAGGTCTCATCACCGGGTAAGTCTTTAAGAACCTAAGGATAGGAATTCTATACAAACCGGATTGTTACCTAGGGGTCTAACCTATCCTTACCGGGTAAGTCTCGGAAAGGGAAGTCCTAAACAACTATCCTCGCACACTTAGTCCAATGGCGGCTTGTGAGGCTCAACACTACCTAGGGTTTGTCATCTTCTGAATCTAAGAGTAAGAATCACCGGGTAAGTCTCTTCTAAACACTTAGTTGCTAACACTAGGTCTCCCTAGGATAGAATTAGCTCAACAAACACTAGGATTTCAAGAACAAGAGTCATCCAAGGGTAAAATCTAAGTTCATCCTATCATGGTCCTAGCCATAACCCTTCTTTCCTTACCCTAGAATCGCAATCTATCTAGCCAACAACATTCATTTCATGATCAATCTCCACAAATAAAGCATGCTTGCAAGTCATGGTCAATTGATGAAGAACAATCCAAAGAAAAGACATTAAAAGCATAGAATAGAAATTACCAAATCCTTACAAGGCTCCAAGAGCTAATCGCAGTTGTCAACAATGAACTTCTCTCTCAAATCCACTCTAATCTCACTCTAAAACGAGAATCTACACTAATCTCTTCCAAGAACACCCCTAATGGGTGCTTGGAAGAGAGGCAACAATGGAGAAGTGTTTTGGGGAAGAAGATAGGTCAAAAAAGAGGAGAAGGATCAATGGGAGAGAGCCAGCAACAGCTTTGAAGGACCACTTATATTCTCCACCAAGAGCAAGGCCGGACAAGAGATCGTGGGACACGTGGCTTAAGTTGTCAAAGGCCCAAAAATCGACCCAGTAGGAAAAATCGGCCGATTTTCCTGGGTGTAGGTCGATTTTCTTCAACAGAAGCATGTTATGATCGTCTAGCCATGAGTTGCTCCATTGCTTGCACCAATAGTGGTCTTTGTGTCCTTTGTTGCTCCAAATATGCTCCTCCAAGGCTTTGGATGTGTACCATCATGAGGCTTGGCCCTCAAATGTATCGATTAACGTCCAATAGATCCCCGAATTACCTACAAAACCGATAAAAGGTAGTGTAGACGTCTTTTCTAGAAATGTGCATGAATTGAGCGAAGACGTCATGAACCAATGCCAAAACGTGCATGAATGAGTGAGAAATCTATCTAAATGATTACCTAATCCTAAGTCATAAATCTTGTTATCAAAAATACCCCATACTTAAGGTTTGCTTGTCCCCGAGCAAATTCCCAACTATAGACTAAGAGATGACATGATTTATGTATGTAGAAAAATGGCAAAATCTTTTTGGGTTTATGCTTCTAATATTGGATCACCTTCATAGTCACGTTTCATGGCAATGGACAAGCAATTATGTATCAAATAAATGAAAGCATGGAAAGACAATTACACTTAACTTGATAGCATGCAATGAAATGTAAAGATGAAGAAGTCAAGATGATCATGAGCATATCCAATCTAAATCACTTAGTCTTACACACATGCAAGTAGGTTATAAGGACTTGTAAAATAGAAGGCCAAGAAACGTTGTGATTAGGTGGGAATTTTCTAGGCTATGTGATGCTAATCCGGGAAAGGAACTAAACAACCACAACTTCAAATTTTCTTATCAACTTCCCTCAAGTGTATATTTTTCTTCATTTTCTTTTCTTTCTTTTATTGTTGAGACAATGGCATTGGTGTACAAAAGCCGAAACCTTGGTGATTAGCCATTCTCGGGCTTTTTCTATTTTTCGAGATGCATCCACACCGGGCACAGATACCAAAGCTCGTTAGGACTATCGGTTTATTTGACTTTGGCAAGGCACCAACACCCGATTATGTGAAGTGTACCGAGTTACTTGTCATTTAAACCAACGTCCCCAAACCTATATTTTTGTTTACACTTTCACAACAATTTCAGCATTTCATTCACATCATTCTTTCATCAACAACTTAACCCCACACTTGCTTTTCACACACATCAACACACTATCATGCTCCTATTCCCGGATGGGTCAAAAGAGGTCAAATTTTTCATCAATTGAGGTGCTCAAACAACATGATCAAGATGAGAAGTAGAGAAAGATGAGTTGCCTCATTTATTCCTAAATGATGTGCAAGAACTAGCATACAATTTCGACTTTCAATACTCAATTCAATAAAGGCAAGCATTCATGATCACAAATCATTCATGGGATTCAAGATAAGTACTTCAAGTCCACATATGCTATCATCAATTTGACACATAAGGCCATCCATAGCCAATTCACAAGACAATTTTTATCATAAGGGTCATTCCCAAGCTTTAGAAGCACTAAAAAGTTTTTTTTTAATGGGATTAAAGAAGCGCTTAATGGGTTGCCTCCCATTAAGCGCTTCTTTAAGGTCATTAGCTTGACCAAACTCCAAGGATGTGTCAATCCACCTCGAATACCATGGTTTGCTTGAGGAGTCCAAGCAACCATCGCTTTCCGGCATCCATGATGACAAGCAAGGGCCACTTGATGCCCAAATAAGCTTTAAGTTCTCTCTTCACCGGTGAGTAGTAGACTCCTTCATCACCGCTCCTTTGATGATAGTATGGAGTTGCAACCATAGGTGCCACCCCATACTTAGACAATTGGTACTCCGCGGTCATACCGGTGAGATGCTTGTCATCCTCATCCTCTATGATCCAAAGAAGGCCTGTTCTTGGAAAGAATTCTTCATTGAGGTGCTCCATAACCATCATGGATCCATCATGCTTGCCTCCATCATTTAACATGGGAAACTCCTTAGGAAAGGGGCTCCAATCTTCGTGTATACTCCGGGCAAGCAAGGAGGGATTGGAAGGAGTTGAGGTTAGCTTAGGGCTCTCCCTCGTGAGCTCTTCAAGTGTGGTTCCGAGGTTGATGGCAAGGATGACCGGGGGTGAGAATACTTCATTGCACTCCTCCAAAGATGAAGGAGGTGGTGGTAAGCCTTGAAGGATGGTAGGATCTCCTAGCATAAGAGCATGCCTAATCTCCTCAATCTCCCTCCTCATTTGTTCTTCTCTCTCGACATTCAATCTTCTTGCATCCTTCAGGGCCAAATCCCTTAGCCACAATTGCTCCCTAGCTTCATTCAACTCTTCCTCAAGGTCTCTATTGGTTATGGTTGAATCGGGTAATTCTTGGATCTCCTCATGGTGAACCTCCTCTTGTTGAAATACTTCCGCTTCAAGCACCACGTGTGCACTCAAAATAGAAGAAAGGTTGCTTTCTAGATTATCCATCTTCCTCAACATTTCTTCTAGCATTGACTCCAATAGATCATTATGAGGTTGATGGTGAGGTTCCACATAAGGCAATGTAGTCATGTGAGCTTGATTATGGGACTCATGATAAGCATTAAACTCCTCCCAATACTCAAACTCATCATGGAGAGGTCCTAGATCTTGGCTTTCCATCCACTCCTCATACTCCATGTCGTCAAGGTCGTCTTGGAGGTACAATCCGTCCATGGCAAACATGAAAAGGCAAAGACAAAAACAACACAAGATCAAAAGTAACAAGAAAGATAAACACTAAAAGCAATCAAAATCAAATGACTCAATCTAGACCTAGTCCCCGGCAACGGCGCCAAAAACTTGTTACGCTAGGAAAGAGCACAAAAAGCTTTACATTTATAAACTCGAACTAAATCCTAAACTACCTAGCGAAACCCGCAGTGTACGGGTCGTTTGTAGTAGGGATAGTATTCCGAGGTCGAACTCAAGGACTGAGGTGAAACTAAGTCATTCAATGATCAAAGATAGTGTGAATCTAGACTAAGATAAGATGAGGAATAAAGAAAATGGAAAACACAATGTTTTTGGAGGGTTTTGGGTGATGAAACAAAGATCACAAATATGTGAACACAATCAAGCAACACAAACACACACTAACACAAAAGATAGGAGAATGGAAGTAACAAAGCGGATTCTAGAGATTGGAAGTCCGGTTATGGCATAGACTCAAGCTATCTATTCATTCCTCGGATTAACTATGATATGTTGGGATTAAGCGTTTCTAGATTGGGATCAATTACCGGGTAAGTCTCATGATCCACTAGTCCATTCCTAAGGTCTCATCACCGGGTAAGTCTCTAAGAACCTAAGGATAGGAATTCTACACAAACCGGATTGTTACCTAGGGGTCTAACCTATCCTTACCGGGTAAGTCTTGGAAAGGGAAGTCCTAAACAACTATCCTAGCACACTTAGTCCAATGGCGGCTTGTGAGGCTCACCACTACCTAGGGTTTGTCATCTTTTGAATCTAAGAGTAAGAATCACCGGGTAAGTCTCTTCTAAACACTTAGTTGCTAACACTAGGTCTCCCTAGGATAGAATTAGCTCAACAAACACTAGGATTTCAAGAACAAGAGTCATCCAAAGGTAAAAATCTAAGTTCATCCTATCATGGTCCTAGCCATAACCCTTCTTTCCTTACCCTAGAATCGCAATCTATCTAGCCAACAACATTCATTTCAAGATCAATCTCCACAAATAAAGCATGCTTGCAAGTCATGGTCAATTGATGAAGAACAATCCAAAGAAAAGACATTAAAAGCATAGAATAGAAATTACCAAATCCTTACAAGGCTCCAAGAGCTAATCCCAGTTGTCAACAATGAACTTCTCTCTCAAATCCACTCTAATCTCACTCTAAAACGAGAATCTACACTAATCTCTTCCAAGAACACCCATAGTGGGTGCTTGGGAGAGAGGCAACAATGGAGAAATGTTTTGGGGGAGAAGATAGGTCAAAAGAGAGGAGAAGGATCAATGGGAGAGAGTCAGCAACAACTTTGAAGGACCACTTATATTGTCCACCAAGAGCAAGGCCAGACAAGAGATCGTGGGACACGTGGCGTAAGCTGTCAAAGGCCCAAAAATCGACCCAGTAGGAAAAATCGGCCGATTTTCCTGGGTGTAGGTCGATTTTCTTCAACAGAAGCATGCTATGATCGTCTAGCCATGAGTTGCTCCATTGCTTGCACCAATAGTGGTCTTTGTGTCCTTTGTTGCTCCAATTATGCTCGTCCAAGGCTTTGGATGTGTACCATCATGAGGCTTGGCCCTCAAATGTATCGATTAACGTCCAATAGATCCCCGAATTACCTACAAAACCGATAAAAGGTAGTGTAGACGTCTTTTCTAGAAATGTGCATGAATTGAGCGAAGACGTCATGAACCAATGCCAAAACGTGCATGAATGAGTGAGAAATCTATCTAAATGATTACCTAATCCTAAGTCATAAATCTTGTTATCAAAAATACCCCATACTTAAGGTTTGCTCGTCCCCGAGAAAATTCCCAACTATAGACTAAGAGATGACATGATTTATGTATGCAGAAAAATGGCAAAATCTTTTTGGGTTTGTGCTTCTAATATTGGATCACCTTCATAGTCATGTTTCATGGCAGTGGACAAGCAATTATGTATCAAATAAATGAAAGCATGGAAAGACAATTACACTTAACTTGATAGCATGCAATGAAATGTAAAGATGAAGAAGTCAAGATGATCATGAGCATATCCAATCTAAATCACTTAGTCTTACACACATGCAAGTAGGTTATAAGGACTTGTAAAATAGAAGGCCAAGAAACGTTGTGATTAGGTGGGAATTTTCTAGGCTATGTGATGCTAATCCGGGAAAGGAACTAAGCAACCACAACTTCAAATTTTCTTATCAACTTCCCTCAAGTGTATATTTTTCTTCATTTTCTTTTCTTTCTTTTATTTTTGAGACAATGGCATTGGTGTACAAAAGCCGAAACCTTGGTGATTAGCCATTCTCGGGCTTTTTCTATTTTTCGAGATGCATCCACACCGGGCACAGATACCAAAGCTCGTTAGGACTATCGGTTTATTTGACTTTGGCAAGGCACCAACACCCGATTATGTGAAGTGTACCGAGTTACTTGTCATTTAAACCAACGTCCCCAAACCTATATTTTTGTCTACACTTTCACAACAATTTCAGCATTTCATTCACATCATTCTTTCATCAACAACTTCACCCCACACTTGCTTTTCACACACATCAACACACTATCATGCTCCTATTCCTGGATGGGTCAAAAGAGGTCAAATTTTTCATCAATTGAGGTGCTCAAACAACATGATCAAGATGAGAAGTAGAGAAAGATGAATTGCCTCATTTATTCCTAAATGATGTGCAAGAACTAGCATGCAATTTCGACTTTCAATACTCAATTCAATCAAGGCAAGCATTCATGATCACAAATCATTCATGGGATTCAAGATAAGTACTTCAAGTCCACATATGCTATCATCAATTTGACACATAAGGCCATCCATAGCCAATTCACAAGACAATTTTTATCATAAGGGTCATTCCCAAGCTTTAGAAGCACTAAAAAGTTTTTTTTTAAATTTTCTGATTTTTTTTGGATTTTTTCGAAATATGTATATACAATGCAAGACATAATGAAACATGTGACAATATTAAACTATCCTAGATGCTAATCATGCAAGTGATCATGAAAACCCCACCCCATACTTAGAAACACATTGTCCCTAATGTGTAAACTAAATAAACAAGTAAAAGAGAGTTCTCACAATGTAAAATTGGTGATGCTTTGGTATTTCGGTTCACATTGGATGATGATGGTGGATGATCGATTAAGGATGGTAGAGAGCTCTTGATGTTCATTAAGAGGTTGGAACCCGCGCTTGGCACCGCAAGCCGTCCAAGTTCCACGTCCGCTCCACCCATGCTTGATTTGAGATCATCACTTTCCTTTACAGAGGAAAAATCGGACCATAACCCAGGAAAATCGGCCGATTTATGTGCAAGATCAGTCCGATTTTCCTGGTGCTTTCTTCCTTGCCCATGTGCTCGGATCTTGCACCTTCTTCTCAATAGTTTCATGAGGTTTTCACATGACCTCCAGCATCTCGTCACACATGACAACTACAAGATCTAGCACCCAAAAACACAAAAGAAAAACAAAGCACACCAAGAGTGAGATTAAACAAAAGCAAGAAAAAGAAAGGGAAAAACATGTACCAATGGGTTGCCTCCCATTAAGCGCTTCTTTAAGGTCATTAGCTTGACCAACTCCGAGGATGTGTCAATCCACCTCAAATACCATGGTTTGCTTGAGGAGTCCAAGCAACCATCGCTTTCCGGCATCCATGATGACAAGCAAGGGCCACTTGATGCCCAAATAAGCTTTAAGTTCTCTCTTCACCGGTGAGTAGTAGACTCCTTCATCACCGCTCCTTTGATGATAGTATGGAGTTGCAACCATAGGTGCCACCCCATACTTAGACAATTGGTACTCCGCGGTCATACCGGTGAGATGCTTGTCATCCTCATCCTCTATGATCCAAAGAAGGCCGGTTCTTGGAAAGAATTCTTCATTGAGGTGCTCCATAACCATCATGGATCCATCATGCTTGCCTCCATCATTTAACATGGGAAACTCCTTAGGAAAGGGGCTCCAATCTTCGTGTGTACTCCGGGCAAGCAAGGAGGGATTGGAAGGAGTTGAGGTTAGCTTAGGGCTCTCCCTCGTGAGCTCTTCAAGTGTGGTTCCGGGGTTGATGGCAAGGATGACCGGGGGTGAGAATACTTCATTGCACTCCTCCAAAGATGAAGGAGGTGGTGGTAAGCCTTGAAGGATGGTAGGATCTCCTAGCATAAGAGCATGCCTAATCTCCTCAATCTCCCTCCTCATTTGTTCTTCTCTCTCGACATTCAATCTTCTTGCATCCTTCAGGGCCAAATCCCTTAGCCACAATTGCTCCCTAGCTTCATTCAACTCTTCCTCAAGGCTTCTATTGGTTATGGTTGAATCGGGTAATTCTTGGATCTCCTCATAGTGAACCTCCTCTTGATGACATACTTCCGCTTCAAGCTCCACGTGTGCACTCAAAATAGAAGAAAGGTTGCTTTCTAGATTATCCATCTTCCTCAACATTTCTTCTAGCATTGACTCCAATCGATCATTGTGAGGTTGATGGTGAGGTTCCACATAAGGCAATGTAGTCATGTGAGCTTGATCATGGGACTCATGATGGGCATTAAACTCCTCCCAATACTCAAACTCATCATGGAGAGGTCCTAGATCTTGGCTTTCCATCCACTCCTCATACTCCATGTCGTCAAGGTCGTCTTGGAGGTACAATCCGTCCATGGCAAACATGAAAAGGCAAAGACAAAAACAACACAAGATCAAAAGTAACAAGAAAGATAAACACTAAAAGCAATCAAAATCAAATGACTCAATCTAGACCTAGTCCCCGGCAACGGCGCCAAAAACTTGTTACGCTAGGAAAGAGCACAAAAAGCTTTACATTTATAAACTCGAACTAAATCCTAAACTACCTAGCGAAACCCGCAGTGTACGGGTCGTTTGTAGTAGGGATAGTATTCCGAGGTCGAACTCAAGGACTGAGGTGAAACTAAGTCATTCAATGATCAAAGATAGTGTGAATCTAGACTAAGATAAGATGAGGAATAAAGAAAATGGAAAACACAATGTTTTTGGAGGGTTTTGGGTGATGAAACAAAGATCACAAATATGTGAACACAATCAAGCAACACAAACACACACTAACACAAAAGATAGGAGAATGGAAGTAACAAAGCGGATTCTAGAGATTGGAAGTCCGGTTATGGCATAGACTCAAGCTATCTATTCATTCCTCGGATTAACTATGATATGTTGGGATTAAGCGTTTCTAGATTGGGATCAATTACCGGGTAAGTCTCATGATCCACTAGTCCATTCCTAAGGTCTCATCACCGGGTAAGTCTCTAAGAACCTAAGGATAGGAATTCTACACAAACCGGATTGTTACCTAGGGGTCTAACCTATCCTTACCGGGTAAGTCTCGGAAAGGGAAGTCCTAAACAACTATCCTAGCACACTTAGTCCAATGGCGGCTTGTGAGGCTCACCACTACCTAGGGTTTGTCATCTTTTGAATCTAAGAGTAAGAATCACCGGGTAAGTCTCTTCTAAACACTTAGTTGCTAACACTAGGTCTCCCTAGGATAGAATTAGCTCAACAAACACTAGGATTTCAAGAACAAGAGTCATCCAAAGGTAAAAATCTAAGTTCATCCTATCATGGT